>OU383793.1:2521489-3121489 GCA_910950805.1 Acrocephalus scirpaceus scirpaceus
CTGCCGGCGCTGCCCGCGCTGCTGTGGCTGGCGCTGGCCCCGCTGCCCGGCCCCGCGGCGCGGGCAGAGCTGCGGGTGCGGGTGCGGCTGCCCGGCGGGCAGGTGACGGAGGAGAGCCTGCAGGCCGACAGCGGGGCCGACTGCGTCAGCCTGGAGCTAAGGGCGGCCGACGGCGCCCTCGTCACGCTCACGGCGGATTTCAGACAGGTACGGGGCAAGGAGAGCATCCCCGGGGAGTTCGGGCAGGGATCGAGCTGGGGAGAGCATCCCCGGGGGGTTCAGTACGATATGGAGCGAGGAGAGCATCGCCGCGGGGTACGGGGCAAAGGAGAGCATCCCCGGGGAGGTCAGAGCGGAACGGAGCGGGAACGGCATCCCGGGGGTTCGGGCAGCGACGGAGCGAGGAGAGCATCCCCGGGGGGTTCGGGTAAGAACGGAGCTGGGAGCGCATCCCCGGAGGGTTCGGGTAAGAACGAGCTGGGAGCGCATCCCCGGGGGGTTCGGGTAAGAACGGAGCTGGGAGCGCGTCCCCGGGGGGTTCGGGTAAGAACGGAGCTGGGAGCGCGTCCCCGGGGGGTTCGGGTAAGAACGGAGCTGGGAGCGCGTCCCCGGGGGGTTCGGGTAAGAACGGAGCTGGGAGCGCATCCCCGGGGGTTTTGGGTATGAACGGAGCTGGGAGCGCATCCCCGGGGGTTCGGGCAAGAAGAGAACTGGGAGCGCATCCCCGGGCCCCGCGGTGATTCCCGGCGGGGCTGGAGGAGGGTAAAGGCTGCGGGATGGGAGCGCTGGCCCCCGGCAGCCCGCGGGAGGGTCTGGTCAGGGCTTTCTGTGCGCTCTGTGGGTGCTTTCTGTGGGATGAGCGCTGGGAATGGCGATCCGTCCCGTCCTCCTTCCTGATCCCAGTTCATCCCAATTCGGAAACTGGACAATCCTGACTGGGGGTCCAGGAGCCAGAACTGTTTCAGAGGCGTGGAAGGGCCCTCGGAATGCACAGGGAAAAGTCCATCCGTCCTCTCGCAGCATCGGGAGCTTTGTTTGAGCTCTCCCGCCCAGCTCCAGGACAGTTAACCCGGCTTGCTGTCCCCAGCGGTGTCACACCTGTGCCCGGTGGTGTGACACCGCTGGGGAAGGACCCCAGTGGGGACGGGCTGAGTCCGGCAGCTCCGATGCTGCTGGCTGAGCTGTGAGCAGCGCGGTTTTGAACAATTCCTCACAGGAATTGTCAGGCACGGAGCGCGGCTCAGGGCAGGAGGGGCTGGGCTGGGGAGATCTCGGGTCCTGCTCTGGTGTGGGGGTGTCCGTGCCCTGCTGCAGCTCTGGGATGTCTCCTCCGTGATGCTGTGGGGTACAGTTCATTTCTTAGGTGGGTTCCTGCTGTTTTTGGGGGGGGCTCGTGTGTGGTGTGGGACGTGTTTGAGTGGCAGCTGGCGGTGTCACCCCCTGCTCCCAGCCCGGAGGTGATGCAGGGCGGTGATGCTGCTGAGCTGAAGCCCCAAATCCCACATCTCCTGAGCATGGAGATGCCAAGCCTGGCTGGATGCAGGGATATTCCCCCTGCCCGGGGTGGCAGGGCTGTGTTACCTCATTCCAAACCCCCATCCCGGCTCTTTGATCGGGTGGACTTTGCTTTGCAGCAGGAGGAAGCCCAGAGCCGTGAGATACAGGGAGGTGTTGTGTCCCAGCCTGCTGTGAACCTTGGAGCCTTTTTGCCAGGGATTGTTCTGGTGCCTCTTTCCCTTCCAATCTCCGTCTCTCTCAGCTGTCCCTTTTCCTCTCTGAGGTGCCAGCAGAAGCCCCGGTGATTTTGGAAGTGGTGGCGTGGTTCAAATACTCCAGCAGACGTGCAGGGAAGCAGCCCTGTGACTCCTGTTAAAGAAAATATTGAATAATTGCACGCCGTGGCACAGCAGGGAGGTTAGGAAGGGCTCTGTGGATTGCAAACTTGCACATTCCCAGGCCAGGGAAATCCAAACTCGCTACAGATCCTCTAGGCAGATCCTTTGGGAACCTGGGATGTGACCTGTGCTCAGCTGCTGATTTTTTCAGCGTTTTTCATTTGCTTCAGCTCTTCCTGAGAGCTCAGAGCTCACCCACAGACCCGTGTGTTTCACCTTCTCTCCCTCCCATCCTTATTAGAGCTGAGTTTCTTCTGCGCTGGGGTTGTCTGGAGGAGTTTGGAGTCCACAGGTTAAATCCTGAGCTCCTCAGCCCTGCTGGAAGTGATGGTCCCTGGAGGGCTTTGCAAGCAGAAATGCATTCCTGATCCTCAGTTTGAGGGCAGCTGGGGCCTGGCTCTGTCTGCTCCGTGGATTTGCTGGGAAATAGCTGAGAAAAGGCAGGGAAACATCAAGGAGCAGGGAGCTGGCTTTGTGGTGAGGTGAGTAATGTGTGAGCAGGCAGCAGCCTGGCCGGGCTTCCCCCCCTGACCTGCTCCAGCTGCACCCAGACAGTTCCTGTTCTGCCCTGCTGCCCTGGGATTGCACAACCTCTCCCTGCACTGAAGGTCGTGGGGTTCTGCCTGTTCCCAAAAGCAGCCGGGGTTGTTGATGTGCTGCCCTTGAGCGTGATGATGTGGCCAGGATGCTGGGGTTTTTCCACAAAATGATTTTTCCACTCCTCTGGCTTAAACTGCAGGGGGTTTGTCCAAAGTCAGGGGGTTATTTACTATTTTTTTTATTATTTTTTATTTTTTTTTTCCCTGCTGGCAATTTGTGGTTGCCAGACCAGGGGCTGGAGAAGAAAGGAGCTAAATGAGATCATTGTTCATTGCTTTGCTCTGACACTGGTGGGGACTTGAGCGGTGCCTGGGGCTTCCACAGGGCTGGGATTTTCATTCTTCCCTGCGATTTTCTTCCATCCCTCCTGCCCTCCAGAGCTGGACCTGGAGGAGCTGCGTCCTCAGAGCACACCAGGTCATTTTCTCCTTGGCACAGCACAAACTGGTCAGTGCGAGCTCAAACTGGGACTCGATGTTTTCTGGGCAGAGCAGGGGTGACCTTTTCTTTTCTTGCTGTTTCAAAGCAGGGAATGAAAACACTTCTTTTTTTTTTCTGTGGTCAGGCATAAAACACATTGCAAAAAACCCCAAAAAAATAATGAGGGGGCTCAGCAGCCCTGAATGTCGTGTCTGATTGGAATGGAGTGATGTTGCCAGTTGTTAAACACGGCCTGAGAACAAAGTGGGTGGGTTTATTTCAAGGTCAGCGCAAAGATACAGAGAAGTTTCTTTTCCCTTTTGATTGCTGGAAAAGTTTGGGGCTGGAAACACAAGGGAGGAAGCCTGGGTAGTGCTTTAACCCTTGCACTGCCAGTCCTTTCAGTGCTGGCGAAGCTGCTGTGTGATGTTTCGGGGTGGTGGTGTCAGAATTTCCTCATGCCAGGGGGGGCCACGTGTTGGGTGACAAATCAGCAGGGGACACGGGAAGGCATCTGACCACAGATTTTATCTGTGTCATTTGGAAAGTAGATTCTTCTCTGAGCAAAAGATACCAAAAGTAGGAAATGAGGGACACTCAGGAGTCTTCGGGAGGGCTGTTAAAACACCCTGGTGTTTGTTACTCTGTACAATCTTATTTATTGCTCAGAAAATTCGCTTTTTATTCCCCCTCTCCCAGCACATCCTTGATTTGCCTTCACAGATGCCTGAATATAAGAGGCAGCACACCCAAATTCTGCATTCCAGCCATTTCCAGAGACAGAGGGGTTAAAAACCATAATCCCCACCCACTCAGGGTAGCTCAGCTGGCTGGACCCTCGCTGTGGATGCAACACCAAGTTCCCTGTGCTGTGCAAACTCGGGGAATTCTGGCCAGCTGTGCTGGTCCCCTGGGGCAAAGGCTGCTGACAGGGTGCAGAATTGGGCCCTTGTCCCCAGCAGCACATTCTCCTTTGCCTGGGCCACTGCAAAGACAAAACCGGGTCCCCACAGCAGCGCTGATGTCCTGAGGGGAGAGAAATTTGGCAGGAAAGCTGAATGGGCTGCGGGGAGGAAGGCACTGAAATGATTTATTTCCCTGGGAACTGGTTTGCTCCACTCGACGTGGAATGGTTGTTGGGTTGGGAGCTGGACCACACAGGCTTGTAAATCCCTGCTGGAATAAACCCCAGGCAGGGGGGTTGAGCTGCTCTCACCCCCCAGATGACAGCCTCTGGCTGAGGAGAGGGTGAGGAGGGAAGGAGTTGGATGATTTCCCTGCTCCTCCTTGGAAGTGCCTTGGGGAGGGAGAGACAACCCCGGGATTTTGGGAGCTGGGAGCTGATTTCTGTGCTGCCCTGAGGAGATGCTGTGGCCTTGCTGCAGGGCTGGGGTTGTTCCCTGGGGTGTTTGTCACCCCAGCTATCACTGAGCTGAGGCTTCCCCATGCCCCGAGTTCATCTGGAGAGTCCCCACTTGTTCCTTGCTGGAAAATCAGTTAAATCAACTGGGAGTGGATTTTTGTGCTGCCTTGAGGTGCCGCTGTGGCCTTGCTGCAGGGCTGGGGTTGTTCCCTGGGGTGTTTGTCACCCAGAGCCAAACCCCAGCTGTCCCTGAGCTGAGGATTCTCCACACCCCGAGTTCATCCGGAGAGTCCCCACTTGTTCCTTGCTGGAAAATCAGTTAAATCAGCTGGGAGTGGATTTTTGTGCTGCCTTGAGGTGCTGCTGTGGCCTTGCTGCAGGGCTGGGGTTGGTCCCTGGAGTGTTTGTCACCCCAGCTGTCACTGAGCTGAGGATTCCCCACGCCCCTGAGTTAATCCAGAGAGCCCCCACTTGTTCCCTGCTGGGAAATTCTGCTGGAACCCACAGTTAAATCAGCTGGGAGTGGATTTTTTTGCTGCCTTGAGGTGCTGCTGTGGCCTTGCTGCAGGGCTGGTTGTTCCCTGGGGTGTTTGTCACCCCAGCTGTCCCTGAGCTGAGGATTCCCCACGCCCCGAGTTCATCCAGAGAGTCCCCACTTGTTCCCTGGTGGGAAATTCTGCAAGAACCCAGAGTTAAATCAGCTGGGAATGGATTTCTGTGCTGCCTTGAGGTGCTGCAAGGCTGGTTGTTTCCCTGGGGTGTTTGTCACCCCGGCTGTCCCTGAGGATTCCCCACGCCCCGAGTTCATCTGGAGAGTCCCGGCTGTGCTCTGCTCTGCTGGGGCTTGTTCCCTGCTGGGAAATTGTGCAGGAGCCCCGAGTTCACGGTGCTGTTTGCTGCCTTGGCTGGGTACCCACCTTGGCACTGAGTCACTGCTTTTCCTGCCGGGAAGGAGCTGAGGAGGCCGGGGAGGGGAAGGTGCTCTCCAAGGGGGAAAGCTCTGGGGGCTCTTTCCCTGGGGAATCTTTTTTAAGCAGCGTGGTTTGGTCCTTTCTCCACCTGGGGTTGCAGGAAAAGCTGGGTCAAAGCCAAGCAAGGATTTGGGACAGAGCAGGGAAAAGAAGAGGCTGATTTTGCTCAGGACAGAGTGGTCACTGCATGATCCACTTTGTCTCTGCTCAGGTAAAGGTGGGATTTCTCCTCTCAGAACAACTTGTGCTACAAGAGCCAGATCCTGGAAAAAAATGTTTTTTAAAAGGTGTTTCAATGCTGGCAACCCAGCCCATTCCTGCCTGTCCCAATGCATCTCCCTTGGTGTCACCAAACGCTCTGGAAATCCCTGGCACCTGGAGTTTGGGCAGAGGGAATTGTGAATTCCTCGTCTGCACCAGCCCCAAGGAGGAAAGAGCTGTCTGGCTGAAGGCTAATTCTTAAATAGACGGATCAGGAGGATTAATCAGCTGCTCAGCACGTTCTCATTTTACAAAAATTGCCTCCAACCTGGGAAGTGCTGCACTGTTTTTAATCTCCCCCTGCCTGTGGAGGTTTTCGGCCCGAATGCAAAGCGTGGCTATCCCTGCTTGCTTTTCCCAGACTGTTCAAAGGGAATTAGAATTAAATCCACAGCTGAGGAATATGCCAGAGTCAGCTCCTGGTTTTAGTCTGCTCATCCATAGGTCCTGAATGCTGTGGGAGCTCCCAGCTGGAAGCTGGAAGGCAGCTGGACCAGATGTGGAGGGGGAATGTGGGTTGTTCCAGTGGTGCCAGTGCCTCGGTGGGACATCCCCCCATTAAATCTCTTGGGGAAAAAAAAAAAAAATGATTCCATAGCAATTTCCCAAGAATTTTTGGTATCTCTTTCTTCTCCGGCCTCCTCCGTGCTCTGCTCTTGGTTGTGCAGCCAACAGTTGCACCAGCAAGAGGATTTCTCCCATCCTGGGGTGGAAATGCTGTTCTTGCAGCTGCCCAGATGTGCCCTGCATGACATTCCCGTTCCTCTCCTGGGCATGGGAGAGAAGGCAGGAAATGAGCAGTGGGCTCTGTGAGCAGGGAAGCTGAGCTGGAAATAGAACTGCTCCCTTGTGGGGCAGAGAGAGGCTGGGAGAGCCCAGGCAGGGAGCCATGGAGCAGGAGCAGCTCGGGAGGGGAGGGCTGTGAGCACAGCTCTGCCCTCCAGGCACCGGGATCTGCCCAGCTCCCGTGCAGGGGTTTGGCTGCAGGAGGTGCCAAAGGCAGGGATTGCTGCCCCTGTCCCAGCCCTTGGGGTGGGATGGATGGGCTGGCACCAAGGGATGCCACATTCCCACACCTGAGGCCAGAGCCAGGGGTTGATCCCTGCAAAAAAATCAGGGTTTGGTGCCAGAGCAGGACCAGGGAGGCTTTGCTGTTTTGTGCTTTGCTATAGACCCAGGAATTCTGTGACTCCACATGAAGGAGCTGTGACTGATTTCCAAGCTGATTCTGGAAAGGACTGCAATCCTTGTCATATAAAATGACAAAATTAGTGACCTGGACAGAAAAGGAAGTCAGCTGCAGCTGATCATGATGGCTCCTTCTGCCTTCAACAATTTTGTTTTCATTTCTGTTCCACCCAGGAACAGAAGTGAAAATGTTCTGTTCAGGGATGAGTAACTCTTCTCCAGGATGCCACTTGTCAAGAAGCAAGTGAGGGGAGGCAGCAGAGGAAATTTGGAGCTGCTTACTCAGTAAGGCATGAAGATAATGGCTGTGTGATATTTGCACAACAAAACCAAACGAGGTTCCTCGGAGCTTTGCTTCCCTTCTTGGGAAAGCACAGAAACGCTCAGCTGTTGGATGTGGGATGGGACCTGGCAGCAATTCGGCCTTGCCACAGTGGGATTGTGAAAACCTTTCATTCTCTGCAGCCACAGGGATTCTGCTGCAGGTTTTGGGGTGGGACTGGAGCTGGGAGCACGGCCCTGTGCTCAGGTAGCACAAGTATGAGACCTTTGCTTTGTTTTTGGGCTGGAGCCTTTCTCTTTGACCCCGACCTCCCAGTTCACCTCACTGACACCAAAGATTCGCAGCTCTCACTCTCGTTATTCCTCTCTCTGTCAGGAGGTGAAGATTTTCCGTGCCTTAATCCTCGGGGAGCTGGAGAGGGGCCAGAGCCAGTTCCAGGCCCTGTGCTTTGTGACCCGGCTGCACCGCAACGAGATCATCCCCAGCGAGTCCATGGCAAAGCTGCGGCAGGTACGGCCCCGTCCTCCCTTCCAGCAGGAATTCCCACTGCTCTCCTGCCTGCCTGCCCTTCCCAGGTCTGCTTCTCTCTTCAACCCACCCCTGACCACTTGAGGGATTTGGTTTTCAGCTGAGTTCATCAGTGGTGTTGATCCTGATCTAGGATTCATTCAAATTTAGAATAAATGCAGAAACCAGGCCTGTTCCAACATACACCAGTACTCGAGCCCAAACTCCAGTTATGCCACTTAAACTTGAGCCTAAAATTTATGAAACTGGCCCATATGTAATTAAAAACTCAGGGCAACAACAACTATTGTTTAATCCAGAGTGGTCCCTTCAGCGTGTCAAATTGCTAATGAAAATTAAAATTTCAGAAGTCCACCAGCCTGCTCTCCATTCCTAAAAGCTTCTTTTGAGGGCTTGAAATTTAATTGAGCCCCATTTGTGTCGTGATTTAGTTGAGCCTAATTTGTGTCAGGGGTGTGTGAGTGGCTGTGAAAATCCCAATGAAGCCAGTGCAGATCTGGGACCATTTGTCAGGACAAAACATGGGGAAACCACCACAGGCAATGGTAAAATGATGTAGTTTCAGTATGAACAGGTTGTTTTATTTTAAAGTGCCTCGCATCTGGGTAGGATGCAGTGTTCTCACATCTGTGGTGGCAGCACATCTCGGTGTGCTGTGAGGAATAAAACACACCCAGGACTGAAATTCTGACAATTCCCTCTGCAGAAAAACCCCCGGACAGTGAGGCAGGCGGAGGAGGTGCGGGGCTTGGAGCACCTCAGCATGGACGTGGCTGTGAACTTCAGCAAGGCAGCCCAGCTGAGCTCCCACATCCACAACGTGTGTGCAGAGGCCAGGGAGGCCATTTACACCCGGGAGGAAGATGTCAAGTTCTGGCTGGAGAAAGGTGAGCTCCCCTGGGTGTTGCTGGAGCTGCTCCTGTCAGGGCTCTGGCACGGTGCCCTGGTGGCTCCTGCCAGGTTTCTGGGGATCAGCACCCGTTGTTTTGGCTCTGAGGCACGTGTGTCACCCTGCAGCAGCCATGGGTTTGCACATCTCACTCCTCCTGCTGGCGCTCCCTGAGTGAACCTGATTGGGGATTTTAAAAGTGACCTTTCACCTGCTCCACCACCTGGAGGAGAGAGGTTGGGTTTGGGTCTTTTGGCTTACTCAGCCTGGGGTCTTTTGTTCTCCCAAGGTTCCTATTCAGATTTAAGGCCCTGGAGATGCTCTGGCCAAACTCCTCCTCAGCCTGGGGAGTGTGCAGAGACCAGAGCTGGTTTTGGTGGCTGTCACCTTTGGCTTAATCTCATGGCAGCACCCTGAGGGATGTCTGCTTGAGGTGCTGCTACATCTTGCTTTCTTTGGGGTCTTTTTGTTCTCCTGGGGTTCCCATTCAGATTTAAGTCCCTGGAGATGATCTGTACAACCTCCTCCTCAACCTGGGGAGTGTGCAGAGACCAGAGCTGGTTTTGGTGGCTGTCACCTTTGGCTTAATCTCATGGCAGCGCCCTGAGGGATGCTGCCATGGTCTCAGGCAGCACCCTGAGGGACATGCTGCTGCAGGGCTCCAACCTGCTGCACTTTGCTTTCTGTGGGGTCTTTTGTTCTCCTGTGGTTTCTATTCAGGTTTAAGTCCCTGGAGATGCTCTGTCCAAACTCCTCCTCAGCTTGGGGACTGTGCAGATACACCAGAGCTCGCTTTGGTGCCTGTCACCTTTGGCTTTATCTCGTGGCAGCACCCTGAGGGATGTCTGTTCAAGCACCTGCCGGTCCTTGCTTTCCTTGGGGTCTTTTGCTCTCCCGTGGCTCCCATTCAGATTTAAATCCCAACAACTCCTGGAAACATTGTCCAACCTCCTCCTCAGCTTGGGAACTGTGTGGGGATGGCTTTGGTGGCTCTGTCCTTTGGTTTCCCTCCATCCTGAGCTGTCTGTGCTTGCTCCCATGGGAGTGGGCAGCTTCATATTCGAGGTGCTGCTGCAGGGCTTGGACCTGCTGGACCTTGCTTTCCTTGGGGTCTTTTATTTCTCCCATGGCTCCCATTCAGATTTAAATCCTGACAGCCCCTAAAAACGCTCTGCCCAACCTCCTCCTCAGCCCGGGAGCTGTGTGGGGATGACTTTGGTGGCTCTCCCCTCCATCCTGAGCGCTGTCTGTGCTTGCTCCTGCAGGGGTGGACAGCTCCATGTTCGAGGTGCTGCCTCAGGGCTCGGACCTGGCAGACCTTGCTTTCCTTGGGGTCTTTTATTTCCCCTGTGGTTTCCATTCAGATTTAAGTCTCAGCAACTCCTGGAAAAATTGTCCAACCTCTTCCTCAGCCAGGGGGCTGTGTGGGGATGGCTTTGGTGGCTCTCCTCTCCATCTGTGCTTGCTCCCACAGAGGTGGACGGCTCCATGTTCAAGGTGCTGCCTCAGGGCTCAGACCTACCAGACCTTGCCCTCCCCAGGGTCTTTTATTTCTCCTGTGTTTCCCATTCAGATTTAAATCCTGACAGCCCCTAGAAACACTCTGTCCAACCTTCTCCTCAGCTTGGGGCTGTGTGGGGATGGCTTTGGTGGCTCTCCCCTCCATCCTGAGCTGTCTGTGCTTGCAGGGGTGGACGGCTCCATGTTCAAGGTGCTGCTGCAGGGCTAGGACCTGCCAGACCTTGCTTTCCTTGGGGTATTTTATTTCTCCTGTGGTTCCCATTCAGATATAAGCCCCAATAGCCCCTGGAAACATTGTCCAACCTCTTCCTCAGCCTGGGGCTGTGTGTGGATGGCATTGCTGGGTTTGGTGGCTCTCCCCTCCATCCTGAGCTCTGTCTGTTCTTGCTCCCGCAGGGGTGGACGGCTCCATGTTCGAGGTGCTGCCGCAGGGCTCGGACGTGCCGGAGCTGCAGCGCTGCAGGCTGTGCCAGGACCGCTGGAAGCCCTGCATCTGCAGCTACTCACTGAGCATCGAGTGGTACCCCTGCATGCTCAAGTACTGCAGGAGCCGCGACGCCGGGGGCAAGGTGTCCTCCTACAAGTGCGGCATCCGCAGCTGCCAGAAGGGCTACACCTTCGACTACTACGTGCCTCAAAAGCAGCTCTGCCTCTGGGATGAGGAAACTTAGAGGCCATGCCAGGCTGCCCAGGGGCCCAGCAAGGAGCTGGCTGTCCTGAAGGAGGAGTGCTGTTCACAGTGGTGCCTTGTGCTCTGTGTGTGTGCCTTTCCTGTGCCTCCCTCCCCAGCTGACGCTGCCTGGTGCTGTGGCAGGCAGGCTCAGCTGGCTGGGTGGTGATGATGCTCTGGCTCCCTGGAGCAGGAGATGCAGGTTTTGGGGTGAAGCAGAGGGAAAGGGGGTGCTGCCCTGCTCTGGAGCTCAAAGGGGCACTTCCCAGCCTCCAGCTGGGCAAGGATCTCACTGACCTGGCTTGCCAAACATCTCTGCCACTGAGGAACCCCGTCCTGGTGACACAACCACGGGGAAACTGCGGATTTTTGGGAGCACACCCCCTGAACAAGGAAGGTTTGAAGCCCACCCAAAGCAAGAGCCTGCCTGTAGCTTTTCCTAGTGCCTGACTGGCTGTTATATCCCCCTGCAGATGGAAGATACACCGGGGGGATATAGCCCAGCATCCCTAAAGGGCTGGTAATTAGGGCTTTAATTAATCCCTACCTAGGCTAGTGAAGGTCCAACTTTTTGTGTTGGTCTTGGTGACTTTTCCACTAAGAAAGAAACATCCAGAGACTCGTGACTGCCACCATAACCTGCAAGGGGGGAGAGGAGGATCCATCCCAGGTGGGTTTTGAAGAAGACAGGATTGCACATCCACGTCCAGCTTTGTGTCCTGCTCTGCCAGCTCTTCACAAGAAGCTCTTCAATAACTGTTCTGCTTTGCTGTGCCTTGGTTTCCCCCATATGTTAAACGAGGATGATGCTGAAGTTGTCCTTGACCCTGGAATATTCCTGGAGGGATCAGACAAAAAAGCACTGGAAGTGCTGCTTGGTTCTGTGTCCTCTTCCACTCAAATTAGGACGAGCACAGAGGGGAGAAAACTCTTGGGAGTCTTTTTAGGAACCCCTGTGCCTCCTGGTGAAAAGCCTTCACAACGTGCCTTTTTGCCTCCAATACAAGAATTTTTGCAAAAGAAGAAGAAGAAAAAAAAGAATTTGGTCACAATTATTTTTGTATCGATCACTTAAGGGGGTGGGGGGTGGGGGGAGAAGGGAAAGGTATTTTAATATTGGAACATGAAGTAAAACACACTTGAAATAATTTTTTTTTTTTTAAAAAAAGCAAATTATTTATCATTTGTAAGGTAAAATAAACTGATTTTTTTAAAGCATCTTTGGCCTAAAAGTTTCTTTGTGCATGATACTCTGTGTAAATTCAGATTTGTTCCTTTATGGGTAAATCTCAGACCTGGTGAAGAGTCTGAGATTTACCTGTGAGATGGGTCTGGGATTTATCCATGAGATGATCTGGGATTTACCCATGGGATGGGTCTGAGATTTATCCATGAGATGGGTCTGGGATTTACCCATGAGATGGGTCTGAGATTTATCCATGAGATGGGTCTGAGATTTACTCATGGGATGGGTCTGGGATTTACCCATGGGATGGGTCTGGGATTTACCCATGAGATGGGTCTGGGATTTACTCATGGGATGGGTCTGGGATTTACCCATGGGATGGGTCTGAGATTTATCCATGAGATGGGTCTGAGATTTACCTGTGAGATGGGTCTGGGATTTACCCATGGGATGGGTCTGGGATTTACCCATGGGATGGTCTGGGATTTACCCATGGGATGGGTCCCTGTCTGAGATGGATTGGGGGAGAACACCCAGGAATTTTGGACTCAGCACCGTGCTGCTGCACCTCAAACTCGCCATCCTTTCAGACCCTCCCTAGGGAGGCAGGTTTGGCTCATCCCGAGCAGTTGTGTGAGCTCTGAGCTCGAGCTGTGCTGGATAATCCCACCGGTACAAGCAGATCCTGGGCGCTGGGGCTGCTCCTCTCTCCCAGTGGTCCCGTGAGGCTTCTCCGGGTGCAGAAAATATTCCTGGTGAATTCTCTGCAGCTCCAGGTGATGAGGGCGGCACTTTGGGGCTGCCGGTGGCTGCTGGAGGGAGAAACGTGGAGCTCTGATTCCCTCTAGCGTGGGGAATGCGGGGATGGGCCGAGCGCTCCCAGCCCGCCAGCAATCCGCCCTTTTCCGGGGAGGAGGGAGCGGGGATTTGCTCTCTGCTGTCCCGGCTCCTGCTGCAGCCGGGCACCGTGGGGTTCTGTGCCGGTTTTGGGCTGTGAGCAGGGTGGGGTTGGATTCCAGGGACTGCACAGGGATGTTGGGACGGGCTCTGGGAGCGTGGGGAAACATCCCAGCGAGCCTCCACGGGCTTGGATTTGTAATTCCCAGGCTCTGGAGTGGCCGGGAGCCGGTGCAGTTCCCCGGCCTCCAGCAGTGGGTGCTGGCGGAGCGCGGTACCCGGCCGGCTCCGGGATGTCGGGATGTCGGGATGTCGGGATGTCGGGACAGGGATGCTCGTGGTCCAGCCGGTCCCTGCAGGATCGCAGGATGTCCCCAGCCCTGCCAGAATAGAATGTTGGGGATTTTTGTGGCCTCTCCCTGCAGTTTGGGCCCGTCCCGAGACCGTCTCCCATAAATCCAGTGCTGCCTGCAGAGTTTATCTCCCTCCAAGAGGGGAACGAACCTCGGCAGCAGGGGAGGAAGAACGCGGTGCCTGCAGTGAGGAGGAGAGTGCACAGGTTATGGATGACCACAGGGGGGGAAAAAATAAATAAAAATAAAAATTAAAAAAAAAAAAATGAGCAGCGTGTTTGGTGGTGTCTGGGAGTGATTTTAGCAGTGGTCAGAGTAAATCCAATCCTGCCTTGCCTGATAATCTCATTTCCACAGCAGAAGGAGGTGGTGATGCTGGGATCCATCCCCCATTTTTCATCAGGAGGGTCACGCACTCTCTCCCGCACATCACCAAAGCTCAGGGCACCGAGGGGATGGACTTGGCTGCCGCTGCTATTTGGGGAGAAAACCACCTAAATCCTCGATTTCCCCCGCTGTTTCACTGAGCACAAAGTAACAGCCACAAAAAGTCATTCCCGGCTGTGTCTGGGGCCAGGAGAGGGCACTGGTGCCCTGCCCGTGCCCGGGACAGCATCCCTGCCCGGAGGATGCCCGGGATTCCTGTCCGGCTGGAGATGCCACCCGGCAGAGCCGCCTCGCTGGTGGCTCTGGAGTACGAGAAAAGCGCCGGGAAGAGCAGAGAGAGAAGAGAAATTCCCGCTCGCTGAACAAAAGCTGCTCTGATGTGGGGGAAGCAGAGCTCCCGTGGTCTCCAGCCTTTCAAGCTGGCTGGGAGCCACCAGCAAATAAATTCCTGTTTGACGCAGTGAAGACACCCGATCACGTCAGCTTTCAGGATGGGGAAAACCCAGAGAAAAACACTCGAAAAGAGGGCGGCAGCTGCCCGGGAGCGCCGCAGGGCTCAGGGCCTGAGTGGCTGGACGGGCTGGGGCTGGGTGGCAGCGCTCCAGCCCCTCCAGGAGCTCCACGGGAGCTGCCCGTGCCAAGCTCGCCGTGTCGGTGCCACCTCGCTGCTTCCTGGAGGCTGCAACCTCCCCTGGCCTGGGAATAAATGTCACTCCGAGCCGGGAACCCCCAGCTCCCCCCCGCTTTTTGCTCGTTAGGGTTTCGCGGAGCTCCTCCGCCCTGTCCCGGGGATGTCCTCCCTGACCATGCCGCGGGCAGCTCCAGCGGACTGGGTTGGAGGTGAGGCTGGAGATCCTGCCCGCCCACCCATCCCTTCGGAGAAACCTGTCTTTCCAGGGAGGGAGAGCGGCATGTGGGAAAGCCGAGAGCCCTGGAACGTGAATTACCCAGGGAGAGATGAATGTGTGATAGCTTGTACCTGGCAGCTACTAATTGAGCGTTAACGCTTTCAGCGGGGCTCGGAGCAGCGCTGGAGCTCGGCCCTGTCACACGGGTGTCCCCAGGGGTGCTGGGGTCACCTGGGTGCCACATGGCAGGGACGGGAGCAGCCGCTTGGCTCTGTCGGGGTGGCTCGGTCCCTGTCACAGCACGGAGCGTGGGCTGAGGCTCTGGCCTCTGGCTGCTTTCTGCAGGAGAAGTCAAAATTAGGGGATTTTTCCTTGCCTGGCTTCCCTGGAAGTTGCTAAACAGCGCAGCTTGAAGCAGCAGGGATGAGGAGGAAGAGTCTGGCTGCCACCCCGGTCCTCGGGGGACAGAGATGGAGCAATGGCAGGAGAGCAGGGTCTCCATGTGCCAGCCCTGAGCCTGCCCTTTACCTCCAGCCAAGCCAGCTTTCCTTGGTGCTTTTAACTTTCCTTTCCGTGCTTGTTTCTCCCAGCCCCGAGGTTCAGCCCAGACTGAGCGGGCACATCCCCAATGCCACGGGAGCGGCCAGGAGTGCCCAAAAAGCGCCCCAAAACCTTCCCCGGGCCGGCAGTGCTCCAAGGGGGCACAGCAGGGCTTTGGGGCAGGTGCTGCGGGTGCTGCCGGCCCAGGGCGGGCGGAGCTGAGCGCCTTCCCTTTCCTGCCCTCCTTCCCACCCCACCCCGCAGCCTGGCAGCGCTGCAGGGACTCATCCATTCCCGAGTTACTAATATGCAAATGGCAGCGTTTGCATGGGCCTGACGCCAGGCTGCTGGGTGTCAGGGCACCCGAGGGAGCCGGAGGTGGGGCGAGGCGTGGCACCGCGCCGCATGCTCACCTGGCCCTGCATGGCAACAGGCAATGGAGCTCTAGGTCCCTTCGGCGGCGGACCCACGGCCGGTTCGAGAGGCAGCGGGTGGCAGAGGAGGGAGGGCAAACTGGCAGCCCCTGGCAACCTGGGGCTGACGGCAGGAGGCTGGGCACACCGCGGATTTCCCCCCGCCGGCAGGATGGTGAACCTGGAGTCCGTGCACGCAGGTAAAGGGCACGGAGAGCACCGCGGGGCCGTGGGGCTGGGGCAGGAAATGGGCTCGCTTGGAGAGCCGTGACCTTTCCTGGCTCTTTTCCCTGCTCTTTGCTGCCGCTGGGGCAGTGCCCACCTCACCTCACTGGTGAGGTGCCCGCGGTGCTGCCGGGGGATGGATGCTGCCCCGGTCTGTTCAGGGGGCTGCCAAGCCGTGCCCACAATGCGGGCACACTCCCAGCCCCAGCGGGGTCAGGGGGCAGCGCAGAGAGCCCCTGGGTGCCTGGAAAAGGAGGATTTAGTGGCTGACCGGGCGCCCTGTCACTGGGACAAAGCTGGGAGGAGGGAGAAGGGGTAAATCCGCGGAGGGATGCGGCCAGGGTGGAGGGAGGTGTGTGAGAGGGAGAGAGGGCGCGGGCTGGAAGGAGAGAAGTTCACGGCAAAGAGGGAAAAGGAGGGAGAAATGAATGAGGAGGGAGCTGAGGGAGCTGGGTTGGGTCAGGAATGAATGAACAGAGCGCTCAGGAACTCCTGCCAGGGGTCTGATCCAGAGGTGCAGCTCAGGCGCTCTCACATCCCCTCCGAGCAGCCCCGCAGCGAGCGGGGAACAGGAGCAATCCCTGCCGGATCCCCTGGAGCTGTGCTGAGCCCCGGCTCGCCCTGCCAGAGCTGCCAGAGCTCAGCCCCAGGGGCAGCTCCGCATCCCTGGGCACACAGGAGCGGCGTGGGGGCAGCCAAACCCCGGCAGCCCCGTCCTGGCTGGGACAGGCACTGGGATATTTTGGGATACAGGAGCCACGTGCCCCGTTGGTGACTTTTATCCTGGGTTTTGTGCAGCACAAAACGCTCCGCTGGGGGATGGAGGGGAGGATGGATCCATCAGCGTGTGCTGGGATCATTCCTTGGGATGGCCCCATGGGAGTCCTGCGGGTCAGGGCACACCCAGGGCTGGCAGCCCCTCCACCAGCCCTGCCTGCCCCTCAGACAGGCCTGCAGGGCAGGGGGCAGCAATGCCACCACCTCACTCAGCGGTGTGGCAGAGGTGGCAAAGCCTTTGCTCCGTGTCCCAACCTCTCTGGGATGCCTCTGTGGCCACCCTGAGCGGGCTGGGGAGCCCTGGCTGCGAGGAGAGGCTGCCGAGGAGGGAGGCTCGAGGTCTTGGCTGGAGCTGGGAGCCCGACTGGTCGGAGCACCTGCTCTGGGTGTGCTTTGTGCTGGTGTCTCTTGGGGACGCGTCCCCCGCAGGCTCCAACCCACCCATCCACCCATCCACCCATCCACCCTTCCACCCATCCACCCATCCACCCATCCACCCTTCCACCCATCCACCCATCCATCTCCCGGCCTTGTGGGCGACTCTTTCTTCACGGGGCGATTCCCCAGATCGATACCGTGCCCTCTGTCAGAGCCGGGGGCGTCGCTCCCGGGCTGGATTTGGAGCTGCGGAGCTTCCACACCCCCAAATCACCCCCGGTGCTGTCAGACAGGCCGGAGCTCTGAGGAGCCTTTTAGCAGTGCAGGTGGGAGGGGTTTTTTTCACCCCTGTACAAAAGCAGTTCAGTTTTGGGGTCCCTGAGCAGCTTTGAGGCCCCTCTGAGGCGCCCCCATGCTCAGCTCTAACCCCAATTTTTATCTTGGAGGTCTTTTCCAACTTGAATGATTTTAGGAGAAGATACAGCCCCAGGGGGGCTGCCCAGGCCCCACACACCCTCCTCTCTGCTGAGACACTTCCCTGGTGGCTGCCACCACCCCCTCCCCGGGCATTTTGGATATTTCACCTCCCTGCAGCCTCCAGAGGGGCTCAGGCACCTAAAGCTCAGAAAACTCCAGGTGATGCTCCCAGGCAGGCCGAGCTCCCTTTCCTCCACCATGAGATCCTGGTTTTAAAGCCACGGGGCTGGCTCACCCTTCTCCCATGCCCAAACAGGGAAAGAACGAGGGCTTGGGAAAGGCTTTATTTGCTGACACCGTTTGTTTCGGCACAAATAGAGATGCAGATCCATCCCTGGAGAAGTGTCTGCACCGGCAGAGCTCCTTTGGTCTGGCTCAACCACCCAGCCTGCCCCTACCTCAGCTCTCTTGGGGAGCTGGGGCAGAGCAGCACATTTTTAATATGGCCCAGGCCACAGTGGCGGCTCCTAATAGGGCTGTGGTTAAGAGTTAGGCAGTCCTAAGCCGGGTTATTTTTCCCAGAGAGGTTTTGGGGTTGGTTTGTTTCATTTTTTTTTTTTTTCCAAGCCTGATTATCCTGTGTGTATTGCTAAGCTGGCAAAGCTGTGTGGAAGGAGCTGGGCTCCCGGCCTGCCCTGTCTGGAGGTGGTTTTGAGGATGGAGCAGGGGTCACAGCTGGGCTTGCATGGCTCTGGTTGCAGTAAAGGGTCTGGAGTGTCCATGAAAAGGTTTTGGCTACAATTAGATAAAAAAGTGATCGCTCTGTGTGTCTGCTCCTTGATCCCAAGGATCCCTTGGAGGGTGCTGCTCTGTTGTCCTAAAATCTGTCCTAAACCTTAAACCTTGATCTCAGCAGGCAGAATTTCCCCTTTTCTTTCTGCTTATTTTTCCTTTTTTTTTTTTTTGTTTCCCCCTACAAGATATTCAGACTCCAACAACTCGTGCACATTCATAGGGGAGATTTGAATCTCGCTGCAAATAAAATTCCTGTGCCTGGGAATCCCGGGGCATCTCCTTATCTCCCACTGCAGGAGGAGGGGATTTGCCTGGTGGATAACATGTGATATGCAATCAAGTTGTGGCAGCAACTCCTCCCTCCCTCCCCACCCACCCCAGTTTTTAATGCAGAGGGGTGTGGGGGTCACTCCTGCAGCAGGGACGGAGCTTTTCACACTCTGCTTCCCTGCCTGTCCTTCCCCAGCTCTGTCTGAACTGTTCCAGCTCTTGCTCTCTTAGGAATTACATATTTTCTTTCCCAAATTTCATTTTTTTTCACAACTTTTCAAGCTTTCTCACCATAACCAAGCACCAAACTTCTGCAGGTTTTTAGATTTTTTTTCCTCTCTATTTTATGAGAACTTGTCCTTTTTTTTTTTTTTTTTTTTTTAAAATACTTTTTGGCAGTCAGCAAAACTTTGTGCTTTGTAGATTGCCTAAGTTAGGGTCCCTTGGCAGTGGTACAAGACAAGAAGATGTTTATAGCTGATGGTAATTACTCTTCCTGCAGTAGAAATGCTTAGAAGCCCCACTAAACGTTCAGGTCTTAATTGCAGAGGGTTTATTTGAAGGGGGAAAAAATAAAAAAATCCCACAACTCTTTTCTCCCTCCTTTCCCCCCCCCTCACTCTTTAATATAATTTAAGGAAAGGAAGTTTCTGAAGTATGTGAAAGTTTCTGAGCTCTGATATAAAATCCTGATTTTTTTTTTTCCTACCTTTATTCATTTGCTGGAGAAAGTTTCAGACTTTCAACTTGATCAAAGCTACGAAATCTTGGCCAAAAAAGCAGATTATCTGCTGTTTGCACACGAGGGGAACTTTGAATGTGGGAAAAGAAAACCTGCAGGCGCACAAAGCCCTGCCTGTTTGGGAAAAGAGGGAAACGGGGGATAAAAAAATTCCAACGGGGCTGCTCTCATCGGGAATAACAAAAGGTGGAGATGGGGAAGAGGAAAAGGGTTTGCATGATGCTTTTAGGTGGCTTCCACCTGCCTTCCCTACCCCGGCAAAACCACAGCAAACACTGGCCCGGCTTCCCTGCTGTTGTTATTCCCCGATGCAAATGGGAAGAGTCTGTGGCCGGGATTGGCTGCAGGAAGCACATGCAAATCACTCTAATAATAATAATAATAATAATAAAATTATCTCATTTTTTACCTTTTCCTTTGCCGCCCCCCTCCCCTCCTCAACCAGCCTGGAAACGGTTAAAATTCCCGTGGAAAGGGTGGGAAAGCTGAGGGGTGTCCACCTGAATTTGAATAGATATCATCCCCCCTTGTGCCACCTCGGTGCCCTTGGCCTCTTTTAAGGAGGAGAGGAGCAGCCCGGGGTGGAGCTGACCATTCCCACCTTGCCTTGCAGCTGTCCCCGAAGGAGAAAGTGGCCCCGGGTGTGGTGGCAGTCATCACTTCAAGGGTAAATGACACATTTCTTTGGTGTGGCTGAGGATGGTGGGGTTGGGGACAACACTTTGGGGCCAGGCAGATCTTGGGTGGCTTTTGAGGGTTGTGAACACCTACAAGTGACAGAAAAGAGGGTGAATAAAGTGTAGGTAGAGGCAGCAAGGAAAACAAGTTGAGTTTGAGCCATTTTGAAGGATAAGGAGAGGATTTGGGAGGAAGATGGAGGGATCCTCATCTCTGCAGGTGTCACAGCCACACCACCACAGCAGGTTTGGGAAGCTGGGGAGCTCCAGGTGCTGAATCCACCCCTTCATCCCATGGGTGAGGAGGGCTGGGAAGGGTGAAAACCCCCCAGCAAACCGGGGAGGGGGGACAGGAGTGAGGAGGGGGCTGCAAAGAGCAACAGGAGGGAAAGTGCATCCTCAGAGCTGATGAATATTCTAGTGCCTGGATGTTGAGGAATCAGAAATTTGAAAGTCTGATGGTTTATTATAATTACACACATTCATTTGTGCTGTTTAGTGGAAGCCACATGTGCCTGTTGCCTGGGACTGTGACCTGTTATTAAAATCAGTTGTGCCTCCTTTTGCAGAGATCAAGATGAGCGGGGATGCGGCAGATTCCACAGACACCCGGCACGAACCCGACCAGGTGGAGCCAGGTACGGAGGGTCTGGGGTGGCAGGGGCGGGAGAGAGAGGGAGAAAAAATGAAAAAATTAAAAAAAAATAATGTGGGTGCTGGAAGTTTCTCCCTGCGCTTTTTCTCGGCTCCTGTTGCTGCTGTTGCAGCCTGG
This sequence comes from Acrocephalus scirpaceus scirpaceus, assembly GCA_910950805.1. Lineage (NCBI taxonomy): Eukaryota > Metazoa > Chordata > Aves > Passeriformes > Sylviidae > Acrocephalus > Acrocephalus scirpaceus. The sequence continues at coordinate 2,541,756 of OU383793.1, forward strand.
GAGTTGATCAGGAATGTGCTCCGGGCTAGGATTGCGTTGGTATCTTGATCAGCGATGCAAGATCCCTCCTGTGTGACAGCAGCGAATCCCTGAGTGCCTCCCTGATGTCCTCAGCGGGTTTGACATGGAAATTCGCTCCCCTGCCGCCTCTGCCACAGCGATAATGGCTTTGGAACAGCCCTGGTGCGCTCAGCTCTGTGTCCTTGTGCCAGGAGTTTTTCCTTAGGGAAAACCAGCCTTTTTTGGGCTCTGTGTGTGTAAAAATGGGAGGGACTTCGGCAAAAATCAAATCCAGCTCGGGAGTTCCAGCAGAAACGGGTGGAGAGGCGTGGTTGGGTTTCTCACTCACACCTGACACTGTGCAGGCTCCAGCTCCTCCATGGACATTCCTTGGATCTGGAAAGGCACAGGGCCATCCTCTGAGGGTGTCAGGGATGGTGTGAGCACTGATTTCTGTCCTCTGAGGGTGTCAGGGATGGTGTGAGCACTGATTTCTGTCCTCTGAGGGTGTCAGGGATGGTGTGAGCACCGATTTCTCTCCTCTGAGGATCTCAGTGATGGTGTGAGCACTGATTTCAGCCAGGGGATCCTCTGAGGGTGTCAGGGACGGTGTGAGCACTGATTTCTGTCCTCTGAGGGTGTCAGGGATGGTGTGAGCACCGATTTCTCTCCTCTGAGGATCTCAGTGATGGTGTGAGCACTGATTTCAGCCAGGTGATCCTCTGAGGATGTCAGGGATGGTGTGAGCACCGATTTCAGCCAGGTGTGAGCGCTGATTTCTGTCCTTTGAAGATGTCAGGGATGGCATGAGCTCTGATTTCTGTCCTCTGAGGATCTCAGGGGTGATGTGAGCACTGATTTCTGTCCTTTGAAGATGTCAGGGGTGGTGTGAGCACTGATTTCAGCCAGGAGATCCTCTGAGGATCTCAGGGATGGTGTGAGCACTGATTTCTGTCCTTTGAAGATGTCAGGGATGGTGTGAGCACTGATTTCTGTCTTCTCAGGATCTCAGGGATGGTGTGAGCTCTGATTTCTATCCTCTGAGGATGTCAGGGGTGGTGTGAGCACTGATTTCTATCCTCTGAAGATGTCAGGGGTGGTGTGAGCACTGATTTCTATCCTCTGAGGATGTCAGGGATGGCATGAGCACTGATTTCTGTCCTCTGACAGTGTCAGGGATGGTGTGAGCACTGATTTCTGTCCCCTGGGGATCTCAGGGATGGTGTGAGCACTGATTTCTCCCGTGTGACCCTTTGAAGATGTCAGTGATGTGTGAGCACCGATTTCTGCCAGCTCTGCCCACCACGAGGTGTAACAGGCACCCAAAATTCCGGTTTGTGTTTTTGGGCTGCCTGGAGTGAGATTTGAATAGGAGGCCCCAGCCCTGTAATTTCCCAAGGGCCGTGGTCACGTCCCTTTTTAGGCAAATGAGCAGCAATAAGAAATCATTTTAGCACCCACTGGGTACAGCAAATTAAGATTATTAAAAGCTGGGCTATAGGCGGAGAAATCAACACCTTTTGAAACAAAAACTGGTGGAGAAAATGTAGAATCAAATATTCTCTGAGTAATGAAGAGCCCTAAGCTTGAGCCAAGGGGATGTGTGAAAACTTTGCATGGAATGATTTTCCTCTTATAAAATTTGAGATAATTTAGGGGGGAAAAAAAGAGATTTTGGGTAAGCAAGAGAACCCCAGGTTTTAACGGGACCAACTCCACCTCTTGATTTAGAAATCCTCTTTGCTCTTGGCTGTTAAGCTGGGTTATTTGACATAATCTCAGATAGAGATAAAATCTGCTTCTCCTCACATCCATGAACTCTGATTGACTCTGGCCAGCTCAGCTCCTGCTCGGGGCTCTCAGATCACCCCAAGTTGGGGTTTGGGATAAACGAGCAACAAAACATCCCCAACTCCTCCAAAAAACCCTGGGAGCTGTTACAGGGCCTTAAATCTGGAACTGGAACCCCCTGAAATATTTGGCTCTCATTGACGGGTGGCAGGATTAATCAAGATTAAGGAAAATGAGGATTTAATTCTGGTATTGGCTGTTATTAAATGTGGGAGGCTCTGGCTGCCGCTGTTGCAGTCAGAAGTGTTAAAGCAGAAGCTGGCAGCACATTTGGTCGGACAAAATACGGGGTTGGATTCTTTTTTTTCAGTTTAAGCATCCCCAGACAGCCATTAGCGTGAGCTGCAGCGCCTCTTTTTAGTGGTAATTGAGAAAAGAAAGCAGAGCAGCGAAGTCGATTTGTTTGAAAACAACAAAAAAAACCCCCCACGTTCGCTCTCTCTCTCTCGGAGCCTTCAAATCAAGCAGGGAAATCAGGACGAGTAAATCTCCTTCATTTGCAAAGAGCGGCGCAAAGAACATTTTTAAATCGCTTTATTTATTTATTTTAATTTTTTTTTTTTTTTTTCCGAGGCTGTCCCGGTGATTTTGGGGTTTTTTTTTTTTTTTGGTCTATTCGAGGAATATTTTGGTTCTTCGGGGAGATATTGCAGAGCTTCTTGTGGGGAGGTCCTGCTGATGGTGTCACCCTTGGGGACACTTTGTAGGACCCTCGGGGGGTGGCATCACCCCCACACTCACCTGCCCAAGGTTCAGCTCCGGCTGCTTCACCCAAACCCTCCCCGCGTTGTTTTCCTCGCTCCTTTCAGCCCTTTTCTGTTTATAAACAACAAAGCTCTCTTTGTGCCGAGCTTCCCGGGAAGTTTTTGGTGCTCCTTTGCGCTCATTGTTCGAGGAATATTTACTGCAGCTCCTAATAGCGGCGTGTTTTGGTTACCTGCTTCATGTGGGAAAAGGCTTCGCGTGTTTTCTGATGAGTCATTAATTGAATTTCCCATTTCCGACTGAATTAGGCCGATCCCAGGAACCTCGTTCCCCCCAAAGGAGAGGTCTCTTACCGAATTAACAATATTAGACTTAGAAATCCTCCAAAAGATGCGGGCTGGCTCTGAGAATTTGGGGGAAAAAAAGAAAAACCACCAAAAAAAACCACCAAAAAAACCCCAAAACCCCCAACAAAAACAAACATCAAAAAACCCCACAAAAAACCCAAAAAATCCCCAAAACCCCCCCCCCAAAAAAAAAAAAAAAAAAAAAAAAAAAGGAGAGAGAAAAGAAAAAGAAAAATGAGGGAATTAAGCACCAAAACGCTTTTGTAAACCAAGCCCTTGATCTAAAACTGATGCCTAAAGATCTGATGGGAAGTGTCAGCAGCAGAAGCGTAATTTCATCCTTTCATATCTCCGCCAATTCCAGGCTTAGAAGAGAGGGGGAAAAAAAGGGGATAATTTGGGGCATTGTTTCACTTTGAAAGTGTTTGAAATAATTGTGGGGGGTTTTCTTTTCGGAGAAGATTGTTAAAATCGTTCACCTTTCGTAGGAGGTTTGGAAGGCTCAATGCTTTCTTTTTTAATTTTTCCCCTTTTTTTTTTCCCTTTTTTTTTTTCATCCAATTTCATAGAAAATGTTTCAGGGGCTTTTAAAAAAAAGATATTCTCCAGAAACTTGTGGGTTTGTGATCCCAAATCTGCCAGATGGAGTGAAATTATGCCATTTTACAAAGTATTATTAAAAAAATATATATTTCTAAGGATTCTCACTGTGAACATTTTTCCTTCCTTTACTTCAGCTCCGAATTTTTTTAATCATGTGTCTGAGGAGGGACATTTGCTCCCACAAGGGTTGGTTTGCCTTCCCCATCACCCCGGGGATGCGGGGCAGGCTGAGCAGGGATTATCCCTCTGTTTTTTGGGGTCCTTTTCCCCCTTTCCCTGCGTGATCCGCAGCCTTGGCACCGGGGCCGGGCTCCCAGGCGAGCCTCCATGGGGGGTAATGAAGAGCAGCGAGTTTTCTGCTTGGCTCGGAGCTCTTTTCATCTTTTTTAAACTGATGAAAGCCATGCCAGCTGATTTTTTTGATGGGAACTGTGGGGGCTTGGCAGTGCCGAGTGTCGCCCCTGGTCCTGCAGCCCCGGGGGCAGAGATCTCCCCCTTCTTGTGGTTTATCTAAGCCCTCGGTATCTGATGCAACAGAACGCTGAGGTGGGACTTGCCCCTGTCTGTCTGTTTGTTTGTGTCAGACACTTGTTCCCCGGTTATCTCCTCCATCAAAACAGGTTACACCAAGCCGAGCTACTTCCCTTTGATTTCATCTGTTGAGGCTATGGGGGGGAAGCCAAAGCTTTTACAAAAAGGGCGATAGGGAAGCGCTTCAAACACAACCACGGGGAAGGGAATAGCTGCAGGCACCGCCGGCATCTTCCCTCCCTCCCTCCCTCCCCACCCTGTAACCCGGGGAGCCGAGCCCTGCCTGCAGCCCGGGCAGCCCAGCTCGGGGTGGGGATGTGGGGTGCCCCATGGGACACAGGGTGGGGCTGGGGGGCTCCTGGGATGGGGGATTGGCTGTGCCAAGGGAAGTTTGGGTTGGATGTCACGAAAAAGGTTTTTATTGAAAAGTATTGGAAATGGAGAGAGTTTGGGTGGCTCCTGGGATGGGGGATTGGCTGTGCCATGGAAAGTTTGGGTTGGATGTCACAAAAAGGTTTTTATTGGAAAGGTGGTAAAGTATTGGAAATGGGGAGGGTTTGGGTGGCTCCTGGGATGAGAAGATTGCTAAGGGAAATTTGAGTTGGATGTTAGGAAAAAGTTTTTTACAGAAAGAGTGATAAAGTATTGGAAATGGGGAGAGTTTGGGTGGCTCCTGGGATGGGGGATTGGCCAAGGGACGTTTGGGTTGGATGTCACAAAAAAGGTTTTTATTGAAAAGGTGGTAAAGTATTGGAATTGGGGAGGGTTTGGGTGGCTCCTGGGATGAGAGGATTGCTAAGGGAAATTTGAGTTGGATGTTAGGAAAAAGTTTTTTACAGAAAAAGTGATAGAGTATTGGAAATGGAGAGGGTTTGGGTGGCTCCTGGGATGGGGGATTGGCTGTGCCAAGGGAAGTTTGGGTTGGATGTTAGGAAAATGTTTTTTACAGAAGGAATGATAAGAGTATTTGAACTGGAGAGGGTTTGGGTGGCTCCTGGCATGGGGGATTGGCTGTGCCATAAAAAGTTTAGGCAAAAGTATTTTAATGAAAGAGTGATAAAATATTGGAATTGGGGAGGGTTTGGGTGGCTCCTTGGATGAGGAGATTGGCTGCACCAAAGGAAGTTTAGGCAAAAGTTTTTACAGAAGGAGTGATAGAGTATTTGAACTGGAGAGGGTTTGGGTGGCTCCTGGGATGGGGGGGATTGGCTGTCAAGGGAAGTTTAGGTTAGATGTTAAGAAAATGTTTTTTACAGAAAGGGTGATAAAGGATATGGAGAGAGTCTGGGTAGCTCCTGGGATTGGGGGATTGGCCAAGGGAAGTTTGGGTTGGATGTCACGAAAAAGGTTTTTATTGAAAAGGTGGTAAAGTATTGGAAAAGGAGAGGGTTTGGGTGGCTCCTGGGATGAGAGGATTGCTAAGGGAAGTTTGGGTTGGATGTCACGAAAAAAGTTTTTACAGAAAGAATGATAAAGTATTTCAATTGGTGAGGGTCTGGGTGGCTCCTGGGATGAGGGGATTGCTAAGGGAAGTTTGGTTTTGATGTTAAGAGAAAATCTTTTACAGAAAGGGTGGTAAAGTATTGGAAATGGAGAGGGGATGGGGGATTGGCTGCGCCAAGGGACATTTGGATTGGATGTGAGGAAAGTCGTTTTTACAGAAAGAATGATAAAGTATTGGAATTGGGGAGGGTTTGGGTGGCTCCTGGGATGGGGGGATCGGCTGTGCCAAGGGAAGTTTAGGTAGGATGTTAGGAAAAAGTTTTTTAAGGAAAGAGTGTGAGTATTGGAATAGGGATAAAGAGCGATGGAATAATGATAAAGAGGGATAAAGTCAGCCCGGGGAGGTGGTGGAGTCACCATCCCTGGATGTGTTTAAGGAAAGCCTGGATGTGGCACTGGGTTCCAGGGTTTGGTTGAGGTGTCAGGGCTGGGTTGGACTCGATGATCCTGGAGGTCTCTTCCAACCTGGTGATTCTGGGATTCTGTGAATTCTGGGATTCTGTGAATTCTGGGATTTTGTGATTCTGTGATTGTGTGGCTGAGCCTGGGAGCTGGAGGTGATGGGGACAGGCGTGTGCCTGGCTGGGCTGGCGCAGCTCTGGGCTCCTGCTGGCCAGGGGAGCTGGGTTATCTCCCCCTCACAGCTCGGGTAACTGTTCTGAGTGTTTTAGGGTCACAGAATGTCCTGAGCTGGGAGGGACCCACAGGATCATCCAGGGCAGCTCCTGGCCCTGCTCAGACACCCCAAAATCCCTGGGAGCATTGTCCAAATGCTCCTGGAGCTCTGGGGCCGTGCCCATTCCCTGGGGAGCCTGGGCAGTGCCCAACACCCTCTGTGGGAGAACCTTTCCCTGATCTCCATCCCAAATTCCCCTAATCCAGCTCCAGCCATTCCATTCTCCCAGAGAGCAGAGATTGGAGCTGCCCACAGACACCTGTGAATTCTGCCCTGCAGAGAGCACTAATGCAGGAACCTTCTCTCCGGGAGTACAAAAAGCCCTTCCCTTTAAACATCAAGAAAATCCAGCACCGAGGGGGCTGTGACACATCTGCTCCCAAGTGTCCCTGCTGTGACATCCATCCCTGTGGGTGCCATTCTTCCCTTCATCCCCACCTCCAGGACACCTTCCCCGGCTGTGACATCCATCCCTGTGGCTGCCATTCTTCCCTTCATCCCCACCTCAGGGACACCTTCCCCGGCTGTGACATCCATCCCTGTGGGTGCCATTCTTCCCTTCATCCCCACCCCCAGGACACCTTCCCCGGCTGTGACATCCATCGCTGTGGGTGCCATTCTTCCCTTCATCCCCACCCCCGGGACACCTTCCCCGGCTGCTGCCACAGCACACCCGGGCTCCCCCGGCAGGGCAGCTCTGAAACTGGACACCAGAGCCTCGAGCCCGGCCTAATCCCCTCCCAGAGCCGCTGCATTTTGCATTCAATCCGTGTCAGGGCAGATGGAAAATCGGAGGTTTTGCCTCAGTCTGCCTGTGCCACACGCTGAGCTCAGGTGAGAGTCCTGCCCTCTGCTCGCTCTGTTTTTGGGCTGCGAGCTGCCTGCAGGGGCTGCTCTGCCCGGGGATGGGCAGGACAGAGCCCTGACCTCTCTGGGCTCTGGGAATGGGGCTGTCTGTGACATTCCCATGGGGCAGAGTCTCTTTGGAAGGTGATGGATCATGTTGGGATAAAGTTTGGGGATTCCTGGCCTCATCACCTCTTTGGAAGGTGATGGATCACGCTGGGATAAAGTTTGGGGGTTCATCCCCTAACTCAGGTGAAAGGCTCCAGGGATGGCAGATTGGGCTGGGGGAGCTGCTCAGCCCATGCAGGCTCCCACCTTCCTTTTATTATTATTATTTTTGTTCTTTCTGGGTGTTTTTTTTTTTCCCCCTTCTGCCTTTTGTTGTTCCCTCCTCAGCTCGGGCTGAGAGCAGCTTGCCAGGCCAAAGTCTTTTGAGGAAACTTGGCCTCTCCCGGCCCCACGCTGAGCTCAGTCCTGGGCTACGCCTTTGCTCCCCAAGGCTGGCTCTCCCTCGTGAAACTTTCCTCAAAGCCTCCAGGATTTCTCTGGTCTCTTCCCCCTGCAGCCATGCACAGCCCCAGGACAAGTCCCGGGTAAATGAAAGCTGCAGCAGTTGGGCTGGAAACAGCTGGTTGCTATGGCAATCGGGGCTGCTGGGGATTTGCATAAGGCTGATGATTTTCATAGCACAGCCACATTTAAGGCAAGCCGGAGAAATTTCCATATTCCCAGCTCCGAGTCAGTTGGGGCGTGGGGGAGGCCAGGAGGGGGATATTTGAAATTCAAATGAAGGTGATTAGGGTTTGAGGTTGGGTTATTTTATTTTATTTTTTTTTTTTTTCTTAAACATCCCATTATGGAAGAGGATAAAAAAGGATGGGGAGGGGAAAGGGGAACAAAAGGCTGGTTTGACTTGAATTAGAGGGGCAAAGGAAGAGCTGGTCTGATCTGCCTCTTGCCTCTGGTCTAGCAGAAGAGACTTGCCCTCTCCCAGCACCTGCAGGTGAAATGTTTTCCGTGGGAACAAATGCTGCCCTCGGGTTTCCTCCTGGAAGGTGCCCAGGTCTCCCACACTGGCTGTCCTGCTCTCCTGCCCCACACGAAGGGGCCGCAGAGGGACCCGGGGTCGGGAAGGCATTTCTGTAACCCAAGGCTTTGCAGCCAAATGAAGCACTCGAGCGTTCAGTGAAAGCTTCCCCTGGAGTCTGGAGCTGTCTGAGTCAGCACAAGATTCACTTTTGCTCACCAGCCTTGGCTTTCCCATGGAGATGCTCCCGATGGTTTGAGGTTTTTGTGTCTTTGGAGCAGAGAGTTCAGATTAAACCTGCAGCCCCACCTGGCTGCCTCAAAATAAAAAAAAAAAAACCAAACCAAAAACCCCATCCTGCTCCCACTTTAAAAAGTAGTTTTTAAATGTCTTGGGAGCATCAAGCATCCTAGCAAGGCATGTGGGAACTCAGGGAATTGAGTGGAGCCTGCTCAGCTGCAGCTCCTGCTCCCCTCAATGCTGGTGGGAGCAGCTGGAGGGACTCAGGGGTGGCCACTCCGTGGGGAGAAGGCGATTGAAGGGAGCTCCCAGCAGTCAGGGCTCCTGCTGCTTTTGGGAAGTCGCTGCTGTGGCTGCTGGGAACACCAGCACAAAGGTTAGGCCTTGGGTTCTGCCTGAATTCCCAAAGTCAGTGGAAATGCCGAGGAGTGTTTCACGCTGAATATCTTGCTTTGCTTATTCCTTCAGTGCAGGTGAGAATTTGGCTTCATTTACAGCTCGTGGGACAAGCGCTGGTTGCAGTAATTGCCACTCTTTCCTCTACCAGCACTTGGGCAATCCCTTAACTTCACACCTTGTTTGAGGTGAGAGGTTTGAAGGAGTGAATTTATCAGAAATGCTCCTTGAAAGGCACCCTGCACCCAGCCCGCTCTGCCAATCTCCTGTGGCATTGTGCTTCGTCAGATGGAGTGCAAAAATCTCCAGGATAGGTGAGATGAATCTTAATTTTAGATATTCGATCCTCTGAGGCTGCAGCCTGACCTGCTCACCGCAGGCAGTCCCTGCTGGAGCAGGGATCTCCAGAGGGTGATTCATCCCTGTGCCATCTATCCCGGAGGAATTGCCCTCTGGAAGCTCCTGTTTGCTCTGCATGGCTGGAAAGGGAGCCTGGAGGAACTGGCTCCAAAAGTTTCAGACACCGAAGCCCCTGCCTGGTGTCTGCCTGGCCCTGCTCCCCCAGCGCCCTTCAGCTGTTCCCCATTTCCCTCCCAAATGTGCAGCAAACTGATTCCCTGCGGGAATTCCCCAACACCTGCTGGAGGCTGGAATCACCTCCTGATCCCCCTGCCCCTCCGCAGCGTGGGGTGAGCTCCGAGTGGAGCTCTGGAAGAGCCACCAGCCCTGTTGGTGTGGCCGGGTGAGAAGTGTCACTCCCCGCAGGTGACACCCGTGTGAAGATGAAGGCCACCCTGATTTGACTTTCCCCCCATTAGGGCTCTTTTATCCTGCAGGGCCGGACTGGCTCTGCAGCTCCGCTCCCCGCGGATCCCTTGGGTTTTCCAGGGGGGAATGGGGTGTGAGGGGCGGGGGGGGAAGCTGCCCGGAACTGCAGCGCTGCTCCCATCCCCAGAGAAACCTCCCCAGGCAAACTCGCACCAGATCTGATGCCAGGGCTATGCAAAACAGCTGCCAGGTGAACCAAGGAGAGAGCAGCACAACCCTGGGCTGCTCGGGGAGCCAGCTGAGCTTATCTCTGCTTTTCCAAACGCCCAGCAAGGGCAGGGTGAAGCCTCGGTGATGGGAGAGCTGCTGGGAATTTTAGGGGCTCTGAGCAGCCTTTCCCCGTTGAAATCCCAGGGCTTCCCCAGCCTCGTGGAATTTCGGGAAGGGGAGGACTGATCCAGCAGATTCTGGAGGTTCTGGATCCCACTGAGTCTGGCTCGTGGAGTAAAAAATCAAGTTGTTGGCTGGGCTGCAGCTCCATTAAAATGAGTGGAGTTCTGGCAGTTTGCAGCAGAGGAGAGAATCTGCTGCCACTTACACTTTTCTTTCTTTTTATCTCCTGGAGCTAGAAAAGATTAAATCTTAAGTGCAGATTGTTTGAACAGCTCGTTCCTTTAAGGAGAGGAATGACTACTGCAGTGCGAGTCCTGATGTTGACAGAAACTGGGAGGAAACTGAGGCTATTTTTATAAAGCATTTGTAGCAAAGTTACAGTTCAACTGAAAGAGGAGAGCTGTTATCCCTATCACACCCAAACCTTGGCTCGAAGCTGCAATCACTTGAATTTTACATTCACTGAAACAGAAAAGAAAAAAAAATTGCCAGATTTGTTTGCAAATGAATCTGCCCAAACACTCGTTGGTCCTGCAGAGATTTGTGTATCCAGCTCCCATTTACATAACCACTGGGAGCAGAAATCACCCCTCCCAGTTTTAAATCTCTCCCTCTCGGACATCTAAGGCTGAGCTGGTTGCCCCTGGGTCCCTTTGCAGTCAGCCAGGAGGAATTGTCATCTCCAGAGGGCCATCGGTGCAGGGAGATGGGCGGCTCAGATAGGGGCAGGGATGGCCTCTGGAGGTGCCTCCTGCTCCTCCTGTCTGCCCAGGCAGCCCCGGGCAGCTCGCTCAGACTTCGACACCCCAGTCAGTGCCAGGCTGCTGGAATATTTGCTCAGCTGGCACAGAATTCCCGGCCGGGGTGCTCCCAAACCCCCTCTGTTGATGTGCAGGGACTTGGAGGATGCTGTGTCTGATTTTGTAGGAGAGGAAGGGACAAAGGGAAGGTCCCAATGAGCCTGTGGAGGGAGGGACAGCCCGAGGAGGGGCAAGGCTCCATTAAAATGAGTGGAGTTCTGGCAGTCCTTCTGAATGAATGAACCCCATTCCTGGGGAGGGAGCAGCTGGAGAGAGCTGGACAGGGAGCAGAGGGAGTTGGAGCAAGGGAATTACACCAGGGAAAGAGATAAAGCACTGAGATTGGGGAGGGAAAGAGCTGGAGGCTGTGGGGCTGTGCTGGAGGCTCTGTTCCAGCCGTGCCTCTCGGGTTCCAAGTTTTTGGGGTGAATGCTGGTGACTCAGCCATCGTCACCGGGACCCAGGGATTCCCCTGCAGCCCTGTGCATCATCACCACGCTGTGCCTGAACGTGAGAGAAGCTCCTGTCTCCAAGAAACCAGGAGATTTCCTTCCTGTTCTATTTTAGCAGCTGGGAACTTTTATTTCCTCCTTCCCTCCTGGCTTTGCTTCCCTTCAGCTGCTGCCTCCAGATCGCATCAAACTCCCCCCCCTACACACCCCGTGGGGGTTTCAAAGGTAGAAACTGCAGGCCTTGAAGATGCTCCCGCGGTCCTGCTCAGGTGTGTGGATGCTGATTGTGATCATCCATTAACGCTATCAGCATTCCCATCGCTGGATGTGCCCTCCTTGGCTTTTGGGGCTGGAAGGGAGCTGGAAGGCAATGAATGAACCCCATTCCTGGGGAGGGAGCAGCTGGGGAGAGCTGGACAGGGAGCAGAGGGGGTTGGAGTGAGGGAATTACATGGGGAAAAGAGATAAAGGACTGAGATTGGGGAGGGAAAAAGCTGGGAGACAGCAGGATGGGAGGAAGGCAGGAAGAGCAGGGCAGAAATGCAGCCAGGCTGGGGGAAAAACTCAGAGCTGATTGAGTGAAGAGGGTGAGGGGATGAATATTTCAAACTGAGGGGGCAGCTCAGAGCTGGATGAGGTGTGGATGGTGAGGACATCTCAGACTGGGGGAGAACTCAGAGCTGATTGAGGTGCAGAGGGTGAGGAGATGGAGAGTTCAAACTGAGAGGGAAGCTCAGAGCTATTTGAAGTGTGAATGGTGAGGAGATTCCAAACTGGGGAGGAAGCCCAGAGCTGGTTGGGGTGCAGAGGGTGGGGAGATGGAGGAGATCTCAAACTGGGGGAGAACTCAGAGCTGATTAAAGTGCAGAGGGTGAGGAGATGGAGATCTCAAATTGAGGGGGAAGCTCAGAGCTGATTGAGGTGTGGATGGTGAGGAGATGGAAGAGATCTCAAACTGAAGGGGAAAAGCTCAGAGCTGGATGAGGTGTGGATGGTGAGGAGATCTCAGACTGGGGGAGAACTCAGAGCTGATTGAGGTGCAGAGGATGAGGAGATGGAGATCTCAAATTGGGGGGGAAGCTCAGAGCTATTTGGAGTGTGAGATCTTAAACCAGGGAGGAAGCTCAGAGCTGGATGAGGTGTGGATAGTGAGAAGATCTCAAATTGGGGAGGCAGAGCTGGTTGAGGTGCAGAAGGTGAGAAGATGGAGATTTCAAATGGAGGGGGAAAAGCTCAGAGCTGGTTGAGGTGCAGAGGATGAGGAGATGGAGATCTCAAATTGGGGAGGCATTCAGAGCTGGTTGAGGTGCAGAGGGTGAGGAGATGTCAAACTCAGGGGGCAGCATCTCATTCTGCCGTGGCCCTGCTCAATAGTGCAGACCCACAGCTCTGTTTCCACAGTCAGTGCTTTTTAAATGTCACAGATTAAATCTCCAGGGCTGTTTCTAGACAGCAGAGAGCAGCCACAGAGCTCTGCCATCCCTGACTCTCCAATGTTTTGCCATCCGTGGATAATTGTACCGAGCACACTCCCCCTCAGCATCCACGCTGATTCAGCTGGGAATACTCTGTGCATGGAAAAAGATGTGCTGGGATAGGATAGAGGCTTGCTCAGTGCAGGAAAGTCCATGGCAGAGCTGGGTTTGCCCTCCTGCCTGCACAGCCTCTCCCAGGCACTTCCCAGCTCCTTGCAGGAGCCCTGAGCTGCTGGAAAACACGATGTGTTGGAGCTTGATCAGATCTCAGGGCTCTGCTTCATGGGGAACGTTATCCTGGAGAAAGCAGCAGGAGTGGGGGGCCTGGGGACTTGGGCTGGTGAGATGTGAACAGTTCCAGGCTCTTGATCCCAAACCAGGCTGGACTGGCAGGGAATGGCTCGGGGAATGTGTTGCAAAGGGAAAGGGGTGTCTTGGGGTTGCCTCTGCGGCCCGAGAGCTTCGTGGAATCCCTTAAAGCATTCAGATCTGCGGAGAGCACAACCTTGGCTCTGTGATGTTCTTGATGAATTTGGCAGGTGTGATGGGGAGGGGGGGGATGTTTATCATCAAAGGGGAATGAGTGAGGGCCTGTGCGGTACCTTCAGGCTGAAACCTGTCTGATTTTTTTCCCCCTGCGCCTGCCAATCTCTTTTGGAATCAAGGAGACGCCTCTTGAGCACAACCCCACGGCACCCTGTGTTCCTCCAGATCTCCGTAATTACGCGGTGCCACGCGGGTTCCTGAAGGTCCCCAAGCGAGCAGCCCCGGCCACCTGTTTGCTGGCCTTTCCCACAGCCAGCCCTGAATTTCCCTGGAGATTTGTGATGTCCTCCAGCTCACCTCTGCTGGAATCTCCCTCGCGCTCAGCGAGATTTCCCCCACCCTTGGCCAGGTATCTCCCGGGCAGGAACACTTTTATTATCCCTCAGCAAAGGCTTGGCAGCAGCTGAATGCTGCAGAAAGCCTTCATCCTTCCATTTCTGCACCTTCCTCCTCCTCTCCTTGCTCTGCCAGGGCCGGTTTTTTGGTCATGTGTGTTCCAAGTCCTGGAAAGCTCCCACCAGTGCTGCCGTTAACACTGAGATGTTTTTTCTCTTTGTTTCCTTGTAGGGAATGAACAGAATGGGCTGGATTTTAACAGGCAGGTAAGATGCTCCCTGGCTTGCCAGGTATTCTCCTCCTTTCTGGGATGGCTGTTTTGTCACTTGCTCATCACGCTGCAGCTGCTGGGAAGAGATAAAAACTGTTAGGTCAGAAGCTGCCATTAAACCAACCACAGAATTTCTTCCCAGTTCCCCTTGTGGGATACAATGACAGATTGCAACCCCTAATTCATGCAAGTTCAGCTAATTGCAGAGCTCCTTTAAATGACCATTTGCTTGAGGGGTTTTCTGGCTTTTAAAATTTTTTTTATATCATAATTTAGAAGCAGAAAGCAGCTGAGTTCTGGTGGCAAGGGTACCAATCCCTCCCCAAAGGCCCAGTGACACTGTGACAGTGGCACTGGCAGCACCGTGGTGTGCAGGGACAAAGGCTCGGGGCTGACTCAGGAGTGCCAGCCAGCACTAAAAATGAGGTGGTTTGAGGTTTTGGAGTGCACAGGTCAAATTCCTGTCTGCAAGGCAGCAGGGAAAGGGGCAGCAGATAAAAATGTGGGGCAAGCAAAGCTCAGTTGTAAAGGAGCAGCTGAGGGGCCCTGTCCCTGCTGTGTGTGCTCTGCTCCCCCTGCTCTGTCCATTCCCTGCCTCAATGAGCACCTGCACATCCTGTGTGGCTCCAAAAATCCCTGAGTGTCACCTCAGGAGGTGCCAGCCCTCTGGAGTCCCTGGATGTGTGCAGACACAGAGCTCTGCTGGCAGGTGGGGAGGCACAGGGTGCACAGAGCAGCTGTGGCTGCCCCTGCATCCCTGGAAGTGTCCAAGGCCAGGCTGGAGCAGCCTGGGACAGTGGGAGGTGTCCCTGGAAGGTGGAATGGGATGAGCTTTAAGGTTCCTCCCAGCCCAAACCATTCTGAGATTTTAGGAAAATGCTCTCTGAGCCCAGAGCTGAGGCCTCCAGCAGCCAGCAGAGCTGGACTGAGCCCTGGAAAGGGGAAGAGGAGTCTGGAGAGCCAAACCCAGCCCTGCTGCAGGATCCCAGGGTGGGTGGGAGCTGCAGCCAGGAATGCAGAAGGGGCTGGAACTCCATGGACAGACCTGAGGCCGATGTTGGCACAGCAGCCCATCCACCTCCAACGTGCATTCCCCAAATCCAGGGGCTCCATCCCTTCCCTGTGAGCAGCTGCACCTTCCCCACGAGGCTTTTTGTCCCTCCAGCTCCCCTTGGTGGCTCTCACTGTGACAAATGTCAGCCAGGCTGCTGTTGGTTTGTTTACTTTGGCTGCTCCAGCTTTGGGTGGGTCTCCCTTTCCTATCAAAGGTGTCCCAACACGCTCAGCCATCTTCCAGGATTCTGGAATCCCCAGCTGCAAACAAAAAGCTCTGTGTCTCCAGCCTGGAGAAGAATCCAATCTGCTCAACCAGGAGGGGATAAAAGGAAATTCCTTGCAGATAGAAATGAGCAGGAGATCGTTGCCTGCTCCAAACTTCTCCTGTGGCAACACCACGGAGGTGCTGGAGCTGGGAGCTGGGCTGGGGTGAATCCAGGAGAGGTGTGGAGCAATGCTGATCTGACCCACCACCCTCTGCAATCCTCTCAGTGATGCTGGGCAAGTTGTGGGGGCAGCCAGGCTTGCAGGCAGTAGAAATCTCCTCCTCCTAAAAAGAAATTGTGGCTTTATGATTTTTTTATTATTATTTTTTGCAGCGTTTCCACTTTTATTTCCTTCCTTCCACCAAAACAGCACCACAAAATCCAATTAATTTACTCCAGCTTGACTGTGTAACTAAATACCCAACTTAGATGAGGGATTTAGCAAGGTTTAAAAAGCAAAAAGCTCTGAATGAGCTCGTTTTATTGTTTTTTTTTTTTTTTTTTATTTCTAATCTGCTCTGATTCCCCAGAGTCCAGGGATGGGGATGCAACAGTCCCTGAGTGGACACAGCCTGTGCAAGTGGCTCTTTGTCTCCCTCTCTTGGCCCTCCCAAGGCCATGGGTAGAGTGATTTTAAATCATTATTATTTAAAATAATAATTACTATTTGAAAGTATTGTTATTTAAAATAATAACTATTATTTTAAATTATTCTCTTAAATGAGCAGGAGCCCGAGCGCACACGGGCTCCACACTCACATTTAGGGTTGACCTCAGCTCTTGGTGAATTCATCCTCAATTCAGCAAATAGATTTCAAATGACGGGAAAAAAGGAAGAGAGGAGAGCTGGAAATATCAAAGTGTTTTCATGTAAAATCAGGTGCTGTGCTCTTTCATTAGGGGTGGAGGTTGGTGGGTTTTTTAATTTGGTTTGGGGTTTGAGGTCGGTTTTTGGGTGCCTTTTTTTTTTCCCCCTTTTTTTCGTTAGCTTGCAATTCAAGTTTTCAAACCGAAGCCAGGGCAGGATGGTTTGAAACCCAACTCCAAACTGACTGCAGGAGCTCTCTTTGCCTTTATTTGGAGCGCTGGGCTCTAATCACTTTGAAGATCATAAATCTCACATCGTTTAAGCCTCTCCCCCAGCCTTTGTAGATGGCCTACATTTCAGGTCTGCTTCCCTCCCTGCCTCCCGTGTTGTGCTCCAGGCGGGATGGGAAGGGTGGAGTGACCTGGTTAGACCCCTTCCCTGCCTCCCAACTCCCTGCTGGAGCTGCTCTCACCCTGCAAACGGCGAGGGAGGGGAAACTCTTGCGGAGTTTGAGGTTTTCTAGCAGTTTGTGGGTCAGCCCTGTGCTTTATGAGAAAGCTCCCTCTGATCCCTCAGCCTATTTGGCAAACTTTTCACTCCCCCCTCCTTTCCCTCCCCTCTTCAAACTCTCCTCCCACCTGGATGCAACAGTAATTTGTATGTGAATGAGAGGGGAAAGGGTGTGGATGGAAAAAGCAGCATCTTCAGCCTTGCCTATCTGGTTTGGCTTTTTTATTTAGCGAGTCTAATGCTGGTTGTTTCCTGTTTATGGCGAGGGAAATGCAAAGGCACGGTAATAAACTTTCACCTTCGCTGCTGGCAGCCTGCGCAGGGACATCTGCCTCCTGCTGGGTTGGGATGGTGGCCAGAGCGTGGCAGGGATGGATTGGAACCTCTCTGCCTTTTCCTGGCAAAATTTGAGCCCAGTTTGCCTCAAATGGGAGCAGGACAAGAGCTGGGAGTGCTGGAATGGGAGATTTTCCTGCCTGCCCAGGTGCTGCGGTCTCCCCAGGTCTGGTTGGGTTTAATTCCCCGCTCAGCCTTTAGGAAACACTGGATTGTTTGTTTTTGTAGCTGCTCTGGAGAGCCAGGTGTCTGGAGCTGAGCCCTGGGATCGTGCTGCCTGCTGGAATACGCACACGGACCCGGGGCTGAAGGGTTTGGGAGGTGCCAGGGCTTGTGTGAGCGGTGTGAGGGCTGAGCCCAGCTCACGGTGCTGTGCACCCACAGCTGCAGGAGGAGGATGTGCAGCTGCTGAAACCAGGAATGCTTTTCCAGCAGGGAAGTGATGGCAGGACCTTGGTGATACCGGGATGTACTGGAAAGTACTGGAATGGTCTGTGGAGTCACCATCCCTGGATGTGTTTAAGGAAAGCCTGGATGTGGCACTGGGTGCCAGGGTTTGGTTGAGGTGTCAGGGCTGGGGACAGCCTGGCCTGTCTGGCACCTGGGAACAGTTTGCACCTCAGAGTTAGTGCTGGCAGTGCCACAGAGAATTTCCTCCCATCTGTGCAACAAACTGCCAGTGGTGAACTCCTGTGGGAAGGAGGGAAAGGGAAACAATGAGCACTGCACTTCTGATATCGCTGCATTGTTATTGGGATGAGTTGGAAATTTCATGGAAATGCAGAAAAAGTTAAGGAGGGAAAGGGAAACAAAAACTTCTGGTATTGCTGTGTTGTTATTGGGATGAGTTTGAAATTTCATAGAAATGCTGAAAAAATTAAGTCAGGGTTGTGTTGGTGACATGAGAGGTAGGAACACAGGGTGTGAACTCCTGTGGGAAGGAGGGAAAGGGAAACAATGAGCACTGCACTTCTGATATCGCTGCATTGTTATTGGGATGAGTTGGAAATTTCATGGAAATGCAGAAAAAGTTAAGGAGGGAAAGGGAAACAACGAGCACTGCACTTCTGATATCGCTGCATTGTTATTGGGATGAGTTTTCTCATGAAATTTCATGGAAATGCAGAAAAAGTTAAGGAGGGAAAGGGAAACAACAAGCACTGCCCCTCCAATATCGCTGCGTTGTTATTGGGATGAGTTTGAAATTTCATAGAAATGCTGCAAAAATTAAGTCAGGGTTGTGTTGGTGATATGAGAGGTAGGAATACAGGGTGTGGGTGTCAAGGCCACCTGCTTGGTGGCCAGGATTGCCCAGCCCATTGCTCACAGCCACAGTGATCGTGCCTCGGGGACAGCTGGAGTAAAGGAGGGCAGCACTGCCTCATGGTGAAGGGCAAAATGTGAGAAACAGCCCAGAGAGCCCCAAAGGGACAGGGGGAGAGCAGGAGATCCAGCTGCAGGAGCAGGGATTCCTCTGCAGCTCCCAGTGAAAGTGTGGTGGGGCAAACATTCCCTGGCAGCCTGTGGGCAGCACCACAGCAGAGCAAATCACTGCATCCACAGAGGGCCCCCACAGGAATATTTTAATCCCAAAGGATAAAATCATGGGTTGGACTCCATGATTTTGAGGGTCCCTTCCAACCTGGTGATTCTGGGATTCTGGGATTCTGGGATTCTGTGATTATTCCAGGGAGGAATGCAGGATCAGCTCTCCTCCTTCCAGAGGAGAAACTCCTCTCCAAGGCCTCCCTGCTCCTCAGAGCTGGGATGGAAATGTCCCTGGTGAAACAAAGCTGACAGGTTTTTGTGTGAGCAGAGCTGGGCAGGACCTGCCCCTGCTCCCTACCCAAATGTGCCAGGCACTTTTCATTCCAGCCAAAGGCTGACCCTTGCAGGACAGGCTGTCATTTGCTTATCAAACCTGTCATTATCATCAATCACATCAATCTGCAGGTGATGTGGCTGGGAGATCTGGCAAGGTTTAAGGCTGAGGTGCCTGAGCAGGGCCCAGCTTCAGTTTTCCTGCTGGTTCTTTATTCCTGGTCTTTGCTTTACTCCAGCCAGGGGATGTAGTGAGGATGTAAATTTCCAGCAGGCTTCCTAGAAAGCTTTTTCAGTCAGCTGAGCAATTCCTCCTTTCCAAAACCAGGTCAAGCATCTTGTGAGTTACTGCCCTGCTCTCTTACAGGAGGTGCTGAAGGGGTTCTGTTCCCTCAGGACCTCCTCATCCAACTCCTCTCCCTGCTCTGTTCATATCTGACACTCCTTGCCCAAAGAAACTTTCATTTCTGAGCTTTGTGTGGGATTTGAGCAGTCGCTTTGAGGTCCCAGGGTGAGTTATCAGAGCTGATGTCCTGCAGGCACACGATGTGAGAAATTCAAAGCGGGCAAACTTCACCTGAGATGTGAAATCCCTGGTGGCTCCTTTTCGGTGCCATTAATGAACACCCTGACCTCGTTTGGTACCTTCCACCCACACGTCTGAGGGCTCTTTGCTCATGGATTTAGCATCCCTCGGTGCCTCTGGAAGGTGGGGAGGTGTCCTGCAGACACAGCCTGGCTCTTCCCAAAGCTGCTGAGCTCTGGGATTGCAGCTGGGAGCAGGGGATGCTCCATGGGACACTTGCCCGTGGACATTGGGCTGGATCGGGCTCCCTGCCAGGGTGATGGACTCCCAACCTCTGATTCATCGTCTTGTGCTCAACCACAGACAAGTTCTTCCTCCCCTCCATCCTTTTGAAGGCTCAGAGAAGGGCCCAGCTCGCTGGGGAGTTTGTTATTAATATCTGGGATGCAAAACTCCCTGCGCATTTAATTTCGCTCCACCAGGGCTTCCCTCCCCCCAGGGAGCTCTCTCAGAGTTTTTCATTCCTCTCTCCGTGTTCCCACCTCCCCCTAATCTCATGTGCTCCCTGGCTGTCATTGCTGTTCCTGCTTGGCTTTTTGCAGCTCAGGTTTCAGTCTGCCCTCCAGATTTCCATCCCAGTCCTGCTTTGCCCTCCTCTCAAGGGGAGGTTCACATCCTGCTTCCTTCTCCCCTCTGGGGATCAATTCAGATTTCACTCTCTCTTCTCCCCGTTGCCCCAGGGGATCAGCCTGAGCCTTGCATCTGCTTTTCATCTCTTGAGCCCTCCCCTGGCTGGAAATCAGGGCTGGCCTCGTATCTGCCTCGCCTGACACTGGATCTAAGCTCAGCTCTGCCCTGGCCTTTCCCTTTTGAAGTCTCCCTGCTCTGTCCTAGGGACAGGCTGATTGCATAAATTTGTTTGTGTGCAGGTTCCTCATTGAGATGCAGCCCTTTGGGAAAGCATCAGAGAAAGCCCTGGCTCCAGGGAAAGTCCTCTGTGTCTAAATCTGGCGCTGCTTTGCTTAGGACAGATATGCAGAGGAACCCCTTCTTCAGGCTGGGTTTGTTCTGGCACCTCGGGTGAGCTTGCTGGGAATGAACTCCAAAACAGGCCAGGGGAACTTGGGAGGGAAAGGGGGATGCAATTAGGAGCAGGGATTTGGCCTTTTTAATTGCTTTTCTCAGGAGGTGGACTGAAACCACTGAATTAATTTGTTGACAACAACCCGGAGTTGGCTGGGTTTTATCTGTTCCTCAACATCCAGCTGCAGTCCATTCCCAAACTCCTGCTCTCCTGCTTCTAAAGGGCAAACTTCATTTATAACGTGATTCCTGCACCTGTTTCCTTGGCAAAATCCCTGGTACAGCTGTTCCAGGTCTGTCTGAGAGGGAGGGACAGAGATCTTTGTGCAAATTCCCTGCTCATCCTTCGGGAAACGCTTTCTGTGCTCACGAGAGACAAGGCCTGGTGTCACAGATCTGTCTGAAGGGTGACAAAATTTGTTTTCCACAACAGAAACTCAGCCCAAGGCACGGCTGTCCACAATCCAGGTGTCCCAGCACCTTTTTGAGGGCTGAGTGGCACCAACTGCTGTGCCTGGATGTGACTCTCAGGGAGTCACCACTAATGAGGAGAGCACTCCGAGTCCTTGAAGGCTTTTCATCTGCTGAGCTCCAAGAATTCACCCCAAACCTGCACCACCCAGCCAGGGCGAGGCCCTGCACCCGTCCTGCACCAGGGCAAGTCCCAGCACACGGAGGGGAAGGTGATGGGTTTTAAGCAAAGCCTCTAATTTTGGACATCAGAGGGCACTTTCTCCCTCCCCGGAGGTGCTGAGGTGCTCCCTGTGGGTTTATCCAGCAGGGAATCCTCCTGCATGGAATTTGCATGGGTTGGGAGCAGAGCTGGCTCTGAGCTCCCCCCACCCCAAATGGAACCCCAAATGGAACCCCTGTGATGCTCTCCCATCTCCCTCACTCTCCCTTTCTCTTTTAATGGCTCGGTGTGCTCAGTGCAATCCCTGTCCCAGTCCCCTGGGGCGTGGCAGCCACTGCCAAAAGTGCCAGGGACCAACGGGAGAGGCCTTGGAGCTGGGATGGAGCCAGCCCCAGTCTGATTCCAAGTTAATTCCTCCCAAAAATGGGATGTGGTGGCAAGTGTGTCCCTACCAAGGGCTATCTGGGCTGTGGGGACATGTCCCCGTGTGTGACTAACCCAGGGGTACCCACACGGTGCCAGGTGTTTGCATTTGTCACTGCCACGAGGCACAGAGAGTCCTGAACAAACAGAGATTCCTCCCCACAGGAAAGGGATGCATTGGGGGGAAAAAAAAAAAAGGACATTTTTATTGCAAATTCTCAGGCCAGAAAATCCCAATAAGGCAACTGTGGAGTGGAACAGGAACGTGCTCGGGCTCCAGGGGACCTGTGTGAGCTTGCAGGAGGGCAGGGGAGAAGCCATGGAGTGGTGTGTGTGAAATCAGGGTGATAAGGAAAGGGGCAGGGATGCAGGCCAGGGTGGGAGCAGAGCAGATAAGCACGGAGGTGTAGGCAGAGGTGGAGTTCTGGAGAGCTTTGGGAGTTGGGCAAGTGAAATGGAGAGAGAGAAAGAGAGAGGAGCAGGGAGCAGTGCTGCAACCCACAGCCAGGCTGGGGCAGGGGTGAGGAAGGGGCAGGGAGAGTCCTGGCAGGGAAACTGGGGAGAAATCACAGCCTGGATGGGGGGAAATCATTTCCCATGGTTTGAGTGGAGGTCCTGACAGGGACACAGGAGGGGGGAAATCATTTCCCATGCATTGAGAGGAGGTCCTGGCAGGGAGAAGGAGGGGAAATCACAGCCTGGATGGTGGGGAAATCATTTCTCATGGTTTGAGTGGAGGTCCTGGCAGGGAAACTGGGGAGAAATCACAGCCTGGATGGCAGAGAAATCATTTCCCATGTGTTGAGTGGAGGTCCTGGCAGGGAGATGGGAGAAAAATCAGAGTCTGGATGGTGGGGAAATCATTTCCCATGGTTTGAATGGAGGTCCTGACAGGGAAACTGGGGAGAAATCATAGCCTGGATGGTGGGGAAATCATTTCCCATGTGTTGAGTGGAGGTCCTGGCCACTCTGACCAAGAAAATTGCATCTCCCCCTGCCTGTTGTTAAACTGCTCCCAGTTTGGGATGCCCACAGGCCTTGGCAGCGAGGGTGCCACGTGCCTGAATATCCCTGGTGTAAGGGTGTGAGTTGCTTTTTCAGTGTCTCTCCAGCAGTTCTGTGGCCCCTGAGCACAGAGCAGCTCTGAGAGCTCTCAGCAGGCTCCGTGCCTGGCCAGGACACTCCCACCTGAGCAGGTGTCCCGTGAGCCTGGCCAGACAGGGCAGGTGCTCTTCCCACCTCTGCCTTTGCTGCTCCTCTCCCTTGCCCAGCTCAGCCACAGGTGATCACCTGAGGTTCAGCACAGCAAGGGGCGGAGGGATTTCTCTCTCTTCCCTGTTTGTTTGGAAGCAAAAATTCCCAGGAAAGCTCTATCAGAGAGCCCACAAAAGCTTCTCCCTTTCCCTTGATCAGCCACAGGTGATCACCTGAGGTCCAGCACAGCAAGGGAGGGGACTTCTCCCTCTTCCCTGTTTGTTTGGAAGCAAAAATTCCCAGGAAAACTCTATCAGAGAGCCCACAAAAGCTTCTCTCTTGCCCTTGATCAGCCACAGGTGATCACCTGAGGTTCAGCACAGCAAATGGGGAGACTTCTTTCTCTTCCCTGTTTGTTTGGAAGCAAAAATTCCAGGGAAAGCTCTATCAGAGAGCCCACAAAAGCCGTGTGTGCTGTTTGTTTCCTCCTGTCGAGCGTGCAGCTTGGCTGCTCCTGAAGTTTTGACTTCCCACCCCTGCTTTGACTCCAGCACAAGCATTTACATCCCAAGCTGAAGCTGAGGATAAACCCTATCAGATCAGACCTCAATTAATAAACTCAAAGGCCTCGTGGAGGGTGATGCAGGTGTGCTGAGGTTTGGGGTTGCATTTGAATTTTCCAGCGTGCTGCCGTGGCTGAGCTTTAGGCCAGAGCCTGTTCGGGAGTTAATCCCACTCTGAATTCCTTTCAGCTCCCAAAAACTCCCAGCCTTCAGTGGGATAGAAATGTTTCAGGGTGAATATCATGGCATCGACATAAAGGTTTTCTGCCTTCTTTCCAGGTGTCTGTTAAGCCCTGCTGTACATGCAGGATAGTACATGTGGAAATAGTAATTGCAACCCCATTATTATTATTATTATTATTATTGCCATAATTTATTATTAGTGCGCTTTTTATTTTATGGGGCCCACGTGTGCGGGTAATTCACGGCGGAGCACTTACGCCATCGGAAGGTGGGAAGGCTCAGGGAGCTGTGAGAGCCTCGGATCCAGCTTAATTCCTGTTTCCAGCTTAAAACCTCCTCCCTGGGCTCCAGGCAAAGGCTTTTGGGGCAGCTTGAGGCAGCTGAAGAGCGCCTTGGGGTGACTCAGAGCATTTTGGGGTGACTCAGAGCTGTTTCTTGCCAGCCAGGGCCAGGTGCTCCAGACCCTCTGTGTGCACCTGATCCTCCTCTTCCCTCTGCTGTGGAGGGCTGGGAGTGAGTCAAACTCCTAAACTCGGCTCTGACGGTGAGATAAGGCAGATGTGGAGGCAGATAAATGTGTTTCAAAGAGGTCACTGGCTAAACGGGAGTTTATCACAACAAATGGGGTTGTCTCCCATCTCCCACTAATGTGGTTCCTGCCTGATAACTGCTGCTGGAGCCTGGATAGGAACCTGGATTTGGGGAGGCTCTGAATTGGCTGAGCAAGGAGGATGATGGAACCCTGAGTGTGTCACAGCAGGAGCTCATCCCAGGGAGGATTCCGGGGCTGCTTTGGGGTCTGACACGTGGACAGACGCTGAGGTCATCCCCAAACTGGGATGGTTGGATTAACCCAACCATCAACCCGAGGCTGGTCAATCTGGAGGGAACAGCAGCAAGCAGAGCTGCCCAGGAGAATTTTCCCAATTTCCCAGTTTTCCACAGCTCTGCAAGATGTCTGCAGGATGTTTTCACGAGCCGAGCGTTTGCCAGAAGTTCACGGATCAGTTACAAAACAGATGTACCTTTTTTTTTTTTTTTTTTTCCTCTCCCCTTCTTCCTACTGGTAAGGAAGAGTTTGTGCAGTAATTGCAGGCAGGTTGGGAGATGTTTTCTTCATAATTCTCCTTCTTATGAAATGTTTATGAAACACCTTCCACAAATCAGTTACGCAAGCGGGCTCCGGAGCTTTGATCATTTTCCATCACCCTCAGTGTGTTTCTTAGTTTGTTTTGCTTTTTGTTTTCGTGTTTAGGCCAGAGATAGGTAAGAAACCATCCATCCTTGCAGCTGTCGGAGCCAACAACGGAAGGGACTCTCTCTTTTCCACCCAGTCACCCTTCTTGTGTTTTTCACTCGGCTTGCTCGGGGGCTGACCCTGTTTCGAGGCTGTGAAAACATCCAAACATCCACTTGAGATTTGCAAGTGTGATTCCCTGCCCTGGCCCAGAGGAGCTCCCGTGTGCCTCCAGCTGCCGTTACCGCTCCCAGCCCTGCCCCGGGCCTCCCCGCAGGGCTCCAGGGGAGGAAGGTGCTGGAGATTCACAGCCAAGAGCCCCCACGCCTCCCCTCAGCCCCGGGGGTTTGCAGGTCCTGCTCTTTGCCCCGCTCGTTTTTTCCATGGATTGGTTTGGGTTGGAGGATCCCATTCCAACCCCTTGCCATGGGCAATGGAGCTTCCACCAGAGCAGGTTTCTTTCCTTAAATACTGATATTTTTCTGAGTAAAGTTCAGCGGGAATGAAATCTCTCCATGACTTCTCGTTCCCATTTCCCCATCCATGATCATCCTACAAAACCAAAATCCTGAGCAATCCCAGTGGGATCTGCTCCTGGTTTTACCCAAGCCACTTGCAATATTTCATCAAATACCCCCACGAGGTGATTCTCTGAGGATTTCATCATTTCAACCTCTTTTTTTTTTTTGGGTTCTTCAAGGAAAACTCTTCCCATATTTGCAGGCATTTTCTGCAAATCCGAGGCAGATGCACTGGGAAAGGAGGAGGCAACTCCTCCCCTCGTTTTATTAATTCAAAATTTACATTATTTTAAGGGAGTCTCATGATATTGAGTGGCCTCGCCCACAATGTGTGTGGTTTTTTGGGGTTTTTTGGGGGTTGGTTTGGTTTTTTTTTTAATGTACACTTGGCAATATTGCCGGTTTAGCCAGGGAAAAAACGAAAGAGCGGGATTTGCATAAACCATCCCCAAAGTTTTTGGATGGATCCCCAACTCCTGCTCACCAACAATTAGCCAGCTGCAGGCCTGTCGGGGAGAGGAAGAGGAGGGCGAGGTAAATTTGAGCTTAAACCCCATGGAAATAGGTGCAAAGAGGGGGAGAAGGATTTGTCAAGAACAAACCCCAAGTTCCCGCCCACTGCGCAGGAGGGAGAATTCCAGGGCCGGGGGAAGGAGCAGTGGGAGATGTTGTTGTTTTTAAATCGGGAGCCGGTCCCTTTGCCAAACCCACCTCCCGTTCTCACATCGAGCCATGCCGGGATGCGGCTACACACCCCTTTCTCCCTGGAGCGCCGCCAGCTCGTCCCGCTTGGCAGCTGGAAAAATTGATTTCAGTTTGGAAATGGCTCGTGCCTCTTCAACACCCCACTGCTATCGGGATCACGGCTCAGGCAGGAGCCAGAGCCCGGCTCTCTGAGACGCCAAAAACTTCAATTTCTTGGGACTGCTCAGCCTCGGATGAAGCAGGCAAACATTAATTTTTAATTTTTTTTTTTAATTTTTTTTTTTTGCCTCTGATGGATTCTTTTTAATGCAAGGAACACCCGTAAATCCACGTGCCTGGAGTGGCTGGATGGCTCAGGGGTAACGGGGTGTCCTCCTGAGCCTTTTTGCCTGACATTCAGTGATTTATCGCTGTCGATAGCGATCGAGAAGATCTTTCCACCTGATTTTATTTTTTTTTTTTGCCCTGCCAAGCTAAGAGGGATGATCATGCCAACTTGAAAGGTAGGAAAGAGCTGGAATTCATAGCATGTCTACCTCTTGTTGCAAGGCGCTGGGATTATTGCAAAACGAGTTTCGGCGGTGTCCAGAGCTCGAGCTGTAATGAACGGGGGTGTTGTAATCACCTTCCCTGCGAGCTGCACCTTCCAAAATGCAGAGGGGAACGTTGCAGCTCTGGAGCTGCTGAGCCTCTTGTGATCCCATTTTCCCCATTTCTCCTCTCAAGGAGATCCATCGAAGCTCCGATGACTGTGGAGGTCTCTTCCAACAGAAATGGTTCCGTGTATTTCTTTGCTTTGCTCAAATGGGCAGAAAAGCTCCTTGAACCCCAAAATATCCGCTCAGGGTGGTGTTGGTGGAGCTGGATTTCTTGTCCCCCTCTGCTGGCAGGAGGTTGCAGGGCCTCAAGGCCCCATCAGTGGGGCAAAGACCCCTCCTCATCCTCGGGGATGTGGGGTTTGGAAGGGATCTGGTGGGACCTGGGGATGTTCAGTCCGAGGAGTCAGGGTGAATCTTCAGGAGTTTCAAGCCATGTCCCTTGTAGAGTCCTCCTGGTTTTTCCAGTTTTTGGGAGTTAGAGGCTCTTCTTGCTATGATGAGGAGTAATCCTTGTTCAGGGTGTTCTCGTGCTGAGAAAAGGTTTTGGATCAATCTTTAGAAAAGGTTTTGGGTCAATCTTTAGAAAAGGTTTTGGATCAATCTTTTCTTGGAGGAGAGCGCTGTATCTTTCACCTGTCCCCTGTGCATGGGCACTCCTCACTCACCTTGCAGGAATTAAAACCTAAAAACTTCCAAAATCCTCCCCTCCCTCCTGTCCCAGTCAGCACTACCAAAATATTTCACCTACTACAATAATTGGAACAGATTATTATTAATATTATTATTATTAATTAATAATAAAATAATTTTTAAAATGTATTAACAAAGTTAGAAATGAACATGGAGCTTGTGGAATAAACCAGAAGCAAGGATTCAGTTCTGGTCCCTGGGTGTGTTTTTTTCTAAGAATGTGGATTTAAGAATCATTATTTCTTTGTGGACCAGAACTTTTCTTGAACATTAAAGTAGCTCAGGAAGGCCACTGCACACCTGTGAAGTTTCCCAGTTATTTTTCCTCAGCTTGGAACTGGGCAAGGAGATTTTCCTTGCAATTTCTTGTTGCTTTTCAGTAGAAATGGAACAAATGCATATCCAAGGCCATGGGAAGAAATCAGAATTGGTGTTGCATGTGCCTGACACTCTCCACATCCATCTAAATCTATTGATCAGCCATGGAAAAGCCTGGAATGATCCCATTTTCTGGAAGTCTCTTTTATTCCATGACCTATCCCTTCCCATCCCCTTGTGCCATTCTGTGTTTTGTGCAGGGAAAAATGAGAGGTTTTCCACGTCCAGCCCTCCCATCGGGGCTTGAGTTGTGATCTGGAAATGAGAATTGCTTCTTGTCTTCATTAAAACTCCACAAAAGGCTTTAAACTTTGAAAAGCTGCTTGAAATTGGTTGTTTCCTGAAGTGTTTTAACTGAGCAAAGTGCCAGCCTGGAGGAAAAGAAAACTGTCCATGGGACAGAGGGGAGAGCAGGAGTGTGGAATGACCCTGATTGAAACAGCTGAAAATTCCCAGAGAGGATTCAGCCTCTGGGATCCCAGCTGCCCGCTCCCCCTGCTCTTCCCTGCTCCCTAATTCCACAACTCCTTTGCTCTTTTGCAGATTAAAACCGAGGACCTCAGCGACTCCTTGCAATCTGCCATCCCCCCTCGGTCGGGGCACCTCGTGCAGGGATCATCCATGATGCCAGGGAGCCAAATCGCAGGGGTGAGTGACCTGGCTGCCCCGGGCTCCCAGGGAATGAGGCTGCCCTGACCCCATCCCCAAATTCCTTTGGCCAGTGGCAAAAGGAGCCTGAGAGGGTGAGGAACACTGAATTGGAAAAGCAAATCCTCACTGTCCTCCTTGGCTTTTCCTTGTGGTTTCAAGGGTAGGGACACGTGCTGGGATGAGATTTCTTCCGAGGGTTTGCTAAGCAGGGAATTGGAAAAGCGAATCCTCATCTTCCTCCTTGGCTTTTCCTCGTGGGTTCAGGGGTAGGCTGGACACGTGCTGGGATGAGATTTCCTCTGAGGGTTTGTTAATCAGGGAATTGGAAAAGTGAATCCTTATTTTCCTCATGGGCTCAAGGATACACTGGATAAGTGCTGGGATGAGATTTCCTCTGAGGGTTTGTTAATCAGGGAATTGGAAAAGTGAATCCTCGTCTTCCTCCTCAGTTTTTCCTCATGGGCTCAAGGGTAGGGAGAAGTGCTGCGATGAGATTTCCTCTGAGGGTTTGCTAATCAGGGAATTGGAAAAGCAAATCCTTATCTTCCTCCTTGGCTTTTCCTCACGGATTCAAGGATATACTGGATAAGTGCTGGGATGAGATTCCCTCTGAGGATATCCCAATCAGGGAATTGGAAAAATGAATCCTCACCTTCCTCCTTGGCTTTTCCTCGTGGGTTCAAGGGTAGGGACAAGTGCTGGGATGAGATTTCCTCCAAGAGTTTGCTAAGCAGGGAATTGGAAAAGTGAATCCTCGTCTTCCTCCTTGGCTTTTCCTCGTGGGTTTAAGGCTACACTGGACACGTGCTGGGATGAGATTTCCTCTGAGGATTTGCTAATCAGAGAATTGGAAAAGCAAATCCTCATCTTCCTCCTCAGTTTTTCCTTGTGGGTTCAAGGATACACTGGATAAGTGCTGGGATGAGATTTCCTCTGAGGGTATCCTGATCAGGGAATTGGAAAAGCAAATCATTTTCCCTCATTTTCCCCCTCAGTTTTTCCTTGTGGGTTCAAGGATATCTGGACACATGTTGGGATGAGATTTTCTCTGAGAGTTTGCTAAGCAGGGAATTGGAAAAGCAAATCCTCATTTTCCTCCTTGGCTTTTCCTCAGGGTTCAAGGGTAGCTGGACACATGTTGGGATGAGATTTCCTCTGAGGGTTTGCTAAGCAGGGAAACCACCCCATGGTCAGGAAATCCCTGGGATTGGAAATAATTGGAGGCTGAGGCAGCCCCGTGGGGAAGTGTTTGATAATGTTTGCCCAGCTCTTCCTCATTCATGAGTGTCTGGTTAATGCCATTGTTGGAGATGGGATTCTAGACCAGATTAACTCCTAATCTGAGCCTCTTGTTGCCTCAGATTGATTAACACCAGGGAAGAAATTAATTCCTCGAGGGAATTTTTTTTCCTAGGGTAAAAAAATGTGGAATTCACACTTAAGTCTTGTTAAATTCTGGTGGGAGTTGGATGCCAGGCGGCCACAGAGATGCTCAGTCATCCCTTCCCTTGTTTTTTCACGGGGTTTTTTATCCATTTTACAATTTAGGGATTCTTCAATTTTCCCCCAATCTTCAGAACAGTCCTGGGGGAAACAGTGTTGGTGAGCTGGGACAGCCTGCTGCAATTTGCTGATTTTAGGCACTTCACTCTGGAAATTCTTTATCTGAAGAAACTGAAATTTGAGAGGTTTTGCTGTTCTTACAACCAGAGTTTGATTGCCTCAAAAATGTCTTTACCAAGAGTTAACTTTCCCAAGGAAAAGCAGGATGTGGAGGGAAAACCCTCCATGTGAATGTCTCTATATTCACCAAATTCTTCTCCTATACTTGAAACTACAGTTCTCCATCCCCCAAATTCCCCAAATTCAGTGAGAATTCTTCTCCTACACCCAAAACCTTTGGCTCTGCAGCTCAAAAATGTCATCAAGAGTTAATTTTCCCAGGGAAAAGCAGACAGTTCTCCATATGGATGTCTCTGTATTCACCAAATTCTTCTCCTATACTTGAAACTTTTGGACCTGCAGCTCTCCAGCCCCCAAATTCCCCAAATCCAGTGAGAATTCTTTTCCTACACCCAAAACCTTTGGCTCTGCAGCTCAAAAATGTCATCAAGAGTTAATTTTCCCAGGGAAAAGCAGACAGTTCTCCATATGGATGTCTCTGTATTCACCAAATTCTTCTCCTATACTTGAAACTTTTGGACCTGCAGCTCTCCAGCCCCCAAATTCCCCAAATTCAGTGAGAATTCCTCTCCTACACCCAAAACCTTTGGCTCTACAGCTCAAAAATGTTACACACCTGAAACTTTTGGACCTGCAGCCCTCCAGCACCTAAATCACACAAATTCAGTGTGGATTTGTGAGGAGCATAAATCCTTGAGTTTTATTGTTCCTTTTGCTTTTTTCCTGCAGGACATGAGCTCTCTCCACACCCTGCAGCAGCTGGTGTTGCTCCCTGGGCACATGCAGTCCGTCCCCCAGTTCCTTCTGTCCCAGTCTCAGGCAGGACAACAAGGTAAGAGAAAGAAAAGCTGAGGTGATGCAATTTTTGGGCATGCCTAAAAACAGAGGCCAGACAGAATGAAGAGAATAAAAAGCAGTTCTGTTTATTGAAGCACCTTCAGATGCATTTAGAGCAGACAAACCCACCCAGGGGCTGCACCCAAAAATGGACAACTGGTTTTTATTTTTCAAACTTTAATCAGTTTGGTCCATTTGCATTTTGGGGTTTAATCTTCCAATTCCAGCTCCAGGTAATGAAGTCATTGACCCCAAGTTTGCTGCTCCCAACTCACTTTTGTTTCCATCTCTCAGGCCTGAGGCAGTGAGGTGTCCTTGACTGCCAGGCCTGGAGAGGAATTGTTGTGTCTGCCCAAACTGGGGGAGCAGCAGCTCCCACTGTGTGTGGAGTTTGGAGTTCTACACTAAAGAATTGTAGGGTTACAAATGGATGAAAAACAGAAAAGCTGAAATCCAAACCAAGGAATTCAAACCTTTAAACGTTTGGTTAACCCCACTGTGTGTGGAGTTTGGAGCTCTACACTAAAGAACTGCAAGGTTACAAATGGATGAAAAACAGAAAAGCTGAAATCCTAAAGATGGATAAATTTTTAGGGAAAACCTCGTTCCCAGCCCGGGGATGATCCCAGATCCGTGTGTGAACACCCGGGCTGGAGATGCTGTTGGCACCTGAGCCTTGTGCGCTCCTCGAGTGCCACCTTGGGGCCAGGCAGGGAGCCCGGCCTGGGATTCGGGACAAATCCGGGCAAACAGCGACGGGGCTGCTCCTTGGGGAGCTCCCTCCTGCTGCTCCTTGGGGAGCTCCCTCCCGCTGCTCCTTAATTCCAGAAACCCCATCCGAGGCCGGGCTGGTCGGTTGGAAGGAGAGTGAATCCAGGGAAGGAGCAGAGCAGCTCCAGCTTAGCCAGGAGCAGCTCCGGGATGAGAGAGAAAGTTTGGATATTCCATAGGGTAGGAAAGGTCTCCCTGCTCCTGGAACACGGAGAAATCAGCTCCAGGAAAAAGTTGAGAAGTCCCTGTAATTCTGGGTTTACCCCCAATATTTTACAGCATTTCTCCCACCCCAGGGATATGGATTGAGGATGTTTTAGGCTTTAATTCATAACCTGCATCCTTTGCTCGTGCCCTTGATTTATCCCAGCACAGAGCTGCCTCCACACGAACTAAAATTCAGGATTATAACCTTAAATCTCTGCAGCTTGAACCCACTGGTTCACACACTCCAAAAGCAAGAGGGGAATTTATTTCTTCCTGACAATCTATAAATTCTCCTCTCTGCCAAGTGACGCTGAGTGATGGATAAAGACACTTGATGTATATTTACAAATAATTCTGAATTAGTTTGTTTGAAATCCTGTCAGGACAATCTATTCCTTGCTGCCTGCTTTTATTCATGAAAAATAAACATCTTTTACTGCAAAGCAGAACTTGCTGCCTTTGATGGATTAGAATTTAGCTGTTCTGTGATTTTTTTTTGGTTGCTATGTTTGGTTGCCACCCTTCCCAGTTCCAGGCTTGATCAGGACTGGATTTTCTGGCCAGGAGCTGGATTTTTGTGCAGGACATTTCCATTTGCATGGATGATTGCCAGGTTTTAATGATCCTTCCACCACGTGCATGCACAGCCAGTGGGGAGTGAAAATGAAGGCTCAGCTTGGCTTGGTGGAATTTGGTTCAAATGGAGTTTTTTTCCTTCTAAAGGATGGCAAAAAATATTCCAGAATCGTCCCTGGGGCCAGCAGGGAATGCCCTGAGTGCCTCCTGATTTTGGATTGTGGGTCCATAAATGGATTTTGAGGGCTTGGCTGGGGGCTGAACCTTTCCAACAGGAATATGAATTTTTGTTTGGTTGTGTTTCGAAGCTGTCAGATCAATTCCCAGGGTTTATTCCTCATTCCCTGTGCAGCCCAAATCCTGACACACCTGAGCTGGGGGTGGGAGAGCTCTGTAAAAGTGGGAATGAGCAGCCAGGGAGATTTTGGGAATCCTGTCAGTCTAAAGATCGCTGCTGAAATCTTCATCTCAGCTGCCAGACCGGTGATTCCTGAATCCAGCCCTTCATTTCCCTCAGAGCCCGAGCTGAGGTGTTCAATCATGATTTTAAAGACTCCAAATGACAGAGCATCTGCCGTGTCCCAAGGCAAAGCCATTGCAGTGATTAATTACCTGCACTGGTAAAAATGTGCACCTCATTACCAGCCTGGATTTGAAATTCTGAGTTGTTCCAGCGTTAGGGGAAGCTTATTCCAACCCCAGCCTAAGTAAATAAATGGGATTGTGCACATCAGATCTAAATTAAATAAGAAAAGCCACAAAGAGAGGGAGAGAGAGGGGGAGTGATTGATTCTGGAGATTATCTGTTTTTCCTTTTATTAGCAGGAGTCCATAAATTTCTATGGATTTCCCTGTAATTGTCAGTTATAATCAATTAAATATATTGACTGCTCTGAGCAAGGTTGTAAATCCTCACTAAATTCTATAGGTTTCACTCACAATGGACTTGATACCAACTAAATTTCTAGGGAACTACACAACCTAATCCTGTAGGACATTCCCTCTAAGAGCTATAGGCTTGCACTTGGCAGTTTGTCAGCTAAACAATCACACAGGCTCCATAAATCCCACTTTTTGCTGGCTTTATGGATTTCCCTTCCTTTTTTCCCCTTTCATCATTTCGTGTCAGCTCCCGACGTTCTGAAAGAAATCCAATTTATTTGAAATACAGTAGGGTAGGAAAGAAAGGGTCAGAAGGGCTTCCAAATGACGTTTGGAAATGAAATGTGGAATTGAGAGCGGAGTGGGAGGGCTCACGAGATTAACTGGAGGATCAGGGTGTTTTTAACAGGATCAAGTGGCTGAAAGCTGGAGTCACAAGGAATATTGGAAATAAGATGTCCATTTTTCTAAGAGCTGCAATGATTAAGAACTGAGATCCCCACGAAGGATGTAGGGAATTCTCTGCTGCTTGGCACCTCAAATCAAGATTAGAGGTCTCTAAAATGCCTGAGTGGCACGCAGGGATCAGCAAATGAGATATTTCACTTCTGTCATTATTGCAATAATCCCTGGCAGGCTAAAAAGCCACAGGAAGAACTTTTTCTTTCTCCTAATCCAGCTCAGGGCCAGACATGCTCCTAACAGCTGAAATTCTGGTATTTTGGGCAAGAAATAACAAATGGAGCTTGGCACTTCGAGCGTTCCTGGGGGTGTTCACTGACCAAATTCTCTTTTATTTTTTTTTCTCCTCAGCTTTGCAGCCAAACCTCCTCTCCTTCCCTCAGCAGCAGGGCAGCCTCCTCCTCTCCCAGCCTGGGCCCAGCCTGGCCTCCCAGGTAAGAACACACCTGAGAGTGTGGTGAGCCCCACCTGCTGCTTTAGGGAGGGCAAACAGCACAGGAAAAAAAAGTGTGGTTTTCTATTTCTGCATCTCTGAGCAGCTTTTTTGGGGTGTTTTGTGCAGGCTGTGGGTCGCTCTGGCCTCCCTGGCTCCTCGGTTGAACCCCACCTGGACGTCCCCCAGCACTTGCAAGTGGCCAAGCACCTGACCCCAGCCGGGGCTTCCGAGGAGCCCAGCGACCTGGAGGAGCTGGAAAAGTTCGCCAAGACTTTCAAACAAAGGAGGATCAAGCTGGGCTTCACACAGGTGAAGGAGAAGGAGAGGATGGGGGGAAATTTGGGGCAGAGGTGTGGATGAAGGAAAGGCTGGATTGGGTAAATTTGGGTTATTTTGCAGCATTCCCTTCCAAATACACGAAGGGACAAAACCTTCCTGACACCTCACTGCCACCACCTCGATATCTGCACCTTCTCCAGGATTCAGGGGTGGGGGAAAAAATCCCTTTCACTGGCAGGCAGGTCATGGAAACAAGACAGAAACTATCCTGGAATCAACCTGAGGGGAAGTTTAGGCTACATTAGGAATAAATTCTTCACTGAAAGAATGATTGGGCACCAGAACCGTTTGCCCAAGGAGGTGGTGGAGTCACTGTTTTTAAAAACAACCCTGGATGTGGCACTCAGTTGATGAGGAGATGTTGGGTCTTAGGTTGGACTTGATGACCTCAAAGGTCTTTTCCAGGCTGGTTAAATCTGGATTAAATGCTTGAGAAATGCAGTTCATGTTCCAACTCAGATGTTTATTAATTCTTACAAGCTGTGAGTTCTGGCTAACAAGGTACAAAATGGCTCTGTCTTTATCTCTCTACAAGGCCCTTTAAGCACAAATTGTCCAATTATGAAATGACACCTAAATTATTTTTACTTTTAAACCACTAACCAACCACCCGTGGCTCACAATACAAATTTTTCTATCCAATTACAAAATATCACCCAGACCCATGAAGAAGAAGATGAAAAAGAAGAACTTAGCCTATGTCCTAAATCCTCCAAATTGCTTTATATATATGGTTATATATATATATTATATATATTATATATATTATATATATTATATATATTATGTATATTATGTATATTATATATATTATATATATTATATATATAAAGCAAGATGGAGGATATAATATATATATATATTCTAAACCCTTAAACTCTCAGTTTTGCACCCTGTGCTATCACACACTTCTATTCAAACTCCACCCCCACAATCCCAGTGCTGTCACTCAATTTTGGGAGCTGTTCCACGGCCTCAGGTCAGTGCAGTGTTTGCTTGGGGGTCAGTGCCTGGCAGCACAGAAATCTGCAATTCTCAGTGCCCGGGGTTCCAGCAGTGGCTCTGTCATTCTGTGGGGGCTGGGAGGGTTTCCCTGTGCTCACGCTGGGGTTTGGTGTCCCTGGCAGGGTGACGTGGGCCTGGCCATGGGGAAGCTCTACGGGAATGACTTCAGCCAGACCACCATCTCCCGCTTCGAGGCGCTCAACCTGAGCTTCAAGAACATGTGCAAGCTCAAGCCCCTGCTGGAGAAGTGGCTCAGTGACGCGGGTAGGTGGCACCGAGGCAGAAATGCCACCAGCAGGAGAGCGCTGGGTTTTATCTTCTTTTTTGCCAGGGTCAGGATTAAATGTTCAGATGGTGTTTCTTGTTCAGATTCGGATGTGTATTAATTCTTATCTCTGTTACAGTCTCACAAACTGTGAGTTCTACAGCACTGTGAGCTAACAAAGTAAAAATGGAGGCCCCTGTCTATCTCTACAAGGCCTTTTAAGGATAAAGCATCCAATTAAGAAATGGCCCTTTAAGCACAAATTGTCCAATTATGAAATGACACCTAAATTATTTTTACTTTTAACCCAATAACCAACAACCCGTTGCCCACAATGTGGATTTCTCTATCCAATTACAAAATATCACCCAAACCCATGAAGAAGAAGGTGAAAAAGAAGGACTGGCCTCTGCCCTAAATCCTCCACCTTGCTTTATAGATCTATTACTATGTCCTAAAACATTAATCTCCAAGTTTTGCACCCTGTGCTATCACACAATTCTATCCAAACTCCACCCCCACAACCCCAGTGCTGTCACTCAATTTTGGGAGCTGTTCCACGGCCTCAGGTCAGTGCAGTGTTTGCTTGGGGGTCAGTGCCTGGCAGCACAGAAATCTGGAATTCTCAGTGCCCGGGGTTTCAACAGGAGAGGATCCATCCAAGAACCTCAAATCCATCCAGGCCCTCCCTGTGTGAGCTGGAAAAGAAGGGGAGGAGCTGCTGAGGTGCTCAGGGAGCAGCCCAGGAAGGGTTTCACTGGCAGGGGAATTCCCAGGGGCAGCAGGATTTGGGGTGGTGTCCTGTGCTGACCTCACCTCAGCCTCGTGCTCCACCCAACCCTCCAGGATGTCTGAGGCACTGGTCACATCTCAGCCAGATGGTTTGGTCAACATCCTTGTCTGTGTGAAATTAAATTGTTGGAGTGCTCCAGGTCCCTGTCAGAGCAGGCTGGAAATCAGGCTCACAGAGGAAAAACGGTGTGTGGGTTAAAACATTTTTGTTCTTTGATTTGGATGAGCTCATTGATGGATTTGGAGCAATTTTAATCATCATCAGAAGGAGGATCCACAATGTAGGAACAATTTATCTATTTTAGAAGGCACCTTTGTTTCACAGAAAGCATCTGGGAATGAAAATAATTAATTATCTTCTTGGATATCTCTTTTTTCCCTCCCTCCTCCCCCAGAATCTGCTCCTTTGGATTCCTCCATGAGCACCCCCAATTCCTACCCCTCAGTGAACGAGATGTTTGGACGGAAAAGGAAGAAGAGGACCAGCATCGAGACCAACATCCGCTCCACGCTGGAGAAGAGATTCCAAGATGTGAGAGGAAAACCTTTCTGTCTGTTGGGAACTCTCCCTGAGCCTGCAGCACTGAGTCCTCTCAAGAAAAGAGGGGTTTGGGGTATTTATTTGACAGCAGGTTAGAAAATGCTGGAAGAAACCACAGGAAAAGTGTTAAACCCAAAGAAATTCCCTATTATTTGACAGCAGGTTTAAAAGTGTTTGTAGGAGCTAACAAGAATTAAACCTAAAGAAATTCCCTATTATTTGACAACAGGTCAAAATACTTGAAGGAGCAACAGGTAAAG
The DNA here is from genome assembly GCA_910950805.1 of Acrocephalus scirpaceus scirpaceus. Lineage (NCBI taxonomy): Eukaryota > Metazoa > Chordata > Aves > Passeriformes > Sylviidae > Acrocephalus > Acrocephalus scirpaceus. The sequence continues at coordinate 2,578,762 of OU383793.1, forward strand.
AGTTAAACCTAAAGAAATTCCCAATTATTTGACAGTGGGTTAAAAAGTGCTTGTAGGAGCTAACAAGAAAAGAGTTAAACCTAAAGAAATTCCCAGTTATTTGATAGCAGGTCAAAATACTTGAAGGAGCAACAGGAAAATGTTAAACCCAAAGAAATTCCCAATTATTTGACAGTACATTAAAAAATGCTTGGAGGAGTTAACAGGTAAAGAGTTAAACCCAAAGAAATTCCCAATTATTTGGCAGCAGGTTAAAAAGTGCTTGTAGGAGCTAACAAGAAAAGAGTTAAACCTAAAGAAATTCTCTATTATTTGACAGTAGGTTAAAAAGTGCTTGGAGGAGCTAACAAGAAAAGAGTTAAACCTAAAGAAATTCTCTATTATTTGACAGTAGGTTAAAAAGTGCTTGGAGGAGTTGACAGGTAAAGTGTTAAAGCCAAAGAAATTCCCAATTATTTCCTTGTTGAGTGTTGTTCTAAGGGAATTAGGATTTCAGTTCCACATTTCCCCATTGTCACCCACTGGGCCAAAGCTGATCTCTGCACCCAACTTTTCTCATTTTGAGTTACAGATGTGGCACAGGAGCTCTGTGACCACAACGCCCCATTTAACAGCTTTTGTGAGACCCCAGAACTTGTTGCTCCAAATATTTTTCCTGAGCCCATTCAGAAGCGGATTCCTTCTACTTTTTAAGCTCCAAGAATTTCAAGAAAAAATCACTGCAGACACCAAAGGGAGCTGTGATCAGTAGGACTAAACTGTGCTCTGGAAATGTCCCAAATCAAAACTGTTCCTGGTTTTTCTTGGTGTCTCCCTCATATCAAAACTTTCTCAGTTATTATCAGATCATTTCATCAGATCATTCCAGCAGCTCCTTTTTAGCTGGTTGAGGCATTCTCTGTAATGGGAATATTATCTTTGACATCTCTGAGCTTCAACTCTGAGCAAACCCCACAGAGCTAAAAGGAATGAAAATAAAATGAAAATAGGAATGAAAAGAAATCACTGGGCTCTGTGATTTCCCTTTCCAAATGAGGCCTGGGGGCAGAGAGAGGCCGTGACTTTTCTGACACCAGCACCCAGAGCTCCTGTCCCCTGGCCAGTGACAAGGCCACCAGGTTTAGGTGACCCCAGCAGAGATTTTGGTGCTGTTGAGGTCACAGAGGGAAGTGACAGGGGCAGGAGCTGTGACTCAGCCACCCCTGATGTGGCGCCAGAAGCAATTTGTGTTTCACAGAACTTAATCTCTCACCCAAATATTTACCCTCGGCCTCAGACGGAGCTTTTGTCCCCTCCCAGCTCGCAGCCAACCCCGCCCTTGTCCTCCCAGCAGCCCCCGATGCTCTTTGGGGCTTTTGGAACCTCCTGCCTCTCTCAGCAGAACCCCAAACCCAGAGATCCCAGTTCAGAGATCTCTGTTCAGAGATCCCATTTCAGAGATCTCCTTGTGCTTTTTGGGGTTTTTTTAACCTCCTGCCTCTATAATCAGAACCCCAAGCCCATTTCAGAGATTTCTTTGTGCTTTTTGGGGCTTTTTTAACCTCTTGTCTCTCTCAGCAGAACCCCCCAAGCCCAAGAGATCCCAGTTCAGAGATCCCAGTTCAGAGATTTCCTTGAGCTTTTTGGGGCTTTTTAACCTCTTGTCTCTCTCAGAAACCCCAAGCCCATTTCCGAGATCTTTCTGTACTTTTTGGGACTTTTTAACCTCCTCCCTCTCTCAGCAGAACCCCAAGCCCATTTCAGAGATCTCTTTTTGCTTTTTGGGGCTTTTTAAACCTCCTGCCTCTCTCAGCAGAACCCCAAGCCCAGTTCACAGGGATTTTCTTGTGCTCTTTGGGACTTTTTAACTGGGGCCTCTCTCAGCAGGACCCCAATCCCAGAGATCCCATTTCAGAGATCTCTTTGTGCTCTTTGGGGCTTTTTAACCTCCTGCCTTTTTCAGCAGAACCCCAAGCCCAGAGACGTCAGTTCAGGGATTCTCTAGTGCTTTTGGGGGTTTTTTAACCTCCTGCATCTCTCAGAAACCCCAGTTCAGAGATCCCAGTTCAGAGATCTCCTTGTGATCTTTTTGGGGCTTTTTTAACCTCTTGTCTCTCTCAGCAAAACCCTAAGCCCAGAGATCCAAGTTCAGAGATCCCAGGTCAGAGATCTTTGTTCAGGGATCCCAGTTCAGAGATCTCCTTGTGCTTTTTGGGGCTTTTTTAACCTCTTGTCTCTCAGCAAAACTCCAAGCTCAATTCAGAGGAGATCTCCTTGTGCTCTTTGGGGCTTTTTGAGTCCCTGCCTCTCTCAGCAGAACCCCAAGCCCAGAGATCCCATTTCAGAGATTTCCTTGTGCTTTTGGGGGCTTTTTAACCTCCTGCCTTTTTCAGCAGAACCCCAAGCCCATTTCAGAGATCTCTTTGGGGCTTTTTAAACCTCCTGCCTCTCTCAGCAGGACCCCAAGCCCAGAGATCCCATTTCAGAGATCTCCTTGTGATCTTTTTGGGGCTTTTTAACCTCTTGTCTCTCTCAGCAGAACCCCAAGCCCAGAGATCCCAGTTCAGGGATTCTCTTGTGCTTTTTGGGGCATTTTTAACCTCATGCCTCTCTCAGCAGAACCTCAAGCCCTGGGATCTCAGTTCAGGGATTCTCTTGTGTTCTTTGGGGCTTTTTTAACCTCTTGTCTCTCTCAGCAGAACCCCAAGCCCAGAGATGTCAGTTCAGGTATTCTCTTGTGGTTTTTGGGGCTTTTTAACCTCCTGTGTCTCTTAGAAACCCCAAGCCCAGAGATCCCAGTTCAGAGACTTCCTTGATCTTTTTGGGGCTTTTTTAACCACTTGTCTCTCCCAGCAGAACCCCAAGCCCAGAGATCCCAGTTCAGAGATCTCCTTGTGCTTTTTGGGGCTTTTTTAACCTCGTGCCTCTCTCAGCAGAACCCCAAGCCCAGTTCAGAGGAGATCTCCTTGATAGCAGAGCAGCTCTCCATGGAGAAGGAAGTGGTTCGGGTCTGGTTCTGCAACCGGCGCCAGAAGGAGAAGCGGATCAGCTGCCCCATGCCATCCCCCATCAAATCACCCATCTACAACTCCAGACTGGTGAGGGGCCTGGGGTTCACCCACCTGAGTGAAATCTCACCCAGAACTTTTATTATTATCCCATCCTTTGAAAACAATCAAATCATTATAATAATTAATTAAGCGATAATTGTATTTATTGAAAACAGGGGGGAGAAAAGACAAATTTCCTAGGAGGAATTGATTAGTTTAATTAGTTTAATTGTAGGATAATTTATTCAAGTCATGGTGCTATCCCAAAGCTTTTCCCCTTGAGATTGATAAAGAAAATCTTTCCAGAATTGATGGAAATACACTGATATCAATTTAGCTGCAGTTCTGCTGCTTCATTTAAATTTCTTGGTGACTTTGCCATTTACAACCTCCTCAGTGCTGCAGCACAGGAGTGGGAGACAGAGCCTGAATTTTATCTTGAAATCTCCAACTTTTGGAATTCTCCCTCAGAAGGCAGGAAAACACCACGGGAAGTTGGGTTGCCCAACCAAAAGGAACATTTGGACTCCCACAGCAGGAGCTTGGGTGAATAATTCCCCTGTGACTGCTGCCCAAAGTGTGCCCTTGCTCATCAGCCTCCCTGAACAAAGTGCTGCCCTCAGGAATAATTGTTAATCTGGATGGCAGCTCCCAATTTGCCAATTGTCACCTGAGATTTAAGCTCCCTGAAGGGGAGGTTGGGATTTTTTTGTCCCCAAAACCAGACAGAGGTAGGAAATTTCAGGCTGAGAATGCCCAGTCTGAGACATCCAATTATTGATAATCAATCCCAATCTCCCTAAAGAAGATTGGGAACTTTTTGTGCCCCAAACCAGAGGGAGGTGGGAAGTTTCAGGCTGAGAATGCCCAGTCTGAGGCATCCAAACCTTGACAATCAATCACAATCTCTGTAAAGAAGATTGGGATTTTTTTTGTGCCAAAACCAGAGAAACTGTGAAGTTTCAGGCTGAGAATGCCCAGTCTGAGACATCCAAATCTTGACCATCAATCGTAAGCTCCTTAAAAAATTGGGATTTTTTTTCTGCCCCAAACCAGAGGAACTGTGAAGTTTCAGGCTGAGAATGCCCAGTTTGAGACATCCAAATCTTGACAATCAATCACAATCTACCTAAAGAAGATTGGGAATTTTTTATGCCCCAAACCAGAGGGAGGTGGGAAATTTCAGGCTGAGAATGTCCAGTCTGAGACATCCAAACCTTGACCATCAATCACAATCTCGCTAAAGAAGATCGGGATTTTTTTCTGCCCAAAATCAGCGGGAAGTGGGAAGTTTCAGGCTGAGAATGCCCAGTCTGAGACATCCATCTTTATCTTGGGACTTCCAGAAAATGGGATCATTCCAGGTCTTTCCATGCCTGATCCACACATTTAGATGGATGTGGAGAGTACCAGGCACATTCAACACTAATTCTGATTTCTTCCCGTGCCCTTGGATATGGGAATGGTGTTTCTACCCTGGAAATACCCAGATGTGGGTGACGTGTCCCTGGGAGCCAGCACACCCCACAGGGGCTGGGAGAGGAGTGGCAGGATGTGATTTCTCCTCTCTCAGTGCCAAATGCTCACTGCTGCCTCTGTTCCTGCCCAGGTCTCTACCTCAGGCTCCTTGGGGCCCCTCTCCGTCAATCCAGTGCACAGCACCATGCCCGGGACTGGTGAGCCTTGGGAAACCTCCCTGCCCTCCTGCTCTGCCCTTTTAGCCATTCCTGGGTCACTTTTGCAGCATCATCATCATCAGAGCCTTGGCTTGGGCCAGGGAATGTGCCCAACACAGCTGGGATGGGAACAGCCCAGCCTTGCTGTTGGGTGGGATAAAAACATGGAAAACACTGAGCAAAGTTAACATTTCCAGCATAATCCTAGGCTGGGCTGTTTAGCCTAAACCTGGCTGTTTAACCTAAACCTGTCTGTTCCAGCCCAAACCTGGCTGTTTAACCCAAATCTGGCTGTTTAACTCAAATCTGGCTGTTTAACCCAAACCTGGCTGTTTAACCCAAACCTGACTGTTTAACCCAAATCTGGCTGTTCTAGCCCAAACCTGGCTGTTTAACTCAAACCTGGCTGTTTAACCCAAACCTGGCAGTTTAACCCAAACCTGGCTGTTTAACCCAAACCTGGCAGTTTAACCCAAACCTGGCAGTTTAACCCAAACCTGGCTGTTTAACCCAAACCTGGCAGTTTAACCCAAACCTGGCTGTTTAGGTTTGGGAACCAGGCACAAATAAAAGGGTTAGGTCAGATCTCCATGGGGACCTGAGATTCCCAGATGTGGGAACAGGGAACATTCCTGGGGTCCCCCACCTTCCCCAGGGCAGGGAATCAGGGGGGGGCACAGGGACAGGGTGGGGGTGTTTGGGCAGGAGGAGGTGCCAGGCTCACTGTGCCCCCCACAGTGACATCCTCGTGCTCCCCAGGGAACTCTGGCAGCTTTTGAACCTCCTGCCTCTGTCAGCAGAACCCCAAGCTCAGAGATCCCAGTTCAGATATCTCTGTTCAGGATTTCCCTGTGTTTTTTGGGGCTTTTTGAACCTCTTGCCTCTCTCTGTTGAACCCCAAGCCCAATTCAGAGATCTCCTTGTGCTTTTAGCAGAGTTTTTTCACCTCTGCCTCTCTCACCAGAATCCCAAGCCCAGAGATCCCAGTTCAGAGATCTCAGTTCAGGATTTCCCTGTGCTTTTTGCAGCTTTTTTAACCTCCTGCCTCTCTCAGCAAATCCCCAAGCCCAGTTCAAAGATCTCCTTGTCCTTTTTGGTTTTTTTTTCATCTCCTGCCTCTCTCAGCAGAACCCCCAAGCCCAGAGACCCCAGTTCAGAAATCCCAGTTCAGAGATCTCTGTTCAGAGATCCCAGTTCAGAGATCTCCGTGTGCTTTTTGTGGGGTTTTTTTCACCTCCTGCTTCTCTCAGCAGAACCCCAAGCCCAGAGACCTCAGTTCAGAAATCCCAGTTCAGAGATCTTCTTGTGCTTTTGGGGGCTTTTTGAACCTCCTGCCTCTCTCAGCAGAACCCCAAGCCCAGTTCAGAGATTTCCTTGTCCTTTTTGGGATTTTTTTCCCCCTCCTGCCTCTCTCAGCCAAATCCCCAAGAGGAGTCACAGGGTGGGGATGTTTGGGCAGGAGGAGGTGCCAGGCTCACTGTGCTCTGTCCCACAGTGACATCCTCGTGCTCCCCAGGGAATTCCAGCCGGCCCTCGTCCCCTGGCAGTGCCCTCCATGCCAGCAGCCCCGGCACAGCCCAGAGCAACTCCAAAGCTGCCATGAACTCTTCTGGCTTCAACTCTTCAGGGTAAGGCACAGCTCACACACAAAAAAACCCCAAACCAGCCCAGGGCATTGCGGGCTGTGGGGAAAACACTGGGATCTCCAGGGAGAACAGGAAAGCTCTCAGAGATCCCAGAAATGTGGAGATTCCTGTGTGAAGCTTCACGTGTGACCCCTCAGGGACAGGGTGGGACTGTTGGGGTGTCTGTGCAGGGACAGGAGTTGGGTTTGGTGACCCTGGTGGGTGACTTGCAGAATATCCCTCCCAGGATTTTCTGTGATTCTCGGGATGTGGCTCTTTTTCTGCTTGAAAATCAAGTTTTGCTTGAACTGTGCTGGTTAAAAACAAAAAAAATTGAAAAACAAAAAAGCCCCAAAGGGATTAGAAACACTGTCCTCACCTGACTCGTGTGTGAAGGAAGCAGAGGAAGGTTTATTTTGCTGTTCCTGCTTGGATCACCCCCTCCACAGCGTTTCCTCTCCTGCAGTGCCACCCACAGAGCTCTGCTGTGAGCAGCTCCTCCACAGCAGCAAAACAAAGATTAATTTTTACCTCTGCCCTGCCCTTAGAGGCTGCAAAACAATGAAACAGATGAGTGGGGTTAAAACCCTGCTGGTTACTTCCCTGGGGGCTCTCTGCACTTGTGATTTCTGCTGCATCACCTCGAGGATGCTGAGTTAGGAGGGGGTTACCCACAGCTGCTGGGTCACCCTGGGCCATAAATCCCCTTCCCTTTATTTTGTCCCTGCAACAAAGAATTTGTTGCTTGGAGTGAGGTTTTGTTATAGAAAAGATCAGGGAACATTTCTCTCTTTTTTTTAATAGTAAATTAAATTTCTTTTCAAAATGTTATGACAAAAAAAAAGAGAGAAACTATTTCTGCTTTTTGGATTGTCCTACTCATCATTTACCTCTAACTGAAACAGTTTTATCATCTTTGTTTTTGTGGAAACGTTAAAATGAAATGAAACTTTTTTTCCAACAAAATCACTTGTGATTAAAAAAAGAAAAAAAAAATAAAGGCCAGGTAGGACCAGAAGATCTTGTTTAGAAACAAGGGGGGTTGCTGTGGGGAAAAAAAACCCCAAAAAACCAAAAAAACCCCCAAAAAAACAAAGGAAAGTGGGAAGTTTCAGGCTGAGAATGCCCAGTCTGAGACATCCATCTTTATCCTGAGACTTCCAGAAATTGGGATCATTCCAGGCTTTTCCATGGCTGATCCACACATTTAGATGGATGTGGAGAGTGCCAGGCACATGCAACACTAACTCTGATTTCTTCCCATGCCCTTGGATATGGGAACGGTGCTTTTAGCCTGGAATATGAATGGAAATACCCAGGAGAGCCCCAGATGTGGGTGACGTGTCCCTGGGAGCCAGCACACCCCACGGGGGCTGGGATTTCTCCTCTCCCAGTTCCAAACCCTCGCTGGCAGGGGATGACCTGCGGGATGTGCTGAGCCAAGGTCACACTGGAGCAGGAAATTGGGATGGTTTTTGCCCCAAGGTGAAACTTTTGTTGTTCCGTGTCGCCAACAGCTCCTGGTACCGATGGAACCAACCCACCTACCTCCACTGAGACGTGCTGCAGCCATCCAGAGAGCAGCTCTGCCTCCGGGCCGTGCACCCACCGTGATGCTCGGGGCCTTCCAGTGCCTTCCACCGCCGCCGGCGCAGCCCCGCGCCGCCAGCCCCCGGCAGCGGGGCTGTGCAGGGACTCAAACTGCAGCCCAGCCCTTCCCCACAGTGACAGCCACCCTGTTCCCCCAGCCCCACGGTGACACTGTCCCCTTCCCCCAGCCCTCCCAGTGCCATTGTCCCCTCCAGGGCGAGCCCCAGCTTTGCTGTCCCTGCATGGCTCCTCCGCTTGCAGCTCCGCATCCTCCCGGGCAGGGTTCCTGTGTCAGGACTCTCCTTTTTTTTTCTCTTTTTTTCTCTCTGTCCCCATCCCAGAGCTTTCCCAAAAGGAAGGAGGGTCCCTCCTGCTGTTCCTGTCACGCACAGCCCCCAAACTGAGCCGAGGTTTGAGTTCATTTCACCGCAGCCCCGTGGCTGGGTGGGAGCTTTGGGTTTTCTCCCCAGGCTCCCCATCCACCTGCTTTGCGCCTCCTGCTCCCTTTCTAAAGGTGCTTTTTGTTGTTGTTTTTTCTTCCTTTTTTTTTTTTTAATTAAGTATTTTAGAGCCTTCTTATTTTTTTTTTCCTTTAAAAAAAAAAAAACCAACAAACAAACGACCAAAAAAAAAAAAATTTGTCTTTTGCAAAACTTGTGTCCAGGTCTTGTTATTGCTGAAAATCTTGGGGGAAATTGTGATTTGTGTTGATTTAGTGGGGTGAGGATGAGTCTTGACCTTCTCTTTTTTATTTCTTTTCCTCTTTTTTGGGGGGGTTTTATCTGATACCAAATAATAACAAATTATTATTGAGGTGCCTTCTGGTCTTTGAGCTGTAAAGAATTTATTTTCCATTCTCTGTTTTTCTATTCACGTAGTATTGCTTGAGGTTGGTGTGTGCATTTGGGAATTCCATGAGATTCTAAAGAAAAAGACAATTTTCACAGCCTACCACCAGAAAAATCGTGGGTTTGATTCCACTCTTATTTTTCCTTTATTTTTCATTCATTTTGGCTGATACAGACATTTAAAGATTAGCAGATAAGAAGGACAAATTTCAACACCTATTTGGGCCACTCTGTCTCACTTTATTTCTTTCCTTCATGACCTTGGAGAAAGGATTTGCTCCCTGATAGGCAATGCTGATGAAAATCCTATTTCCTTCTCCCAATTTGTGCCAAACAGCAGAATTTAGGGAATGATGAACATCCCAGCTGATTCTCCTGCCGCCCATCACCGAGGGCATTTATTAACCCAAACCTCAGCACAGTTTTCAGCTTATTTCTACTGTGAAAATCTCAAATTATTTCATAGATTATCAGCAATTATTTCAACAGCGAGCACTGATTGTCTTCATAACCTCAGCCTGTGTGTTTTAGCCAGGAATTCCTGAATTAACTCCTGGGAGCTGTAATTTGTATTTTGCCTGCAGAGTCAGGTGGCTTGCTCCAGACTTGCAGAGGTTTGCGAATCTCTTGGTCAAAAGGGACCAAAAATAGAATTAAATCAATAATTTTATTGAAAATTATTGATTTAATTTTGATACAATATTGATTATTAAATCAATATTTTATTGAAAATCCAATAATCTATTTACAATTTGCTGCACATCCCTATGCTCTTAGAGCCTTGAGAAGATAAATTAAGATCCAAATGTGGCTTTTATTCCAAATTATTCCATTTGATTGTCAGGAATTACTCCACATAATTTGCTCCCACCTGCATGAATTTTGGAATATTTCTGCAAACCAGGAGGGAAATCACTGGTGTGTTAAAAATAACGGCACCTGCACGTGGATATTTCTGCTGAGATCCAGGCCAAGCCGTGCCAGGTGTTGTGCAAACACATCCCGAGGGTTCATCTCCTCCACCAAGTTTTTATAAACACAACGACAAATCCCCGGGATTTATTGATAAACCGGCCCTGAGTGGGAAAACAAACACCAGCCGTTTGTTTGTTCACAAAAAGCTCCAGCTGGAAGGGAAAAAGCTTCGTTCCTCTGCCACCCAGGAACGCTTCCAGCCTCGCAGGAGAGCGTCTGAGGGATCTCAAATAAACAGAGCAGGAAATTCCAGCTTTCCAGGAGCAGGAGTCACCTCCCACAGGCACGGAGGAACAATGCAGGCAGCAATTCCTGTTCCTTATATTTGAGCTGAAACTGGCGGATTTTTGCCTCCTTTCCCAGCGTTTTGAAGCAGGCAGGGACCCTCAGCAAAGACAAAGGAGGTCCCACTGTGCTTTGGGTATTAATCCCTGTAAAGCTGAGCCTGAATTTAAGCTGAAGTGTTTTATGGGACTGTTAGGATCCATCCTAATTCCACCTAATTCTACCAATTCCAGCTAATTGGGAGCTGGGAATCCCTGTGAGAACTCGGTGACCTCCTGAGCAGCTCCTGTGCCTCAACCATCCCTGGGCTCCCTTCTCCAAGGAGAGGTCCTGGGGCAATTCCAGCTGCAGGCCAGGAGCTGGGGTGCCTCAAAAATTGATATTCAGCAGTGCCCCAAGTTCAAGCAAGGCTGGAGAATTAACAAATTCTTTTATTTCAAATAAAATAAAAGAATGATTCAATTATTCAAAAGAAATATTCTATTTATTTTATTGGTCATTTGTTTCTTTCCTTCCACTTTGGAGGAGGAGAGCAAACTGGGAGAATATTCCTTGTCCTTTTCCCAGGTTTTCCTGTGGCCTGAAGGAAGATTTTGAGCATTTCTCAATGCCCAAATGATGCCACCAAGTTCCCTCATCATTCCTGATGCTCACAGCCTTGGGATTCCCAGCTCCCAATTAGCTGGAATTGGTAGAATTAGGTGGAATTAGGATGGATCCTAACAGTCCCATAAAACACTTCAGCTTAAATTCAGGCTCAGCTTTACAGGGATTAATACCCAAAGCACAGTGGGACCTCCTTTGTCTTTGCTGAGGGTCCCTGCCTGCTTCAAAACGCTGGGAAAGGAGGCAAAAATCCGCCAGTTTCAGCTCAAATATAAGAGCAGCCTATAATCTATGATCCAATTAAAAGGATATTTGAATGTACAACTCATAGGAGCATCCTGTGGAGTGCAGCACACACGGCAGATCCCCCTGAGCAGGGCTCTGGTGCTCTCGGTGGCTTTGCAGTGAAAATTTGGGTTTTTGGAGGACACAATCTCAGATTTTCAAGCAAACTGAGTCAGGAATGACGGAGCGCCGACACCGGGCTGGCTGGCGGGGCTGGGAGGAAGCTCAGCCCTGTGCTGGTTACTCACTCCCAGCCCTGAACTTGGCCCCAGCTCAGCTCCCGGCTCACCCATCCTGTTCTGCACGTTCTGTGTCACATCTCCCTGAGCACCCAGTGTCCGGCCCCGGACCCAGCCTGTCCCCGGCTCTCTGACTCCTCCCTGCAATCGGCACAAAGATGCCCCCTGTACCCTCATCTGGGAGAAAGATTGAAAGAAGATTCCAGGACACTCGGCAAAACAATAGACGAAAAAGAAAAAAAAAAAAAAAAAGAAAAAAAAAGGAAAAAAAAAGGGGGGAAAATAATAATAATAATAAAAAAAATTTTAAAAGGCACCAGCACCTCCGCTCTTGCCCGATCCGCCTTTATTCTCCATCACCAGAGAGGAAAACGCCCAACCAAAATAAAGTCGGGGACGGCTCGTGGCGGGGCGGAGGTACCAAACCCTGTCCCCGCTTCCCCCGCCCCGTTCCCCCTTTCCTGCCCCGGCTCTGGCCCTGCCCCGGGGCTCGCAGCTCCGCTCCGCGCATCCCCGCCCGCCTCCGGGGCAGGTAAAGCGGGGCTGAGCGAGCGGGGATGCAGCGGAGCATCCTCGGGGGATGCCGCGGGGGCCGGCCCGGGGAAGGGCAGGGCCGGGCAGGGCTGGGCAGGACAGGGCAGGGCAAGGACGATAAAAGGCTCCGGGAGCGCCGGCACCGCCTCCCCGCCCGGGCAGCCCCAGCCGGGCGCAGGTGCCGGGCGCGCAGAGCCGGAGCGGGGTGAGGATTTGGGGCTCGGATTTGGGGCTCTCGGGTACCCCCAGCGCCGTGCCGAGCTGGGGATGGGGTCTGGTCCCTCCGGCTGTCCCGGTCCCCGAGAGCAGAGGCAGCGGCAGGGTTGGGATTGTGGTTTTCCCCTTCGGGTTTGGGCGTTTGGGAACGGCGCTGAGCGGGCTGGGGAGGGCGCGGTGCTCACGGCGGGGGTACAGCGTTTGTTTTGCTCATTTCTGTTGTTTGTGGAATTTTTGGGGGTTTTTTTTGCTCGTTTCAGTTATTTGTGGATTTTTGTTTGTTTTATTTTGTTTTGCTCGTTTCTGTTGTTCGTGGAATTTTTTTGGGTTTTTTTTTTGCTCGTTTCGGTTGTTTGTGGGTTTTTGTTTGTTTTGTTTTGCTCGTTTCGGTTGTTTGTAAGTTTTATTTTGTTTTGCCCGTTTCGGTTGTTTGTGGGTTTTCTTCCTCACCCTATCTGTGATTTCCATGGATGTGCATACGGAGGATGCTCGGGATGAACGCGGCTCTCTGAGGGGCTGCTGCCCTGCTCACGCTGCCCCTCTGTGTCCAGCAGGATGGTTCCCATCGTCCTGGAGGTGACCTGCAGCTTTGTCACCTGGCTGTGCCTCTACAGCTGCTTCTGCCACTGGAACAGGCAGCGTTCCTACAAGTGGAGCTGTCGCCTGGTCACCCTCCTGCACGGGCTCATTGTCACCTGCCTCTCGGGCTATGTCGTGTTCCTGGATGGCCCCTGGCCCCTGACCCACGCAGGTATGTTTGGAATCTCACCTGTGGCTCGGTCACAGTTGGAGACTCTGATTTCCTCTCCTTTTACAGGTGTGTGTGTTTGAGGCCAAATTTTGTTTAATTCTGCTGCTTCTTTTTCCACCACTTCTCACTGTTCATCCTTTTGTTCTTTTAATTTCTTTTTTGGTTTGTCCGTGTGCAAATTGTAAGTTTTCAGGTTGGCAGCTCGAGTTTATTGCAGCATCAGTGGGGAACAAAGTGCTTCCACCTCTTGAAGGGTGCAATAACTCCTGATGTTCGGCTGCAGGGTTTTGCTTTGGTTAGATCTCAGTGCTGCTGGTGGAGGTCTGCCTTGTCTAAAAGGCTGCAAGGAGAAGGGAAGAGGCACTGGGGCAGGATGGGATGGGTCTGCTGGGCAGACTGGGGTGTGAAGGGGAAGCAGAATCAAATATCCCAAATTCCTGGAAATTTAGGAGGAGAGAAGCACACTCAGCCTGTACTGGTCCATAAAGCAGAAAAATATCTTAAAATATCTTAAATAATGCACCTCTTCCATTCCAGGCTCACCAAAAGATACCAGCAGCACTGGGGCAGGATGGGATGGGTCTGCTGGGCAGGCTGGGGAGTGAAGGGGAAGCAGAACCAAATATCCCAAATTCCTGGAAATTTAGGAGGAGAGAAGCACACTCAGCCTGTGCAGAAAAATATCTTAAATAAGAGCCCAGGTTTATGCACCTCTTCCATTCCAGGCTCACCAAACACCCCCCTCCAGATCCACGTGCTGTCCCTGACCTTGGGCTACTTCATCTTCGACCTGGGCTGGTGTTTGTACTTCCAGACAGAGGGGGTCCTGATGCTGCTCCACCACACCCTGAGCATCTGCGGCATGATCCTGGTGCTGGGGCTGGGCAAATCCGCCACGGAGGTGAACGCCGTGGTGTTTGTCAGTGAAATCACCAACCCCCTGCTCCAGGCCCGCTGGTTCCTGCGGGAAATGGGCTCCTACCACACCCCCCTGGGACAAGTGGTGGATTTCCTCTTCGTGCTCCTCTTCCTGGTGCTGCGGATCGGGGCAGGAGCGTGGATCATGTACGGGATGGTGACGTCCCCCGAACCCATCTGGCTCCTCAAGGCTGGGGGCCTGGCCATGTACGTGGTGTCCTTGGGGTTCATGGTTGAGATTTGTCGCTTTGTAAGGAGGAAAATGGGGAAAAAAAACCCTCCCTTGGACAAATAATCTTTCCAGGAGTAGCAAACTGTGGAAATTTCTTGGCTGCTCGTTAGTGAGGACAATCCCCTGGGTTTGGGGCTTGGCTGCTGGAGCTTGTTCCTGTGAAAAGAACTCCTAAAATGACAAGGGATTGACTTTCTGCTGCCCCTGGAGGAGATGGATCGGCGTTGGAACATGGAAAAGCTGAGAGCAGAGGGATCTGAGTGCAAACCTGAGGAGCCTGCCACTGATTCCCTGACTTCTCCAGCAATGCTGCAGTCCCAAGGAGGGTGGCAATGCCAGTCTGCAACCAATAATTGCACAGTTTGTATGTTCTGTCCTCATTTCCACTGCAGTTATTTCACAGTGTAGAAATATGAAATATGAAAATATGAAAAATCTCATTTTCCTGCCAGTGGGACTGGGTAAGGGGCGTGACCTGGCAAAGGTTTCCTGAGCCTCACCCTCTTTAACAACCCTGGATTTGGACAACAAACACTCGAGTGAAAGACTCTGAACAAGGCTGGAGTGCTGGCAGGGGTGTAGTGGAGTTGTCCTTTGAGAGTGTGAAGTGATGGCACTCAAGGTGAGGCAATGTTTTACCTCTGTCGCTTTTAATGACACATTTCCTTTCCTCTTTTTTTAACACTTCCATTGTGCAGGTGCTGATCTCAGAGCAGGGTGATCTCCTGGGACTGACTCAGGCCCTCACAAACAGGAGTCAGGAATTAGACTTGTGCCAATAAACTCCGTGAGCAGGTGTTGGCCTAGGCTGGGATTGCTTAAAAAAATAATCAGACTTTTTGTGGGAGAGGCAGGACAGTGAAGAACCACCCTGGATGCTTTTTCTGTTCGTTTGCAAGCCAGTTCAGCTGAATTAATGGCTAATGAGTCAAATATGTGATTATTTCCAGGGGTGACAGTGATGTTTAGGCAGATCTGGGTGTGACACCTGCTCCACACCAGCAGGCCTCAGAGCATGGAACAGTTCTCTTGTCTTCTTTACCTCACAGAATTGTGTTCTGACATTTTCCCTGGGGTTTTAATGTGAATTTCCCCCTGTGCAGTTCAGATTTAGTCTCCTCTAAAAGCCTCACTGAGAGCTGAGAAGGAAATGCTGAGGTGAGGGAGGGGAGCAGCAGGAATGCAGCTCCTCCACTGCTTTTATCACTGAATTTGCCTCTGCTCAGGGCAGATATCAGCCTTTGGCTGGGGCTCCTCAAGGTGGCTGGAGAGATTAAAAAATAACCTGAAATAACCTCACTTTGGACACTGAAAGCATTGCAGCTGTGAACCCGGGCAAGTTCCTGGGCTAATATTTTTAGGAAAGCAGGAGCTGGAGTGGCCTCCTGAGGTGTGAGCACCTGCCAGGCTCACTGTGCTCCTCCAAAACTTCCTCTGAGTGATGGAACTTCCAATAAAGTCATGTTCTCTTTTGAAAAAGAACCGATTGCTGTGCTGTTCTTTTGTTCTGGGCCTTAAGGAGGCAGCTGGAGCGAGGGCTGAGGCCAAGGGGCTTGAGGGAAGGCTGAGGATGCCAGAGTCACTGGTTCAATCCCTTTGTGCAGCTCAGGAAGGAGAGAGGAGGTCAGGAAATGAGCCCAGGAGCTCTGGAGGTCAGGCTGGAGCTGTGAGGGGCAGGTGAGGCTCAGGTTTGTGGGCAATGCACCCACAGCCTGAATCTGTGCTGCAGAGAGCTCAAGAGCCACCAAACAGGGGGGTTTGCTCTTGCTGGACACAAAAATAACTTCAATTCTGGCCATGGCCTCCTCCATCCCAGGGTGCTTTTGATTTTTTTCTGCCTCTCTGGTGCTGGGTTTCCCTGGGGCCATGCCCAGCTCAGAAGGGTTGCAGGGTAATTTGTCTGTGGTTTTTTTGGAGAAGCCATCAAAACCATCAGAACATCTCAGGGGTTATAAAATGTCCTAAGTCATCACTGAGTGGCTGATTCTGGTTGGGAACCTGCCAGGACTCTGCTCTCTGGAGTGGGGGAGAGCCTGGATTGGCTTTCAGTGAGAAAAAAACCTCTTCCTTCAGCTGAGGGACAGCACTGGGACAGGATCCCAGTGCAGCCAGAGTGACCTGGGGAGGTTTGATGCAAAATCAGCGCCCTCAGGTTCTCATCTCCCAAATCTCACCCACGGATAATTTCAGTGGTAAACCCTCTAATGTGATGCTAGAAAATCACCCAGCTCCACTACCCCACTGTATTTCTTATTTCAATAATAGGAATGTGATTTTTCACGCTGTGAAATCCTGCTTTTTATCTGTCAAATATCCTTGAGGGCTTTTACAGCCACAAAAACTGAGTTTTAGTTGAACTCCCAGGTTCCCAGTTCTTGTTTATTCCCAGTTCAATTGTGCACAAGCAGTTTCCCAGTGTGGGTAAGGTAACAAATACATTCTGTGATGCTTTTCAGTGCTGTGAGCTCTGGTTAGAACAGGTCCAGGAGAGCAGAGGAGAGGATGTGCAGCTGGGGGAGGCTGTGGCTGTACCGAGTGAGGCAGCAGCGTGCAAACAACTCTTTGCAGAGGTTCCTGCCCTGAGCTGTTTTTGCTGAACTCTGAGTGTTGGCCAAACGAGGCAGTGCAGCTCAGCCCATTGAAATGGCTGACTCTGCACAAAGCAAACAGGAAAATTGGTGTGTAAAGCTGCACCTCACTTCTGGTACAATCCACAGGGAGATGGCTTCATTTGCTGCCTTGCACCTCACCGTGCAAAGTTTGTGCTAGAAACAAACCAAAAAAAAACAACCCACAGCTTCTGTGTGTTGCACTTCCTGCATTAAATGATCTTGTTAGGACTCTGAGTGCTCCTTTGAATATCTCTATTTTTTTTCCTGGCTGCTCATAGAACCCCAGAATGGTTTGGGTTGGAAGGGACCTTAAAGATCATCTCATCTTATTCCAAAAATCCTCTGCTTCTATCCCAGGTTGCTCCAAGACCTGTTCAACCCGGCCTTGGACACTTCCAGGGCAGGCACAGCTTCTCTGGGAATTCCATTCCAGCCAAGAATTTTTTCCTAATATTCCATCTAACCATGCTCCTAACATGAAGATATCACAACCCTATCATTTCCTGCCTGCCCACGCTTTTCTTGCTAAGCTAAATATTAAACCAGCTCCATCTCAGGTGTTACTGAGGCTGCTGGAGCCCAGCAGAGGGGGAGGGAAGCAAGGTGAGACCTCAGATTTGTCAGAGAAGTAAATTCACTGTTAATGCTCAGCAGGATGTGCTGAAATAGCAGGAGGAAGAGCATTTTGGAGCAGTAGGAACCCGGGCCTGGCCTGAACTGGAAAAGTAAGATTTGTATCTTGTTGAATACCCAGCTGAAAGCGTTTATTACGAGCGCTGTAAGAGGCAGGCCCAGCCACTCCCACCGTCTGCATTTCAAAAGGGATGAAGGAAAAAACCCAACCCGCGTTTTTGGGTGTGAGAAGTTGTTTTGATTAACTTATGAAAGGTGGAGGAACTTTTGTAGCTGCTTTAGGTGTCCTGCTTAAATCCTAAATTTGGGATGTGAAGGCAGGAGGGAGAGAATGGGCAGGGCTGAAGAAATTGCTGGGTTTGTAACTGCTGCAGAAACAGGGATGGAGGGGATGTCCCGGGCAGGGTGGGAGCTGCACTGCTCCGTGCTGGGTGACAAAACCCCTCGGGGGATGTCACCTCGGAGCTGCTGCTGCACTGACACAGCTCCGGAGCTCTGCAGGAGGGTCTGCTCACATCAGGAGTGAGGAGAGAGAACGCCGGGTGTGCTTTGTGCCCCGGATCTCTGTGGCACACACGGGGTGATTGGAGCGGGCGGGGGTGGCTGTGGGACCGATTTCTGTGTCCCCGGGCTCCAGCGATGCTCCCTGCGGGGACATGAGCTGGTCTGGCAGCGGGGCTGGATGGGGTGAAGGGTCTGGGTCACTCCACACGAGGAGTGGCTGGGGGAACTCGCCTGGTTTCACCTGTGGGAGACAATTTGGGGTCTGCGGCTTCCTCACAGGGGCAGCGCTGATCTCTGTGAGCAGGGACAGGACCCAGGAAGGGCTGGAGCTGTGCCAGGGGAGATTTAGGTCGGATATTGGATATTTAGGTGGGAAAGGTTCTTCCCCCAGAGGGTGCTGGCAGTGCCCAGGCTCCCCAGGAACGGGCACGGCCCCGAGGCTGCCAGAGCTCCAGGAGCTTCGGGACAACGCTGCGAGGCACGGGGTGGGATTGCCGGGGGCTCTGTGCAGGAATAATCAGGAGCTGGGCTCACCATCCCGGTGGATCCCTTCCAGATCATGACGCAGCAGGGATGTGCGGAGCGGGGCGGCTTCCCAGGGATGCGCTGCGGGTCGCCTTTCCGGCCATCCTCCCATCCCCTCCTCCTCCTCCTCCTCATCCCCATCCCCATCCCTGCCGTCCCTCCTCCCGGCCGCCAGGTGCCCCTCGGCCGCCGCCGCTGGCTCGGTGATCCGGGGCGGCTCCGGCAGCGCGGCCCGGCAGGTGGGTGCTGGGGAAGGGTCCTGTCCCTGTCCCTGTCCCCAAGGGATGCGGGAGCCCCAGCGGGATGGGGACGGGGCTGCGGGATGCGGGAGGATGGCGCGGCTGCGGCCGGGGGTGCGCCGGGGCTGCGCTCCGTGCTCTTGGTACGGTCCGGGAGCTCCTCCATCTTCCTGAAAAAAAAAATGTGGATAACGGGATAACGGGGCTTTGCTGGAGGTGCTCGTGTGGTTTTGAAATCGTTTTCGGGCTGTTCTGCACCGAGTTTTTAGGCGTGTGTGTTTATTGTAGAGGGTGTTTTTATTGTTACCGGTGATACAAATTATATCTATTATGTATAATAGATACATAATAATATATGCGATAATATAATATATAATACACATAATAATATAAAAATATATAGGGAAATGCATCATTTTATATATGATGAATACATGATATATATGAATATATTTTTATATGATATGAATCTGTTTATTTATTATGTGTATATTATATAGAGCTATTTGTTATTTATTGTTCTGTAGTTATTGCTGATTTTAAAATTATATTGGCCTTTCTATTGTGCATATACTAAAGACAAATCAGAGGATGTTTGGGGCTGGAAGAGACCTTAAAGATCATCTCATTCCACCTCCTGCCACAGACAGGGACTGCTTCCACTATCCCAGGCTGCTCCAAGCTCCATCCAACCTGGCCTTGGGCACTTCCAGGGATCCAGGGGCAGCCACAGCTTCTCTGGGCAATCTGTGCCAGGGCCTTACCACCCTCACAGGGGAAAAATTCATCCCAATATCTAATACGTATTTACTCTCTTTGAGTTAAAGCCTCTCAATGTTGATTTTTGATGTGCAATTGGAAGACAGCCCCCTGCTCTCTCCCTAAGGGAATGGCTGGAGCTGGGTCAGGGGAGGTTCAGGCTGGATTTTAGGGAAAGGTTCTTCCCCCAGAGGGTGCTGGCACTGCCCAGGCTGCCCAGGGAATGGGCACGGCCCTGAGGCTGCCAGAGCTCCAGGAGGGGTTGGACACGCTCTGAGGCACAGGGTGGGATTTGGGGGTGTCTGTGAAGGAACAGGAGCTGCCCTGGATGGTCCTTGTGGGTCCCAGCTCAGGATATTCTGTGATTTTTTCCAGGGCATGGAGACATATCTTTTCATGACTAGGTATGGAAAAGACCTCAGTATTTTTATAACTCCTTCCTCTTCTTTCCCCCAGCCTTCTCCAGCTGGTCAATCCCTTTTGTCACATCAGAATTCTCCTTCCCTTGTCTGCTCTGAGTCTGGACCTCGAGCACCAGGGATGTGAATGGAAATGCTTGCTCAGAGCAGTTAATCCCATCCCTGTTTCATCTCCCCATGTTCCCAAGGCCCATTAAAACATAATGGTTTTGTTTACCCAGCCTCCAGTCATTCCTGGGAATGCTCCAACAGGCCAAACAGGAAGGTTGGGCTTTGCAGCTCTGACTCCTCATCTCGTGAAGTCCCTCTGGTGCTCCCCAGCCCTGGGAGCCAGGCCAGAGTTGGGCAGCAGGTACCAGTGGTGCCTTGGCTGTTGCACAACTGGGAACTCCTGTATCCCAAGGCCTGACTCAGCTTCTTTAGCTGCACTTCCCTGCATGCTCAGGAGTAGGGAGACACATTTCATGGGAAGGCAAAATATGAATGAGGTGTAGAATAGAGGAATGTGTATTTGGAGAGTTTCAGCAGCATCCACGAGTGGTTATGTGCTGTAATTTTGTTCTGGCAATTTGTCTTTTGCTTGTTTGAGAGATTATTGCACAGTGTGTGAAGAGGATGTATAAAAGAAATACTGCTGAAAAAAAAAATCTTTATATAGATTCTTAATCTTTTGCATCCAAAAGATTTAGAGGTTTTGATGGATGAAATGAGGGGAATAAAGTGGTTTTCACACAGAGAAAATCTGTCAGGAGCAAGCAGCCCCACCAGGAGCTCTGGAGCAAAGCTGTGCTGGGTTGTGCTGACACTGCCACAGGCTCGACCTCCTGCTCGCTTTTCCTTTCTGATCCCCTGTGTGCTGCCCTTCCCAGGACAGGATGCTGTTCCCGCTGCCCCTGCGTGCAGCCTGCAGCCTGCTGGCCTGGTTCTGCCTCTACAAGTGCTTCTGCCGCCGCTACCGGCACCGCAGCATCGAGTGGAGCTGCAGGCTGGTCACGCTGACCCACGGCATCCTCGCCACCTGCCTGTCTGCTTACATCGGCTTCATCGACGGCCCCTGGCCCCTGAGCCACCCCGGTGAGTGAGGAAATCCCCGATCCCACCTCCCCCAGGGCTTCTCCCACCGCCTCAGTCCCCAGCCCGCTCCAGGGATGGTGGCTGCAGTGATACCTCAGCCACTCCAGAGGAATGGAGAGCCTGGCACTGGGTTTTGCTGGTGGGATGCCCCTGCCCAGCTGCAGTTTGGCAGAGCGTGTGACCTTTTGTGTGGCCATGATGTGTGTGCAGCTGCCGGGCTGACAACTGTGGCATTGTGACTTCTGTGGCCGGGCTGTCACCAGTGCGAGCCAGAGGTGAACACCCCAATATCCTGCACAGGTAGAAGAATTACAAAAGAAAAGCCTCATAAAATCAGGCCTGCTCTATTAAATTAACAGCTGTCATCTCTGCTAAGTGTAGTTCAGCAATTTGCAAGTTCCCATGCCAAAGCAATCTCGGTGTGAAAGGTTCGTTTACACAACAACCTATTCTTGGGCTGAAAAATAACTGCATGTGTATAAACAATAAGTTCTGTTCCATGGGAGGCTGTAAAGGAAAAATGTAAACAACCTGAATCTCAGCACATGCACACAAATCACTTTCTGACCAATAAATGGGTTTTTCTTGTTTTAATGGGTTTTTCTTACTACTCCAATAAATGGAGTAGTAAGAAAACTACCAGCCAACAGGTGTTGCACACAAGGTCTGTGAAAATTGTATAAAATAAGTGATGTTGATGCCTTAAGTTTTAGCTTAAGGTCACGCTCTTGTCCTGCCCAAGGTGTATCCTAAAGGCCTTTCAATAAACACCTATTTTATTCTCCAACTGTGTTTTGGGTCAGCCTTCCTAAGGCATCAATGTGAATAAAGAATTTGCTTTTCCTGCATGAAGATGACAGAGTCTTGGCTAACTTGTTCCAACATCCCTTCCCCATCTCACATCCTCTCTGTCGCCTCCACGCCTTAAAGCTTTTTTTTTTTTTTATGTTCCAGGGTCACCCAACACAACGCTCCAGGTGCACGGGCTGTGCCTTAGCTTGGGCTACTTCATCTTCGACCTGTGCTGGTGCGTGTACTTCCAGACGGAGGGCGCCTTGATGCTGGCCCACCACCTGGTCAGCATCGTGGGCATCGCCGCCTCCTTGGCGCTGGGCGAGTCGGCCGCGGACGTCAACGCCGTCATCTTCGGCAGCGAGATCACCAACCCGCTGCTGCAGGCCCGCTGGTTCCTCAAGGAGCTGGGCCGCTACCACACCTTCACGGGCGACCTGGTGGATTTCCTCTTCGTGGTGCTCTTCACCGGCGTGCGCATCGGCATGGGCGCCTGGCTGATGTACTGCGAGCTGGCCTCGCCACGGCCCCGCTGGTACATCAAGCTGGGAGGGGTCATCATGTACGTGGTGTCCTGGGTGTTCATGGTCAGCATCTGCCGCTTCGCCAGGAGGAAGAGCATGAGGAAGTACCAGGCTTGGAGGAGCCGCCAGCTGTGCTTGAAAACCAACGGGCATCTCAAAAGCCACTGAGAGGATGCCCAGCAAAGAATTCCTTGAGTTCACGGGGCTGGAAAGGAGGGGGATCGTGCCTGGAATGCCGCTGTCGGGAGAGGAGCCAACGCACTCCTGCTAGCAGTTCTGGAGCCAAATTTATCCCTGGCGTAACTCCACCGAAATCCATGGAGCTATGCCATGGATTCACTGGATCTGCAGTGCTGGGCCTGGCAGAGCCTGGCTCGGTGCGTACGTCAGCACAGCCTGAACGATGAGTGAAAGAAGGGCTAATTTTATAGACTAACCATGACTAGTCCAGCAGGGCAGGTGTAAATAGTGATGTCTGTAGCCAACTCCTTCAGGATCTTGGAGGAGAGGAGGAGGTGACGCTAGGTCTCCGTGTCCAGTGTCCTGTGCAGTCTAGGCAGCTAGAGTGACTCTTCACGCTGGTAGGAAGAAGCATGTCCTAGTGTTGCATCCAAGCTGGGATCCCTGGCTCTTCCACCACCTCGTTGTGTGACCTTGGGCAAGTCACACAACCCTAACTCCGTGCCTAATCCCCCCCTCTGTGACTTGGGGGTGATGGAGCTGCTCCATCTGTTATGCACTTTGAGATTTTTCCTTGAGAGGTGCTATATAAATGCAAAGTGATGGTTGTTATCTGCACTTGGTTCACTATCCATGTGTTTCCCTCGGGAGAAATGAGTTTGGTGGTCGAGCTAGAGCGAGACTCTAGAGCAATCAGTATTTTAGGTAGGTTGTTGTTTCCTACCCTTTCTAACTCCTTTTAATAACTTATTTATTAACATATTGATAACTTAATTTCTGTAGTGTCCAGCAGCTCTGTTTAGCACTGGCGCCATACAGGACTAGGTGCTCTGTGAATACACCCAAAGACACAGACCCAGAAGGGAAAATTTTTCCTCATTTTTCCCTCTTGTTCCCTGACTGTTAAAACTCCCCTACAAACACCGATTTTAGCTCCTTGGGTAACCAGCACACTCCATTTTGAGAAGCCCCATCAGGATTTACCAGTCAGGGGTTTTCTTGCTGATGAGCCAAGCCCTGATTTTGTCTC
This sequence comes from Acrocephalus scirpaceus scirpaceus, assembly GCA_910950805.1. Taxonomy (NCBI): domain Eukaryota; kingdom Metazoa; phylum Chordata; class Aves; order Passeriformes; family Sylviidae; genus Acrocephalus; species Acrocephalus scirpaceus. Next base: position 2,601,862 of record OU383793.1, read on the forward strand.
CAGATCACCAAAATTCCCTCTGCTGTGCCCCAAATCCAATTTGGGATTTCTGGTTGCCCAGAATCTGCCCTGTGGAAGCCACAGACTGACCTTGGCTCTCCTTCATCTGAACTGATGCCTTGACCCCTGGGCTTTGATTTCCCTCTGACTGGGTCTGAGTCACTTCATAAAAGTGAACATTTAAAGGGTCAGAGAGATTTATGTTACAGCTTAGTAATTAAAGAAATGAAAAACCCAGAATCTGGTCTTTTTTAAGCAAAAAACCCCAAAACCTGACTGGGAGAAAAATAAGCATTATCTGGCTGCATTTGCAGGGAAAAACCATGCCCAGTTGGCAGCTTCTGGAATTTATTTCACTGCATGTTCTTCAGCTGTTCCTTTGTTGCTGCTGTGATTTTGAGCATTTCCTTTGAGCCTCCAGTGCAGCTCAGGTGCCCCTTTTTGCTTGAGCCTTGCCTGCTGCAGCCAAAGACCCCAAAAAACCCTGTCAGATGAGCAGAGCCAGTGGCTGAGCTGGTCCTGGAAAGGAAACTTTACTCCTTGAAAGGAGACCAGAAGGGCTGCTTGGGGCTTGCTGGTTCTTTTTCTCAGCTCTGCTGTGCATCCAGGAGCCTTTTTGCCTCAATTTCACCCACTTTGGGAAGTGGGTCCAGTCTTACCTACCTCGTAGGGTGTTTCCATTTAGCACCAAGCCACCTTTGATGGATTTGGGTGGTTTGTGTCATGCTGTGCTGTATAAAAGTTGCTTTGAGTGAGGCACTTCCCGCTATGAGCCATCAGCAGCGCTTTGTCACCTGAGCATGGGCACCTCCCAGCACCCCAAAATCAGGAGTGAGGTGTTCTGCAAAGGGATTTAGGGCAGGAGTCACAGGGAGTGAGCTGGACATGCACATAAAGCTCAGCTGTGCTGCTGCATCTTCACAAGGAAAAGGTGTCTGGTGGGTTCTGCCTGGTCAGGATTGCAGGAATCTGGGGCCAAAAGAGTCTCAGCCACCAGGCTGAGCAGGGAGTGAGGGCTGGCAGCAGCAGCTCCTGGGGAAATGGGGAAGACAGACCCTGCTGGTCAGTCCTGGTGAGCTGCTGAGCTGCCCACCATGAAGGGTTTGCAGAGCAGCCCTGGTGGTTTGGGCTCTGACCTTTGCTGAGGGTTGGTGTGCAGCTTTATGGGGTTACAGCCCTTACCTGCATTAGGGTGGCAGTGACTGCAGGATCTTTGAATCTCCTCTTTGAAGATATTTTGAGTTTCAGAAGTTGAGTGGTCCCCTTTTCTGAACAGAGCGAAACTTGGTTGGAAGAAGGAGAGCAGAGCTCAGCTCTGAGGCTTTAGAAGGTAAACAAGAAAACAAAAGGGCAATTAGGAATGGCTTTATGAGGCACAGCAAGGCCTCACAGCCCATTTGGTGGGCTCCAGCATAGAGTCACAGACCCAAAAGTACAAATTCCAAGCTGTGGAGCACAGGGTGGGACCTGTCCTCAGGCTAGGCCATAGAGGCTAGAGCAAACTGTGAGAGGAAACTGCAGAACTAGTGTGAAATAATAATAACTCGTGTCTGAATTACTGTGTAATAGCAACTAATGTTCCACCAGTGAATGGTGTAGATGCTTTGTATTATGTTTTATAAAAATAAAGATTATTTAATTATATGAGGAATTGGTTTTGTCTGTTTGGGTGCTGCACTTGGTGGTTTTGGAGGACTTCTCCAACCTCAAAGATTCAGTAGGATGGAACAAAAATGTTTCCTTTGTTTTCCATGCTCTGGATGCCACGGGAGAAGGATCTCCTGTGTTTCTCCTCTCAATCATAAATTAATATTATTGCCTAGGAAAGCCCTGTGGTGCTGTGTTGGTCAGCAGCCACTCTGCTTGCTGATGGACCCAGCATGCTAAAAGTCTTGCCTTCTATAAATAGTTAAGCCAATTTAGTTGTTTGCATGTAACCCTTAAGTCCAGCTTAAAATCCCCCAGCGCAGGGGAGCAGCTGCTGAGCCCTCTGGAGATGTTGTTCTGTTTACAGAGCCCAGCCTGGGGCTGGAGGGGTCTCAGAGCCTGCAGGAATTTGTGCTGGGACTTTGTTGAACCTCTGAGCCAGTTCCAGAAGCAGAGAAGAAAGTAGAGCAGAGTTCTGAAGCTTTGCTTTAGAGCTGCCAAGTGTCTCACAGGTCTCGTGTCCTCAGAAGTGACAAAGTCTGGCATTGTCAGTGGTCAGATGTGCTTCGCCTGTGAAAAGTGAAATCTGCCCCTCTACACCCAATTAATTTCATTTTTTATCAAACTATTATTTCTTTACAGGCAACCCTGCTGCCTGCCTTTTGCTTCTCCTGCTGGCCCTGCAGTGGAGCTTTGTAAAATTAACCTCCCCTTTCAGCCCTCTGCCCTCCCTTTGTGGCTGAACTCCTTATTTGTACTTGAAAAAAATTGCATTTTTTTGATATTCATGGCTTTATTCCCTTGCAGCAGTAGTCCAGGCACTGATGTAAAAGCAGCATTTGAAGTCTTTGAAATCTGCTATTGCATTAATTCCATGGGCTCTGCCATGTCCAAAGACATCAATCCCCTGTTTGCCTCAGGTTCCAGTTGGGCAGCTGGTAAGTTGACAATGTAAAAGATCCTTAGAAAATTGCTAAAAGAAGGAATAAAACAGATCAAGGTACATGGAAAAGCTTCTGTAAAGTAGTAAAGGTTTACAGGTAGATAATTTTGTATGGGAAGAAAAAAGTTTCAGCTTCTGCAGCTTCTCAAATATTATAAAATACAGGTTTTCAGCAGTGCTTGTGTTGTGTTGTTTGAACAGTGTCTTGTGTCAGAAAATTGAGATCTGTCCAGTGCCACAATCCTCAAATGTGAAGAGAAATTACATTCTCCATTTCTTTAGATTTTACCTCTTTCTTTTTAATCTCCCTCCAGCCAGAGGATGGAGAAAGAAACTCAGGGCACGATGTCCAGCAGTTCCATCTGTCCTTACTGGGGTTGCTGCTTTCATTGTGCTGCTATGGAAGCTCAGTGCTATAAAAATGCTGAGTGCCCCGTGGATTATCCAGGTTTAGGAACTGTAATAAGCTGTCACTGTAGAAGCTCTGCTAGATTAGGTTCTCAGTGTCTCAAAACCAGCAAAGCATTGCATCCCAGGGCCAGCCCTGGGTGCATTTCCAGCATTTCCAGCGTGCAGGGAGCAAATCTGGCACCCATTTTAAGGTGGGAGATGAGAAAAGCTTGGGAATTGCACAGAAATGTGGAGCACAGCACAGATTTATTGGTGTTCTCTGGGATTAGATCCTCTGTTCTTTGGGAGTCACAAATTTCTAGGCACGTTTGGGAAATGAACTTGGGAATCATTTCTGCTCTGGGAAAGGTTTGGCAGTTGGCTTCCAAAAGCAGCAGAAAAGGTGAGGAATTTGTGAGTGTAAATAATCAAAATACCTGAGCCTTCTCTCACTGGTTTAAAACTGATTACTTGTCAGGAGCTAAAGAGTCTTTATGCACTTGATTTTTGAGGTGGAGCTCAGTGAAACTCAGCTGATTATCCCAGCTGAAACACAAACTGGATTTTTTTCTGAAAGAAAAATGCTCCCAGGCACTGTTTATCCACGCTGAAAATCTCAAAGCATCACTTTTTGCTGATTTTTATCTCTGTTTAGGCTGAGCTCACAGCGGTGCAGACCCCTCTGGAGCATTCCAGAGCTCCACGATCCCAAAGCTCTTGGGAATGCTCCTTTTTCCAAATTCCTCACCTTTTTTACCTGCCCGGGAGCTCAGGTTAGAGGAGCCATTCGAGGCTTTCCCAGCAGATGGCAACAGCTCCTCGGTGCGAGGCTGGGAAAAGAGGATTTGCCCAAAGGATCCTCGCTCAACACTTAATAAATTTGTTTTACAGGAGTTCCTATAAAGCACCTCCATGGATCTGACCTTTATTTTAAGGCAAAATAAGAAGTTTTACTCCATAGGAATTAAACTCCTCCACTTCAGGGTCCTGCTTAGCTGTGCTCTGGACTAAAAAACAGATTGAGGAGGTTAATTAGAGAATCACAAAATGGTTTTGTGTTGGAAGGAACCTCAAAGATCATCTTGCTGCAACCCTCCTGCCATGGGATGGTTCTTTGTGTAAATTCAGGCCAAGTGACAATTTCAGAGCTACCAAAAAAATGTATCTATTTTAACGGGCACAGTGTAATTGGTTATTGATTTCCCCACCCCATATTTCAGCCTGTAAAGCAGAATTGTCATAAATAGGCATCTATCTTAATCTAAATATGCAGCCAGATCCCATAAAACAAAAATCAGCATTTTCAGAAAAGAGAAGCAGCTCCAATTTCAGAATCTATGTCTTAGGATTTCCTCCAGCTAATTGTTCTCGTTATGTTGTCATGAACAATAAAATATAATTAAAGTAATAAAAAAGCATCGAGGCCTAATATACAAATGCTGGGCCTGCCATGAATCAGATCTCCCAGGAGCTTTCCCCTCTGCAGGCACAGAACTCGATGTTCCCAAAGTTAAAAGCAGGGAGGGATTTATTGCAGAGAAGATGCAATAAAGAGATATATACTAAATAAATACAGATATATGGAGGCATTCAGTCACTTCATCACCACTGATGACTGTATTGCACACAGCTGCACAAGGAGAGGCAGACGTGGCTGCTCGTCTTGCACTCCCACACTTTTATTTTTTTTTCCCTTTTTTTCTTTCCCAAGCCTCTATTTTCCCCCAAAAGGAAACCAAAAAAGGAAGTATAACTGCCCTGCGTATATATGTGAATATCATGTAGAAAATGATTTCATCCCACGCTTCCCCTCTTTGCTCTGAACTTCATCAAAACAACAAATTCTTCAGGCTCTCAGACAGTCTGCTGGCTTCCTGAGCTCCGAGCAGGACAAAGCTCCGAGTTCCAGAGCCCCAGCGGCCTGGATGTAGCTTCAGGCAAGGTATGGTCCTGTGTGCCCAGCCAGGGATCTGCTCCCGACTTTCCAGAGCCTGTTTTCCAGCCTCTTTCCAAGTCCAGTGTCCCGCCTTTGAAGTCTATCCCGGCAAGATTAATTAAAGGGAAGAAGCGTGGTGTCCTGGATGATTGGGATTAGCTAATAAGGTTATTTTAGTCTGCTGGCGTTTGCTGGGGGGGAGAGTGATGTTCCACAAGTTCCTTTGTGCAGAGGGGGGCAGGAATTACTGGCAGTGGACACATCCTGCTTTTCATTCCACATCTGCGCTGCTCACGAGCTTTAATTTGTGGAGGAGTAGCGTGGAAGTTTCCTGAAGCTCTCAGGCATGGATGTCATTTCCAGGTGTTGGAGAACGAGTGGCTTGTAGTGCCAGGACAGGAGGGAATGGCTTCACACTGACAAAGAGCAGGTTTAGGTGGGATATTTGGAAAAAAATAATTCTTTGTGAGGGTGGGGAGGTTGCTCGGAGAAGCTGTGGCTGCCTCTGGATCTCTGGAAGTGTCCAAGGCCAGCTGTGGAAGGTGTCCCTGCCCGTGGCAGGGAGTTGGAACAGAATCATCTTTAACCCAAACCATCCTGGGATTCTGTGTAGGTTTGAGACAGGAATTTCTCTCTCAGACTGTGCTGTGCATTTATGAAGGGCAGGGAGGTACAGCAAGGATGTGTTTGTGTTCAGGCTGTGACTGAGGACAGGGAAACCAACACCTGCAGAAATTTAAATTCCCAAACACCCTGCGTGGCTCCTCTTTCCCTACTGCAGGTTTTGCAGGGGAGCAGGAGCAGCCCCGTGGCCGCAGCATTGCTGGAATGTACGTGCAGGGAGGGATCAGTTCTTGGATTTATGTTGACCTTAACCTGTGAGAAAAATTCCTGATGGAACGTGCGTGGGAAATGCAGGGAACAACAGAGCACGAAAGGCCTGGGAGCACACAGCACAGCCTGAGGCTCCGCTGCACAGCTCCTGGCACTTCTACTCTTTTAATTCGCTGTTTATTTATTTTCTTTCTGCTCTAAGTTTCGCCGGTGTCATATTTTCCATGGAGATGGGGAGGCGCGGGCGCTCCCTGCTCTGAGCGCTGGTGGCAAAGCTGGGGATGGGGAACGGAGAAGGGAAAAAGGGGGGAAAAGGGGAAGAGGGGAAAAGGGAAAGATGGAAAAAGGGAAACCTCCTCGGGTTGGGGATGCAGGGGGAGGGAAAGCTCCTCGGCAGGGACACAGGGTTGATGGAGGAGCGGCTGAGACCGAGCGGAGACGGGAAGAGAAGGAAACACCCCGCGGGTCTGGAAAAGGCTTCCCGAAGGGAAAAGGCCTCGGCAGGGACCGGGGGAAGGGCTGCGAGGGAGGAGGAGGAGGGGGAGAAGGAGGGGAAAGAGGAGAAGGAACGAGAGGGAGGAGGAAAAGAGGAGGAAGAGGAGGGCGGCCGGCGGAGGGATCCGGCGGCGGGGCGGGGCGGCCGGAGGTACGAGCCCCCCGGAGGCGCCGGGGAGGGGCGAGCCCGGCCCGGCTCGGCTCGGCGCAGGCTCCCCGGGACGCGCCGCTCCCGCCTCTCTGAGCAGCGCAGCGGAGCCGCCACCGGGCCGGGAGAGCAGCGCAGCGGGGGCCGGCAGCGGCAGCGGCGGGACTCGGCTCGGAGCGGAGCGCGGAGCGCAGCCAGCCCGCAGCGCCCCGCTGGGTCCCGGGCCGGAGCGAGAGGCGGAGCGGCGGGGGATGGAGCCCCGGGCCTAGAGGCGGCCGCCCTGCCCGACCCCCTGCGGGCGCAGCACGGGCGGGGGTCGGGGCGGGCGGGCAGCGGGGATGGGCCCGGCCGCGGGCGGGGAGCGCCGCCCGCCCCCCGAGCGCCGCGGCCGCTGAGCCCCGGCGGGACGGGCACGGGCCCCCCGCGCTCTGCCCGCGCCGGGCAGCATCCGCCGCTCCCTGGAAAGGTTTTTTCTTTTTTCCACCCTCGAGCCCACCGAGGTTGTTTTGTTGTTTCTTTTTTATTGTTGTTGTTGGAGTTTTTTTTCTTGTTGGAGTTTTTTTTCTTTATCCCCCACGCCCCACTTCCGTGGTTTGGATATTCTGGGTGACTGCAAAAGAAGAGTTTTGGAGTTGTTTTGGATTGGGTTTGGTTTTGTTGGGTTGGTTTTTTTTTTTTTGTTCCCTTCTCCTGCCCTTGAACTGAGTTTGTCCTCTGTGCATGCCTCTTCTGGAGCAAGGCTGGATCCTGAACCTCGGTGCATGTGAGGGGCAAAGCCTCGTTCATATTCCTGCAATAAGAGTAAAATGTAAATTGGATAATACGACTTCTTGCCAAAGGCTCCAATGAGTGGCACACAGTCCACAATCACGGACAGGTCAGTATAAAATGACATTCCTTGGTTTTTTTTTTTCTTTTTTTGAAGTGTGAATATACTTTGTGTCCTGGTTTCAGTGACAATTTGGATCGGAAAAGCAGGATTAAATTAGAGGTTCTGGGAACCAAGGGTGTCCCGACTGTCAAAGCGACTGGGTTAACTTTGAAACCGGAGTATTTCAAGTCCAGCAGCTTTCAGGCCTGCCAGGCTGACTTTGTAGGAACCAGGGCTGGTAATTCAGCTCCCAGGATGGGCTGGTGCTGCGGGGGACACCGAGAGCAAGTGTCCCTGCAAGGAGTTAAAGCAGCAGAAGCCACCAGAATTTCGGATCCAGCTGAAGCCTGAGCTCAGAGACTCTGTTGAGGATGCACTTGGGTCTCCTTGGGTCAAGTACTGCAGGGAGGTCACTCCAGGTGAGGGATAGTTGACAAGCAGGAATGTCTGCTGGTGTCTACCTTAGCAGGAACCTGCCCTTAGATACCTGCTCGGGCCTCTGGGCTGCTCTGCAGGTGCCTTTCATTCCCTTTGGAGTTCTCTTGTTTGTACTGGGATGTTTCAGAGGAAGGGGAAAAAAAAAAAAGTTAAGTAGGAAACATCTTAACATGATTTTGAGGCAAGTGAGTGGAATGAGTGTCTTCAGATAATGAGAAGAAAAGATATTATTTTTTGACACTGTACAAAAAAACCATTTTATGTATCTTCTTGTATCTTTCTCGTGTCTGTCTGGTGGTTGAGGTGGGAATGTGTGTGGCCAAGGCCTGGCTTTGGCCTTTCATGACCAAGCAGTTCTGGCACAGCAGCGAAGCTGGGGCTGGGACAGAGCAATGATGCTTTGGGGTGCCTGAGCTCACCAATTTTGGGCTCCAGGTGTGGTTAGGAAAGAGATTGAGTGTGGTTCTCACTTAAACCCAGGTTTTTTTGTGACTCCACAGGTCCTCACAGACAGCACAGTCCAGCTGGGCTCTGGGACAGCTCAGACTTGTGTACAATCTGTGTTTACAACTGTTCACAGAGTATTAAATCTTGGCAATTAATTTTGTCGTTTGTACTAGCAGAATTTTCTCTTTTGCGGTGCATGAATGATTCTTGAGTTGCAGGATGTTTTTCTCTGTACCAGGCAAGGCAATGACACTAAAAAGGCATTTCAGTGGATTTGTGAGGATTTTGTTACGTACTTCAGGCCATATGTCTTGTGGCAGTTGCATGATATCAAAAAGAGCGACAGGATTTTCATACCAAGAAGCAGCTGAGTGATGCATGGAAAGGAAAAGCACGAGAACAGGGAATTTAATTTACTTGTTAGTAAAACAAAATACTTTCCATTATTGAATTGGAGCAGCCAAATTGAAAATGCAGCGGAGACAAAAAAAAAAAAAAGTCTCATTTCCTTTTGCTCTCAGTCATGTCAGGAGGATGTTTCTGTTTGGTGTTCCATTAAGGTTTGGGATCAAAAGCCTTTTAATGTCAGGTGAGGAGCTGTCTCACAGCCCTCGGATTTCTGGAGTTTCTGGGATGGCTGGGGGAATGTGGGGGAACTGGATCTCTTCTTGTCACTGTTTTTCACCTCTGGCCTGAAGCAGCCCCAGCTCTGGGGTGCAAAGTCATGGCTCAGCCAGGAGAAAGAGAAGCTTTGGGGTGACCCAATTGTGGCCTGCCAGGACCTGAAGGAGCCTACAAGGAAGATGGAGAGAGACTATTTAAAAAGGCCTGGAGTGACAGGACAAGGGGGAATGAAAACTCAGAGTAGGATGAGATTGTTTATTAGGGCAAAACTGTTCCCTGTGACGGTGGTGACAGGGTGCCCAGAGCAGCTGTGGCTGCCCCTGGATGGATCCCTGGAAGTGTCCAAGGCCAGGCTGGAGCACCCTGGGACAGTGGGAAGTGGAAAAAATGTCCCTGCCCATGGCAAGGGGATGGGAATGAGCTGAGCTTTAAGGTCCCTCCCAGCCCCAACCATTCTGGGATTCTCTGATGATTCTCTGATGATTCTCTGATTTATTTCCTGGCTGAACCTTTCAGCAGAGCCCCGGACATGGTGTTGGTGTTTGTTCCCATCATGTGGATCTCTGCCATTCCTTTCCATCCCCAGCACTGTGCAGGATTTGGAAGGGATGGGTTTTCATCTCTCCTGTCCCTGCAGAACATTCCCCTTTCCCTTCAGGCCCAGGGAGTCTCTGTGTTGCCTCCTTCCATCTGCCTCTTCAGCCTGGAATGTAAAGCAGGTGCAATATAAATAATGTTGATGTTTTCACTGTCATTAGATGTACGTGATATAAATCATCTGACACGTTCAATTCTCTCTGTGTTTGTCAATCACCTTCCTTGGTGGGATTGAGATGGGAATTGCCTTAAACCAGGAAAACCCAGCTTGCATCTGTGCCAGATGGTATTAGGAATATAATAGGGCAGCTTGGGCCTGGATTTTTCTCCATATTAGCTTTACATATTTGCATTTTGCATATATGGAGCTGCCTAAATCCACATTACAGTCAGCAGATATTTCCTTTGGTATCCCTTCAGTTTAAGGTGGTAATGATTTGACAGCTGTCACATTTCCCTTGCCCAGGCTGCACTTATCTCATCCTTGACATATTTTATATCTCGTTTTTGTTGATGATATCACGATTACCCTTAAATATATAAATTAGGAGTGTATGAATGGCCATTTCTAATGCTGCTCTGGAGCCAAGATGATAAATGATGTTTTTATTAGGCCCCCTTTTTTTTTTTTTCCTTTTTTTTTCCCACTTTTTATTTTTGTTCTCTTTCCCAGGAAAGTTGAATGGATTTTAGTGTCTGGCACTGCAGAAACACGGTCAGGCCAGTTCATATCTGAGTGTGTCTGGGCTGGTTCTCTCTGTGGACTAAACCAGTTAATTTTGGTAGTGGTCATGCTCAGATTCTGTTATCAGAACTCCCAAAGCAGCAGCGTTTTCTGGTGTCTTTTTTCTTCAAGTGCCTTCAGTCTGGAGGGCAGTGAGTGCCTGGGGGAGTGGGGGAACACCAGGCACCAAACAAAAAAGGCAGAGCAGATGTTCAGAGTCCTGGCAGTGTCAAGGCTGTTCAGAGATGGTGGAGGAGCTCCTGACCCTGCATTTGGGGGAGCACCTAAAGGGTGCAGGCAGACAAAAAATGATCTCCTGGCTTAAAATCACATCAGCAAAACGTTCTCCAGGACAGCCCTGGTGCCTTGCATGGCTGCTGCTGATTTGAGAGAGTTAAACACTGATGGAACTTCCCCTTCTTTCCCTCAGGATGTTCTTTTACTTTGTCAGCTGCTTTTTTGTTTTTTTCATAGTCCTGGTGCCCATTGGAGCGTATCAAACTCTTCATCTCCAGCCTTATTGCCCTGCTCCTTTATGTTTGTAAACATTTACACCCTCTTAATTTAATCCTCTCTTAGCTATGCTGTATTTGTTCAGAGGCCTCCTAAGGTGGCATTTATCTTGCTGAGCTCAGTAAGTCTTTGAGGGAGACATCCCTGAGCTGCTCATCTGGCTCGACTTGATCATTAGTGGAAGGAAATCTGCACATTGAGGGGACCTTTCTTATCCTCAAGGTATCTACAATCAGTCAGGTGACTGAGCTTCATCCAGCTCTGGATGGAGCTGAGATTTCCCATATCTTTTAACCTGAAAAAAAAAAAAAAAAAATTCTATTTTTGGCTATTCACTGGTGCTAGGTTGGATTTTTGTTGGCTGAGTAAGTAAGTCTTTGAGGGAGACATCCCTGAGCTGCTCATCTGGCTCGACTTGATCATTAGTGGAAGGAAATCTGCACATCGAGGGGACCTTTCTTATCCTCAAGGTATCTAAAATCAGTCAGGTGACTGAGCTTCATCCAGCTCTGAATCAAGCTGAGATTTCCCATATCTTTTAACCTGAAAAAAAAAAAAAATTCTATTTTTGGCTATTCACTGGTGCTGGGTTGGATTTTTGTTGGCGGGGGGATAGCAGACATGGAGCCCATCCGTGACCAGCTGAGGGGTGGCAGGGCAGGGTTTGTTGGAGGAGTTTTCCTGTTCCTGCTGGAGTTCCACATTCCCTGCCTCTGGAACTCTCCTGGCCGGCCACTGGCCAGCTCTGGGCGTTGCTGTGTGCTGTGCATGGCCGGGTGAGATAAGGCCTTTATTCTTCCCAAGGCCACGCTGGGGCTGTGCTGAAAAAATCTGAATTTCGGCCATTTCCAGCCTCTGCTTGGCCACCAAAGGCCGGCCCCAGCTCGGCTGTATCCTGTTATGACACTAAAGAAACATTTGTGTGCCATTAATTTTTTTTCACTCTCGCAGTTAACTGTATTTTTCTTCCTGTCACCGTTCCAAAGGCACTTCGGGGTTGAGCAACTGCACGGCTGCAGGAGTTGCTTTATGTTTCGTTCTGTTTATTAAAGGCCAATAAAAAAAGAAAAGGAGGCTCTTGCTTTCGCAGGACCTCGCTGAGGAACTGGTGACTCCTCTCTGCAGTTGCTTGCAAATGAGTTTTATTTATAACCCTGCTGTAGTTTCTGTTGCTATGATTGGAAAACAGCAGAGGTAGAATTTACACATAATTACCCTTGAGAAGTTTTAATTGGTGATTTGCTCCTGACTTGGTATTAAAATAGACTCTAATTGTTTCTTATCTGCTTTAGATGCACTTTCCCTGTCTTTGGCTCTTTGGAAGTCCCTGTAGTAATTGGGAATTCTTTGTATGGTGGGGAAAAAAGGTTTTATTTCTTCCAGCAGGGTAAGAACTGCACAGAAAGTCACACCTTGGTGTTACTGACTAGTTAGATGTCACTGTCATGCATTTTTTTTCATTAGCAGAGTTTGTAAAATCCAATATTTATGGAAAATGGGCTGCAGCATGACATGTAAAGCTTAAAAAGAATGGTTGTCTTTGAGTGAGGCTTTTCATCATTGTGCCTTGGCTGTGGTTGGAAATTAGCAGTTGACAGAGTCTGTGCATAAATTCATGTTTTATTTCGCTGTTCTTGAGGCTGGCAGAAGAGAGAGGACTGTCTGGGGTGTTTGCTGCTGGCTGGGACACAAATGCTGCCACTTCATGTTGCATAGTTTATTAGGGCTTTTACTGGAGACAGGAGCTGAGGTGAGCTTGATTTTCTAGTTTTGAGCAGAGCTGTGGGCGTTGTGATTATTTGGGTGGAGGCAGGAATGATATTTCATCTGTGAGCCCAATTGTATAATTCTGCCTGTGCACAGAGCTCCTGTTAATGGCATTTTAACATTTCAAATGGATGGATTAGGGAAGGTACTGGGGACGTTGGCTCCTTCAATTTTAGATTTTCAAAGTTCTGGTCCACATCTACAGGAATTTAGCAGCAAAAAAAAAAATGACTCAGTGCTGTCCTAGCTGGAGATTCTTGAGAAGGAAAGTGAGCAGGAGTTTGCTGAGGTCACTGGTGGGATTTGTGGGTGTTCACTGGTGTCCTTTGACTTCCATGGCCTGTGTGGGAGGAGAGTTCCTCGGTCCTGGAGGGTGACAGCAGTGACCACAGTCGTCCTGCTGGAAATCAAAGAGTCTTCTGTTCACTCTCACAACTGCTCTGGACCTTGTTGTGAAAGTGCTGATTTTGTAGGAGCAATGATTAGTGTAGAAGTGGTGTTTTATTGTAGGAGGAGTGATTTAGGCATTGGAGGTTCTGGCAGTTCATCCTAAGGCTGTACAGGGCATTGCTGAATTTGCCTGGGGAAGCTGGTACAGACACCTGCACCATTATTTTCCATATTTCATGGCTAGACACCAGGATTATTTGGTTATTTCCTGCAGTGGGATCTCCCAGTGAATTTGTATCTAAAGAATTTGAGTAGCTTCTGTTTTCCCAAGAACCTTTGGAGTTTAACCAACAGGATTTTTGCCATTAACTCTCATTTTCCCATTTTTCCCGTAGTATTTTGAGTGGCATCCTTCACCTCTCATGGATTTAATTCTCACCCCCAGCTGGCCAGCCCTGTAGTTTGCAGTTCTGCAGAGTGTCTGCAGTGTTTGCTTTGGTCTGGAGACTGAATTCTCCACTCCACCTCGAGGTGGTCCTTTGGGTCACCAGGGAGGTATGTTGGCTGTGCTGCTTGAAAGATAAGCTCAGCCTCTTGCCTTGAGCCTTTATCCTCCAGGTTTCTCCTTGAATACTTCTTCCTTCCCTCTGAAAATGAGCAGCTGGAGATTTATTAATGAGTCCCATTTGTATTATCCTCGAGTTTCTAGTGGATGAGTTGCTGTAAAAGTGCTTCTTGTAGCATTCCAGATATTCCTCTGCCTGAGCACTCCCCCTGATATTTTATCTGCTTTGAGATAAGCAGATCTTCCTGTGTAAGAGATGTCAATAGCACTGAGAGAAAATAGACTTAAATGCATATTTTCAGGTAGGTGATGCTGTGTTCTGTGGCCCTGCTCTGGATAATTATTAGGTTTAAAGAATAAAAGTCTCAGTTCATGTCTCAGCTTGATTAAACTGAGGGTCAGGAGCCTGGATGTTGGTAATATCTCAACATCAGAAGAGAGGGCTTAAAATAAGGACAGGAGAAGCAGCAGCAAGGGAATTAGTAAAATGAAAAGGGATGTAAAACGTGCAGTGTTTGATTAAGAATGCAAAAGGGATAAAATGCAAGGCAGGATACATACAAAATAGTAACAGCACACTTAGAAAAAGACAGGAAGAAGCAACGTTTACTCATTTTTCTTTGAAAAGAGAACACGTAAAAATAAATACATTAAAATGACAGGAAAAAACAGCGTCCTTATGTTTCAAATGTAAGCATAAGTATAAATAGTAAAAGGCAAACAAACAGCGTTCAGCCTGTGACATTCACAAACGGCCTGGATGTTTTGTTATCACCCTGCATCCTTTCCTTGAGGATTTTCAGTGTTGTGTCTGTTTGACTTCTGAGGCCCATGGGCAGGAACCCTTTCTTGCAGAGCCTGATGGTAAATAAGAAGCATTGCTGTTTACATTTGTTGGCAAACACTTCAGTGTGATCCTTTGGGGCTATTTTAAGCTCTGTTTTGACAACGCCGAAAGGTCTGGGCAGGGATGTTCAGTGGCAAAAACGTTTCATGGAATTGCTGTGGCACTGGGAGAGCAGATGAGAGGAGCCCTTCCTGAGGTGGGAAAGATCACAGCACAGGTTTGTGTACGTGGAATGGTTCTGGTGGGATGGGGATCATTGTCCTGGCAGTCCTGGGGTGCTGTCCTGGCAGGAGGGGCACGGTCACAAGTGTGTGCTGGCCTGGATGTGGCACTTCCAAAAAATAAACCTTTTATGGGCAGGGAGCAGAGCTGGGTAAAAGTTTAACTGTGTGAATTAAGCAGCAGGGCCTCTCTTGGTGGTACAAAGAAATTGAAGTGTTGGTGCTAAAAAACCCAAGAGAGAATCTCCCATGTTCTGGCAGCTCTTGGTTGCTCTCAGCTGGCACCAGAACTGTGGCTGCAAGGGCAAAACTCGAACTGGTTTTACTCCTGAGCTCTTGAAATATGTTTTGGAATTTTTCAGGGATATTGGTGGGAATATGAATTTATTCAGGTGCTGTTCCTTACTGAACCTGTGAGTAGCAGCACAATTTACTCTTTTTTGTGTGAGAAGCTGCTCCTGAATTTATTTGCAGGCTGTGAATGCTGGTTTGTGGTATCACATGCTGAACTGGGTGACTTCCCAAGTGCAATCAGTAACCTAAGAGGAGTTAAACACTCCTTTTCTAGAGTCCTGAGTGAGCTGAGGGGCTGGAAAACTTAGGTGGGACCTGGATTGACCTGAGCCAGCATTTCCCAGCGTGGAGGAAAAGCCCCATGCGTTTAATAAAGCACCAGACTGATGTGAGACAGGCACAGAGGGCTGGGAGTCCACCACTCCCATAAACATACAAGCTTCAACCTGCAGGCTCACCTGAAGCATCTGATGGCTGCATGAAAGTCTTTTTTAGCCTGTTATGATAGTGGCTGTTGGTGCAGCTCCTTGGCAGCACTTCAGACAAGGCGTCTCCTCTGGTGCTCCGTGCCACAGAGGCACCGCGGCCTCGCTGCTGTGCCCAGATGCAAAAGAGGCATCAAAGAGATCAAAGCTGCCAGGAAAAAATGATGGAAAACGTGGAAGAGGAGAGAATGAAAGGAGGGAAGCCATAATGAGCGAGCAGGGAAAGGAAATAGGAAAAAGCTGCAGCGCAAGACAGGGGAGATCAATAGGAAGTGAGGGAGAGGGAGAGAAATGGGAGAGCTGGTGGCAGCTGCCAGATAGGAGAGAGGTTTCCTGCCTGCCCCGTGCTCTGCAGGCACATGGCAGCCTGCAGGGCCAGGACGTGCTGCTGGGAGGCAGAAAGTCCTGGCAGGGCAGGGCTGAGGCTGAGTGTGCTGTGCAGGACCCAGGGAGCACGGTCGGTGTCTGGGAGTGCCTGTCTGCCTCTGGAGGAGCTGCCCTGGGTGGCAGCAGGTGCTGTGTGACAGTGTTTGAGCTGTGTCCTGATAATTCCTGTTCTTCTGGTGAGTGCCTTTCCAAGCCAGGACACAGCGTTGTTTTCTGCTCTGTGTCAAAAGGATTTTTATTTTTTTTTTTCCCCTCTGCTTTTGGAAAATTATAATTATGTGATGTCCTAAATGAGGCAGTGACCTCAGCCAAAAGTGAGCTGCTGTTCTGGGGATTTAAAAGAGGGATTTTCCCTGCTGCTGCAGACTCCATCCTGACTGAGGCATCAGCTCTGGCAAATATCCAGAGGGAACTGCAGTAGAGGAGAGCAAATTTCTATTGTGGACATGCTAAATGTAAGGATGGGGGGAATCCTCGTGTGCTGAGGATAAAAGGGATCTCCTGGTGCTGGAGTGCAGCTCTCCAGCTGGCAATTTGTTCCTGCAGCCTGTCGGGAGGCACCAAATGATAGGTTGTGGTTTGCCCTGCGCAGGCCCTGCGGTTTGGGCAGCGGAAGTGGTTCCTGTGGGTGCAGATCTGATCTGAGCAAACCCAGCACCCTCCTCGCTGCCTCTGCCTGGGGATCCTGCACTCGGAGCCCTCTGCAGCTCTGCTGGGCTTTGCTTGACTGGGAGGATGTGGCAGAGGCTGTAGGGCTCCCACCTGTGCAGGTGCTGCTCTGCCCTGAACCATCAGCAGTAAAGGCAAATAATTCAGGAATTATTCACAATAATTCAGAAATAATGATGTAAAAGAGCAGACCTCTCTAGATCATTATTCCCTAGCCATACCTGGATTGTCCATCTAAATATCTCTAGAGCATTTCTCTGGCTGGGAGGATGTGGCAGAGGCTGTAGGGTGCCCACCTGTGCAGGTGCTGCTCTGCCCTGAACCAACAGCAGGAAAGGCAAATAATTCAGAAATTATTCACAATAATTCAGAAATAATGATGTAAAAGAGCAGAGCTCTCTAGATCATTATTCCCTAGCCATACCTGGATTGTCCATCTAGACATTTCTAGGGCACTTCTCTGGCTGGGAGGATGTGGCAGAGGCTGTAGGGCTCCCACCTGTGCAGGTGCTGCTCTGCCCTGAACCATCAGCAGGAAAGGCAAATAATTCAGAAATTATCTGCAATAATTCAGAAATAATGATGTAAAAGAGCAGAGCTCTCTAGATTGTTATTCCCTAGACACATCTGGATTCTCCATCTAGATATCTCTAGAGCACTTCTGGTGGTTTCCCTGCTGCAGAAAACACCTTGGGAGGAGTTGTTACCCAAACAGGGAGAAAACTGCATTTCCCTTTGCTTTAATGTGCTCAGCACTGACGCTCTGCTGGAAACCACTGCTTCAATTTTACATTTCCATTTTACAAACTTCAGTGCTGGGTGATGTGGTGTGAGAGTTTGATAATAGAATTGGTAAATGTTGTTTGCCAAGCACAGCAGCCCCTTTGAGTGCAGCTGAAAGCCCCAAGTTTTACACTTGGTCACTCACCTTATGGAAATTGCTGAAATAGTGAGGGAAAAAAGGGGGGAAAAAAAGCAAGCACATGGTTCTTGCAGTCTGGAAAGATGTAGGAGTGCTGGTGCTGGCTGTAAATGCTGCAGTGCTGTTTACTTTGGATGCTCCCCAGTGCAATTCAGCTGTATGTATGGCACAGCCAGCCCTGACCTCCTCTCCCTTTCTCTTTTAAAAGCAGGTTTATTATCAGCTCTCACACTCACCAGTGATGCTCCAGCGGGGATTTTTGGTGTCTGCACCTGCTCACCCCACACCTGGACCTCCCTCCTGTCACTGGGGCACCTGATAATCCAGGTTTGGGCAGGAAAACCTTTCTTTCCTGGCAGGGAGGTGGGATTGCCAGCCTGGGAGGTCAGCAGGGAGGAGGGGGCAGTCCCTGGGTGCTGCTCAGGCATTCTGGGGGAGGCTCTTCCCTCTCCCAGAAACAAAAAATTAAACTTAGCTGGGAGGGGGAGAGGAAACAGCTGAGTTTTGAGCTGCTTGCAAAAAATCCTATCCCTGGAATTCAGCCAGATGAAAACAACCTGTCCCTTCCCACTCCCTCCTTATTTTTTTTTTTTTAAATTTAATTTTTTAAATTAATATCTGTTTTTATAATCATCCTGGCCCTGCAGCTCTGCTGAGCCTCCTCACTGGCTGCAGTGACAGGAACATCACAACAACTCAAAATGTGCTGAAATTTTTGCTCCATCTGTCACTCTCCATATCCAGAGAAAATGGCTCCGTGAGATCTCCAAATTGATTCTTGGAATAGTGATGGGATTTGATCAGCAAAAGTCTCAAGAAAGTTGAAGTTTACACTTGAAATAAGTTGGTTTCTCTGGGTTTTTTTGGTGTGTTTTTTTTTTATTTTATTTTTTAAATTTTTTTTATTTTAATTGGGGAATCTGTATTCTGGCCCTGGTAATCCAGGTGCAATCCCTGGGAAAAAAATATATATATTTTTATATATATATATATATATATATATATATATATAATTTCAGGGAATATATTTCCCCCCAAATAAATGTTGCTATACAGTGTATATAAGCATTTAGGGTTTACCTTAATTTATTTCTTTCTTTTTGTTTAATTAAATGCCTTTTAGATCAAAAAGCTTGCCCCAAAAGAACATTTCAAAGAGGGGGAAAAATAACAAAGAACATGCAAATAATGAGGTGGGGTTTGTTGTTCTTTTTTTTTTTTGTTAAATAAAAAAGAGTAGTTTGTAATTGGTTGTGGGGATGAGCACAAAGGGACTCTGGGCACTTCAAACAAGGACTGTGACTAGTTTATTTAAACTTTAAATTTAAATGTGAAATCTTTTCATCTCCTCCTCTGAGCTGTATTTGGATCACTTTGCTGGGGCAGTAAATGCATAAATAAATGAAGAGATAATTAGAATAAATGTAAAATACAACGATGTATGGCAGCGAGGAGCCCTCTGAAATATCTGGGAAGCTCCTTCCCTGTGGGATTTTAGGGAATCCTCTCTCAGTTGTGCTGGGCTTGGTGGCAGCATTGCTGGATCTGTTTCCCAATTCCATGGGAATGTGCAGCAAGGAATGCCCAGCAGCAAATGAGTTTTGTCTTGTAGGATCAGGAGCCGCCTGGGCTCTCCCCCTCTCCCTCTTTTCCATCACGTGGAGATGTTTGCTTTAGATTAAAGCACTTCTCTGGCATCCTGGTGCTTTCCCTGCTGCAGAAAATACCTTGGGAGGAGCTGTGTTAACTGCACAGGGAGAAAACTGCATTTCCCTGTGCTTTATGTGCTCAGCACTGACGTTCTGCTGGAAACCACTGCTTCATTTTTACATTTCCAGGTTTCCTGCTTATGTGGTGGCTTTGTCCATCTCAGTTCCTTTAGCTCAGCTGTTGGTTCTGGTGATGACACAACATCATCAGATGTTCATCATCATCATCAACATTTTTGTTGTGATGGGTGATGAATGCATCTGGTTGATACAGAGGAAATTGGAAAGGAAGTTTTGGCATTTACACTTTGCCAGGACAGCAGGGAGAGAGCTGTGGTTTCTTTACTCTGATCTGGCTGATAACAGCCAGCGTGTTCAACTTTCTCTAGGTAAGCTGTGTGCGTGCTCTGCTTAAACAGAAATAACAACACTTCACGTTGTCTGGTTTTTGATCAATTTTTACCTGGAAAGCTGTCACTGGGTTAAAATTTTCCTGATTCCTGCCTCTCCAGAGGAGCAGGAAGTGCCTCATGTCCAGCACAGTACAAATATATTCTGAGTAAATAATAAAAAATTCAGGTGAATCAGCTGCCAGGAGGTGCAGTGAGCTGTGTGAGCAGTGCTGCTGTGCAATCTCCAACCAGAGGGTTGGAGTTCAACAATAAAACTTCCTGGCAAGGTTTGAAGCCTTCCTTTCCTCCCTTTTGGTGCTGGATTTAGGGGAAAGGAGAGATGGAGAGTCCTGCAAAAGGCGGTGGGTTATCCATTGGAGGGCAGAGTCAGAAATAAAGTGAATTTTGGGGGAGATAAATTGATGTTTGCCTCACTAACAGCACCTGGAAACACTGAGAACTCTAAATTTGTGTGGGTTTTGTTGTGCTGAAGCAGTGGGAAAATGAAAATGTTTTTTAATGCTATAAAAATATGAATTTCTGCCTTTTCAGAGTACAGCTGTTGCTACCTTGCATTTTCACTTGGGTTTTTTTTTCTTCCCTGCTTTTTGAATTTGGGACTGTAAGGCTGCAGGTGTGGGATAAAATAACAATGAAGCCAGTCCTGACTTGCTCCTGGGGTCAACATTTTGCTGTTGATCCTGTCCTTGAGCCCATTGACGTTTTGCACTGTAAAACTGGGGTGGGATGAAGTTTATGGCGAAATAAAAAAAAGGACCTGCAAAATTCTTTGGAAAGAATAAATGAAGCTCTGCCCCTCCCTCCGTGGTTCTCCACGAATAGTGAGCAGTTCCTAGAGTTTTATAGGCCTGGAAGTATTTATTGCTGACAATTCCCAGCCCTGGAGTGAAGCAGAGCAAGGTATTGAGTGTTAAATCCATGGAATTGGGTTTGTGTTTTTTATCTCTCTCAGTTTGAACAACTGTGGTCAGTTTGCTGTGAATTAAATAGATTTTTTTTTCTCAACAAATGGAGTTCCCCAGCTCTCACTGCTCCCTTTTCAAATTGTCAGCTATAAAATAATTACTTTTCTCTAATTTATGCTGTTTTGGCACAGATTCAAATTTGCATTTAGTGGCTGGCATAAATATTGTATTTTTGAGCTGCTTGGGGTGGGCTTTTTTCTTTTTTTTCTGGTCAGACTTACTGGAATTGGTTGTACTTAATTCAATGACAGGATAAGCAAAAATTTGTTTAGATAGGCTGTTCTGAAATGTTTAATGCCTTCTAAAATTGTTCATGGTAAAAGATCAAGGAAGGAAACTCCGTGACCTTTTAAATGCAGCTCCACAGAACCCATTTTCCTATGCCAGAAGTCAGCCCAGACAATGAAACTGAAAGAGGGTTCCCTTTCATAAAGGATCTTTCATGTTTTGCTTTTGCACATTTATTTTTTTTTTATCATCACAGATTTAGCAGACTTTACAGCTGTCTTTTAATCAGTTTCCATATTTGTACCAGAACTTTCTTATTTTAATTGCTGTCTGTAACAAGCATTCAGCTGCTTGTTGTGTGACACAGTAGAAAATGATAATTTTCTCTAATTCTTTTCTTGGCTTAGATCACTGCAATAATATCTATTAGCTGCAAATGCTCAGAGTTAATTTATTTTTTTTTGCTGAAAGTTTTAATGATTCAGTGTTCTCTATTTTTTTTTTTTTGTTTTGAGGGCTGATTTTTAAAGCCCTTTGCTGAGGGTTAATGCAGCCGTGCATTAAGAGCAGACAGCTGTGGTTCAGCCTTGTAATGATTGACTCTAAGCTGGGTTTCCAGTCTAATCCTAACTTGTGCTGATCTGGGCTTTTTGCTCAGCTGCTGCAGCCCAGGAGGTGGGATTTGTCCAGAGCACAGCATTTGTGTGGTGAATCATCCTAAATTAATAAATTGAGTTGTATCTCCAGCAGTAAAGTTGATTTTCCCACCCATTCACTTTATCAGTTTCTCCCCTGTCTAAATCACTTTTGCTTTTTCCTTTGTGGGTAGTACTCCTGGATGTGATTTAATCTTTAATTTCTTTTGTGCCAGGTTGAATTTGAGTTTTCCCTGGCATGGTGCAGATGCTGTCCTCAGGTTTCACTCAGTGACTGCTACAGCCCATGATTGTGCTTGAAAAATTGAGGGTTTTTCTTAAAGCATTCTCATCTCCATCCTAAAAACATCTTAACTCTTACATAGCAAAATGCTGTGAAAACTGAAAGTTTGCAGGAATTCTGGCATGTGCTGAATTACTCCCAAATCAGCTGAATGTGCCAAAAATCTGTGATATTTTCTGTACATCCCAAGGTGCCACAGACTTGTGTCACTTATTTTTTAAAAAAAGGAATTCTGGTACTGCTGTAAGGTAGAATGGCTGATCTGGACAGCATTCCCACTTCAATTGTTGTTCTTGTTTTCCTGCAAAAACAATTTCCTGTTGCTGTACCTCAGTTCTCTGTTTTTCCAGTAATGAAGGGTTTGCCTGTGTGAAGCAGAGGGTTTGGAAAATGATGAATTTATCTGCTCTGAGCTGTCCTGAAGTTGTCTCCTCTGACTTGCAGAAATTCCTGTGAGGAAGCTGCTGCATCTTTACCTTCCACTGCCTCTTATGTAACCCAGCACAGTTGGGATACTCAAATGAAATATTAATTTATTTGTCCATCAGGTTGTTTCCTGCTTTCCATAAAATGCATCCAGAGCAGCCAGAGTGAAAATCTCTTAGTCCTGTTTTTGAGAGCAATAAATGGTTTTGAGACAACACACAGGCTCTTTTTTTTAATGGAGAAAAGAAAATATAAAATTCCCCACGCTTGATTAAAGTGCAGTTTGTGCCTCCAACACCTTTATGACTTTTTGTGGGATGTTCTGACAGAGCAGGCTGTGATTTTCGTGCTTGAAAACACTCAGGTGTTTCTCAGATGTGTCTAAAAGGTGAAGATCATTGATTGGACTCTGAGTCCTTGCTGAAATATTTCAGATTTCTCACATTTCTTCTTGTCTGTACTTTTATACTCACACATTCTCCCAAAAAAACCCCCATAGCAATCTTCTGCTAGTTCCTGTTTATTTAGGATGTGTGGGATGGGTTTTGTTCCTGGACATAAAATAGGAGAAATGAACATTCTGGGCCCAAAGAAAAGGCAGAGAATGAGGGTCAGTGCTAATATAAAGTTCTGTGGAATATTTGGATATTCTGATGGAGGAACTGGGCAGCCATTCCCTCACTGATAATTTTTGGGGCTAATAAAATGTGTTGGCAAGCTTTTTATGTATTGATAAAATATTTATTTATTTATTTAATAATTATATAATAATTATTATATATTTAATATTTATTACTAAAATATTTATTCATAATATATTGATGTGTTATGATGTTAGGGATTCACTGCTTAAAAATGCATCTGTCCCATATCCTGGTGGTGTCTGTATGGAATTCTTTGGCAATAACAGATTTTCATCCATTCCTGTTTGAACTTCCCAAAAAATTCAGAGCAAGGTTTGGTTCTCCAGCTAAGCTGCAAATATCACATCATGGAATCCCAGGCTGGGTTGGGTTTGGAGGGACCTTAAAGGTGATTTTGTCCCATGGGCAGGCGTTGGAACCCCCGGGCACTGAGAATTCCAGATTTCTGTGCTGCCAGGCACTGACCCCCAAGCAAACACTGCATTGACCTGAGGCCGTGGAACAGCTCCCAAAATTGAGTGACAGCACTGGGATTGTGGGGGTGGAGTTTGAATAGAAGTGTGTGATAGCACAGGGTGCAAAACTGAGAGTTTAAGGGTTTAGAATATAGTAATAGATATATAAAGTGAGGTGGAGGTTTTAGGGTTTAGGCTAAATTCTTCTTTTTCACCTTCTCCTTCATGGCTCTGGGTGATATTTTGTAATTGGATAGAAAAATCTGCATTGTGGGCCAGGGGTGTTTGGTTATTGGGTTAAAAGTAAAAATAATTTAGGTGTCATTTCTTAATTGGACACTTTATCCTTAAAAGGCCTTCTAGAGAGGGGGCTCCATTTTTACTTTGTTAGCTCACAGTGCTGTAGAACTCACAGCTTGTGAGACTGTAATATAGATAAGAATTAAATAATAATAATAATAATAAAATAAATAATAAAAATAATAAATAATAATAATTAATTAATAAATAAGAATTAATAAACATCTGAGTCTGAACAAGAAATGTTGTCTGAGCGTTTCATCCCAATTCTGGCAGAGAAAAAAGAAGATAAAACATGACAGGCAGGGCCACCTTCCACTACCCCAGGTTGCTCCAGCGTGGCCTTGGACACCTCCAGGGATGCAGGGGCAGCCTGCAGGGTGTTCCCACCTCCCAGCAGGATGCTGAGGCTTTGCTGTGCTGCAGGTGGGGATTTCATGGCAGGATGGGATGCTGAGCTCCTGGGGATTTTGTGGTAGGATGGGATGCTGAGCTCCTGGGGATTTCATGGCAGGGTGGGATGCTGAGCTCCTGCTGGATCCTTTCCAGGCAGGATGGGATGCTGAGCTCCTGCTGGATCCTTTCAGGCTTTGCTGTGCTGCAATTGAGGATTTCATGGCAGGATGGGATGCTGAGCTCCTGGGGATTTTGTGGCAGGATGGGATGCTGAGCTCCTGCTGGATCCTTTCCACAGGGGTGTGGGCTCCATTCCTTGGGGAGCTCTCGCCTTCCATCCCACGGAGCTCTGGGAATCTCAGCTTTTCCCAGGCCTGGCTCCTTGCTGGGGTAAAGGTCTGGAAATTCTGTGTAAATATTTACCAGCTCAGAGCTGGGGTTTGAACGAGGAGAGGAGCTTTGTGAGGAGGAAAAAATTCCTTAATCAATACAAAATATTGGGGACCAATATTGCTGTTCTGTGCAAAGAGGGATGGAGCACAGGGATTTCAAAATTCTGGGAAGTGAAACCTGGGATATTCCAGGCTTGGAACTTGTGGGATATTTTAGAAGCACTTATTTAACTTGGTTTTCATGCATTTTATTATTCTTTATTCTAAATAGGCAACAACAACTCTTTAAATGAGTTGTTCACTACTTATTCCTTCCCCATCTTTCCCATGTTCTTAGAGGAGATTTTTAAAAATTACATATTTTTCCCATATTTTTTCCTTATCCTCTTTTCCTGCTGGTGTCCAGGACTGTAGAATTCAAGGCTTGGAACTTCTGTGATGTTTTAGAAGCACTTATTTAACTTAGTTTTTATGCATTTTATTATTCTTTATTCAAAATAGGCAACAACAACTCTTTAAATGAGTTGCTCACTGCTTATTCCTTCCCCATCTTTCCATGTTCTTAGGAGAGATTTTTTAAAATTATATTTTTTTCCATACTTTTTCCTTATCCTCCTTTCCTGCTGTTGTCCAGGACTGTAGAATTCAAGGCTTGGAACTTCTGTGATGTTTTAGAAGCACTTATTTAACTTGGTTTTCATGCATTTTATTATTCTTTATTCAAAATAGGCAATGACAACTCATTTAAAGAGTTGTTCACTGCTTATTCCTTCTCCATCTTTCCCATGCTCTTAGAGGAGATTTTTAAAAATTACATATTTTTCCCATATTTTTTCCTTATCCTCCTTTCCTGCTCTTGTCCAGGACTGTAGAATTCAAGGCTTGGAACTTCTGTGATTTTTTAGAAGCACTTATTTAACTTAGTTTTCATGCATTTTATTATTATTTATTCAAAATAGGCAATGACAACTCTTTAAATTAGTTGCTCACTGCTTATTCCTTCTCCATCTTTCCCATGTTCTTAGAGGAGATTTTTTTTTAATTATATATTTTTTCCATACTTTTCCCTTATCCTGCTGTTGTCCAGGACTGTAGAAATCCCCGTGGATTTAAAACTGTGATATTCCATTTCCAGCCCTCACCACTTCTTGGCTATCTCTGATTTCTCCTAAAAACCTGATTGCATCAGACTTTCTTGCTTTTTATGGTCATTTTTTTTTTTCTCCCCTCCTCCAAATTGTTTTCTTATTATGTCCTGTGACTGGGGGAAGGAAATCTGGGAAATCAGAGTAGGAAGCAAGACAGAAGCTTCCATTCCTGAATCTTTCTTGTTTTTACTCTGTTTCCTGGCAGCTGTGTTGGTTTGCACTTGAAAGGGATGTATTGTGTTGCTTTCTCCCCAAAACTGCAGATAAAATAGAAATAAAAATTAAATCTGGAGGGTTTTTTTTAGGTTAATTATTTCCATAAGCAAAAACAAAAATTGCAGACAACAGTTAAGTCTTACATGACTGTGCCCTAAAGTCCTTTTTTTTTAATTTTTATTTTTATACTAAATGTTTTTCCTGATAGGCTGAAATTTCATTTGGATTCTTCAAAGTCTGTTTGACTTCTTTATAACAAAGAGAAGCTGCAATATCCATTTCTGACCCTTTTAAGCTTGTTTTATGGTACAAATGCATCTCTTTTCCCAAGTGCTCGTGCCAGTAACAGAATTGTTCTGTTCCAGGGAATTGAAAATGTCCCTTCTGAGTTAAAAGCCTTGAAGTTTATTCCTTTTGTATTCCTGGTTCCTCCTCACTGACTTTAATGACTTCAAGTTAAATATTTTGCATGAAAATTTAAAGTGCATGAATTTGAGGTTTTTTTTTGCAAGGATATTTTATATATATATAAAAAATATAGATATTTATCTATATCTATTTATATATATAATATATAAATAGATATAAATATATTTATTTATATATAATATATAAAAATATATAATAAATATATAAAAATAGATATAAATATATTTATTTAGATATAAAATATATAAATATATAATAAATATATATAAATATATAAATAGATATAAATAGATATAAATAGATAAAAATATAAATATAGATACAAATATATAAAAATAGATATAAATAGATATAAATAGATAAAATATAAATAGATATAAATATATAAAATATATAAATAGATATAAATATATAAAATATATAAATAGATATAAATAGATATTTATATATAAAATATATATATATAAGATGTAAATAGGTAGGAGACATACATAAATAAAATACACAAATATATAGAAAAATACATAATACTCTATAATATTTTATGTGTTTTTATGATTGTAAAGCAACCTTCAACCTTAAATTGATGGTAATGGTAGACTGGGGCAGGCAGCTGGGAAATGTGAATTTGCTCTGTATACTGAAGGAAATGGGAAATATTAATGTTCTAACCAAAATATTGGTTAGTAAATTAATGTTTATTGGTCTGTCAGGTTGTCCCATCTGTGTTTCACTTGATGATGAAGAGCATTAGGGAGAAAAATGTTGAAATGCTTGATTTTAGACTGCAGCCCAAGTTTAAATATATCTCTGTTTTGACACCCTCAGCAGAGGCTGTTTGGTGCATGTGATTCTCACTCAGGCATGAATAAACTGGATCTGCAGCCCCTTTTCCCTGCCTTAACTCTGGGATTCCACATTGGTTAAAAAACCCCAATATTGATCATTTTTCCCCCTTGTGCTTCCCAAGGATTGACAGGAAGGGAGGATCCTGTGAGATCTGAGCTGATCCTGCCCTGCCTTTCTCCTTGCCTCTGGTTACCATTTTCTTCTGGAGAGCTGACATTTTCTGATTTGTGAAATTCCTAGAAAATTGAGGAGCTGGGCAAACGTTTCAAAATAGGAACCAATGAGACAGAGGCCTGTGTTATTTCGAAAATGATAATGCATGCCACTGGAAAAGGGAGAAGCATGGAAAATACAAGTTCTGGCTGGGAAATTATTGCATGGAGCAGGGAGATGGAGGGGTAGGAGTTGATTTCTTTGGCTTCCTGTCCTCTGGGTAATTGCAGCCTTGCTGCAGTTGTGGCTTGGAGATGATGTTTGGTACCAGCATCTGTTGGACAGGCTAAAAAAATTTGGTCATGAGAACTGAGAAAATGCAAAGAAGAAAATAACTCATTAATATGAAAGCGGTTTGCTGCAGTTTCATTTTTTAATAATTTGGGAAAGAGAGGGGGGGAAAAAGAGTGGAATTTAATGAGGAGTAAGGTAATTCAAATCAAATCACCAGAAATGAGTTTGGTGGAGTTCTCTGGGGTTTATGGCAAGGACTAAAATAGAGATCTTGGTTTTTCCCTGCTCTCTCTGTACGTGGCAGTTTGGCCGCTTGTTAATGGAGAGCCGGAGCCCGGGGCGTGCTCGGAGCCCTGGGAAGATTTACATTAATCAAACACAAACAGACAGTGTAGCGTGAAGAAATTTCTATCCCGCCAGCACTGCTCCCAAACTTCATTAGGTTATTGGGGCAGAAAAAGAAAACAGCCCCTTCACCCTGCAATCCTTCCCCGGGGCTTGACCACTCGGGGAAGCTCAAAAACCTCACGGGCCCCCTGGTTTGACCTCTGAGTTTGCCTCTGTGTTTCCTTCTCCCTTCTTCCCTGCCTCCCCACTCCTGAAATATTCCAGAGGTGCTGTTTTCCTGCTGCTGTTTTTGTTTTCCTGCTGCTGTTTTTGTTTTCCTGCTGCTGTTTTGTTTTCCTGCTGCTTTTTCCAGGTGCCACAAATGCCCGGAGAGTCCCAGCGTGGCACAGCGTGACCCTGGGAAAGGCTGGAAGTGGATTGAGGGGAAAAAATCTCAGTGCCCTCTGCCAAGCCTTTGTTCCTGTGCCTCGTGATCCTCGGATCAGAGTTGGGATTTCGTGGCGGGAATGCACACAAATCTATATTTTTATAGAAATATTTATATTTATATGCATGCATAAAGATGCACACAGAGAACAAACATATCCATCCACTGCATATAGATAAATATATAAATATAGATATACATTTTTCTGCCCCCTCCTCCCTCCAGGACAGCTGGGAATGCTGAATTTTAAAATCCCAGCTCTGTCTCTCTCTCCTGCCTCCCTGTTGCTGTGGGCTGGCCATGGATGCTGCTCTCCCCGTGCCCATGAGCAGCCCTGGCTGATGCTGCTTGGGAGGAGGTGGGAGAGAAGAGGTGGAGTTTCTTCCCTCCCCTGAGTGGTCAGTGAACAATCAGGCAGATGCCTCCCAAGGATACCCGAGGAGAAGCCTGAAAACACCGGGAAGCTTCCAAAGAGAGCAGCTGGGGCTCCTTGGGGAGGATTTGGGATCAGAGCTCTCCCCCTGGGCCTTTGGGATGGCCCTGCTCAGCTGACTTTGGCGTGTGGAACAGGTAATCCAGAGCCTTTGTTCCCATTCCCTGAGCCAGGAATACCTTCCTTGGATGCAGAGCAGAGAGAAAGGATTTTTCCTTTAATATCTACTGGAAAAAAGGGTGGGAGGAGAGGTTTGTCTCTTTTTTTTTTTTCCTCTTTTAATAGCTGCTGTGTAAACCTGAGTTACTCCTTTGTATTTTCGTTGTGAAAATGGCCAGTTTAATGTGTTTGCTGTGAAAATCTGTGTCTTGGTGTCTGAGCTCAAGAACAAAGGTTTTGACAGCCTGGAAAGATGCTTTAGATGTAGATGCTGGCAGCACTCCCTTCTTTCCATTTCCCAGTAATTCCATACCAGACCTTCCTCATCAGCCACAGGGACTGTGATTTTTGATAAGCTGATATTTTATGCATGTTGATGTTTAAATTAGCTGTTGATACTCAGGCAACCATTTCTGAGTGTTTTGGGTGGGGTTTATTTTTTTCTGAATACATTTTTCACTGATCTATTTGGTTTTTATTTTATTTTATTTTATTGTAAAGTGTTCTAAAATGTAAACAAATGGTATCAGCCACAGTGATGGTGTGGACAGATTGGAGGCAGTGTTGATACAGTGACAGCCATTGACAGAAAATGCAGTGTTTTGTACTAATAGATGAGGTTGTGATGCAGAAAGGCTGTGAGATGCTGGGGGGATTTGTTGTTGTTGTTGTTTTTTAATATAAATACAAATGCAGCCAGTGAGGGCTGGCAGTTCTCATCATGCCTGATGAGGGGGAGGCACCAAGAGCTGAAGGTGTCACTGAATCCAGTGGGGAAACAACTCCAGTCTGGCATTGCTGTTTCTGCTGCCTTGGTTTGCTCCATACCCCTTCCACACATCCCCAACATCCTGGGGAATTTGCTGCAGTCACCTTTCAGCAGCTGGGAGCTTTCCTGAGTAAATATTTGTTGGGTTCTTTTTTTTTTTTTTCCCCTTTTGCTTATATTTTTATTTATTTTACGAGACCCTAGAGGCAAATAGTGATACAAACACATCCAGAGGCCTATTAATAGCTCTGGGTTTGACTCACAGGCTGTTCTCAGGATCTTGAGCCATTTTACAAGGAGCTTCACTCCTGGATTTTTATCTTCCATTTTACAGACAGAGAAAACAGGGCTTGGTGTTGCTGAGAAATCCTAATCCTGTGTTCTGCTCCACTCCTTCCCATTGCTCTTTCTGGATTTGTGCTGTAGTTCAGATGGAGGGGAGATGAAATGGGAAGGAGCAAAGCATGCCACAAATGCCTGTGCACATTTTTTCCCTCCTCGTGCAATGTGTGCTATGTGCATCTTTCCTCTTGTGTTTTATGGGCCAGAGCTGCTTTTCAGGGGAGAAATAATTGGTTTGCATATCCCAGAGGCCTCTTTCTTTATTTTCTTAGGCCATTTAACCCACTGAGATATCTTCAACTCCAGTATACAGCACTGCTCATCTCTTTATAGCTCAGCTGACATCACATTTTCTTTTTTTGGAAAACTGCAATGTATGGTGGAGAAAACTTTCCATGGATGCTTCTCAAATCTCAGTGAATGCTGGGACACAAACCCTGCTGGGAGGTGTGGAAGCCAGCAAGGTGAAATGCTCATTGAGCTGCATGCTTGGAATTTAGGCTCCAATAGTTTGGTTGCCCTTGGTGTTTGTGTCTACAGGAGGAAAACTTGAGCAGAATTAGCTGTGAAAGGGCTAAGAGCTAAAAATACACTGTACAGGTTAAGCAACACTGTGGTAATGATTTCTTGATTCTCTCCGTGCTGCAGCTTTCCTTTGTGAAGTTGTGGATCCAATTTTTTCCCTTGGTGTTAATGAAGCCACTGGGAACGCTTTGCCTTTGGGTGGTTTTAGACACATTAACTGTAAATTAGTTTATGGCAGCTGGGAAACATTTGGAAGCTTTGCAGAGGTCACAGGGGTGGATGTTGTCTGCACATCCCATGCAGGATGGGTGGAATTCGGCCAAAGGTTCAGCACGGAGTGGGAGAAGGGCAGGCAGGGCTGGAAGTGCTTTGGGTTGAGTGTGTGCTTAGCTTTGAACTCAGAAACTGCTGGTTCTGATGGGCAGGAAAGCCTTGGCTGACATTTCCAGAGCAGAAAATGCACCTGAACCTTTAAAACAACCTAAGGAGGGCTGAAGGGAAATTTAAATTAATTCCTGCTTGTCACAGGAATAACTTAATGAAACTTTTGGGTTGTGCAGTAGGTCGGACAAACTGATAATACCTTTGGAATGTGTAAATCCATGGGGAAGGTGCTGCTGAGCTCTTGTGCTGCTGCTGCTGTTGTCAGGCCATAGTGACACCTGTGGCAGGGGAAATCACAGAATTCCAGCGTGGTTTGGGTTGGAAAGGACCTTAAAGATCATCCAGTCCCATGGGCAGGGACACCTTTCACTATCACAGGTTGCTCCAGTGTGGCTTTGGACACTTCCAGGGATCCAGGGGCAGCCACAGCTGCTCTGGGCACCCTCCCAGGGAACAAATCCTTCCCAAAATCCAACCCAACCCTGCTCTCTGTCAGTTTGAAGCCATTCCCCCTTGCCCTGTCACCCCAGCCCTTGTAAGGAGTCTCTCTCCATCTTTCCTGCAGCTCCTCCAGCTCCTGGAAGGCCACAGTGAGGTCACCCCAAAGCTTTTTTTTCTCCAGAACAATCCCAATTCTCCCAGCCTTTCCTTGCTCACCTCAGTGGTCAGTGACACATTAAACCAGGCAAAGCTGCTGCTGCTGAGGAGCACAACACCACTTTGACCTTATCACTTCTTTAAAACATTTTTTGAAAGACAAATAGGAGGAATAATCAATGTTTTCCTGCAGGTTCTTTCATACACTCTCAGTAGTTCCTGGCCATGGAGGTGTGGTGTTCCTGTGCCAGGCCAGCTGTACTCACTGCCCAGAAATGTGAACTCTGGGCCAAATTCTCCTCCGTGCTCTGAACCTTGTACATACATTTGCAAAACTTCAAGCTGCCTAATTGGAGGCAGCGTTACGCTATTTTGAAAGCAACATTTCCAGTTGTGTGACGTGCGCTCTGTGTTGGGGTTGGGGGTTTTTATTTTGGTTTTTTTTTTTTCTCCTCCCTTTCTAATTGCTGTCTTTTGCTGTTTTTAAGGACTGTTTCCACACCAGGCTCGTTGCTGGTTCATAACAACCACAAGCTGGGTATGGCATTAATAAGGAACTAGGCTTGGTGCCTAATGAAATGCACAAAAATCGCTCCCCACGCTGGGGCAGCACAAGCGATCCCAGCCCTGGGTGTGTGTCAGGTGAAAGCAAATCCCAAATCCACAGCTTTGGGTCTCTCTGGTGTGCTCAGGAAAATCAAATTGCTTTGCTGCTTTGATTTTTTGGGGCAGTTCAGTGGGAAGCTGCTGCGGACGCCGTGGAGGAGGAGCTGCCACCGAGCCAGCTCCGCGTTGCAATTATTGGCAAGCAAAGCAAACATTTCATTTCCCTGTAATTAGCTGCACTTTAGGGAGGGCAGGTTCATTTGGACTCCACGCCCTGTCTGCGCAAGAAAAACCCCCGTGCTTGATTGGATTCTTGCAGGCTGTGGGTAAAGGGGTTTAAAAGGATTTTTCACAAGTGAAAGCCTCACAACAAATGTTGTTCTATCCCTCTTCCTTCCCTTCTTCCAAAGAGCAAAAACTCAGGATGCAAAGGTGATGTGAAAATATGGAGAAAATTGGATATTTTGGGGCTCTTCCAGTATGGCCAAACCACATATTTCAGCTTTTTCTTGCATCAGGGACACTCAGGCTCTCTAGGCCTGGGAATATTTGTCTATGGCCTACTTCAAAATAAATAAATGAGTGAGAAAACCAGGGTATAACTTCTGAAATCACAAGCTTGACCTTTCTGCTGTACCTGGTCACTTGTGCAAAATGGGTCATGCAGTAAAAGCTTGGAAAGGAACAAACCCTGAACGTTTCTTTTCTGTCATGGGCTCGTTTTGTGTGAATTTTTGTGATGCTAACATTTTCTGGAAGTCTTTTTAGAAAAACACTTGAAGCATTTGTGGTGTTTAATATTTTTCCCATTTCAAAGCTGTCAATTTTTTTCTTTCCCAGAGGTGAAAACTGAGAGATTCAGTAATTTGTAACCAGCCACGTTGGGAAACCAGTAGGAAATTACCTGGGATTTTGGCAGCCTCTGTTCCCCACCAATTTCTGAGCAGGGTTTGTGCTTGCTCTGAGCTACATTCAGTGGCCAAACCTTACCCCTATTACTCAAATCTTGCTTTTTGGGCTGAATCTAAAGGCAGCATTAAGGAAACATCAGCAACCTGGTTTATTTATGTTCCCTCCAGTGCCCCCTCCCCAATTTTCATTTATTTGGCGACTTCCAGCCTGTTGTAGGGATATTAAACAATAAATGGCCTTGTGTGACAACTTCAGGGCCTGCAGAGGGAAAGCTGCTGCTGCTTCTGAGCCTTGGAAGTCAGTCAGGAGTGGAAGAACAGCCTGAAAATGTCTCTGTGCCCTCCCCTTTGGAGAGTTTCTGCGGGGACTCAAAGTTCTTGCAGGGTCCTGGCCGGAGCAGCAGAGCAGCACAAAGGGCACATTGAGAATGGCTGCTGGGGAAGCCCTCCTTCCTTGCCTGCCCAGTAAATGCAGCTCTTTCTCCATGAAAAGCCCTGACATCAGCTCCTGGAAAAATCCAAGTGCTTGTGTCATGGAAAAAAAAGCTGAGGCACTTGCTTGGGCTGGGAGTGAATGACTGAACTGTGGATGAAACCTCTCTGGAGATGCTTTTCTTCTTCCTTTTCCCAATGTTGCTGCTCACAGAGGGACTGAAACCCTTCCCTCCTCGGGGTTTCACAGGGAAGGACACTGAGGAAACAACTCCAGCTGGCTGTAGTAAGCTCAGAGTAGCCTGCTTGTCATTTTTACAGGACATAGCATGATGATACATTCCTGTAATCATCAGGAAATTCCATGTGTGGAGGCAAACCTCCAAATTCTTGCTGTTTGTTTTATGGAGAAGATTTATCTCTGCACTCTGTTTTTCTTTCATGATTTTAAGCTGGTTTATTTTTCCTCTTTTCTTGCTCCCTTCTCATGCTGCCACCTTCTCTTCACCCCTCTTGATGGAGCCCTCACCCAGAACCAACCACAAGAATGAGAGAGAAATCTCTATATAGATATTTAATTTTTTGAAGCATCCTGTGAAGGCAAGGCACCAGTGGAATTCTCTTTCCTTATAGAAACACCTCCCTGTTGGAGCCCTGACCCTCCCCATCTTACAGATGGAAC
The DNA here is from genome assembly GCA_910950805.1 of Acrocephalus scirpaceus scirpaceus. Taxonomy (NCBI): domain Eukaryota; kingdom Metazoa; phylum Chordata; class Aves; order Passeriformes; family Sylviidae; genus Acrocephalus; species Acrocephalus scirpaceus. Next base: position 2,635,587 of record OU383793.1, read on the forward strand.
CTGCCAGCCTTCCAGGCTTTGATTTTTATCAAATTCATCTTAACCCAGTTGAAGTGGTTGGCTCAGCACGTTGGTTGCCATAGCACCAGTCCCTTGCATTGATCCATCTCCTGATCCATCAGGAAATTTGCTGATGGGCTCTGTTGGCTACTCTGCATTTGCTCTCCTGAAAGGAAAATTGAACGGCGCATTCTGGTTGTGGGTAGAGACATTAGAGGCCTGAAAATGATATAATATTGAGTGGGAGGCATTTGCTGGTGCTTTATGAAGGGAAATGCAGCACTGAGGGTGCTGAGGATGTTTAGGGGGATTGACACTGAAATTCTGATGCTTTATAAAGGAAAATGCAGTGCTGGGGATGTTCAGGGGGGTTTGACCCTAAATTTCTGATGCTTTATAGTGGGAAATGCAGCACTGAGAGTACTGAGGATGTTCAGGGGGGGTTGACCCTAAATTTCTGATGGTTTATAAAAGAAAACTCAGTACTGAGGGTGCTGAGGATGTTCAGGGGGGGTTGATACTAAATTTCTGATGCTTTGTGAAGGGAAATGCAGCACTGAGGGTGCTGAGGATGTTTAGGGGGATTGACACTAAAATTCTGATGCTTTATAAAGGAAAATGCAGTGCTGGGGATGTTCAGGGGGGTTTGACCCTAAATTTCTGATGATTTATAAAGGAAAATGCAGCACTGAGGGTGCTGGGGATGTTCAGAGGGGTTTGATACTAAATTTCTGATGGTTTATAAAAGAAAACTCAGTGCTGAGGGTGCTGAGGATGTTCAGAGGGTTTGACACTAAAATTCTGGTGCTTTATGAAGGGAAATGCAGTGCTGAGGGTGCTGGGGATGTTCAGGGGGGTTTGACCCTAAATTTCTGGTGCTTTATGAAGGCAAATGCAGCTTTGAGGGTGCCGAGGCTGTTCAGGGGAGTTTGACCCTAAATTTCTGATGCTTTATGAAAAGAGATGCAGCACTGAGGGTACTGGGGATGTTCAGGGGGGTTTGACACTAAAATTCTGATGCTTTATGGAGGGAAATGCAGCACTGAGGCTGATGAGGATGTTCAGAGGGGTTTGGGGGATGTTCAGGGGGGTTTGACACTAAATTTCTGATGGTTTATATAATGGGAAATGCAGCACTGAGGCTGATGGGGATGTTCAGGGGGGTTTGGGGGATGCTCAGGGGGTTTGACACTAAATTTCTGATGGTTTATAATGGGAAATGCAGCACTGAGGGTGCTGAGGATGTTCAGAGGGGTTTGGGGGATGTTCAGGGGCGTTGGACACTAAATTTCCCCTGTTCCTTCTCCGAAGGCAGTGACTCCTGCCCATGGAGCTGTCAGCAGTGCAAGGTTAATAATGCCAGGGAGGATTCCTCCATGAGTCACTGCGTCAGCTGTGCTGCCTCGGACTCCCACAAAAATAACACGGAGCTTGCAGTGCCTCCCTCCCTGCTGTCCCTCCTGCCTCCTTGCAAGGCCCTAAAATCCATCCCTAGGCTCTGACAGCTCCCAGGAATCCTCCCCATTTGGATCCCTGATTCCCTGCCTTGTGTGTCCAATCCGTTGCCATCGGTATGCAATGGGGTTTGGGTTTTTTGTTTTTATTTAGGGAAAAACCTCAGTGGTTTCCTGATCTTTTCTGTGCTTTGATCCATGGAAAAGATGATCCAGCAGAAAGCTGCTGTTCCCGTGGGGTGATGCTGGGGTGACTGGAGTGGATGTGTTGGATCAGGGCTGTCCCAGACTGGCTGATGTGGTTCCTGCTTGCTGCATCCATGTTTTCTGTGGATTTTCCTGTCAGCTTTTATCTGCTCAGCTCCTTTGCCTCTCCCAGTGCCCCGTGCCCTTTTCCTTGGGACACAGAACTGCCCTCAGCTCCATGGAAATGTTGTGTTGGTGCTGCTTCGTGTCAGCACTCTCCCCTGAAACCTTTGTCAGGGCTTTTAAAAACCTGCTCTGGTGGATCTGTGCCTCTACAACCCTGGAAAACAGCTCCCATTCCTTGTTTTCCTTTCATTCTGTCTGTTCCAAGATGAAATTCTGGGAGTTATTTGCAGAGTAGCGTTTATCTCAATGCTCACTGTGCTTTCAGGGCACTTAAAACCTCTAGATTTTCACAGAAAATGCATCATTTCTCTAAGTGCTGTCAGTGAGGTCCAATCAGGGTGCTGAAAATGAGGTTTAATGGGTATGAAAGGGGCTGGATGCAGTAGGAATAGTCCTGGAATTACTCAGTGATTTTTGCCTGTCACCCAGGAACAGATTTTGGTTTTTCCAGGATCTGTTTGGGGATGTATGAACAAGAGGAAAGAGCAATCCTGCTCAGCATTCCCAAAATCTTGAACACCCATCCCTAGGAGTGTCCAAGGCTGGGTTGGATGGGGCTTGGAGCAGCCTGGGATAGTGGGAGGTGTTCAGTGGAAAGGCCAGGACAGGATGAGCTCTAACCCCAAACCATTCTGCAATTCTGAGTTAGAATCACTTTTCACCAAAATGGAGCTGCTGGTAGCCAAAGGTTTCTCATTGACTTGGTGGAAACCTCCTGAATTAGGATGAGATTTTAAAAAGCCAAAGTTTGGGGTTTTTATTGAGGAAACTTTGATATAACCTTTGGTTTTTCTCTTCTTAATGTGTCAAAAAGACCAATGATCAACCCTGGGCTGTTGCTCCTCCTGAATTTGGCATGATCAGTTGTGCTGGCTGCTTTTCTTTGAAATCTGCCATTCATTCAGAGGGTTTTTCTGCAGCAAAGCAACATCTCATTTAAATGAACCTAATAAAGCATTGAAGCAGCTTCTATTGCAACTGTTCATCTCCTAATTAAAGATTAGTTCTGTCAAGCAAGCAGTTTTTGGCTGTTCTCTTCTGCACGGGTTTCACAACATTTCTTACTCATCTGGGCACAAGTTGGAGTAATTTCTCCTTGCACGGTGCAAACACACACAAGCTTCATTTCAGGCATGTGAGCAGGCCTGCAACTAAAGTTAGGCACATGAATAAATATTTCCAAGGTTGAGGCCCTTGTCTGAATCGAAATATTTTTCTCTTTGATCAGCTTTGGAGATAGCAGATACTTGAATTCTGGTAATATTTTAGTAAGGGAGGGGAAGAAAAAAAACAACAAAAAAACCCCAACATGGTTATCTGGATGCTGTGCTATTTATGGTCAGCTATATTTTCAACCTCCAGGGCTAGAATGGAATGCTTTGTACTGCTGGAAGCTGGGAATCCTCCCTGCTCTGGTGTTTTTTTTGACACATTAAGTCTTCAAATTACCTTTTTTCTGCTTGGCTTCAAGGTGGTTATTGTGCATATGTGTGAGCTAACCTGAAATACAATGTTTAATCCACGGTGCTGCTGCTTGTAGGTGTTATTTTTCCTCACTTAAATAGATTTTCCTAATGCAGCGTGACTAAGACACACTTTCAGTCATTTGATGCATTTAAATGACTCAAATTATTCGGGCCCAGCATTTTTACAAACAAAATCTGACTTGGCTTTTAATTGGTGCTGGTGTTTGGGAGAGTGGAACAACTCGTTTGGAAATGTGCTGATGTTCATCAGTTATCAGACAAAATGTCTACAGGGTTTTTATCCTGGAGCCTAAACTTGCCAGCTCCACTTGGAATTAAGGCTCCAGCTGTTCACCACACCCTGCTCTGCCTTCTTGCTGCTGTTTACAGTAGGAGGTGAAATATATTTTAATTTGAATTATGTTGTGCTGGGAGCTGTAACACAGTGAGGGGATTTTCAAGGCTGCTTTCAAATTTAATATTATTTCCAAGTGAAGATCAGTTGCACTGAATCACTGATAAACCCACGGGAGCTCCTCTGTGATCTTTGATTGGATTTTATCCGTTTTTACTCCATTTCTGCTGTAGGGACACAGTGTTTGGGAAATGAGGAATGGCTTCCAGGTGGTGTTCAGGCAGGGGAATGGGAGAAGGGAGGAATGTGGTGCTGAGTGCTCCCAGCAAGGATCAGCACTGCAGCCTCAGCTCAGCTGACTCTCCCACCTAAAATTTCTGTGGTTTCATAACTCGGTGCCCAGGAATGATTTCAGATCCAGGAGGGGGGAGGGGTTGTGGGGGCTGGAGAGCTTCACCCTCAGCCTGGCTGGACAAAACCCATCATCCCTTTCCTACTCTGCTGATTTTAGGGAATACCTGTGGGGCAAAAGGAAGGCAGGAGAGGGTTTGGAGTGGTGGTTGTGCAGCACCCAGAGACTTTGCTGGGATGATCTGCAGCGTCCATCCCTGCTCCTACCATGTCCCTGCCTCCATCCCTGCTGCATCCATCCCTTTTCCCCAGCCTGTCCCTGCCTCCTTTCCTGCCTCCATCCCTGCTTCTACCATGTCCCTGCCTCTATCCCTGCTGCATCCATCCCTTCTCCCCAGCTTGTCCCTGCTTCTACAATGTCCCTGCCTCCATCCCTGCTGATTCCATCCCCTCTCCCCTGCCTGTCCCTGCCTCCATCCCTGCTGCCTCCATCCCTGCCCCTCAACCTCTCCCTGCTCCCCATCTCTGCTCCCCAACCTCTCCCTGCTCCCCGTCCCCTGCTCCCGCTGTGTCCTTGCCTCCATCCCTGCTCCCCATCCCTTCTCCCCAACCTCTCCCTGCTCCCCATCCCTGCTCCCCAGCCTGTCTCTGCCTCCATCCCTGCCTCCATCCCTGCTCCCACTGTATCCCTGCCTCAGTCCCTCCTCCCCACCATGTCCCTGCTCCCCATCCCTGCTTCCACCCCGGCTCCCCAACCTGTCCCTTCCTCCCTCTCTGCTCCCCATCCCTGTTCCCACTGTGTCCCTGCCTCCATCCTTGTTGCCTCCATCCCTGCCCCTCAACCTGTCCCTGCTCCCTCCATGTCCCTGCCTCCGTTCCTGCATCCATCCCTTCTCCCCAACCTCTCCCTGCTCCCCATCCCTTCTCCCACTGTGTCCCTGCATCCATCCCTTCTCCCCAGCCTGTCCCTGTCCCCCCATGTCCCTGCCTCCATCCCTGCTGCCTCCATCCCTGCTCTCCAGCCTGTCCCTGCCTCCCTCCCTGCTTGCCTGGGACCAGAAGGAACCGCTGGCAGGTGGCCAAGGGGCTCCAGCGCTTCCTGGAGCTGCCTGGGTCGGGGACACAGCTCCGGGCTGGGGTCTCTTCCCAGGGAGGAGAATTCCCCAGAGCCAGCTGGATCCTGACCCCTGGTACCCCCCAGCTGTGAGCACAGCCATGGATTAGGAACAGGGGATTTTTGGCTCTCACCCCACAGGAATTTTATGTCCACCGGTAACGTCAAAGCACAGAAGAATTTCCAGTGTTTCCAGCGCTGCTTTATTTACAAAAACTTTAAAGTTCCTTCCTAAATAATTAATCACCAGCCTAGGTATAATAAGCAGAAAGGTTTTACACAACTTCTGGACTTGGAAAATTGAACATTTGTGTTTCACAGATAATAAAGAGCTCTGGGCCAGCCCAAAATGTACAACCCTGAACTGGCTTGGTGCTGCCCACAAACTCTGCCTGTTGCTGCAGGAGCAGAGCCTGCAGTGCTGGGTGCTGATAAGAACCTCTGTAGGATCAAGTTGTCACTAAAATGCTTCGTTAAAATACTTAACCACTGGTGGTGGGGTTTGTTATGCAGCTCAAAAGTTCAAATGCATCAGATAAAAAAAAAAAATGGGATGTAATTCATCCTAAGCATCTTTTCCTGTCTTTTCCCTGGATTCTTTTATTTTTTCTCTCTTTTCTGCTTTTCAGTGGAACACTTGATTGCTGCTGCATCTGTTGGCTGCTCAGGGCTCAGGCAGGGTTGGATTGGCCTGAGATGACTTTGGTTTGCTTTCCTTTGGGATTCAGGCTGTCTGAGCCCTCCTTCACTGGCTGAATTTTGTATAGGAAGGATGGGATGTTACAGAGCTGTGGCTTTGGAGGTAGGGCAGAAGGAGGAGAAGATGTTTCTTATTTAAATCAGAGTGGATTTCCCAGACTTTTAAGATTAAAACAGAACTTTTGGGGGCAGGAGGAAGGAGGACTGCCACTGCCAGCCTTCAATTAATTAACTTTTTGCTGTTTATGCAATCCCAGGCCCTATCTACCCCCTTCATTTGGGAGCTGCTGTTATCTGCAAGATGGCAAATGTCTTGCTGTGGGTAATTATTTTCAGGAACAGGCAGACAACATTTTAATTTCCCTTTGCCTAATGTGTCATCAGATGCTGGTGGTGGAGCTCCATATTAGTGCATGTTTGCACAGGGGGTTGGCGTGTGGGAGCTGGCCAGCTCTGGGTGTAGCCACACTTGGTGGCACAGCTCCTGCTCCAGGAGAGCCTTGGGCTGGCTCTGTGCTGCACTTGGGGTTTGCAGGTAATGCCTCCAGTATAAAACTGGAGTTTGGGACTGGGCTTTTCCTGCCTGGGCCACTCCGGGTGGAGTTATCCAGGAAAAAAAGAGAGGAGGAGGTGACAAGAGGAGAATTTGGGGCAGTTCTGTGCTGCCACTCAAGGAATCTTGGTTGTAATGGGCTGGAAAAAAACTCTGGAAAACTCAGGGAGTAAGAAATTCATCTTGCTGCATTATTTGTAGGTGTTCTCTGTCGGTTCCTTTGGTCAGAAATGGAAAAATTTCCATCAAAATTCCCATCAAAAATGTGTCTGTGACTAAGTTAAATCAGTGTAAGGGTGTGAATTCCCCATTCTGTGTCCTAGAATGTTTGGTTCTGTGTGTTGGACCAACTCTGGGATGGGACTGAGCTCAGGATCCCAAAAATTCCACATCCTCCAGAAATGGGGACCCCAAACCTCCCTGGGCAGCCCCTCCCAGTGCCCAATATATATATTATAATACATTTATTTTTTATATATATATATATATATATATGCAAACACAGCTATATAATATATATTTATATATATTAGATAAAAATATTTTTATATATATTTATATATATGCAAACACAGCTTGTAGTACCCATTACAGATGTGAGGAAATCAATATCCAGATGGGGATAAGGTGCCAAAATGAGATTTATTGGTGCTGTCCTTGACCATGGAACTCTTTCCATGGAAAAAATCCTGCTGATATCCAACCTGAGGCCATTCCCTCTCATCCTTTCACTCATTTGGGACAAGATTCCAGCCTGATTTTAGAGCTGCTCCTTGTCCCTCTCCTGGTGTCCTTTTCTAATCCACACTTAACCATGGGAATTTTGGTTTTTACCAAACTGGGCTGTTTAAAAGTAAAAACAGAAAATAAAATTTTAAAATAAATGGTTATTTGTTGCCCTGGTAATCTCTGAGGTGTTCAAATTGTGTGGGCTTGAATTTTTTCCCTCTAGTCCCTCACCCCAGCACTTCTTGAAAATGTATATAAATAGGAAAAAAGGCATTAAGAATATTTATTTTATATATGGGTAAATTATCAGCTCTAAACCATCTGCAGAGTCCTCATTTAGAACAAAAAGTGATTTAAGTTACCTGTTTTAAGAATAACTATTTTATATATATATATGGATAAATTATCAGCTCTAAACCATCTGCAGAGTCCTCATTTAGAACAAAAAGTGATTTAAGTTACCTGTTTTAAGAATAACTATTTTATATATATATATGGATAAATTATCAGCTCTAAACCATCTGCAGAGTCCTCATTTAGAACAAAAAGTGATTTAAGTTACCTGTTCTTGCCATACACAGCTCTAAATGTGTGTTTTGCCCTCCAACTGAAGGATCTCAAACATAAATCTGGTAGGGATGGAGCTGAACTTGTAAATCTGAGAAGGAAATCGTTGTGTTTTATGAGAGCACAAGTTTTGGTGCCTCGAGCTGGGTGGCACCCACCTTGTTCTGTCAGGAATTCAAGGGGAAAAAAAGTCCTGGATTCATAAATCCCACGTTTCCCTCGGTTAAAAATACAAATAGACTTTTCTATCCCTTCAGCTGTTGCTTTTGTTATCTGTATGAGTAATGCCACTTGGAATAGATAATTTAATTTCAACTTTGTTGCACTTAGAAGATGGCAAAGTTCATGGAGTGCCATGAGAATAGAGTTATATTTTGTGAAGGAACCACAAAAGTGTAAAATAACTGTTTGTATCTAAGCACTAATGATATCAAACCTAATATTGAAAAACAAAAGTTTGTTAAACTTCTTTTTTTTTTGTTTTCTCTTTTCAGGTTTCCTCTCAAAAAACCTTCGAGGTGAGTTCCTGAAATTTGCTTTTTTTAAAAAAAAAAAATCTGTATTGTAAATTATGCTGCAGCAGTCTTGCAGCATAAAAATTTAATATATATATAATAATATAAAATATAAAATATATATCATATTATTTTATATATATAATATATATTTATATTAATATATTAATATTCTATTTATTTATATTAATAAAAATATTAATTTGATATGTGTATATATATATATGTAAACACAGCTTGTAGTACCCATTACAGATGTGAGGAAATCAATATCCAGATGGGGATAAGGTGCCAAAAATAGATTTAAATCGATTTATTGGTGCTGTCTTTGGCATGGGGTGACCATTTGAATTCTGTGGCATGGCTGGGGGCTCAGCTGAGGTTTGGGATGGTCAGGGAAGGAAAGGGACACTGCTGGTACAGGATGTACAGGTGCTTCCCTTCTGGGGATACTCTAAATCTTTCCTTTTGGCAGGCTGAGATATTTAAAGTTTGCTGGGAGAGTTCAGATTTCAGGAGGGTTTTTTTTTTTTTTTCCCATTAAATTTATTTGGCTTTTAAGATAAAATATGAGCTGATGCTGAGTGATAAAGAGAAGGCACTTGCTGTTACCAATTCTGGAGGTTACCAAGACTGTTCCTGGAGCCTTGGATGCACTCCCAGAGATTGCAAGGGAGATCATTTTCCCCTTTGAATCCAGCCTGGGAATAAATTTTTAAAGAGAACTCAATGCCTGCGTTTTAATCTGAATTTCTGGTGAGCAGGCAGAGCTGGGTGAGGTTTGTGGGAGCTCTCAGGCAGCTCCTGTGGGCTCTGGTGTGAGGATTTTTGTGCTTTTCTGTGCCCCAGACACGGCAGCATTCTGAGCAGAGAGTCTCCAGCAGACAAGAAGCAGAAGGTTGAACGCTGCAGCAGCACCCACGACTTTGATCCCACAGGTAAAGTCCTAAATTCCAAAAAAAAAACCCAAACAAAAGCACTGGGAAGAAGAATAAATATGATTTTAATGTGGTTTTCAGAGCTGTGTTCTCCTGCAAAGGCAATGTGGGCATTGAAATGGATGTGGGCTTGATTTTAAACCTGGATTAGTGTATCAGTAAATAATTATAACAACTTCCACTTCCAGCAAAGGCAGGAGGCAAAGGCTGTAATTATCTGTGAGGAGTTCTTGGGTGAAGTCTGAAACTGGAGTTGTGCTGGGCTCACCCAGGGCTGGGTTTCCCTGCTGGGGTTTGAATTTTGGGGGGGTTTGAATTTTGGGGGGTTTGTTTGGCTCTTTAGTAGATTTTGATCCCCTCTTTTCCACTTGCAAAGCGAATTTGTGCTTCCCCAGGTGATTTGTTTGAAGGCAAACACCTCATTTTAAAGGATTTGCTATCCTGCTTTCGTTTAGCCTGCTTTTATTTTAGTTTAATTGAGGAAATGAGGGTGCACACAGGATTCTTGCTCTCTCTGGAACACTCACCCAGTGAGTGTTTCTGTCTGAGCCTCCTGGCTCCATGCAAGGTGCATTTTTCCTCTCTGTGCATTCAGGCTTTTCCCTGGGGCTGGGGGAGCACAGGGGGGCACATTGTAGGATGTGAGGTTTTATTGTGCACAGGGCTGGTGTTTATAAACCACCCTGGTAATTCTGCATGAGTCCTTCTAGTGTGCACAAAATAAATGAAAATGGGCTTTAAATGCCAGTTAAAAACATCCTGTAAGGAAAAAAAAAACCAAACTGGTTTAGTGCTCATCTTCTTTTCCTTTGGGATAGGTAATGTCAAATGATTTCAGCTTGGGGGAGGTCTCAGGCTGTGAACTCGTTTTGTAGAAGGAATTTAATTTCTCCAGGAACAAACTTCAGGAATGTTCTAATCTTAATGTGCAGGAAGTCACTCCAGAGTTGAGAGCTGTTACCTGGCCCCGTGCTGGTGCTCTGATAGGGGAACTCTGCACTGCAGCCTGCAGAAAAACCCTTTTGTTTTCAAGGGGTGAATTCAGGCTGCTGAACTGCCCGTGCTGGTCATTGACTCTGGGGAGAAACCTTGCCAGAGTCTCCGTGCTTGGACTGGTTTTTATCTGTATGGATAAATTATCAGCTCTAAACCATCTTTTTATCATGGTTTTTATCTGTGGTTCCTGCAGAGAACTCCTTTGGTTGTGTCCTGGCTCCTGTAACAGATTCTGTGTGCTGTTACCTGTGTCTGTGTATTATTCACCCCTTATTCCAAGTGTTCCACCTGTGTTTTGTTCACATCTTATTTGTGTTTTGCACGATTTAACCCAAAAAATCCAAGTCTGTGTTGGTTTTTTTTTTTATTTTTTCATGAAGTTTGTTGTTTGTTTTTTTTTTTTCCTCATGTTTGGTCTCCATATTTTCTATATCTCTCTCTCCTTTTCTCCTGCTCTCGTGCAGATAGCTCCTCCAAGAAGACAAAGTCTAGTTCTGAGGAGAGTAGATCCGAGACGTATGGTAAGCCAAGGCTGCAGCCTCCCCCCCTGGGCAGCTCCTGCTTTTCCTGTCTGTGAATCCCAGGCTTTTCCCTCCTCCCCTGATCTGCATGGTTGGCTCTGCAGCAGGGACTGCCCTTCCATCCTGCTTCAGTTCTCAGCTTGTAGTGTGCTCGTGGCTGGGGAATGTTTCACCTGGCACCCCTGGGTGCTGCTGGCAGTGGGGGCACAGCTCCCAGAGGGGTTTGTGCTTTCAGGAAGGTCAGTGCCATGTTCTCACTGTGCAGGTTGGAGTAAGAAATTCACCTTGCTGTGTTATTTGTAGGTGTTCCTTTGGACAGAAATGGAAAAATGTGTCTGTGAATAATTTAAATGAGTGTAAGGATGTGAATTCTCTCTGTCCCAGAGGGAGGGAGTGACCCTGCTCTCCTGGGCTTGTTGGCTGCAATAACTGACACACTCAAAACAAATTTGGGATGGGAATGTCCCCACACATCCTGGTGGTGTCCCTACACCATGTGGGGCCTGTTTGCTCCTCTCCTGGGCTTGTTGGCTGCCATAAATGACACACACATGACAAATTTGGGATGGGAATGTCCCCACACATCCCTACACCATGTGGGGCCTCTCTGCTCCTCTCCTGGGCTTGTTGGCTGCAGTAAATGACACACACAAAACAAATTTGGGATGGGAATGTCCCCACACATCCTGCTGGTGTCCCTACACCAGGTGGGGCCTGTTTGCTCCTCTCCTGGGCTTGTTGGCTGCCATAAATGACACACACAAAACAAATTTGGGATGGGAATGTCCCCACACATCCCTACACCATGTGGGGCCTCTCTGCTCCCTCAGCTTTCCCTGCTGTGTCAGTCTGGGCTGTGACACTCCCCCTGCTCTGATCTCTTATTCCACACCCAGTCTCTGTAGATATTTGCATTCAGACCTTAGGATCTAGAAGGGAATAAGTATTCACAAGTTGTTTTTTGGATCCTATCAGGATCCTCAGCCCCTTGCACTCAGGCTGCATTTCTCATTTCCAGGTGTGCATGTCCTGACTCCAGCCATGAGTTGCCTTTTTTTCCCCTCACTGTTTTGTTGTTTTTTTTTTTTTAATTCATGTTTAAAACAGCCTGTGACACTTTCTGATTTTAGTCTGTTCAGAAAATTGCTGCTCCTAAATCTGCTGTGGTATTTTGGATGTGGTGACTCTTCCAGAAGCATCAGCTTTATCATTCCACTGGAATAAAACTGCCAGGTGTTCATGGCTGTGCTCCAGCTTCTTAAGCCACCTCTGGAATACAAAGTGATGCTGTCAGAGCAATCAGCACTAAAAAATAACCAAACAACACCAACCCTGGAGAGTTTAAACCAACACAGGCATGTTAGGAAAAGCTGGTGCAGTCAGTCTGGGGAGGTGTGTCCTGTTCTTTCTGTGAGATCTCTTCACTTCCCCTGGAATTTTGAATCACACACTTCTTTTTTTTTTTCTTTAAAAAGAAAAAAAATCCAAGTAATATGATAGTCACGTTCCCCAGGGTGTGAGAGTTGTTCCTACAGAGCTGTAAACAGCTTTGGAGGGTGCCTTGATGGAAACCTGTCTTGGGGAGAGCTGGCTTGCTGCAGCTTGTCAGGGAAGGAGCAGGGAGGGGGCTGCAGCAGCAGGGTTTGGGGGAGATCTGGGGGTGCTGCTGAGGCCAGGTTAGTCAGGATAGCCAGGTTAGGATAGCCAGGTTAGGATAACCAGGTTAGTCAGGATAGTGCTCATTCCTGCCCTGTGGGTTAGGGACAGGAAACATTTGCTGGGACATCCCTGTGTGTGTCCCTCTGCCCCAGCCTGGCTTTCCACGTGTGCCAGAACCAAACACGATTTCCTAACGTGAGCTCTGACTTCCCCCAGGCTTCCTGCAGGTGCTGTCCCCGTGTCCAGCATCCCTGGGAGCAGCTCCCACTCATCCTTCCTTCCCAGTGGCCTTGCCCTGCCTTTTGTCTGCCTTTCCCAGGTTTCTCTGGAATGTGTGCAGAGCTCTGCTGTTTGCTTTGGAAGGCACCAAACTATTCCAAACCCTCCAAGTAGAAAATACTGTACTGATATTTTCCTCCCTGCTGACTGGATGGGGGCTGGCCACTGGAAAGGGAATAATAGGGAAGGCTGGAATGACAGCAGGGAGAGGAGGTGTGGCTTTGCTGGGTGTTTGTTCTCCCCTCTTGAAATTTTTAATTCAGGAGCCAGAATTTCTTGAAAGTGTGTGAGAGGCTTGGAGGGGCAGAGTGGTCAGGGAGGGAAATTGTTCTAATGTACAGAAATTAATTTATAGTGATGTGAAGCTCTCAGTGAGATATTTTCACTCATAAATCAAATAATCTCACATTTTTATATTCAACAAAATTGAGATTATCAGGAGAGAGAATGGATGTAGTTTGTTATGCTGTAATTTGTAGAAATTAAAAGTAGAAATACTGTACTGATATTTTCCTCCCTGCTGACTGGATGGGGGCTGGCCACTGGAAAGGGAATAATAGGGAAGGCTGGAATGACAGCAGGGAGAGGAGGTGTGGCTTTGCTGGGTGTTTGTTCTCACCTCTTGAAATTTTTAATTCAGGAGCCAGAATTTCTTGAAGTGTGTGAGAGGCTTGGAGTGGCAGAGTGGTCAGGGAGGGAAATTCTAATGTACAGAAATTAATTTATAGTGGTGTGAAGCTCTCAGTGAGATATTTTCACTCATAAACCAAATAATCTCATGTTTGTATATTCAACAAAATTCAGATTATCAGGAGAGAGAATGATTTTAGTTTGTTATGCTGTAATTTGTTAATTAGTGCCATGATCTCCCATGATATTTAATATATTTTCCTCAAAGTAGCGTTTTCATCTCTCAAATGAACTTAAAACAGGAATTACCTTCCAGGGTGATAGGTGAGCTATCAGTTTCTCTTTCCTTTTCCTCACAACTTGGTTGTTTCCAAAAATTTCTTCCTTTATATTCAGCAATCATCAATTTCTGGCCTGAGTATTAGCCTGGACTTGACACAAACTCTTTAAAATTTTCTCCAGCTTTGTGATAAGTTTTTGGGTTTTGTTTTGAAACCTCAGATTTGAGATGTTTTTAAATTGAAATTTACTCTCCCTGGGGTTTTTTTTTGCAGTCCTTACCAGCTTTGTGTCTTTATGCTGTGGCCACTTTTCCCAGAGAAATTTGCCTTTATAAAAGTTCTGATTATCTTTGTGGAGCAGCATTTCTGACAATATTTTATAGACAGAAAATTTCCCAAATGAAGTGAAACATTTGGCCGCTCTCAAACCCCCAAGGAGTTTGATTTTTTGTTTATGGAATGATTCATTCCAAATCCCTCTGTTAAACTGCATTTTCCTATGGTGGCCTCATGCCCCCAGGGGAGGTTTTAGTTCCCAAACCTCAGCTCCTGGGCAGACTTGGGAGATGGAATTCACGTCCCATGGAATCCCAGGCTGGTTTGGATTGGAAGAAATCTTAAAAATGATTTTGTTCCAACCATTCCACGGGCAGGGAAATGTTCCACTGCCCCCAGCCCTGTCCATCCTGATCTCCATTCCCTCAGTCAGGTTTTAGAGTGAACCCCTGCTCTGTTTGTTGCCAAAAAAATTCCCTTTTTTGTTAAATAACCTCCAAATAGGATGTGGAGAAGAGAAAAATCAAAATGAGCTGCTCAGAGGAGCTGTTGGACAGCCCAGATGTGTCTGGCCAGGCTGTTGCAGACAATGATTTTGGCCCTGGGGTGTCAGTGACCTTGAGCAGTGCAGAGTTTGTCCTTCCACCATCCCAAAGACTCTTGGAGCGGGGCTGGAGAAGGGAGAGGGACGAGTGCCACCTACTGAAGCTCCTCTCAGCTTTCCCTGCAGTTCTCCTCTCTGCCTTCACTTTGGATTTTAACCTCTTTAACTCCAGCACACCTTTGGCTGCTTTGTTGTACTCCTGGCTTGAGGCTGCACCAGTGAGTTTGGGGGAGTTTTCATCTCCATGAGGACAAAAAAAATTAAAATTGATCATTTTTCCTCCAGAATTTTAGGAATCTACTCAAGACACAAACAGAGACTCTGATTTTAGAGTATAGTTAAGTGATGTCTCCTCACTTCATGACATAAAGATACTGTTAAGGAAAGGAAAAATGGGAATATGATGATTATTGATTTAATTTTGAGTACTGTCAGTGATGAAATCAGTTGACTCTGTAATACTCACTGAGTTTCAGGTGGGAAAAGTGAAATATCTTTGGGATATAGCACTTGAAGGGTGGTTCAGGCAGGGAGTGCTATCAGAGCTGATCTAGTTGTGCAGGTCACAGTGTTATCTCCAGGAAACTTCCTGATAACGTCACTGAAATCACTATAAAGTGTGTCTCAGTCAGGTCATCTCCTCCACCTCATTCCAGCCTTTTATATTGGATTACGTGTCCCTTATCTGAGGGAAACAACTACAGGAAAAACCAATTATGGACTAATTCCTGTCCAGTTCTCCTAATTCCAGTTGTTTCTCCATTCTAAATTTATAAGGTGGTCTTGGGTGGAATTGAAGCTTGTGGAGTGAAAGAGTTTAACCTGAATTAACTTGAATTAAATTCAGTTATACTCTGCCAGGTCAGTTTGTGTTGTGTGGGCACTGCTTTGGCATTGTGCTCATCCAAGGAGGGAGCTTATCACAGATCCAAGGACTGTTGCTTCTGGAGAAACAGAAATCCAGGGCAGGGCAGGCTGGGGGCTCTCCTGTGTCTTTAAACAAGGCCAGTGAGTCAAAATCTGAGTTTGGTGCCTTACTCATGGATCCTGTGGGGCTGTTCCTCTGCAGCAGCACCAGTTCCCACACCCCAGCCCCGGGCATCATTCTTGGGAAGTGAGACTCCAACAAGCTTGGTCTATAAAAGGGGAGGTGCAGGAGGGAGAGGCACCTTCCTTCACTGCTCCCCGTGCACGGGGGGTGAAAGGTGGGGGGATTTTCCTTTTTCCACTCCCTGCAGGTGCCAGGTCTGCCGTGCTTGGTTGGCAGCAGGGGAATTCCTGGGATGTGATAGCGCTGCAGAACTCCTGGAATAGTTTTTTCCACTGCTCCCACACCCGTTTTCATCTGTGCAGGACTGGCTGGGCAGGCAGTGTTGGCTCCTGAGGCTCCTCATTTCCATGGGGAGTTGCTCCAGAGGAGTGAAAGGAGCCGTGGTGGTTTGGGAGCAGTGGGAGACACGGGAGTGACTCCCTGCCCTGTTACCATTCCTGCCCTGTTACCATTCCTGCCCTGTTACCATTCCTGCCTTAGAACTCACTCCAGGAGAGCCAGTCTGGCTGGGACAGCTCTCCCCAGTTCCCCATGTTCCCTCCATACCAAACAAAACTACTGCACTTTTGGAGTTGGATTTGGGAGAGCTCTGGTTCCTTTCTCAAGGTGCCGGTGTAGGAATTTTGCCTGCTGTGCTTTTAGAAATGGGAAAGCAAGGCAAGCTGTTAGAAATAAGGGGGATGGAAATAAAAGAACATTAAGGGAGCATTTACACAGTTCCTGAAGTCACTTTTCAGGATGAGGGCTCCGTGGTGGGAAGATTTGTGCAGCTGCTCCTAGGAAAGTGCTTGGCAAGGAAAATGCCAGGGCTGCTGCTTGCCTGTGTTTTGTCTTTCCCTTGTTCCATTTCCAGGTGAACAAAATTCATCCCCAGCATTCCACCTGGTCCAAATGCTGCTCTTAGTAAATGAAATTATCTCTGCAACAGCATTTGTGTTCACATTACACTGAGCACACCAGGAAACAAAACAAGTTGCCTTTGATGTCTCCCAGCAAATTAAAGGAGGGGCACATTCAAACTCACCTCCTGGGATTTTGGCCCTGAACTGATCTTTATTTCAGAAGTCCTGTTGAGGACAGTTAAATGTGGTTTGTACCTCTGCTGTGCTGGCTCTGTGCAGAAGGTGCCCCAGCAGGAGATTTTGGCTGAGCATTGGGGCAAATTCTCCTGATCAATAAATCTGTTTTAGCCCAGCCCCCTACACTACTCTGAGGGATTTGTGCTTCTGTTTTAGAGCAGCTTGTGCAAGCTGTGAGGTGTTTTTGGTGGTGCAGCAGCACCTGAACTATTAATGCAGACAAAGGGAAATCCTGCTCATTGGTGTGGGTACTGCTGCTCTTCTTTAAAAGCTGCTTTTCCCTCAGGTTGTGTCTGATGTGCCAGAGCTGTCTGCATCTCTGTTTTGTGTAGCTGGAGCAATAAGCTTGACCTGTCTTGACATCCCTCTCCATTTCTGGACTGCTGCCCTGTTCCTGTCTCTCCTATATTTTCCCTGTGCCGTGTCAGAGTTCCTCTGAGCACTCTGTGATGATCTGGGAGGATAAGGTCTTGGACTGATGCCTGGCTTGTGTCTCTTTGTGTTCCCTCCTGTGTGTGCTGCCCTGTCCCCTGTGTCCCCAGGCCTGGTGCAGAGGTGTGTGGTGATCCAGCGGGATGAGAACGGCTTCGGGCTGACGGTCAGCGGGGACAACCCCGTCTTCGTGCAGTCTGTCAAGGAAGGTGAGAGCGTCCCCCAAACCTGCCAGCTCTCCCTGGGGACCCTGGAAATGTGTGTGAGCTGGGACTGAAAACTCCCAGACTCCTCCCAGATGGGGTGGCTGCAGTTTGGGAAGGGATGGGCAAGGTCACACCTTGAGTGCTGTGTCCAGTTGTGTCCCCTCAGTTCAGGATGGACACTCAGTGCTGTGTCCAGCTCTGTCCCTCAGTTCAGGATGGACACTCAGTGCTGTGTCCAGCTCTGTCCCTCAGTTCAGGATGGACACTCAGTGCTGTGTCCAGCTCTGTCCCTCAGTTCAGGGTGGACGTTGAGACGCTCGAGCGCGTCCAGAGGAGGCAGCGAGGCTGGAGAGGGGCTGGGAACACAAACCCTGTGAGGAACGGCTGAGGGAGCTGGGCTTGTTCAGCCTGGAGAAAAGGAGACTCAGGGGTGCCCTCATCACTCCCCACAGCTCCCTGAAAGGTGCCTGTGCTCAGCTGGGCTTGGGCTCTTTCTCCAGGCAGCACTGACAGAACCAGAGGACACAGCCTCAAGCTGTGCCAAGGGAAATCCAGGCTGGATATCAGGGAAAAGTTTTTTACAGCAAGGGTGATAAAGGACTGGAATGGTCTGCCCGGGGAGGTGGTGGAGTCACCATCCCTGGATGTGTTTAAGGAAAGCCTGGATGTGGCACTGGGTGCCAGGGTTTGGTTGAGGTGTCAGGGCTGGGTTGGACTCGATGATCCTGGAGGTCTCCTCCAACCTAGAAATTCTGGGATTCTGTGATCCTGTGAAGATCAGGCTTGAGCAGGGAATTTATTTCTCTGAATCTTTTCCCAGGCAGCCACTGATAGAACGAGAGGACACAGCCCTGAGCTGTGCCAAGGGAAGTTTAGGGCAGACATCAGGCAAAAAAAATCATTAAAGGAGTGACTGGGCACTGGAATTGTCTGCCCAGGGAGGGGCTGGAGTCGCTGTCCCTGGAGGTGTTTAGAACAAGGCTGGATGTGGCACTCAGGGCCAGGGTTTAGTTGATGGGGAGGTGTCAGGTCATAGGTTGGACTTTTGATAATCTCAAAGGGCTTTTCCATCCTGGCTCACTCTGTGATCTGTGGGTTTGGAGCTGACCTCTTGCATCCCAGGGGAGGAAATGACTCCTTGGGACACGCTGGGATCATGTCCTGCTGTATCCAGTGCCAGGTGAAAGCAAAACTGCAGAAACCCAGAGGTTCTACTGGCAGAGGAAGCTTGGCTGAGGGCAGGAGTATTTTGCATGATTTACAGAAGTCTTAAAACCATTTTTGTTATAAATAATTGTATTGAAATGGGAACTGAGTGATTTCTTGCCTCTCCAGATGGAGCAGCCATGCGGGCTGGAGTGCAGACAGGTGATAGAATTATCAAGGTAAGGCTGAAATTGTGAGAGAAATGGGCCCTGGGTATTAAATGAGCTCTTTCTCTGAAAATAATGTCACTGATGTGTCTGCTGTGGTGTTTGCACTGGGAATGGTCGAAGCTTCAGTGTTCTGGGCATGACTCTCCTCCAAATCCTCATTTTAAAATTTTATGGACAAGTTCAGCGTCCTGGCAGGTTCAAGTACCACAAATACAATAAAGGCAGAAATGGCAGGGAGGAGAAGGGAGGCAGAGTTGTTAATAATGACCTGTAAATAAACAGCCTGCCTGAATTGTTGTTTTCCCCCTCACTGCTCCCACATCCCTGTTCCTTTTTAGTCCCAAGCAAGTAAGAAATCAAGCCAGTAACTTAAAAGACTCTGTAAACTATTGCTGCAAAAAGCTGCAGCAGCTCCTGACACAGATGGAGCTGGGATTTCAACCAGGCATTGAAATTAATGAATTAAATTAGCTACCCTGTTGTTTTTCTGCCCAGGCAGAGATGGATTGCCTTTTTTTCTGTTGTTGTTTGTCTGCCTGCTTGAGCTCTTCTGGTGTGTGCACAGTTTTCCTTCTGCAGAGCTCTGCTCACTGAGATAAACTGTTAGCAGGATAAATTATTTATCTGGTAATGTCATGAAAGAGGCAGTAATGGAGCTGGGGGAGAAGAAAATGCTGCTGCTCTTCTGGTGCATTCTGTGGAATTGCTTGGGAATCAGGAGGCAAACACTGAATTTCTCCCCTCCGTGCCCAGGTGAACGGGACTCTGGTGACACACTCGAACCATTTGGAGGTGGTCAAGCTGATCAAGTGTAAGTAAAGTTGGTGGCTCTGCTGTCACCTTTGAAGTGTGGCAGGCGTCATTTCCAAGTGACAAGGGTGAGGTCAGTGCTGGGAGATAAAGGGAGTGTGTGAAACAGGGAAGTGAAATTGAAATTATTTTGACATCTTGAATTTAAGCTGGTGCATTCTCCTTAACTTAATGTTTGAATTACCACCAAGCCTTGCCTGGGTGTTTTCCCATCTTTTATTTCCACCTTAAATACCACAGCTGGGCAGGCCCTTAATGTGCAATTCTGTGTGATGCAGGAAATACGTTCCTGGTGGATTTTCTTGTATGAGGAAGGAGGTGGTGGTGGTTCCTTCCAGCCTGGTTTATTCTGTGTGTGTACACTGGAAATACAACCTGCTGGGCTGGCAATTGGATTTTATAAGGGCTGAATGTCAAGAAAGTTTTTGGAATATCTGAAATTCTAAATGGATTTTAAACCAGGAATAATTTGGTTTAGAAGAGGAACGATGTGAGCTCTGTCTGCAGGGTGAGGGAGCTCAGAGAATCATGGCAATGTCCCCGTGTGTGTGACCTGTGCCTGTCCTTGTGTCCCCACAGCGGGTTCCTATGTAGCTCTCACTGTCCAGGGGCGCCCTCCAGGGTCGCCCCAGATTCCCTTGGCGGATTCCGACGTGGATCTGGCAGCTTTTGGGCATATGTCTCCCATCATGGCATCCCCCCACTCGCCTGGCACGTCAGGGAACGCTGAAAGGATCACCAGCCCAGTGCTCATGGGGGTAAGTTTGAAGTTCTATTTCCAAAGAGAGAAATGGAGTTGGGTGGGTTTGGCCTGGTGGGGTTTTTTTTGGGGTTTTGTTGTTGTTGTGTTTGGTTTTTGGTGGGTTTTTTGGGGTTTTTGTTGTTGTTTTCGGTTTTTTGTTGTTTTTTGTTTGTTTGGGGTTTTTGTTGTTGTTTTTGTTGTTGTTTTTGGTTTTTTTGTTGTTTTTTGTTTGGGGTTTTTGTTGTTGTTTTTAGTTTTTTTGGGGTTTTTTTTGCTGTTGTTGTCAGGTTTTTTGTTCGTTTGTTTTTGTGTTTTCACTTCAAATTGTCACTGGGATCTCTATCCTGTCAGTGGGTATTTGTTCACTGGTGAAAAAGCATTTTGCAAGTAAAAATATCCAGTCCTATCTGAGGTGATAGAAATACAGGTTTTTATACTGCTGATAGTTGTTCAAAATTAAGGAAGAATACATAGGATAGGGCTGGAAATTCAGATTGCTTCTCATAGGGTTTTTCAGAGCCTGATTTTAGGAAGAAGATGAAAAATGTGCCCATTTTCCTTTTCTGCCCAGCTCCCCCAACAAACCCAGCTTTGATCTCTCTGTGTTTCCCAGGAGGAGAATAACATTGTCCACAACCAGAAGGTGGAGATTCTGCGGAAGATGCTGCAGAAGGAGCAGGAGAGGCTGCAGGTACCAGAGTCGTGCAGGTTTCACAGAGCTGAGGGGGAAGTGACACCAAGAGGAGTTGTTAAATCACAATTTATTGGCAGAGCTGTGTAAAACAGACTTTGTGCAGCAGCTCCTTGGGTGTGCAGGTGTGGATTCAGAAATGGTTCTTTGGCAGGTCCTGCAGGAGGAGTACGGCAGGACCCCCTCCACCCGCCTGCTCAAGGAGATCCAGGAGGCAAAGAAACACATTCCTCAGCTGCAGGAGCAGCTGTCCAAGGCCACAGGCTGCTCTCAGGTAAAAAAAAGGCTCAGCCTGCTAATCCTGGGGGTTCTGGGCAAGCTGGAGTTGTGTGCACCCTCCACAGCTGAGATTTGAAGTTGGCTCTGTCACCTTAATCAGAATCTGGAGTAGATTTTACACTGGGCTCTCAGCTCATCTCTAAAAAACCTGCTTTTAAAAACAAATGTGAGCAGTGATGTGTTTATTACCTGTCAGTGCAATTTAAAATACACCCGTGAAGTCGTTCTTGGAAGCTTTAAACAATTTTGTTTTTGCTTTCAGGGAAAAAAAAAATAAATGTAGGCTGTGTCATTTTTCCCTTTTCCCCTGTGTTAAAAGTGCTGAAAACTTGGTGTGGTTTTTTGTTGTTTTCTCTTAGGAAGTCACTGCAGCCTTTTCTAGATAAATTAAGGTTTTATGAGTAATGTGAGCTAGCTGGCTTTTGAAAGAGTTGATGTTTAAGGATGGTCTCTTGTTTTCTCTTAGAAAGTCATTGCAGCCTCCTCTAGATACATTAAGATTTTATGAGTAATGTGAGCTAGCTGGACTTTGAAGGAGCTGATGGTCTCTAGAAATCTCTGCTGTCTCTGATCCCTGCAGGATGGAGTCCTGTCCTCCAGGTCTGTGTCGGAGTCGCTGCAGATCGGCGAGGGGGAGGCAGAGAGTGGGGACAGCAGCAGCAAACTGGAATTCAGTGGTGACAGCCCCTCCAGGCCCAACAGTGACATTGCTGATGTGAGTCTGGGGCACCCCAGGGCTTTGCTTCTCTTCTTCTTCATTTGGGTTTCCTTGGCAGACTCTGTGTGTGTCCTGTGTCACTCTGTGCATTACAGGAACAGGTTCCTCAGTGACATTTTTATCCAACAGTGGCATTGCTGATGTGAGTGTGGGGCAGCCCCAGGGCTTTGCTTCTCTCTCTCTTGCATTTGAATTTCCTTGGCAGACTCTGTGTGTGTCCCCTGTAACTCTGTGCATTACAGGACAGGCTCCTCAGTGCCCACCAAACCATTTTCCCTATGAAAATCTGTTCTTTTGTCCTGGTGTTAAGAGACTGGGAGAGAATAAACTGTGGGGTTTATCCAGGGAAAAGCCAGGCTGGAAAGGAACAGCCTGAGCAGCAGCGTGGCTGGTAAAACCTTTGGATACACTCAAGATGAGAATTTGGTCACGTGCTCCTGGCTGCAGGTGATGCAGCTGCTCCTGATCCTCCTGGTTGGATGTTTGGGAATGTTTGGATCCTGGGAGAAACTTTTGGGAGGAGGATCCAAGAGTGACATTTTTATCCAAGAGTGACATTTTTATCCAACAGTGACATTGCTGATGTGAGTCTGGGGCACCCCAGGGCTTTGCTTCCTTCCCTCTGCATTTGGGTTTTCTTGGCAGACTCTGTGTGTGTCCTGTGTAACTCTGTGCATTACAGGACAGGAACAGGTTCCTCAGTGCCCACCAAAACCTTTTCCCCATGAAAACCTGTTCTGTTGGACTGGTGTTAGAGACTGGGAGAGAATAAACTGTGGGGTTTTATGCAGGCGAAAGCCAGGCTGGAAAGGAACAGCCTGAGCAGTGGCCTGGCTGGAAAAACCTTTTGACACACTCAAGATGAGCATTTGGCCACGTGCTTGGTGTGCTCCTGGCTGCAGGTGATGCAGCTGCTCCTGATCCACTTGATTGGATGTTTGGGAATGTTTGGATCTTGGGAGAACTTTTGGGAGGAGGATCCAAGAGTGACATTTTTATCCACCTGATTGGATGTTTGGGAATGTTTGGATCCTGGGAGAAACTTTTGGGAAGGGGATCCAACAGTGACATTTTTATCCAAGAGTGTCATTTTTATCCACTTGATTGGATGTTTGGATCTTGGGAAAAGCTTTTGGGAGGGGGATTCAACAGTGTCATTTTTATCCAACAGTGACATTGCTGATGTGAGTGTGGGGCAGCTCCAGGCCTTTGCTTCCCTCTCTCTGCAGTTGAGTTTCCTTGGCAGACTCTGTGTGTGTCCTGTGTCACTCTGTGCAGTACAGACACAGGTTCCTCAATGTCCAGCAGAAACTTTTCTCTATGAAAACCTGTTCTGTTGGACTGGTGTTAGAGACTGGGAGAGAATAAACTGTGGGGTTTATCCAGGGAAAAGCCAGGCTGGAATGGAACAGCCTGAGCAGCAGCCTGGCTGGAAAAACCTTTGGATACACTCAAGATGAGAATTTGGCCACGAGCTTGGTGTGCTCCTGGCTGCAGGTGATGCTGCTGCTCCTGATCCTCCTGGTTGGATGTTTGGGAATATTTGGATCCTGGGAGAACTTTTGGGAAGGGGATCCAAGAGTGACATTTTTATCCAAGAGTGACCTTTTTATCCAAGAGTGACATTTTTATCCACCTGATTCAATGTTTGGGAATGTTTGGATCCTGGGTGAAAGTTTTGGGAGGGGGATCCAAGAATGACATTTTTATCCAACAGTGACCTTTTTACCCAACAGTGGCATTGCTGATGTGAGTCTGGGGCAGCCCCAGGGCTTTGCTTCCTTCCCTCCTCATTTGGGTTTCCTTGGCAGACTCTGTGTGTGTCCCCTGTAACTCTGTGCATTACAGGACAGGCTCCTCAGTGCCCACCAAAAACTTTTCCCTATGAGAATCCTTATGCCCTTTTCCCTATTGGACTGGTGTTAGAGACAGGAGAGAATAAACTGTGGGGTTTATCCAGGATTAGATTGTCCTGGCTTTACTCCCTGTAAGCAGACAGAGAAAGATGGATGCCAGCATCCTGCTCCAAACTCATTTGCCCATCAGAGCATCTTTGAAGGGAATATTCCAGCAGCAGCACCGTGACTCAGATCCAGGCAGTTTGCCCTGGAAATGGGAAAGATTCTTCTACCAAATCAGCTTCAATTCCTGCCCCCAGCAAAGGCTCTTGGTGTGTTCCCTCATTAGTTATCAATCTGTGTGCTCCTGTGCTCTCCCTGGGTGCCTAATCCTTAATTAAGTCACTCTGATTAGTGCAGGGGAATTGAGACTCTCTGCTTGGATTTGACCTAAGTTTGTTGATTAACTTAAGGATGTGGGACTAAATTAGTCCCAGCAGTTGGAAGTGAAAGGGAGGTGGGTGAGATGGGAGCATCCACGACTCTGTTTGGAAATATTAACTCCAAATCTGACCAGATCCCACTCGGTGTTTGTGTTTGATAAATGCACAACGAAATTCACAATTAACTTCCTAATGAAATCATCATCCTGGCATTATTGGGGATGGTAATTAATCAGTGCAGGTGATTGGCACACAAACATTCCAACTTTTCACTCCAGCTCTGAGAAACTTAAGGATCAGGGGCGAAAGAAACCTTTGGAAGTGGAAAGAGTTCTGCAGCTGGGACAAAGCCAGGCTGGAAAGCAACAGCCTGAGCAGTAGCCTGGCTGGAAAAAACCTTTGGACACCCTGAAGATGAGCCAGCAGCACGTGGCTGTTACAAATAAGGCTCTGCAGGCTCCCTGAGCAAGAGGATTGCTGGGAGATGGGAGCAGAGAGCTGAACTGTGAGAAAAGATGGAGAGAGCAAGGACAGAGCCGAGGGCTGGGGATTTTCCAGCTCTGCCCTTGCTCACTGTCACCAGATTTCTGACCCAAACTTCTGCATTCACTTGAGTTTGGGGGTTTTTTTTGTCTAACTGTGCATGTAGGACACAGATTTGACTCTGGTTTTTCACACCTCCTTTTGCTGTGAGAAAGGAGAAGTTTTTGGCTGTTGTGGCTCACAGACTGCACTGTGCAGTTCTGCCTTTCCTGGTACTTACCAGAACTGAACTTCCCTCGTTCCCAGAGTCCTCGCAGTGGCCTGAAGGAGAGGATTTATCCAGATGAGAGCCCAGAAAAGGCTGAGCTTCAGGATACTGTGAGTACAAAACATGGAGTGTCACAGCAGCATCTCCAACGAGCCCATTAAAACCTTGCTGCCTTCCCCCACTTTCTCAGTGGAGCATGCCCCAACTTTGCTTGAGAAGATAAAACACAATTAAAGTGGTGCAGGGAAAGTTAATTAGCTGAGTAAATGTTTATGGAGATGAAGAGCAGGGGCACTGAGAGGTGAGAAATGCCTGATGTGCAGTAAAACAGCTGGGCCTGCACTGAGGGGAGCAGTTTTTATTCAATAAACCAGTTGCACGTGGTTTATTTTTGAGTCCAGCCTTTCCTTAGGATGTTCACTCATTTTGGGGCTGGAATTTCCAGCAGGGCCACGAGTGCTGGAGCTCAGCAGGAAGTGCAGATCACCCTGAGCACATCCCCATCCTTGGGGTGACTCCTGAATTCTCCTTCCCCTCATCTGCCTGTCCTTCCCCCTCTGTGCAGAGATGGCATTTGGCACATGCCAGGTGTGCAGGTGATGCAGCTGCTCTTGATCCACCTGACTGGATTTTTTGGGAATGTTTGGAGAAGTTTCTGGGAGGGGGAGAGCCCAGGTGGAGTTTTTGAAGAGTTAAAATAATCAGAATATCTGCGAGTTTGACTGTGAGGGACAACACACAGTGAAAGGCAACAAAAAGAATTTTGTTCCTTCTCCTCCCCAGGATTCCCAGTCCAGTGTTGGAAGTCCCCTGTCCCGAGTGGGGACTCAGATCATTGGAGCAGAGGATGATGATTTTGACACGGAGCAGGAGCAGGTGGGAACGACTTCCAGCCTTTTTTTTCCCCCCACCAACCAGAATTCTCTTCCCCTATTCCTAAACTGCCTTGTTTCTTGTATGGTGAAATAGGAATTTGGGAATGGAATTCCTGTTGTTGCTGATATTTCCAAGTAGAAACATTTTATGGAGAATTTATGACAATATTCATCTTTGAGTCTGTTGTTTTTCTTTCTTCTCCAAGCTTTTTAGGAATTAATTTGCCTTATTTCATTTTCTTTAGGTTTTGTTAAATCCTGAATTCTTGTCATATTTCCTCCGAATTATTTTAGCTGTCCTTTCTGTTATTCCTGGATAACTCAGCTGTGATTCCCTGTGTCCCTGCAGATTAATGGGCAGTGCAGCTGCTTCCAGAACATCGAGCTCCTGAAATCCCGCCCAGCTCACCTGGCTGTTCTCCTGCACCACGTGGTGTCCCAGTTCGATCCTGCAGCACTGGTGAGAAGCTCTGGAATTCTTTCCCTGGCTCACATTTGGGAATCTCCAGCAGAATTCACCAGATCTGGTGTAGCACTCACTGCCATGACCTGGCAAGGAGGGAAATGCAGACCCTGAGGGTGATAAATCCTCGTTTATCTCCTCAGACAAATGGAAAAACACAAAAAAGAATTGTTTCCTTTACATTTGGCTGCTTACAAATAATTATTTATCTCCTGAAAGGCTCTCATTCCACCCCAAGGTGTGGGATTGGTTGTCTGCAAGGAAAGTTTGACCTCTCTGTGCTCCTTTTCCAGCCCTTTCCCTCTCCCCCATTGCCAGGGCACCTCCCTGAGGAGCTGGGAATGATTTCAACCCAGCACTGCTGAATTCCTGAATTTAAGGAATTATAATTCCTTAAAATATTGGAGAGAAAACTTGGAGTTCTCATGGTTTTCACCTCATTTCTTGCCCTCCTGTTCCCCACAGCTGTGCTACCTTTACACAGACCTGTACAAACAGACCAATTCCAAAGAGACCCGGCGTGTTTTCCTGGAGTTTTACCAGTTTTTCCTGGACAGAGCTGCAGTAGGTTCCACTTGTTTTCCTCATTTTCACACATCCTCATTTTCACACATTGACTTTGACCTTTCTCCACTCACCTGAACCCTGAAAAACTAAGGGGGTTAAAAAAAAAAAACTAAGGGGGTTTTGAAGGCTGACCTTCAAAATAATCAGTTTTAAAAATCAAAATCAGAAGAATTTTTAATAAACAACTTCATAAAATGTAATAATAAAAGTTTTAAGTATTTTTGTTGAAATATTAGCAGGGAAGTGAATGGCCTCAGATGCCTGGGAACCAAATAAATCCCAGGGGATTTGTTGTTGATAGGAGAAATAATTTAGTGGTAGGTAAGCAAGCTCTGGCTCTTCTGTAGTTAATAATTGCTGTGGGTATTGATGTGGGTTGGGAAATTGTATTTGTGTGTGTGTGTGTTGGAAAGCTGAGAAAATTCTTTGCTGTCATGGATTAAACTCCCAGAAAATGCAGCAGAGGCTCCTATTCCACATGTTCATCTGAAATAATTGAATAATGAAATAATAATGAAATAATGAATGATTAAAATAATGTGAATTAGAATATATTCATGGGAGTCCCCCCTCTCAAATCAGCAGGTGCTCAGACTGGATGATTTTGGGGTGATTTGTGTTTTATTTTGGTGCTCTTTTCTCTGTTGGTTCTCCCAGCCTTTCTTTTCCTTTTGCAGAACCTGAAGGTCCCAGTCCCAGATGAAATCTCCTTGGAATTAGGTAGGGTGCTGTGTTTGTGGCACTGAAAGGCAGAGGGTGGGTTAATTCAGGAAAATGAATTTATTGAAGTTATTTATTGAAGGTGGGGATTGCTCCCAGGGGAATATTGATGAATTTTCTGCCTCTCAGACAGGAGAAGGCCAGAGCTGCTCCCTGAAGAGCTGCACCGCCAGTTCATCCAAACCATGCAGGACAAAGTCTGCCCAGAGGTTCAGAGGAACCTGGAAGATTTCAGGTACCAAAACCTCTCTGTGGAGTTTCCATTTAATTCACATTTTATTTCCATCAACATCCCAGCACAGGGAAACCTGAGGGACATAAAATTCCTCTTGGATTGGATAGGAATGTACCAGGAATATACCCTGTGACGAATCTTTAAATCAAGTCACCAATTGCAGCCCTAGAGCTTGGATTTTTCATTCCTCTCAGCTGTGTGAGGAAATGTCTCTTTTCTTAGGTGTTGTTATATAAATCTCTCTTCCTGATTGTGTTTATAATCAGCTTATAGAATTTTTTTTTCCCTTTCCCTATTTTCCTTCCCTCTCCCTTTTGGGCAGGGAATAATCCCCTTTACAGAGCTGTCACGGGCATGGAGTAGAAGTTGATAATTAATTTGTTTTTTCATGTGGAGTCCTAAGAGCTCCTTGCCAAGCTCAGTAATGAAGTATTCCACATCTAAAACCCTCTCCCTTCACAGAGATGCTTTAAACACCCCAAAAGCCTCTCTGTGACTTCTTTGGGACACCCTGAGTGCCACAGGGCAATACCCAGCTGCAGGTGATGCTTCCTGGGCCCTTTTCTGTTGTAGTAAATCAGCCCAGGCTGCATTTTCTTCATGCAGGAAAAGCCAATTCTTTATTCACATTGATGCCTTGGGAAGGCTGACCTGAAACAGAGACTGGAGAATAAAATAGGGATTTATTGAAAGGCCTTTAGGATACACCTTGGGCAGGACAAGAACTAAAACTTAAGGCATCAACATCACTTCTTTTATACAATTTTCACAGACCTCGTGTGCAACACCTGTTGGCTGGCAGTTTTCTTACTACTCCATTTATTGGTCAGAAAGTGATTTGTGTGCATGTGCTGAGATTCAGGTTGTTTACATTTTTCCTTTACAGGCTCCCATGGAACAGATCTTATTGTTTATACACATGCAGTTATTTTTCATAACATGCAGTTATTTTTCAGCCCAAGAATAGGTTGTTGTGTAAACGAACCGAGATTGCTTTGGCATGGGAACTTGCAAATTGCTGAACTACACTTAGCAGAGATGACAGCTGTTAATTTAATAGAGCAGGCCTGATTTTATGAGAACTTTCTTTAATAATTCTTCTGCTTATCCCAACTTTTTTGCAGGCAGAAGAGGAGCATGGGGCTGACCCTGGCCGAGGGGGAGCTGAGCAGGCTGGACGCGGAGCGGCTGCGCGACCGCAACGCCGTGGAGAAGGAGAGGAGCTGTGCAGAGCAGATCCTGGCCAAGATCGAGGAGGTCCTGTAAGTGACAGCAAAGAGAAAAGTAGGGTAAAAACCAAAAAGAATAATAAAAAAATTATAATGATTAATAATAATTATTATTATTAATAATAATAATAATATGCTGTGGAGAAGGAGAGCAGCTGTGCAGAGCACGTCCTGGCCAAGATCGAGGAGGTCCTGTAAGTGACAGCAAAGAGAAAAGTGGGGTAAAATAATAATAATAAAATAATAATGAATAATAATAAAATAATAATGTTAATAATAATGTTAATAATAATAAAAAATGTTGTGGAGAAGGAGAGGAGCTGTGCAGAGCAGATCCTGGCCAAGATCGAGGAGGTCCTGTAAGTGACAGCAAAGGGAAAAGTAGAGTAAAATAATAATAATATAATAATTTATAATAATAATAATTAATAATAATAAAAATAATAATAGTAAGTGCCATGGAGAAGGAGAGGAGCTGTGCAGAGCAAATCCTGGCCAAGATCGAGGAGGTCCTGTAAGTGACAGCAAAGAGAAAAGTGGGGTAAAATAATAATAAAATAATAATGAATAATAATAAAATAATAATGTTAATAATAATGTTAATAATAATGTTAATAATAATAAAAAATGTTGTGGAGAAGGAGAGGAGCTGTGCAGAGTAGATCCTGGCCAAGATCGAGGAGGTCCTGTAAGTGACAGCAAAGAGAAAAGTGGAGTAAAATAATAATAATATAATAATTTATAATAATAATTAATAATAATAAAAATAATAATAGTAAGTGCCATGGAGAAGGAGAGAAGCTGTGCAGAGCAGATCCTGGCCAAGATCAAGGAGGTCCTGTAAGTGACAGCAAAGGGAAAGGTGGGGTAAAATAATAATAATAAAATAATAATGAATAATAAAAAAATAATAATGAATAATAATGAAATAATAATAATAATAAATTAAAAATAATAATAATAAATGCTGTGGAGAAGGAGAGGAGCTGTGCATAGCAGGTCCTGCCCAAAATCGAGGAAGTCCTGTAAGTGACAGCAAAGAGAAAGATGGGGTAAATAATAATAATAATAATAATAATAATAATAGTAATAATAAAGGTGCTGCCTCAGACGTGGGAAGAGCAGAATGAAGGGATCGGGGTCCCAAATCCCAGTGGGGTGCCACATCCCTGTGGGGCTGATCCCTTGTCCCCCACAGCATGGGGCTGTACCTGCTCACAGCAGCTCTTGTTTCCATCAGCATTTCAGCTTCCTTGGAAATATTTAAGAGAGTTCCCAGCAGTTTGCACTAACCCTGAAAAGGTGAAACAGTGTGAAACCTTTCTGAATGTTTGTGTCCTGTCCCTTAAAGAAAAGAGTTTTTATTTCTGTCCCTGAGTGTTTGCTGGGGCAGTGGCAGGGCAGGAGGGAAGTGATGGTGCTGCTTTGTCCAGGAGGCTGCAGTGAAACGCTGCAGGGAATTCTGCCACTCTCAGCTTGTGCATTATTACATCAGAGCCCTTCTCCTGCACAAACAACACCTTCACAACTCATTTTCTCCTTTTTAATGTGAGCTGAATCCAATTGCCACAGCTGAACCTTCAGTTTTGATTCTTGATTTTATTTTTTTTCCCCTGCTGGGACTGCTGAACATTCTAAAGGACACTTCAACACAGCTGCTGATGCTCTGGGTGGATGGGACCGGGTGTTAATTGGGTTTTGAGTTTGGTTTTAAAAGCGTTTTTTGTTTTTAGGATGACATCTCAGCCTCTGGAAGAAGACAAGAGGTAATGGGAGTTGTGGAGCTGGGGCTGTGTTGTGCTGATAGAACACGACAGCCCTCTCCTGGCTGCTCCTGCCACTCTGCTGCATCCCTGGCGTTCAGCATTGGAATTCAGAGCAGCAGCCTCTTCTCTGCTGATGTTTGTTGCCTGTGTTTCACATCTGAAGAATTACTGTCACTGAGAGTCGGTGTTTATTTTTGTTTTGTGTTGTAACTGCTTCAATCTGCTCTCACATTTATTTTCTGTGTGTGCCTTGTCCTGTTCACTTTTTATCCAAGCAGCTTTTCCTCTGCTTTCTGCAGTCACCTTTTAGTGCTGCTTATTTGTACCATAACTCAAAGTGATAATGTGACATCAAATATGGGCTCAGTGTAGAATTTTAGGACTTTCTGTGTAATTCTTAAAATTGTATTTTCACCTCCTGGGCTTCTGTGCCTTTTATCATGGAATGATTGAGGTTGGAAGGGACCTTAAAGTTGATTTAATTCCAATCCCTGTCACAGGATTGGACACCTTCAACTGTCCCAGGTTGCTCCAAACCCTGTCAAACCTGGCCTTGGACACTTCCAGGGATCCAGGGGCAGCCACAGCTGCTCTGGGCACCCTGTGCCAGGGCCTCCCCATCCATATATTCCATCTTTATTTACTCCATATTTATTTACTCCATCTTTATTTACTCCAATTTACAAAAGGATAAATTCTGACCTTGGCTGAGCCTTCCCATTATCTGTGGGAATTTATTTCCATTCATTTCATCCCTTACTTTAATTTAAAATGAACTTCTCAATAGAAATTTGTCACTTGACCTTAATTTTATTAACTCAGTGCATTTTCCCAATATATTTCTGTTAAACCTCCCTGGTTTTTTGTGTGTTTGGCAGCTCCACGATGCAATATGTGATCCTCACCTACATGAAGCACCTGGGAGTCAAAGTGAAAGAGCCTCGGAACCTGGAGCAGAAGCGGGGCCGGATTGGTTTCCTGCCAAAGATCAAGGTAGTGCTGCCCACAGAGGATTTGTGTGCAATTCAAACCCCAGTTCTGCAGGGAAAAATTCAAAATCTGTGTGATTTTTGTTTGCCAAGAGGATCTGGGATTGCTGAGCTGCACAGCAAACCTGAGAGCTGAAATTGGGTTTTCTGCATCTGTTGGCAGAGGCGTGAATTGGAAATAATTGGAATTATTTCCTTTCTCTCTACTCCTGAATTCACCTCGTTTTTCTCAGTTATTAAAACTTTGGGTGAGGAATATTTCCTAGAACACAACTTAAACCACAGTAGGTTCTCATTAAATCTGTTGCCTTGTTTATTTCAATTTTTTTCTGGAGAAACTTGCCCAAACCCTCCTGGTTTGTGATGCAGGAGAGCTCTTCTCCCTGCCACCCCCACTTTTCCAGTTATATAATGAATATTTCCACCAAAACTTCATCCCTTGTCTCCCACAGCATGGGGGTGTATCTGGTCACAGCAGCTGCTTATTTCCATCAGCATTTCAGCTTCCTTTGAAATATTAAGAGAGTTTCAAGCAGTTTGCACCAACTGTAAAAAGGTGAAACAGCGTGAAACCTTTCTGAAGGTTTCTGTCCTCTCCCTTCTGCATCCTTAAATAATTAACCAAATAATTAATTAACCCAATAAACAGCTGGATTTGAAGCAGTGAGTGATGAGTTTGCTTTTCTTTACCTGCAGCAAAGCATCAAGAAAGAGAAAGAAGGAGAGGAGAAGGGGAAGAGGAGAGGCTTCCCCAACATCCTGGGCCCCCCCAGGAGACCGAGCCGGCACGACAGCGGCGCAAGTACGGAACCCCTGGGCCTGAAAGCCACGGAAAATCCCTCCTGCCTCGAAAAATTCCTGCCAGGAATACTGCCCTGTTCCCCCATCATCCCACCCATCCTGCCTCACCCAATCCCAGTCCTCCCAGTTTGGAATTCCCCGGCTTCTCCCAATTCCCTTCCAACCCTGTCTCACCCTGAGCGGACGGGGAATCGAATTTTGGGGTGGGATTGAGTGATTTTCAGCAGGTTTGAGTGATTTTCAGCAGGATTGGGTGATTTTCAGCAGGTTTGAGTGATTTTCAGCAGGATTGAGTGATTTTTGTCAGGACTGAGTTATTTTCGTCAGAATTGAGTGATTTTCAGCAGGATTGAGCATTAGTGATTCAGAATTAGTGACCCTAAACGTTTTGTTGTTAAAATCCCATTTCGAAGACACCCAGATCTGTTTTGCTCCCCAAATGCTGCTTCTCTCACCACGTTCCAGCAGTGTGATGATTCTCTTTCACAGAATCCCAGAATTTCACAGAATTTCTAGGTTGAAAGAGACCTCCAGGATCATCGAGTCCAACCCAGCCCTGACACCTCAACTAAACCCTGGCACCCAGTGCCACATCCAGGCTTTCCTTCAACACATCCAGGGATGGTGACTCCACCACCTCCCCGGGCAGACCATTCCAGTCCTTTATCAGCCTTGCTGTAAAAAACTTTTCCCTGATATCCAGCCTGGATTTCCCTTGGCACAGCTTGAGGCTGTGTCCTCTGGTTCTGTCAGTGCTGCCTGGAGAAAGAGCCCAAGCCCAGCTGAGCACAGGCACCTTTCAGGGAGCTGTGGAGAATGATGAGGGCACCCCTGAGTCTCCTTTTCTCCAGGCTGAACAAGCCCAGCTCCCTCAGCCGTTCCTCACAGGGTTTTTGCTCAGTTGGCAGGGCCATGGAGATGCAGAAGCCCAGGCACCCCAAGCACTCACCCACAGCCTGCTCCGTGAGCCCGGAGCCCCCCGAGTCCAGCAAGATGCGGCAGAGCGGCTCCTCCAGCGATGGCACCGACGCCCCGTACCCCCCTGCCAACCCCATGTCCCCCCTGGCCATGGGGCCCTTTGCCTCCCCAGAGGGCAGCAAGGACAGTGACACAGGTAGGGTGGAATGCAGCACGGTTAAAGGCTGTGCTGGGGACAGGATGTGTGCAGAGCGCTGATGCAACGAGCTGGGCCAGTTAGGAAATGCTTTGATGTCAGCAGAGCTGCTCTTCCTCACCTTAATCAGCTTTCCTCAATTGAGGAATCTTGCCACGAGCAGCAGGGGTTGTTAGTGGGTTCTGCCACTGTGGTGTTGGATCATCCAACAGGAAAAACCCAACAGGTACCAGCCTGTGTCACCTGAAACTTTTGTCACTGGGATTTGTTCTGTCCAGTCTGGGAATCAAGTTCCTCCAGCTCTTGAAGCTGGAATCAGGAGGCTCAGGAGCTCTGAAGCTGGAATCAGGAGAGGCTGGGAGGTTCTCTGATGTTCTCTGATTATTTGGTTCCTCACCTTTCACATTCATTCCGTGGGCAGGTTTGAAGCAGCCTGGGGAAGCCCCACCTGCCAGTGACTCCATGGACGGCACCCCCCGCACGCCCAACAACACCTTTGAGTTCCCATCTCCCTTGGAAAACCTGCAGGAGGAGGAGGGAGAGTCAGAGAGGTAATTCTGGGTGCTTGAGGGAGCCTTGAGAGACTCAGGAAACCTTGGATGGGTTGGAAAAGATCATTGTAGAGAATCCTTGTCAGTGTGCAGTGGCTGTTAAAATTTAGTATGTAAAATTACAGTGACATAATTTGTGTTAAATATTGTTGGTAAAATTAGGAAACTTTGCTCTGTGTCTCTGCTGTGATAGAAAACTGTCAGGAAAGGGGACAAAATCCTCTGGTTTGGAGCTCAGAACACCATTCTGAAGTCGTGCTGAGGGGCTGAGCAGGGAGAAATTCAGGCATGAGCTTCCCTGATGATTTCTTTCCTTCCTTGCAGGATGGTTGACATGGGAACACCAAAGCCTTTTCGCAAGTGAGTGTGCTCAAAAATGTTTGAACTTGGCTGAATTTGTTTGGATTTCCAGAGGTTATGAAGCAGAAAGCAGCAGTGCTCATTGTTCTGAGCCAGCACAGTTGCCTGCATGACCTTTTTTTCTTTAAGAACACAAGAAATCAGACACTGGCAGCCATTTATAGGGCAGGTGGAATGAGTCATATGCAAAAACACCCCTTTGATCTGTGAGTGAGGTGGAATGATTGCTGTATCCACTGATTTGAATGGATGGGAGGTGGGTTAGGGAGTAGAGATATCCCTATTTCCCTTTTCATCCTGTGTTGCTGTTGGTTCTGTACCTGCAGACAGACAGAGGCAAGGAACTGTAACCTGCCCTTTTCACTGCCTTGAGAGCTCACTGCAAACGGTTTGATCTGTGCCATTAAAAGGGGAGTTATGAAAACACTGTCAGAACAGGCAGGCACCTGTAAAGGGCAAAATTAGAGAATGTGCCCAGAGGTTCAGGCATCCAACAGCCTCCAGCTGGCAGGGGCAGTGTTCATAAATCTGATTTATGTACTCGGTTTTTCCCTGAAATGGGAATTCTCTCCCATTTTTTCTCCTCCCACCAGGATGGACAGCGTTGGCTTTGCAGATGTGCAGAGTGAGGATGAGCTCTATGACTTCGACATGGACATGGACCCTCCCAACTGGCAGCAGCTCGTGAGCAGGGAGGTGCTGATGGGGCTCAAACCCTACGAAATCAAGCGGCAAGAAGTGATCAATGGTGAGATGGAGGTGCTCTCCTGCCTGGCCAAGCTCAGAGTTGAAACCTTCCCCTGGAGCTCTGAAGTTCTTAAAATTTTACAATTAGGTTTTTATTCATTGATTTTAT
Source organism: Acrocephalus scirpaceus scirpaceus (assembly GCA_910950805.1). Classification (NCBI taxonomy): domain Eukaryota; kingdom Metazoa; phylum Chordata; class Aves; order Passeriformes; family Sylviidae; genus Acrocephalus; species Acrocephalus scirpaceus. Next base: position 2,670,888 of record OU383793.1, read on the forward strand.
GAACTAGTGGCTGGAGAATTGTAGAACTTGTGGTTTGAAGAGTTCTCAGGTGTGAATCCTGTGCTTGTTACTGGGAAATAACCCGAGCTGAGATTGATCCAGTCCTTAGAGGAGAAATAAACAATACCAAGTGGTTATTAAACAATATTAAGGCACTGAAAGGCCAGTTTTTCATATGTTCACTAAAAGAAAACAAGAAAAGCTTGGTTTTTGGAAAGCAGGTGGTGGAAATGCTACTCCCAAAGTTCAGATTTGGGAAGCTCAGGTTTGCAGCTCCTGCAGAAGTGTCTGTGTGGATTTGTGAGCTCGGAGCTCGCTGTTAGTTTGGGATACACAATAGAATTTTACAAATAATTCAAACATGGATTTACAGTAGAGCCTGAATATGGACCAGGGAGGGAAATGCTGCTGAGGGATCTGTTCTGAGCTCTGCTCTGGCTCCCCAGCTGCAATCCTGCTCTCCTGTCTCCCCAGAGCTGTTCTACACCGAGCGAGCCCACGTGCGCACGCTGAAGGTCCTGCACAACGTCTTCTACCAGAGGGTCACCAGGGAGGGCATCCTCAGCTCCAGTGACAAGAGGAAAATCTTCTCCAACCTGGAGGATATCCTTGGGCTGCACGGTAGGAGCACCTGGATGCTGGAATTCCGGCTTCCATGGGTGAAAAATTGAAGCAAAGGGACCCTGGAACACGAGGCAGCTTGAGCTGAATTCTTCAGGGCCTGTTTTTGCTCACACTTGTTCCATTTCTGATCCACAAAGATAATTTGATCAGGAATCATGTGTGCAGTGTTCCTTTTCCTTCTCTGTGTTGATTCATGCTTGGTAAAGGAGCAGTTTTGAGATGGTACAACCTGAAGAGAGCAGCAAACAGATTTATAAAGGTTGATGTATTTCTGTTTCTGAAGGGTGGCCCTTCCTCACTGCTTAGGGAAATGACAGCTCACAATAGGAATTTCAGCCACTGAATAATCAGCTGTGTGGTTTTGTGGCTTCTGCATTATTCCTGTTCATAGAAAAATGAGATTGAGCTCAGAAAAGATAAGTTTGGAATGATTCTTAGGGGTCATTTGGAGACAGGTGTGACACAAGTGCAAAGGAGTTACACCACATTTTATTAGTTATTCTAAATTTATTAAGTTGCAAGATACTGTTTATTAGCTAAAAAAAATAATTTCAAATCTAATCTTCTCCTAGAATAGCTTTTATGTTAAATGCTGAAAATTAAGCCAGCAATTTGATCACTTTTAATAAAATTTTCCTTTTTCCCTTGTTTTTAAGTTGCACTGAATGATCAGATGAAATCTGTCCGAAAAAGGAATGAGACTTCTGTCATTGGCCAGATCGGGGAAGATTTGCTCTCCTGGGTAAAATTCTTTTAATATTTCTTATATTTGAAAATAATGTGCCACAGAATGACCAATAGAGCCAGAGGTTGGAGGAGAGAATTCCCAGCAATGGGAACTGAAGGGCTGAGAGTTCTGGAGCCAAAACAGAGCTGGAGGATGAGGGGGGAAGGAAAGCAGGAGGAGCTCAGAGGATTTTCATCTGACTGGAGAGAAGAGTCATTTAAGGCACAGGAATAATTTCCTTAGGATGTGTGGGTAGGATAGAAAAGTACTTTTGGGTACATAAAGGTGAGAGTGGGATTTTGAAAAATATAGTGGCACCATTTATTTCAATAACACTGAAATGTGAGCCTGGTGTTGCCTGTGGTGCAGTTAAAAGATGGTTAAAAATACTGAGTTCTAATCTTAGAACATAAAAATTTGGAGTTTATAGTGCTGTTGCAGGCTTCACTTTTGAGCTCTTCATGGAAAAATTTGGCTGCCACATCCCTGCAAGTGTTCAAGGATGTTTTGGGATAGTGGAAGGTGTCCCTGCCCATGATGGGGATGAGCTTTAAAATCCCTTTCAACCAAACCAATTTGGAATTCTGTGATGTGGATTCAGGAAGAGTTTGAGATTTAAAGGTCCCCTCTGGGAAGACAAAGCCTTAAGCCAGGGCAGAAATTCCTCATTTTTGTCAATAATTCCTTTCTCCCCTGGTGAGCCCAGTCCTGTGTGGCTCTGCCTGCTGAGCTCCAGCCTGTCTGAACTTGGCTTTTTTGCCTTTCTGGCACAGTTTAGTGGAGCAGCAGAGGAGAAGCTGAAACTTGCCACTGCCACCTTCTGCAGCAACCAGCCCTTCGCCCTCGAGGTCATCAAGTCCCGCCAGAAGAAGGACTCGCGCTTCCAGACCTTTGTGCAGGTGGGTTTGCCACAGGCCTTGGAGTTTCTCCACCAGGCTTGGAGGTTTTTCCACCAGGCTTTAAGTTTTTTCCACAAAGCTCTGAGTTTTCTCCACCATGCTTTGAGTTTTCTCCCCCAAGCTTTTGAGATTTGTTCCCCAGGCTTTTGAGGTTTTTTCCACCAGGCTCTTGAGTTTTTTCCCCTAAACTCTGAGTTTCTTCCCCAAGCTTTTGAGTTTTCTTCAGCAGGCTTTGAGTTTTCTCCACCAGGCTCAGAATTTTTTCCACCAGGCTCAGAGTTTTTCCCACCAGGCTTTTCAGATTTTTCCCCTAAATTCTGAGTTTTTCCACCAGGCTCAGAGTTTTTTCCTCCAAGCTCTGAGTTTTCTCCACCAGGCTTTGAGTTTCCTCCACCATGCCTTGAGTTTTCTCCCCCAATCTTTTGAGTTTTGTTCCCCAGGCTTTTGAGTTTTTTCCACCAAGCTCTGAGTTTTTTCCACTAAGCTTTGAGTTTCTCCACCAGGTTTTGAGTTTTTTCAACCAGGCTTTTGAGTTCTTTCCCCTAAACTCTGAGTTTTCTCCACCAGGTTTTGCGTTTTCTCCACCAGGCTCAGAATTTTTCCCACCAGGCTTTTCAGTTTTTTCCCCTAAATTCTGAGTTTTTCCACCAGGCTCAGAGTTTTTTCCTCCAAGCTCTGAGTTTTCTCCCCCAAGCTTTTGAGTTTTGTTCCCCAGGCTTTTGAGTTTTTTCCACCAGGCTCTGAGTTTTTTCCACTAAGCTCTGAGTTTCTCCACCAGGTTTTCAGTTTTTTCCACTAGGCTTTTGAGTTTTCCCCTAAATTCTGAGTTTCTCCACCAGGCTTTGAGTTTTCTTCCCCAGGCTTTTGAGGTTTTTTCCAACATTCTTTGAGTTTTCTTCACCAGGTTTTGAGTTTTCTCCACCAGGCTGAGAATTTTTTCCACCAGGCTCAGAGTTTTTCCCACCAGGCTTTTCAGTTTTTTCCCCTAATTTCTGAGTTTTTCCACCAGGCTCAGAGTTTTTTCCTCCAAGCTCTGAGTTTTCTCCACCAGGCTTTGCGTTTCCTCCACCGTGCTTTGAGTTTTCTCCCCCAAGCTTTTAAGTTTTCTTCCCCAGGCTTTTGAGGTTTTTTTCACCAGGCTCTGAGTTTTTTCCACTAAGCTCTGAGTTCCTCCACCAGGCTCTGAGTTTTTTCCACCAGGCTTTTGAGTTTTTTCCCTTAAACTCTGAGTTTCTTCACCAGGCTTTGAGTTTTTTTCCCCAGGCTTTTGAGGTTTTTTCTATCATTCTTTGAGTTTTCTTCACCAGGCTTTGAGATTTTCTCCACCAGGCTCAGAATTTTTTCCACCAGGCTCAGTTTCTCCCACCAGGCTTTTCAGTTTTTTCTCCTAAATTCTGAGTTTCCTCCGCCATGCTCTAAGTTTCCTCCACCAGGCTTTGAGTTTTCTCCCCCAGGCTTTAGAGTTTTCTCCACCATGCTTGGAGTTTTTTCCCCCTAAACTCTGAGTTTCTCCATCATGCTTTGAATTTTCTCCACCAGGCCTTTGAGTTTTTTCCACCAGGCTTTTGAGTTTTTTCCACCAGGCTTTTGAGTTTTCCCCACCAAGTTTTGAGTTTTCTCCACCAGGCGTTGAGTTCTCCACTGGAGTTTGAGTTGCCCCAGCACAGCCCAATGAATCCTCCTAGATAAAGTTCTGATAATTAATGACATTAATTAATGACATTAATGAATGACATCATGCTTATGGCTGGGGATCATTTCCAGCAGTGTATTTCTCTCTCCTGATGGTTTCTGCAGGGAGGAGCCTTCAGTTGTGGGCAGCACAGAGTGCAGGGCAGCCCATGCTGCCCCAGGCAGGAGATCCCATCGCCCTGGGGGTGCCAGGGATGCCAAACTCTGTGGGGCAGAGAGCTCAGAGTGCCAGGGGCAGGGCACAGCTGCTGCACAGCTGCTCTGCCTGCCAGGAGCGGGGTTTGGGTGGCATTTACAGGGGAGATGATCCTGACAAATGTCCTGTGCTTTGCTGGGTGTAAAAGCCCAAACCGATCTGTTCCCTGGGTGCTGCTGACTGAGATTGATCAGGGCTGGGCCCGTGCCCGTGGGGAGTAATGAGGGGAGGCAGGCAGTGCTGCTGTGATGAGCTTTTCCTGCGGGTAATTGCAGATGGAGAGGGGATGTGTTGTCTGGGTGATAGATCTTGGCATCTCTTGTCTTGTATTTAATTACTGGCAAGTGAAGTAATAGATGTTTAAGTGATGAATAGATGTTGTGCATTCAGGTAATTATGGCCTTAATAAAAATGACAAATGCAGATATTGTGCTGTTGAAATTTAGGATGCCGAGAGCAATCCCCTGTGCCGGCGGCTGCAGCTGAAGGATATCATCCCCACGGAGATGCAGAGGTTGACTAAATACCCCCTTCTGCTGGATAACATTGCTAAATACACAGGTAAAGCCTTTCCACTGGGGTTTGAGCACCCACCTCAGCAGGGTTTTTAGGTGAATGTGTTAAATAACATTTGAATTTTATGTGCCTCTCTCTGTTTTCATTGCGACCTCACTGCTGCCTTCTGCACGGGAGGTGTAAAAAATAATAATAAAAAGAAAAAGCCGGTGTTTGCTCCTCCTTAGGAAAATAAAAAGGAAATTCAGAGTGAAATAAGTGAATCTGTCAAACCTCCAAAGCAGCACAGAACGTCCTGGTGCTCTTGCAGAGGGTGGGGATTAATTAGGATGTGTTACACTGAAAGATACTTTGAGCACAACAGGTAAAAACGTGATAAATAATAGCACAAAATGCCTTCCCAGCTTTACTATCTGATACCCGCTGCAGAGTAATTCCATTACTCATAAAAATAGACTGCAGCTACAAGTTCTCTCTAATCCTAATTAGGAAAGCATGTGATACTCCATTATCTTTGATGTACTGGTTTATGTTCCTGTTAACTGAATCCTCAGCGTGGCTGCTGGTGCTGGTGAGGATTGATGGGTTCACCTGTGCCTGTGCTCTTAGGAAGGATTTCAGGTTTCTCAGGTTATTGTGAATAGTTGTCACAAGGCCCTATAAAAAGGGGAGTAACAATTGTATTATGTGAAATGCTCTGCAGGTCACAATGTGTTCTCTCCTGTCACAAATCTCATTTTGATCATTATTGCAGTGCTTTTGTTGATAGAGTTCTCCGTGAGTTTAACTCCTCCTTGTCCAATTTGAAGCCAGCAAAGTGCACTGGAGGGGTGACTGGTCAAACCTTTGCTGGGGAGCCCTGTCCCAGTTGGTTTTATTCTTGCAGAGCTGCCTGAGGAGAAGGAGAAAGTGAAGAAAGCAGCAGATCACTGCCGCCAGATCCTCAACCACGTGAACCAGGCTGTCAAAGAGTCCGAGAACAAGCAGGTGGGAGGGGCAGAGTGAACACCCAGGGCTGGGGGCTGCAATAAACCTGCACTCTGTGACCACTCCCTTGCATTTCCTGCAGCATTTGGAGGATTATCAGCGGCGACTCGACCTCTCCTACTTGAAGCAGTCAGAGGATCCCATGATGGATGAGTTCAGGGTGAGTGGCAGCATTAAACCAGCCCTGTGTGAGTTGAGTTTGCAGCCCTGTCGTGCATCTTCTGATGCACAATCAAGCAGTCTTTGGAGATAAATATTTCTGTGTTAAAGTGAAAACAATTAGTCTCAGAAATGTGAGTTTTGCCACCTTCCTGAGGATTTCTGTGGCTCTAAGAGCCCAGTTCTGCACATCGTGGTGCTGATGAAGCTTGTCAGCTCTGTGCAGCAAACCTTTATGGCCTGCAAGCTCAAGCACTGTGTCCCAGCAGAGATAGCTGATGGATAATGAGATTACTGTGGATATTTATCTCGTGTCAGTGCGTGTCTTAGTGAACTGGAGAGGCCTTGGAGAGCCCTGGGGTGTAACAGTGGGATTGGCTTTAAAAGGAGAGCTCGGATAAAAAACGTGGGAGATCCACACAGCCAAATAAAGCCTGAAGTACAGTATTAAAAATTAAAAATTCACAGCTCCTGTAAATCCCTGCAGTTTTGTTGGGAGCTGGTTACCTGCTGGTTGCTTCCACATCTCCCTCAAAGTCAGTGTGAATGAAAAAAAAAAATCTTTTCTATAAAACTCTGTCATGTATCCTTCCCCAAATCAACTTGTGAGGAAAGGAAGAATTTCCTGGCAGCTCTGAGATCTCGCTGTCATTGATTGCAGACTCTGAGACTTGGAAGGGATGAATTGTGAAAATTGTCACTTCTGCTTGCCTGCAGATCTAAATGTCACAAGCACTGAAGTGCCTGAAGAATCCATTGACATTACAAATCCTGTCAGATCATCGGGATGATTTGTAAATAATTTGTAGGCACACTTGACTTGCAAATCAAGTGCTGCAGCATTAATCAGTTGTAATGCTGGAAATGAACGTGGGGTGTTGGAAAAAACTCCTCCTAGGAAACAGGTGACATCCTAATGCCCCAGCAGCGTGACTTGGTGGGAGAATTCCCCACCCTGTGGCACTTGGAATGTGGGAAAGAGCAGTGGGAAAGTGATAAACAGCGTCTCTGATGAGATTTTGGGTTCCCTGCTCCGTGTTTCTTTTCTCTGGGTTGAGCTGCTTAGCTCCAAACTGGAGCTCCTCTGGCATTCCTGTGTTTTATCATGACTTGCTTCCATGGAAATTTCATTTTTTTTGTCTTTCCTCTGGTGACAGAACCTGGATCTAACAAAGAGAAAAATGCTCCACGAAGGGCCCCTGACCTGGAAAGTGAATCGTGACAAAACCATCGGTGAGTCTGGGCCATCCCCTCGCTCCCCTGGCTCTGGGGGAGTTTGCTGGGAAGGAGAGGAGGGAAAAGCTCTGCTGCAGCTCCCAATTATGCTTCTTACTGCCACCTCTAATAATGCCTGTGTGCTTCTCTGAGCTGATTAAATTATTCTTGTCAATTCTGAAATGTGCTGGAGTATCATTAGGGCCACGCAGGGACACAGCAGTCAGTCATGCTCCGATCCAATTCCATCTGTGGCTTTCTGCTGGAGTTTTCACCAGGAAGATTTGCAAGCTTTGCCTGGAACGGCACAGCACTGATTGCTGCCTCTGCATGAGTAATCAGAAATGCAGCTTTTGATGGGAATCTTTTAACTCATTCTGGGCTTTTTTTTTTATTATTTTGCACTCTGGGCAGATCTGTACACGCTGCTGCTGGAGGACATCCTGGTGCTGCTGCAGAAACAAGATGACAAACTGGTGCTGAAGTGCCACAGCAAGATCCTGGCATCCACAGCTGACAGCAAACACACCTTCAGCCCCATCATCAAACTCAACACCGTGCTGGTTCGCCAGGTGGCCACAGGTCAGTGCAGCCCACTGAGAAAGCAAAAAAGAGGAGCCAAAAATAAAGATTAGCTCAGTTGAGGAAGATGGTTTTGTGTAGATTTTCAGAGCAGAACACGGAAAACTGCGTAGGCTTAATTCTTGGTTGTCCAACATCGTGCTTAGTATGGATGAGCTGTTTAACTTCTTTGCATCAGTAATAGGCATTGCTTGGGTTTTAAATAGACTTCTAAATGAAAGTACTCTGATTGTGTTAGAGCAAAAGCTCTCTGGAAATTATTAGAAGGGAAAAGAGGAGAAATGAAGCTTTTTCAAAATGGCTTGAAATGGGTTTTTTTTTCCCCTTTGAGGGCACATTCCTTTGATAGGACAAGGTCAGTGTTTCTGTATTAATGTTAGAGTTATCTCATGGACTTTCTCCTTGCTTTGGGCTGGGGTTGTGGCTTGCTGTAGGAAGTTTTGGGAGGCTGTGTGGCTCCTGTTTCAGTGCTGCCCTCCCTGTGTTGGTGCAGATAACAAAGCGTTCTTCGTCATCTCCATGTCGGCGACGGGGGCTCACATCTACGAGCTGGTGGCACAGACTGTCTCAGAGAAGAATGTGTAAGTCCTGGGGTCAATTCCAGCTCCTGAGAGGCCTTTCCCTCATGAATTCCCTGAGTTCCTTCTCCAAACTTGGCTGGAAACCTGCTGGTCCCTGTAGGAAGCATCCATGGATAGTCCCTCCCAGCCAGCTCACTCCAGACCCTTTCCTGACCTCCAAAATGTTTTTATTTACCCTGAAAATTCAGGGGGTTTGGGCCTGACTGCCAGATCAGACAGAGAAATAATCCTGCATCTTCATGCAGCACCAGAGATCTTTGCAGATTTACATTCTGGCATCATAAACAGCCCACTGCAGGAATTGGATTCCATGGCTTTATTGGGAGAAACTCTTTTCTCCTAAGGAATACTCAGGGATATTTGTGTTTATGGGATCCACGAGTGTTGTTGCACGTATTACACTTCAGTGAGGTGTGAAATAATGCTTTTTTATGTATTTATATATAAATTAACTGGTGACAAATGATTAGGTCCTGTCTATCATTTCTGTCTGCTGAAGAGCATCCAGGTGAGCTGAGCTTTGTGCTGTGGTGATTTCAGGGTGTTCCTGTGGGGAGGAATGAATGTAACACAACTTAAAAAAAAAATACATTTCTTTTGGTGAGAAAAGCAGTAATAATAACTGGGTTTAAGAGGATTAAATAGAGAAATGCTCATTCTGTTCCACTTGCTGCATGGTTTTATTTGCTGTTTCTGCTGCAGCTGGCAGGACCTCATAGCTCAGATGGCAGGGACTGTGAAGATGGGGAGCAGCAGAAGAGTGATCCCACTGCCTCAGTCAGGCCCTGGAGAGTAAGTCAAAACTGTAGGAAGAAGAAAAGCTGATTTTTCTTTCCCCAGCACCCCTTTTCCTGCTCAAAAAAATTGCCCTCCAGAGCGTGGATTCTCCTGCAGATCAACGTGACTGAAAGGATGTGTTTGTTCTTCCCTCCCTGCAGAGAGGAGCGTGAAGAAGAGGAGCAGCAGAAGCTCAAAGAGCAGCATGACATTCCTGCCAGCAGCCTGCAAAGTCCAGGTAAAACAGGGATTCAGGGAAATGGGAGCAGGAGGTTTGCTCCATGGATGTGCCCAGCCATATTCCTGAGGGCTATGGGATACTAGAGCAGCTTTGAGGTTTTCCTGGAAAGGGATGATTTCTTTACAAATCTTTCAGAGAAGTGATGCTGAACCTCTTGGAAATGCACTTTTTACTATTTCCCTCTGATTTATAAACTGCTGGGAGTCTTTTTCTTAACTCTGGAAAGAACTGGCATTTTATTACCAAAGCCATGCTCAAAAATTTTAGTGTTTCCAGAGTGGAATTTTCTGCAGTTTTATCATCATCACCTCACCTGAATTTTTGTTCTCTGTCCTCCAGATAAAGAATTGGGCCTGGAGTCTCCCTTAATCCTGAACCCTCAGTCCTCTTCCCCCATCATGTCTGACAAGGCCAAGGTGGAAGGGCTGCTGGGGGCAGAGGGGCAGTTTGAGAAGGTGCAGCAGGCAGAGCTGGCACTGAAGGACTCCTCTGCCTATGAACACCCAGCCAGCAGCTCAGCCTCGGTGCCAGAGGGGCAGTGGGCACGGGATGCCCTGAGGAACTGTGAGTACCCAGGGGTTATTTGGGGTTTGGAGGGATGGGATTTGTTCAAACAGCCCAGTTCCATTCATTACCCACTCCCCCCAGGCTGGATTTCACACAGAATGGCAGAAAGGAGTTGTGAATCCATGCACTGCCCCGCCCTGGGTGTGGGAACGAGGTTGGACAGGACAGTGATGGGACAATCCAGAGATCTCTGGAGTCAGGGCTGGGTTTGGAGCGTGCAGTTCATTGCACAGGGTGTGGGTGAAGGGGCCCTGCCACGAACTGCCAGGTACAGCTCAGAGCAGAGAGAGAGAGAGGAGGAAGAGGAGGAAGGAGAGAGCAAAGAAGAAAAGCAAGAGAAGAGAGCAAAGTTCCCATTCCAATCCATTAAATCTTCTTCTATCCTGAATATTCTGATTGACACCAACCAATCCAGCACAAGATACAAATCCTACAGCATTTACACACAGCCTATAACAATCACTACATTCCCATCCTGTGTTATATTTTAAACCCTAAAAACGACTCTTGGGACCCCTCCTGCCGAGCCAGCAGGGTCTGCTCTGACCCTTGGGCTCTTGGTAAGGAGAAGGGCATTGTTTAATTAATTAATTTAATTGTTTAACCTTCAGCCGGCCATACCATTGTTTTCCAGTTGTTCAGTAACCAAAGCTCGGCATCTCAGACATCCAAACTTGCCTTCAACTCTATTTCATTTATGATTTCATATTCTCTAAATCTAAGCAGTCATATTGATAAGGTTTTCCTGTTTCATCCTCCCAACACCTTGGCTTCAGGCATCTCCTTGTTTTTCTGGGGTTTTATGTCTCAAATGATGGCGAGAATGAATTTTTACCGTCCGTGGAGTGCTTTGATGGCAAAATCCTATTGCAGGACTCAGTGCACAGAGCCATTGCTGGTCAGCAGTTTTTAAAGGCAAGGCAGTCAGGCCTGGACTTATTTCTGTAGCACTGGAGCAGAACTGGAGAGCTTGCTTGTGTTGCAGAATGCAATTTTCCTTTTTTTTCCTCTTAGTAAAATCCTGCAAATTGTTAAGCTCGCTTATATCCAAAGCCCAGGTTCAGATTTCCTGGGTACCTGGGAGGTGGTTTGGTCTAATTAGATCAACACTTCTGTGTTGAGAGGTTTTCCTGATGGACAGATCATTGCTGGGAATTGTTTTTAAGGTTTTTAGTCACTTCCTCTGCTCTCCTTTCACAGGAGGAATGCAGGGCTCTGCAACCTGCTGGATCAGCCCTGGCAGTGCAACTCCTAAATATAACTCCCTAAAATTTGAATGAATTCATTAATCCACAGATCTCTCCTTGGCAACTCTGGAAGGGACACAAAGTCCCTCAGTTGTACTTGGAGGGAAGAGCCTGTGGAATATTTGCTTTTACCAAAATGCAGAACTCCCACATCCTTGCCCCCAGTTGCCTCTTCCGTCTCTCTGTCCAAGCAATGAAACTTATCTGCAGCCTCAGAGTTATCTCAGAGCTTTAAATCCATTTATTCAACTTCTTAGAGGATTTAAAGTTCTTTTCTAGTTCTGAATATTGGACAGATATTCTTGGTACTTGTTTTAAGAGACCGTGGCTAAAATAATCTTTGTCTGGGGGTGTGTAGGGACAGTTTTAGTGACCCTGCAGCATCTCCTGAGTGTTGAGAGTTAAAAGAGCAGCTCTCCAACCTTGTGACAAGAGCCTGAGTGACAGTTCTGCTGTTTGACATCACAGCTTTTTTTGGGTGTTGCAAGAGCATTTTGTGGTGAGGAGGAACAATCTGAGGCTCTTGACAGCAGCACGTTTCTGTTTGGAACAATATGTCCCTACTATGGAGTGTTTGCTTGGGATAATTTGGGAACTAAAGGAATGTGGGTTGAAGTTCAACCAGGCATAAATTTGCATCGAATTTCAGGGAAAACGTTTCTTAGATTTTTTTTTTCTTTTTTTTTTTTTTTTTCTCTGTCATTTTCAAACCTGAGTGGAATATTCCCAATTTCCTTGAGGTGGGAATTCCCTGCTATAACCACAGCTGTGAGCTCCTTTGCAGGGTAAAACCCAGGCACTCAGGATAATTTCTGGAGACAATTCCTTTGGTTTTCTCCAAGGAGATACAACTTGCCCTGACATATTGTAAGGTAAACTAGGCGAGTGAGGCTGCAGCCTTTATACATTTATTTTTATCCCTGTTTTTTCCAACCAAGAGCAAGGAGAGGAGTCACACCTCTGTCAGGGGGTGACCTTTGTGTCTGCTTTAATCCCTTCTGTGCTCTGTGAGCGTTGCCTGAACGTCGCCTGCATTTGTCAGGTGCCATTAGTGCAAGAGCAGGATTGTCAGATATGATCATAGAAACCGAGATTTTGGGCAAGCAGCAAGGGAGGCTCACAGAATATCCAGAGCTGGAGAGGAGCCAGAAGGATCACTGAGTCCAAGTCCTGTTTTTTTAACTGTATGTGGACATCAGAATGAGATTGATCTGTTTTTAGTCAATTCTGAGTCCTCTTTGCTGGCTTTGCTGTAGTATTATAGAGAAATTCATTAAATAGGCTCCTATTGCTGGGTGCAGGTTGTGAGAGCATTTTCTGTCTGTAATTACTTTATCTTTTAGCATATCAGTGAGCTGTGTTTTAAACCTCACCCATAAAAGCATCCTCAGTGCCAGGGCTGGGGAGAGGAGTTTGGGAATGCAGCAGCTGGATTTGTCAGGTGCCATTAGTGCAAGAGCAAAATTTTCAGATATTATCATAGAAACCGAGATTTTGGGCAAACAGCAAGGGAGGTGATGAGCTCACAGAATATCCTGAGCTGGGGAGGGGCCAGAAGGATCATTGAGCCCAAATCTTGTCCATCTCATCCCAAAGTTCTTGCTGACCCTTGCCTGTCCTTGCAGTGGGCTTGCTGACAGGAGTTTGGGAATGCAGCAGCTGGATTTGTCAGGTGCCATTAGTGCAAGAGCAAGATTTTCAGATATTATCATAGAAACCGAGATTTTGGGCAAACAGCAAGGGAGGTGATGAGCTCACAGAATATCCTGAGCTGGGGAGGAGCCAGAAGGATCATTGAGTCCAGGTCCTGTCCATTTAATTATGGGGTTTTTTAATGTACAGTGCAAAAACCATCCCTGATCTCTGAACCAGTATCACCACTAATCTCTGGGCTTTTCACAAATGATTTTTCTCAGGAGATGGGCTGGAGAGGGGCCAGAAGGATCACTGAGCCCCAATCCTGTCCATCCCATCCCCAAGTTTTTGCTGACCCTTGCCTGTCCTTGCAGTGGGCTTGCTGAGGCAGCTCTTGGTGCAGCAGCTGGGCCTGGCTGAGAAGGGCACCCTGGAGGACAGACAGCGCTTGCCCAGGTTCAGGACCGTGTCCCAGGAAGCCCAGACAGAGAGTGGGAACGAGCTGCAGCCCCCTGACAGCAAACTGCAGCAGCCTGGAGAGGACAGGAGCCTTGGCAGAACTCGAGAGGCCGCGGCTGGGCACGGCCCCCGGACTGCAGCCGAGTGCCCGGCCCCGGGGGATGCCGTGCAGCTGGTGGGCACCGAGCCCAGTGCCAGGGGCGCTTTGCCCATGGACAGCATGAACCTGGAGGGCTCCAGCTCGGAGCTGGAGGGGCTGGGGGCTGAGGAGAGCGGGGAGCATTTCTTCGATGCTCGGGAAGCTCACAGCGACGAGAACCCCACCGAGAGCGAGCTGCTGGACAGGAAGGAGGAGGAGGAGGAGGTGCAAATTCGGATCTCAGGTGAGCCCAAGGGTGATGGCCTGGCCAGGTGTCCTGGTTTAGAGCAAAATTCAGGGCAAATTTGGGACGAAACCTCCCAAAGGTTCCTCTGGGAAGCAAACCCAAACTGCCCCTCCCTCACAACCAATCCGGGTAAAAAGAACTTCCTCAGAGAAAAGTGGAAAAAATTATTTATTTAACAGAGTGCCCACAAGCACAAAGAGTGAATAATATGAAACAATAAAACTTTTTGTTGCTATGAAGTGAGATGGTAAACTCAGAAAGTTTCCGCTGTGGGCAGCTCAGCTCTCTCAGTCTCCTATGAGGCCTCTGGAGGTCCAGGCTCCAGTAGGCCGCAGGTGTGAGAGCCCTCAGTGCTCCTCTGGGTTTTTCACTCTGGAGCAGGTTTAAACTCCCCAAAAAATGGAAAAAACAGTCTAGGGAACTTCTCTGCCCTAGCTAGCTAAAAGTAATTAAAAGCACAGGAGATCTGTCTCTGTCCAAGCCTCAGCTGAACACACACTGGAGAAGGAAGTCAGGCCTGTGTAGGAGCCAGGCCTGTGTAGGAGTCAGGCCTATGTGGGAGTCAGGCCTGTGTAGGAGTCAGGCCTCTTCCCCTAAAACAAACTTGGCACTTCTCCTTCTCCCTGTCTTAGAACCAGTCTTAAAATTAAGTACAGGGCTCAATATGCAGCATAAAGAGAACAGATGATTAAGGATACGAGCATCAGAAAGTCACCCTAGGACACCAGGTCCGTTCCACACTTCACCTCCTGCTGATCTGGGATAGGACAGTCAGCTCCCACCTCACAAGAAGTGATTTTAGCCCTGTGCAAATGTGGACCTGATTAATTCTTCATGTGCTGGGGGAGAAGCTGAAATGCTGGGGGACACACCCTGTGGCAGACTGGAGTTGCAGAGGCACCAGGCACAAGCCAAGCCCTCAATTGTGGCTGTCCTGGACCATTTTATTTCTCTACTGCCCATAGAGACCTGTAGGGAAAAGGTTTTTATCTTTGTCTTTCCCTGGAGTCAAAGCACTTTTTAAAGCCCTTTTCCTGATCAAGCTTCAGAAAAGAAGCTCAAGACTTCTAATTTTACATTCCAATATTGTCCTGTAACCTTCCCACACTCTGAACCTCTTAAAAGTTTATTATTTCATTATTTTTATTGCTATTGCTGCACTAATTGACTATTTGACAGCTAGCTGAGCACACCAGACTTAGCACAGAAGCTGAGGTTTATCTCATGTGCATTTTGTAGCAGAAGCAGCTGCTATCAGGTGGATTCAACACTAACAGCCACACAGAAGTCTCTTATCCATAAATATGCTTTTATTTCAAAATTGGATTATATCCACGTGGATAAGCCAATTTGTGACTGCCCCAATGCTCCTTTCCAACTACATATTGCAAATAATTTTTCTCACTGAGACAGTTTAAATTATTAAAACTGAGCCAACAACTTCAGGCATCTAATTTATTTGTCACCTCTTCCACTGTTTACTTTTTTAACTGTATGGGGACATCAAAATGAGATTGATCTGTTTTTAGTCAATTCTGAGTCCCCTGTGCTGGCTTTGCTGTAGAAATATAGAGAAATTCATTAAATAGGCTCCTATTGCTGGGTGCAGGTTGTGAGAGCATTTTCTGTCTGTAATTACTTTATCTTTTAGCATATCAGTGAGCTGTGTTTTAAACCTCACCCATGTAAAAGCATCCTCAGTGCCAGGGCTGGGGAGAGGAGTTTGGGAATGCAGCAGCTGGATTTGTCAGGTGCCATTAGTGCAAGAGCAGGATTGTCAGATATGATCATAGAAACTGAGATTTTGGGCAAGCAGGAAGGGAGGTGATGAGCTCACAGAATATCCTGAGCTGGGGAGGAGCCAGAAGGATCATTGAGTCCAGGTCCTGTCCATTTAATTATGGGGTTTTTTAATGTACAGTGCAAAAACCATCCCTGAACCAGCTGAGTCTGATATCACCACTGATCTCTGGACTTTTCACAAATGATTTTTATCAGGAGATGGGCTGTGGGATATCCCCACTTGTGTCTCTAAAAATCTTCTCAAACCCCCCTGAGCCCTGGAGCTTCTTGGGGATGGTTGAATGAAAACCCCATTGTCCCCACAGGAAATTATTTGATCCTCGACGGATACGGAACAGTGCAGGAGAGCTCCACGGACGAGGAGGTGTCAGCCCTGGTCCTGCAGTGCACCTCCCACAGCCGGCCCCCCCTGGACTGTCCCCAGCAGCAGCAGCAGCCCCTGTCCCCAAGGGACACCCAGTCGGACGGGGGCAGCTCCCCGTTCCCCGAGGAGCTGCTGGGCGCGCGCTGGGCAGGGCTGGAGGAGCCCTGCCCCTTCCTGGGCAGCCCTCAGCTCCCTCTGGAGATCCGAGTGCAGCTCATGCAGTACATCCACAACATCGAGGATGCCCTGGAGAAGCTAAAGGTGCGTTGCTTGTTGTTGTTTTTATTGTTATTTTAATTACTATTATTACTGCACGTAGAAGGTTTGATCATCACCTGAGTGAGCTTTTGACCACTTCCATACCCATTAAATTTTGGGTTAGAAAAAAGCTTTAAAACAATTTGGGTAGAAAAGAACACAGCCATATTTCTCTTCATCTCAGGCTCTTACTCCTGGAAGCCTTTCAAGCAGAATCTTTTGGTTTTTGCTGTTTTGTGTGCATTGAGTTGTGGATCAGGACAGGCCAATAGTTCTGCTGGAGTTGGGGGGCTCTTGATTGCTTTGATTTTGATCTGGAGATATTTCTGAGGGGTAGGACAAGCAGAAGTGGAGTTTGCAACAGGACAGTGGCCTGAGGAATGTGGATTCCTGACGTAAAGATTAGGGAGAAGTTCTTCACAGAGAGGTGGGAGGGTTGGAGTCCCCATCCCTGGAGGTGTTCAGGCACAGACTGGGTTGGACTCAAAGATCTCAAAGGTCTTTTCCAGCCTTGGTCAATCTGAAATCTCTTGTGTGCTGCTGCTCAGGGTGTCAGATGAAAAAGTTGAGTTGTACTGAGGATATCAGACCAATAATGAAGTTCTCAGGCTCTGCATATTCCAAATTATTTTTGCATGGAAAAGTTTTTCTCTTTATAGAATAACTGTAGAAGGTTTGATGTGTGAAACATCCAGTAGCCAGCCTTTAATTTCCCTGAAATCAGAATATTGCATGCAAATAAAGCTGCTGATAAAGGAGCTGAGGGGGCTCACTCCAACCTGGATGTTTGCAGTGGTGAAATTTCTCTTTTCCTGTTTGAAATCCTCTTTGTTTGCTTGGTAAATCGAGAGCCAGTTGAGTTTTGGGGCTGTTGTTGTTGTTTTGCAGGAGGTTGAGGAGGATTACAGCGTTCTGCGACGCCAGGGGCTGGCTGGCTCAGCCTCCACAGGAGAGCACTCAGGTAGGAGCAACCCTGAGCCCCAGCATCAAACCCAGAGCACAAAGTCCAGTGTTTGAGGTGATGCCTTCTTGGGCTGGCCTAAAAACAGAGGGCAGAGAAAATGAAGAGAATAAAAAGCAGTTCTGTTTAATGAAGGGCTTCAGGTAAATTTAGGGCTGACAAACCCACCCAGGGGCTCCAAAAATGGACCACAGCTCATGAGTTTTCACACTTGGATCAGTTTGGTCCATTTGCATTTTGGGGGTTCATCTTCCAATTCTTCAGGTAATGAAGTCATTGACCCCAAGTTTGCTGCCCCCAACTCACTTTTGTTTCCATCTCTCAGGCCTGGGGCAGTGAGGTGTCCTTGATTCCCAGCCTGGAGAGGAATTGTTGTGTCTGCCCAAACTGGGGAAGCAGCAGCTCCCACTGTGTGTGGAGTTTGGAGTTCTACACTAAAGAATTGCAGGATTACAAATATATGAGAAATAGAAAACCTAAAATCCTAAAGCACCAGAGGTCCAGCTGGCCTCTCTCACATGCCCAGGAAAGGTTTCACCTCCTTGAGCAGCTCTGGCAGTGCTGCCTGCAGGAAAGGTCAGCTCCGTCCCTGGGGGCTCAGCTGAGCTGCTTCCTCCTCTGGAAAGTTCTGTTCCAGCAGGGTCTGCAGCCCCTGAAGGTGCCCAGCTCCCAATTCCATAAGGAGAGACCCCAGGTCCAGAAGGAGAGGCTCCAGGTCCACAAGGAGAGGCTCCAGATCTATAAGGAGAGACCCCAGATCCATAAGGAGAGACCCCAAATCCATAAGGAGAAACTCCAGATCCATAAGGAGAAACCCCAGATCCATAAGGAGAGACCCCAAATCCATGAGGAGATGCTCCAGACCATAAGGAGAGACCCCAGATCCGTAAGGAGAGACCCCAGACCCACAGGAGATACCTGCTTCCCCCCAGTTTCATCCCAGGGTGAAGCTTCTCCTCCAGAGGGATGGGAATTCCCTCAGGGAGATTCCTGGGATGCTGACCCTGGCTCTGGGTGCTCAGCAGCCCCCAGGTGGAATTGCTGAACCCCTGACAGAGGTTTGGGGGTGAAATGGGTGTGAAGCTCTCACTGAACAGCTCTCAGCCTGTAGGAACAGTCAGAAATGCCCCACACTTCTCTCTCAGTGCATCCCACTCTCTCACCACTTTTTCCCTTTTTTTTCCCCTTTTCCCCTCCCTCAGACAAAAGCTAGTCGTGTTTCCAGGAGTGGCTGAAGATTGGATGAAGAGAATCAGGACACAGCACCCGCTGTCTCCCCTCTGGACTCTGGGATGAGGGTTTGGAGCATCCAAACAGATCCATTCTCTAGCAAAGTGGGCATGGGGTGCTTTTCCTGTGGGGCATCTGCACTATCTTGTCAGTGAGGGAGTCTATTCTATTCTGCTCCTCTCCTTGCTACCAGAAATTCTTTTTTTTTTTTTCAGAACAGGAAAAAAAAAAAAAACCAAACCAAATGTACAGAGCTTTGGGTGTAGGATATAAAAAAAAAATGTATTTAGACATTTAAAAGAAAAAAAAAAATCAATGTATTTATTTGACTTCATTCCGTGTATCAAAAGCACATTTTAATTTTTTAATCTGCCTTTTTTTTTTTTTGGTTCTGTTTTTGGGTAGTGACAGTTCTGGCCCCCTGCATGTGGCCCACCCTGCCTGGTGAGGGGACAGGGGGCCCCTGTGTGCAGGGATTTCCTCACTGGACTGGACTCTGCACTCCCTGCTGGCACTCAGACTACCAAGAGCTACTCATGAAGGTGTTAGGATGGAATTTATGGCTGGAATTTGTCTGTATCCAAGCAGCTGCATGGGAATTGCTCATGTCAACCACGTGTGGAACGGGAATTTTCCATGCACTAAACAGCCAGGCACTTGAGATGGGCAAATTTTCCTTTTCCCCTTTCCCATTCCTTTGCTGGGAGAGGAGAAAGAGGTTTAATTTTGGTTTTTTTTTTCTTGACTTTGTTGGCTTTGATCATTGTCTCCTTTGTAAAGTGATAAAAATACTTGGACCTGCAGCACTTTTGTAACTCTTCTCTGGATCAAAGAAAGAAAAAAAAGAAAAAAAGAGAAAAAAAAAAAGAGAAAAAATACAAACCCAGAAGTGTTTCAAAGATGTGGGGCAGCTCTGCCCCTGATTCACTACTGAATGAAAAAGGGCTGCCATGGAGTTAGCCACAGGTACTGCTGATTATAGGGCCAGTAAGTTTTAGTACCTGGAGTATGTCTTGCTGAGGGCTCGGGGAGGGCTTTGGGGTTGTTTTTTTGGGGTTGGTTTTTGTTGAATTTTTCTTTTTATTTTTTTGGAAATCATCCGTGCCAACGTGGAAATCATTCTCACCCAAGCAGAGCTGGGTGAGCTGAGGAGGCTGGAGCAGCTCTTGGGTGTTTCCTCAGGCCTGTCCTGCTGGGCTTTGCTGCTGGAATTCCTGCCAGGATGGGAATTGGGCTGGCACAGGCTGAGCTCTGCCCGTTTCCATTCCTTATCCATCCCCCACGCTGGATTTCACACAGGATGGATGTGACAGCGAGGAGCTCTGGCTCATGCACTGCCCTTCCCTGGGGCATCTCCTTGTTTTCCTGGGGTTCTGTGCATCAAGTGAGGGTGAGAACGAGTTTGAGAATGAGTTTGAGAATGAGTTTGAGAATGAGTTTGAGAATGAGTTTTTCCTGCCCTGCTCAGCTCAGGGTGGCTCAGGCTGTCCCCAGTGTCACCGGGCTGGGCTGCTCCTGTGAGCTCTCCCCAAGTTTTAAGCTGTTCAAGGAAGCCAAACTGAGAATCCTGCACATCCCATGGATGGTCAGACCAATCTTTGCTCAGCACCAGGATCCTCCTGCCCCTCCAAACGTTTTCCCTTGAGCTGCTGGCAGGAAATCACCTCTGTCCCTTGTCAGAACAATCCCAGCTCTTGTTCTTCCCCCAAAACCTGTGGGGGATGAGTTCAGGTGTCAGGAGAGGGAGCAGAGGTGATTTTTGGGCTGGGAATTGGAGCCAGGAGCCCTTGGAGAGGAATTCCTGTTGTTTGGAGAGCAGCACCAGCCAAAGCCTCCTGGAGGCTGCCAGGAGCTCCCTGGGTTTTTTTTTGGGATGCTCCAAGGTCTGTCCTGCTGTGTGGGATCACTGTCAGTATTAACCCAGCCCTTCACCCTCACGGATGGGCTCTCCCCTCCTCACCTCAGCCCCACAATTCCCCGGGTTATAAACATCCAAATTTCCCCAGAGAGCCCCAAGCCTGGAATGCTGCCAGGAGGAGAACTGGGCCACATCCAGAGCTGGTGTTGGACCCTTTTCCCCCTCACACTCCAAACCCAGGAGCAATTTCTGTGACCTCAGTGACCCAAAATCTTCCATGGCTGACAGGAAATCATCCCTGAGCTCCAGAGCAGAGGGAGCTCGGTCTGGCTTTACAAGAATGTGCTGGAAGAGCAGCCAAGGTGGGGCTTGTGCAGGCCTGGGCATTTCCTGCTCTGTGCTCCTGGCTGAACACAAAATCCTCGCAGGCTGCCAGAATCCCAAGGTCTGTGGTGGCTCCTGGTGTCACCTCTGGTGGCTGTGGCAGTGACAAGCTGGGGACACAGCCTGGTTGTGAATTCACATTTTTGCCTGCTGGAGTGGATTTTCCCCCAAATCCCTTAAAATTCTGCCTTGGGGTGAGGGCAGCCGTGTCCCTGTCACCCCCGGGGTGGATGAGGGGACAGTCCCCCCTCATGGCACAGAGCAGGGCAGGCTGTGACACTCAGCAGTGCTGGAGAAGCCCAGCTCATCCAGCCCAGTTTTATGGGTGACACAAATCCCCCCCTGGGCTCTGTCCTGGCTGTGCTTTCAGCATCATCCTCGCCCACAGGGAGTGAGGCTGGGTCAGGGATCCTCCACTGCAGGGACAGGAATTCCTTTTCCTCCCTGCCACATCTGCTGCCCCACAGCCCTGCAGGAAGGAGCTGGAGCTCAAATGCAAATTCAGGATTCCCATGGTTTTTTTCCTCCTTTAAGCCATAAGATTCCCCTTATTTTAAAATGAAATTCTCATTTTTATTTACCCCTGTTGTTGATGGGTTGGGCATTCCCTTATCCAAACTTCTCTGGAGTTTTTTTTCTCCCAGCCCCTCATCCCAAAAATATTTGGGTTTTTTTCCCTCAAATAGAAGAACGAGGATTTCTTGTTTTGGGAACAAGGATGGGATGTAAGAACATCATCTGAGAGGTCATTTCCCTTCTGCTGTCACACAGCTGAAGCCAAAAAAAAACCTCAGAAGGAATTTTTCAGGAATGGGAATTCCCTTCTCCTGCAGAAGATTCCTGCTCTGTGGGGAGGTGGGAGCAGAAGGATGAGGAGTGCAAACCTCAGGAGCTCTCACACAGCACTCACCCTGTTCCAGTCCTCTAAAATTGAATATTCTGATTTATATCCCCCTGCTGTTAGAAGATCTCACTCTCCTGTATCCAGGATTTTTTTTTTCCCTTTTTCCCCAAAGAAATCCCTGGATTCCCTCCCCTTCCCCAAAGGTGCCAACTGACAAGCAGATGTACTGCAAAAGGGATACTGCAGCCAAAACACTGCTGATTTATTTTCAATTAAGTCTTGTGGAGCTCTCTTCATACTAGAATATTTTTATTTTCTTTGTACAACATACAATCATGTACTCTTAACAGAGATTTACTTTAAAGAGAAGAAAAAAAAAAATCTGGAAGTATTCTTTAAAAAAAAAAAAATACACAAAAATCTTTATTAATAATCCTGTATTTTTACTGATCATGTTTGAATGTCTAAAAAGACTTTATTGTTCTAATTATCCAGATGTATGTTTGTAAAATAGCTCTTTTATGACTTAGCTGATCGGGTTGTATGTTTCTGGAATTAAATATTGGTCACTTAAAAGGAAAAAAAAAAAGAAATCTGTTTTCAGGACCTGGGAAATAGAAAATTTAAGCGTTTCAAATATCATTAAATAAGCTTAAAGGAAAATGAGCTTTGTCTGGTGGATTTTTTGGGGTGGTTTGGCTGTACTTGCCTGGAGCAATCGAGGGAAATTTTTATTTGAAGGAAATTTTTGTTTGAGGGAAATTTTTGTTTGAAGGAAATTTTTGTTTGAAGGAAATTTTTATTTGAATGAAATTTTTGTTTGAAGGAAATTTTTATTTGAAGGAAATTTTTATTTGAGGGAAATTTTTATTTGAAGGAAATTTTTATTTGAGGGAAATTTTTATTTGAGGGAAATTTTTATTTGAAGGAAATTTTTGTTTGAAGGAAAATTTTATTTGAAGGAAAATTTTGTTTGAAGGAAATTTTTGCTTGAAGGAAATTTTTGTTTGAAGGAAATTTCCCTTGGGGACGATGAATTTTCACAGAGTTTGAAATACCTTGATTGTGTTTTTTTGCTGCTCAGGGTGAATGAATTATTAATTAATTAATTAATTGACAGGCACTAACTACAGGAAAAGAAATTCCTCCCTTTGCTCCGAGCTGAGCTGATCCTTCAGGACATTCCCTGCAGGAATTGGAGCCTTGCTGGGTCCTGCACACCCAGGGCCCTCCTGGGGGGTTCTGCAGCTGCCAGGTGAGGTTGGAAAGGGAATTTTTTTGCCATTTTTAAGGAATTTTTTTGCCATTTTTAAGGAATTTTTTTGCCATTTTTAAGGAATTTCTGCTTGCCCTGGTCACAGACAGCAATTTAATGAATGCTGGGAGAAGTTCAGGGGAGCTGCTGCTGTTGTTCTGAGACAATTCCTGAGCAGGGAATTCTGCTTTCAATCCCAAATCATTTTTATGATTTTTAAATCCAACCAGAACCATTATTCAGTTAAATTATTAATTGATCCTATTAATTTATAATTAATTTTAAAACAATTTGTGTTGAAGGTTGTGAGCTGTTGCTGTCACAATCCTTCCATGTGATATTTCACCTCAGCATCTCACAAATATTTATTTGCATTCCCATTTTTCTGCTGGATTTTTTTCCCCTCCGCTGGGACAGACCCAGAGATGTAAAAGAGAAGTGAAATTAAAACTCAGCTACTGAGGGAACCTGTGAATTCTTGAGGAGGGAACATCTGTGCTGAGAGTTTGGTGATTTCTGCTCTCCCTGGCATTTGTGACATTCCTGTCTTAACTTCCCTGCAAGGTGGAGAAGCTGGCAAAAATAAATAAATTAAAACCAACACCAAAATAGAAAACAAATCAAGTTTATCCTTGAAAACTTGGGAGTTTTTCCTTTTTTTTTTTCCCTTCCCTGTCTGCATTATGCACATGAAGCTCCTTGAGAGATTTCTTTATTGCTTTATTATAATTGGTAATCTGAGCTCTATTACACTTTCCTAATGATGCTCTTCGTGTTTTGCCTATTTAAATGTTATTTTATAGATTCCCTTTACTGCCTTGCTGTAAATAAATATTTCAAACACTCAGCAGCTCCGAGAAATCCGAGCTCTGCCCTGGAATCCCAGCTGGGCATGGGGGAGGGCTGTGCTGCAGATTTGGGGTTGTTCCACATCCACAATCCTGGAATTCATCTCTCCCCAGGCAGGGAGGACTGAGGGGGATTCAGGGAGTCATTGCAGGTGGGGTTTGGGGTCATTTTGGATCATTTTGAGTCGGTTTTGGGTCATTTTGAGTCATTTTTGGGTCTTTTTAATCCATTTTTTGGGTTCTGAGAGCTTTAAGGTCCCTTCCAACCCAAACCATTCCATGATTCCAGGGGTTTCTGAGCAATTCCATCCATCCACCTCCCTAAAAAACAAAAAAAACCCTGTTTAATCCATTTTTTAAATCCATTTTTTCTCTCAGCAAAGATCCCTTTGCTATTTGCTGAAAAATATCCATAATTTCCCTTTTTTTTTTTGTCAACTCCTCAATGGATTTTAGGGTTTTTTTATTCTTTCAAAATATTGATGGGATGCTGGTGTAGGATGGAAATTTTCCAGTCCCTGGCACGAGTTCTTTGCCAGTTGGGCTGAACATTTTGGGGGAAATGTTTCCCATCAGAGCCGGGCCCAGCACTCCCAGAATGGAAATAAAAAATAAACTTGGATGTGTTTCCATCAACGTTTCATCCAAAATGGAGCTGGGAAAGAGCCTGGGGTTAACACTGAGCATATGCCTGGGTTAAAATGGTAATTAATTTAACAAATTAATGAATTTCCCCAAATTTTTAGACACCTGTCACTTCAAAAAGAGGCTCAGGGGAGTTTTTGGAAGGAGGGAAAATTTTTGGTCCCACTTTCAGCTCCACCCTGGCTTAAAATGTTAATTAATTTAATGAATTAGCGAATTTCCCCAAATTTTTAGACACCTGTCACTTCATAAAGAGGCTCAGGCAGATTTTGGAAGGAGCCAAAAGTTTTGGTCCCACTTTCAGCTCCACCCTGGGTTAAAATGTTAATTAATTTAATGAATTAATGAATTTCCCCAAATTTTTAGACACCTGTCACTTCAAAAGGAGACTCAAGGGAGTTTTTGGAAGGAGCCAAAAGTTTTGGTCCCACTTTAAGTTTCATCCTGGCTTAAAATGTTAATTAATTGAGCAAATTAACAAATTTTCCCCAAATTTTTAGACACCTGTCACTTCAAAAAGAGGCTCAGGGGAGTTTTTGGAAGGAGGGAGAACTTTTGGTCCCACTTTCAGCTCCACCCTGGCTTAAAATGTTAATTAATTTAATGAATTAACAAATTTTCCCCAATTTTTAGACACCTGTCACTTCAAAAAGAGGCTCAGGGCAATTTTTGGAAGGAGCCAAAATTTTTGGTCCCATTTTCAGCTCCACCCTGGGTTAAAATGTTAATTAATTTAATGAATTAGCAAATTTCCCCAAATTTTTAGACACCTGTCACTTCAAAAAGAGGCTCAGGCAGATTTTGGGAGGAGCCAAAAGTTTTGGTCCCACTTTAAGTTTCACCCTGGCTTAAAATGTTAATTAATTTAACGAATTAACAAATTTTCCCCAATTTTTAGACACCTGTCACTTCAAAAAGAGGCTCAGGCAGATTTTGGGAGGAGCCAAAAGTTTTGGTCCCACTTTCAGCTCCACCCTGGTGAGGTCAGGCAGGCAGAGAGGAGCAGCCAAGCAGGAAAACAAAAATTTGGGAGGGATTTCAGAGCCTGTCTGCAGAGCTGTGGGTTGGTTTCCTGTCCCATCCGCTGATTCCATCACTTCCAGGAAAATAATCCTGGGAGAAGGGAATTGGGAATGAGAGGAAACGGCCTTGAGTTGTTCCAGGTGAGATTTAGGTTGGATATTTCTGGTGTTTCTCCATGGAAAGGGTGGTCAGGCATTGGAACACCCTGGAAATGTCCAAAAATCTGTGGATGTGGCACTTGGGGCCGTGGTTTGGTGGTGACATCGTGGGTTGATAATTCTCATTTAATGATCCAAAAGGGCTTTTCCAGCCTGAAAAATTCCACGATTCCAAGTGCATTGAGCCCTGCTGCATTTCTCCACCTCCCAAACCAAAAATCCACCAGCTTTTCCTTCAATCAAGAAGCTGAATTTATTTATATAATTTTTTTTTTCCCCTTCTTCCTCAGCAGCTGGGAGTTTACAGCTGCAAATCATCGAGCTGAGCTTTTGGCAGAATAAAACCCCCAAAATATCCCAGCCTCTTCCTTTCTTGCAGCAGTTTGTTTGTTTCCAGATGTCTGCAGCTTATTCAGCTTGGAGCATCTCCCCTGATCAATATTTTAACCTTCTTGTTGATATTTACTCAGCGCTGCTGAATAAACTCGCTGGAGTGGAGCTGCACAGTGAATCTCCATTTCTCTCCCAGCTCTCCGGAGCTTTGGCAATAATTCACATTATCCGGGGTTATTGTTATGCTGGGATATTAATGAGCACAGCTCCTTTTCCTTCTGTCTCTCCAAATTTCAATTCAGAGCCCACTTCTGGTGCTGAAACAACTTCTCAGCTCTGAATTAGCACAGAGAGGAGAGAGCTTTGTGCTTTTCTTTTGTCAGCTCGCTTTGAAAAAAAACCCTTTTCTCTCGAGTTTTATAAAAGATGGGTTTGATGCAACTCCAGCTGCTCGGGCCTTGTGATGAGGGGGAGATTAAACCCTTCTTGGTGGCGTTTTTAAATCCTCCTTCCATCCTTCAAAAGGCTGAAGTTTAATTCATTTCTCTGGCACTTCTGCTGTTTGCTCTTCACCATAAAAACTCCACGCCGGAACCGTCCCACGTTCCCCTGTGCCCTTCACTTGTTCTGTCACCTCCAAACACTGATTTTATTTTATTTATTTAGTTTTTGGTTGGTTTTCTTTCACCTCCAAATACTGATTTTATTTTGGGGTTGTGGTTTTTTTTTTTTGCTTGTTTAGTTTTCTTTCACCTCCAAATACTGATTTTTGTGGGGTTTTGTTGGTTTGTGGGGGTTTTTTTGGTGGTTTTGGGGTGTTTTTTTTCTTGTTTGGTTTTCTTTTACCTCCAAATACTGATTTTTGCGGTGTGGGGTTTTTTGGGGGGTTTTTTTGGTGGTTTTGGTTTTTTTTTTTCCTCTTGTTTGGTTTTCTTTCACCTCCAAATACTGATTTTTATGTGTTTTTTTGGTTTGTGGAGTTTTTTTTGGGTTTTTTGGTATTTTTGGTTTTTTTTTTTTCCTTGTTTGGTTTTCTTTCACCTCCAAATACTGATTTTTGGGGGGTTTTGTTGGTTTGTGGGGGTTTTTTTGGGTTTTTTGGTATTTTTGGGGGGGGTTTTTGCATGTTTGGTTTTCTTTCACCTCCAAATACTGATTTTTGTGAAGGTTTTTTTTGGTTTGTTTGGGTTTTTTTCCTTGTTTGGTTTTCTTTCACCTCCAAATACTGATTTTTGTGGGGTTTTGGGGTTTTTTTTTGCTTGTTTGGTTTTTTTGGACCTTCTCTCCAGGATTAAACGGGTTCAGTACATTTCACAGCCCCCCTGAGCGATCCATCACCATCATTTTTGGCCGTGCATGCAGCACAAGTCAAATCACCTCGATTGCAGCTTCTATTGCACTCATCTTTTCTCCCCTGCAATTTCTTCATTGTGCCATAATAAAGCTGCCCCTGTCACTGCCGAGCTCTGCCTCATCCGTCTCCCTCTGCGAGATGGGAGCTGAGGGAAAATGTTCTGCCGGGGTTGGACTGGATCAGTTCACCTCAAAAACTGGAAAAAAATTCTCCCCAGAGTCATTTTTCCCTGCTGGAAATGCTGGGAGAGCCCCCAGGGCTCAGCCAGGAGCAGGGAATGGCTCCAGTGGTGGATTCACCTTCTCAGCAAACCAAATTCTCTGATTTGGGCACCAATTCCTGTCCCAAATCCACAGCAGCAGCAGCAACGTGGTCTCTGCTCCAGCTGCTCCTCCAGGGCTCCGTGCTTGGAATTTCCCTACAAAACTGAGAGTTTGGGTTCTCAGCTGATCAAAATCTCCCTGTTCAGGTGCTCATTCCGCTAGAATTGAGTCTGTCCTTTGCTCCTCTCCTCTCCTCTCCTCTCCTCTCCTCTCCTCTCCTCTCCTCTCCTCTCCTCTCCTCTCCTCTCCTCTCCTCTCCTCTCTGTGGAATTATGAGAGCTGGAATCACAGGAGCTGGAACTCTCCATGGAATTGTGAGAGCTCCTCCAGGGCTCCATGCTTGGAATTTCCTTACAAAACTCAGTTTTGGCTCTCAGCAGATCCAAATGTCCCTGTTCAGGTGCTCATTCCCCTGGAATTGAGTCTGTCCTTCTCTGTGTTCCTTTCCTAACTCTCTGTGGAATTATGAGAGCTGGAATTATGAGAGCTCCTCCAGGGCTCCGTGCTTGGAATTTCCTCACAAAACTCAGGGTTTGGGTTCTCAGCACATCCAAGTGTCTCTGTTCAGCTGCTCAGCCCCTAGAAGTGAGTCTGTTCTTTGCTCCTTTCCTTTCCTAACTCTCCATGGAATGATGAGAACTGGAATTATGAAAACTGGAAAACGTCCTGCACGGTGCTGATGAGGAAATTCAGACCTGGAGTTCTGCAGTCCTTGGGAGATGCAGGGATACAAACTGCCTCTACACCTCTGACCCCTCTCTGCCTGCAAAGGAAGGGTTTATAAACTGGTGGAGATCTAAAGGCAGGTGAATTTACCCCAAAATCAGGGCTGGAATTGCCTGAACCTGTTGCAAAAACGAGAGGTCTCCTCCTGAGTCCTTGGCCCAACCTGCCCATGACTCATTTCATTCTTTGCTCTTTCCTTTTCTTAATCATTCCTCGCTTGAAAGTCTCTTCATCTTTTGTCTCTTCATCTTTTGTTTTCCCCACATTTCAAAGAGAGGCTGGGTTTTGGTTGGATTTTTTTTTCCCTGCCTCACTTAAATGACTGCTTTCCTTTCTCTTGGGGTGTGAATGGGATGCACAGAGGAGAAAACATCCTTTGATGGCAGTAATTACGAGGAGGAGAGCAAAAAAAAATTAAAAAGAGCAAGGAAAAGTGTGATGGAAGGAAAGAGAGGCTGGAAATGATCAGTCCAATATTTATGGTATTGAGGGGATGGATCCTGTGAGGGCTGAGATGTTCTGTGTGACTTCCCTAAATCCTCTCACTGCTCCCAGCCTTTGTTCTTTGTCCCTAAAGCAGCAAAAATCCCCAAATCCTTCAATCCTGCACCTTCTTTAAGCGCTCTGATCCCCCAGGGTTCTCTCACTGCACCTGAGAGGGGGTGGGATCCATTTTTGGGAAGCTTTAGGCACTCAAATCCCCAACCCCACGTGTATTTCTGGGATTAGGTGACACTTCAAGGCTTCCCAAATCGGGAATCGGGCTGTGGAGCAGCTGGGACCAGGAATATCCTCCCAAATCCTGCATCAGGATTTGGCAGATGCCGCTCCTGACTCTCCAGCTCGTTGAAATTCACACACATTTTCCTTTTTGCATGGAAGAGAAGGCAAACAAACTGTTCCACAAACTGTTCCTTATTTATCTAACTCATCCTACCAACTTCTTGGAGCTATCTAAATATATATTTATAATTAGCTGGGCTTTTTTATATAACTACCACGGGCTACTTGCTCCTCTCACTGCTTCCTTCAGAGCAGCTCTTCTCTGTAAAATTATCTCATTTGGATGTCTCCAATTACCAATAAAAAACTTGTTATGAAGCTGGCTGAAAAAGAATCCCAGCCATAATAGATTTATTCGTTGTGTCTCAGTCAAATCTTGACTTTCTGTGCCTTTTATCCCCTGAAATCTCCCGGCTCTGCCTGAATTTGACTCCTTTGTTTTTGTGGCAGGGTTGTTATTTACTGTTCAGTGAAATACAGCCACCCCTGAAGATAAATGTGGCAGTTCCTGCAATGATTCACTGCTCACCTCCACGTCAGCCTGAGATCAGAGCCCCTCTCCCTGCAGCTGAGAGGGGAAAAGGGAATTTAACCGGATAAATTTATTAACTGGATAAATAAGAGCTGTGGGGCTCTTTGGCCCAGATGTTGGGAGCTGGAGGTGTGGGATCATCCCTGGAGTTGGGGAAATTGGGGCAGGTTCATCCACGGGCAGCACCACAGGATTGCCTGCACCCTCCTGGCCCAGCTGCTGCTGGGGAAAGGGTTTGGGGCTGGATTGAGGCACCAAAAAGGGTTTGGGGCTGGATTGACACTCCAAAGTGGTTTTGGGTCTGGATTGAGGTCCATGAAATGTTTGGGTCTGGATTGAGACCTCAAAATGTGTTTGGGTCTGGATTGAGATCCATGAAATGTTTGGGTCTGGATTGAGATCCGTGAAGTGTTTGGGTCTGAACTGAGACTCCAAAGTGTGTTTGGGTTGGAATTGACACTCCAAAGTGTGTTTGGGTTGGAATTGACACTCCAAAGTGTGTTTGGGGCTGGATTGAGGCCCTGGGTCTGGATTGAGACCCTGAGGTGTATTTGGGTCTGGGTTAAGCCCCCAAGTCGTGTTTGGATCTGGATTGTGGCCTCAAAATGTGTTTGTGACTGATGGAGACCCCATAAAGTGTTTGGGTCTGGATTGAGACCCCCAAAGGGTGTTTGGGTCTATATTGAGGCCCCAAAATGTGTTTGGGTCTGGACTCAGGCCCCAAAACATGATTGGGTCTGGATTGAGACCCATGAAGTGTTTGGGTCTGGGTTGAGGCCATGGGTCTGGATTGAGACCCCAAAATGTGTTTGAGTCTGGGTTGAGACCTCAAAGTTTGTTTGGGTCTGGACTGAGACCCCCATAAAGTGTTTGGGTCTGGATTGAGGCCCCAAAATGTGTTTGGGTCTGGACTGAGACCCCCACAAAGTGTTTGGGTCTGGGTTGAGGCCCTGGGTCTGCATTAAGACCCTGAAGAGTATTTGGGTCTGGATTGTGACCCCAAAAAGTGTTTGAATCTGGATTGAGACCCCAAAACAGGTTTGAGTCTGGATTGAGACCCCAAAAAGTGTTTTGGTCTGCACTGAGCTGGACCTGCCCTGGTTCCATGGCTTTGTGCTGCTGTTTGGGACAATTTGCTCCATTCCCAAGCCCTGCTGCTCTCCCCTGTGCCTTGGTGAGCTCAGGGAACATCCAGGGCTGGCTGTGGGGGCACCCCCAGGGCTTTGGGAAGCCTCAGCATCCCCTGGGTGTCCCTGGGTGTGCCCTGAGCGTGGCTGGGATCCCCCCCTCCTCCTCTGTAACACTTTTTGGGTTTGCAGCCTCACACCACCAACATCTCCCTCCCCAAACTGCATTTTCCAGGTCACCAAACCTTCCAGCAGGTTTGTGGCACATCACCTCATTCATAAAGTGACCAGAGTCTATTTTAAACCTTCCCTCCCCCTCCTCTCCCACGTAACACCTCCAGCACTTTGGGAATCTCTCTCTCGTGCTTACAATCCCGTTTTTTTTTATTTCCCCCCCCAAACCAAACCAGGTTTCTTTGCAGGCAGTTTCTGGAGCTGTCTCCTCTGCATTCCTGCTGTCAGCTCACCCCTGTTGGCTGCCAGGGTGTTTTAAGTTGTGATCCTGCTCTGATTTGTGCCGTGCCATGGAGATTTTGGAAAAAATGTTGGATTTCCTGGTCTTCTAAGTGCACAACAGCAGGGCTGAGGGTCCAATAATTGCATGAAGGACTCAGGGCATGGCAGAGGTGGA
Source organism: Acrocephalus scirpaceus scirpaceus (assembly GCA_910950805.1). Taxonomy (NCBI): domain Eukaryota; kingdom Metazoa; phylum Chordata; class Aves; order Passeriformes; family Sylviidae; genus Acrocephalus; species Acrocephalus scirpaceus. The sequence continues at coordinate 2,701,818 of OU383793.1, forward strand.
TCTGAACCACACAAAAAAAATCTAAAAGAGAGTGGGGTGCTGGCACATCTGCTGCCCCACAGCCCTGCAGGAAGGAGCTGGAGCTCAAATGCAAATTCAGGATTCCCATGGGTTTTTTTCCTCCTTTAAGCCATAAGATTCCCCTTATTTTAAAATGAAATTCTCATTTTTATTTACCCCTGGTTGGTGATGGGTTGGGCATTCCCTTATCCAAACTTCTCTGGAGTTTTTTTTGTCCCAGCCCCTCATCCCAAAAATATTTGGGTTTTTTTTCCCCAAATAGAAGAACGAGGATTTCTTGTTTTGGGAACAGGGATGGGATGTAAGAACATCATCTGAGAGGTCATTTCCCTTCTGCTGTCACACAGCTGAAGCCAAAAAAAAACCCATAAGGAATTTTTCAGGAATGGGAATTCCCTTCTCCTGCAGAAGATTCCTGAGCACCCCTTCCATGAGGAAGATGCAGAATCCACCTGGACAAGGAGGATGGGGGAGCCCTGCCCGGCCCGGGTGCGGTCAGAGCTGAGGTGAGGGGTGGGATGTGCCCATCTCCCCCTCCCGGAGCTGCACAGAGGCTGCTCCGGATCCAGGAGAATTCCCAGCTCTGCCAGCCAAACTCTGCTGGCCCAGGCAGGGCTGAACCCGGACCTGCAGGGCCACAGGCGTTAATTGGAAGCAGATGCAGCCCAGATGAGGGAAATGCTCATCAATTCCAGGAATAATAAACGCCGGGAAGGGCAGGGACACTGGGACAGAGGCCCGGGGAGCTGTCACAAAGCCACCGACTCGTCGCTGTTGCCCTGAGGGAAATGATGTGTAAAAGGGATGAGCTCAAACACCTCACGCCTGTTACCTGTGTATCTCATGAGTAATTTGTCTCTGAGGCAGAGGCGTTTTATTTTTCTCCTCCCAAGCTGATTCTTTTCCTCCAGCTTATTTCTTCTCAGCGGGAGGGGAAGATGAATTTCTGTCAAATAATAGTTCATTGCTCTTAATGCAAGAGTCCAATTAATGGATGGTTTAAAAGCTTCGCTTCCCTCGCCATTACAAACAAACAAAAAAGAGGAGGACGCGGCTGCAGCACTGCAGGCAAGGCTGGAGCAGCGCAGGGCTCAGGATCCTGCCTGGATTTCCCAGCCTCACCCCACGGCTCTGTCCCACTCCTGCTTTCCCAGTGCTGGATGAGGCCTTTTCCCAGCCCCTGCTGCTGCTCAGGGCACCAGGAGGAGATTCACCTTTAAAATTTAAGATTTTAGCAGCTGGGAGCAAAATTATCTCACCCTGAGTCCTTCTCAGGGAGGGGAGGAGATGGAGGGAGACTTGGGGTGCTGGCAGGGAGCCCCAAAGCTGGTGAGGATTTAGGATGGGAGGGGAGGAGATGGAGGGAGGCTCGGGGTGCTGGCAGGGAGCCCCAAAGCTGCTGAGGATTTGGGATGTGTGAGGAGCAAGCACAGCTTTCCCAAACCCAACTGTCCCAGTTTAGGCTGGGCTTAGGAAAGCTGGTCACTGCTGGGAGCAATAATTCCAGTGCCACACTGGTCCGTGCCCTCCATCCCAGATTCTTGTGCTCCTCCATCACAGAATCATCACAGAATATCCTGAGCTGGAAGGGACCCACCAGGATCATCCAGTGCAGCTCCTGGCCCTGCACAGACACCCCCAAATCCCACCCTGTGCACCCCTGGGAGTGCTGTCCAACCCCTCCTGGAGCTCTGGGACCCTCAGGGATCATCAATCCAACTCCTGGCCCTGCAGACACCCCAAAACCCCACCCTGGGCACCCCTGGGAGTGCTATCCAACCCCTCCTGGAGCTCTGGGGCTGTGCCCATTCCCTGGGGAGCCTGGGCAGTGCCCAGCACCCAACGGGGGAAGAACCTTTCCCTGATCTCCATCCCAAACCTCCCCTGGCACAGCTCAGTGCCCTGTCCTCTTCATCCTGCCTGGTCCTCCTTCCATCCTTTGTATCCTGTTCTTCCTGCATCCTCCCATCCTGCCCCATCCTCCCTGCGTCCCTCCATCCTGCCTGGTCCTCCTTCCATCCTCAGCCCCCTTCTCTCCCTGCATCTCCTGATCCATCCCACTCCCCTGCTCTCCCCTCATCCTCCTATCCATCCCTGTGCCCTGTTCTCCTCTCATCCCTCCATCCATCCCTGTCCCTTGCTCTCCCTGCATCCCTCCATCCTTCCTGGTCCTCTTTCCATCCTTAGCCCCCTGCTCTCCTCTCATCCCTCCATCCCTGTGCCCTGCTCTCATCCCTCCATCCATCCCTGTGCACCGTTCCCATCCCTCCATCCATCCCTGTGCCCTGCTCTCATCCCCCGATCCATCCCTGTTCCCCCTCTCCTCTCATCCCTCCATCCATCCCTGTCCCCTGCTCTCTCATCCCTCCATCCTTCCCGGGTCGCTGTTCTCCTCCCATCCCTCCATCCGTCCCTGTCCCCCCTCTCCCCGCACCCCCCGATCCCGCTCCCCCGCTCTCCCCGCACCCCCCGCTCTCTCCATCCCCCGGGCTGCCCGCGGGGGGGCCCCTGAGCCGCCCGGCGGTCCCGGTGCCCCGGCAGCCGCCCCCCGCCCCCTGCAGTTCCCCCGCCCGCCGCCGGGGACCCGCGGCCGCCGCTGCCGGAGCGGGGCCGGAGCAGCAGCCGCGGGCAGAGCCCAGCCCAGGTACGAGCCGCGGGCAGCGCTGGGGCGATGCGGGCGCAGGGAGGGGGGACGGCGGCTGGGGCGGGGGGCGGGCACGGCTCCCCCGGGACCCCCGCGGGATGCTGGGCACGGCCGCCGCCGCGGGGCCGCGGGGCCGGGAGCGCTCGGAGCCGCAGCCGCCGCCGCTCGCTGGCTGCCGGCGGTGCCCCTGGCTGGCACTCGGTCCCCCCCTCCCCGGGCACATCCAGCCCTCCCCGGCCGCATCCCGGCTCCCCGGCCGCATCCAGCCCCATCCCCGGGCACAGCCGGTGCCCCCCGAGCGCCTCCCGCACTCGCTGAAGGACTTTGGGAGCAGCCCTTTGCGGTGTTTTGGCGCACCCAGAGTTGAAAAACGCCTCGCTGGGGCTCTCGGCGGAGCTGAAGTTCACAGAGCGCGGGGAGGGGGACACTCGGTGTGGCCACAGCTGGCGCGGATCCCCCGGGAGCGGTGCCGGGGTGCGGGAGCGGCGGGCGGGGATGCTCCCCGCGGAGCCGGGGCTCGCCGTGCTCGCAGCCGGCGTGCCGCGCTCGGAGGCGGCGAGGAAAAGGCTCCCGAACTCGTCTTTGGCGCAGGCTTTGGATGGGGAAGAAAAGGTTCATTGTTCGGGGAGGCGTTGGTGCGGAGTTGTGCTCGGGGATGATCGGCGCTAGGATCGCCCAGGCGCTCGCTGCGTGCGCAGACGTGCGGGGCTGATGCTGACGGACTCCGCTGCTGAACCGGCAGCGCCGAGCCCGGGCAGCGTGCGGGGAGAACTCCGTGCAGAAACCTCTCCCTAGGCCCAACTTTATTCCGGCTGATTTATGCCCAAACTCCGGCTCAGCTGCGGCTCGGGCCGGGGCTCTGCGTAGGTGCGAGAGATGCTGCGAGCGCCGCTCGGCTCTCGCCATCCCTGGGGCTGGAACCTTTCGGTGGGGAGGACTGAGACCCCGGGGTCGTGGCCCTGGGGGAGTTAACTGAACCCCCGCGGCTCTGGCTTTGTCCCCACACGCGTGTCCTCCGTGGGGAGGAGCTGCTGGCCGGAGCATCCAGCGCCGTGCCCGCCTCCCCGGGGAGCTGCCGCTAGCGAGGGATGCTGAGGGACGGCTCAGCTCGCTCTGCCACCGCATCCCGGCCGCTCTGACGGGGCTCCAGCAGCCCCCAGAGCGCGGCTGATCCCCCCAGGAGGAGCCAACCCCTTTGTCTCAGCCTTTCCTCCCGGCTGGATGTGACCGCTGCAGGCAGCCGGGAGCGGAGCCCTCCCCGCCTCCCTGAGCAGCGAGTCGGGAGCCTACGGCATCGGAGAGAGCCGGGAGCATCCCCCAGGAGCCTCCGGCTCTGCCGAGGAGCTGAGAGAAGCGGCGGCTGCCTCTGCTCCTGCTGTGCTCGCAGGTAGGAGGGGATGTGGCGGTGCCGGGGCTTCCCTGCCGTGCTTTGCTCCGGTCTCGTTTCACCGAGGGGGAGAAACGATCCGCAGTGAGGCTCCCGCCGCGCCAAGGCGTGTGGAAAGTGTCTCGGTGCCAGCCTGCTCCGGTATTGATGTGTCTGGGGCTGGGGATCTGAAGGGAACCATCTGCGTGCGGGAATGGATGGCGAGAGGCAGAACCTTCCCCGCTCGGTTTCCATCTCAGGCCCGGGCCTGAGGAGCAGAGGCAGAAGTTGGGAAAGTTGCTGGGTGGCTCTCTGTGGCTCGCAGGTGGTGCTTTCCCCTGCACCTGGCAGGAATTCATACCCTGGGATGAGACATCTGGAATTTCGGGGAAGAGGGAGCTGCCGGCAGGCTGTGCTGAGCAGAGTGGCAGCGCAGGGAAGGAGAATGCTCTTTTTAAAATAATTCCCTTTAAATGGCCATTTCTGTTAGACCCTTTGTGATCTGGCTCCTGTGTGGTGGGAGCAGGCTGCCTGAGGAAGGTGAACCCCAAAACGAAAGGATTTATCCCAAAATCTTGGGATAAAGACATGAACATCTCCTTGAAAAGATCGGTTCTAAGTGGCTGACTTGGAGCAGCTGCCTGCACCTTCCAGAGGCTCAGAGATGCTGCTGCTGCTGCTGCTGCTGCAAGTTTCTTGCTGGAGGTTTCTTTTGCAAGCTGTGCAAGGAAAATCAGCCAAGGAATCATGTGGGCTGGCAAAGGTCTGGGTACCTCGGTGCCAGGGAGCTCTCAGCAATGTGGGGGTGAGTGGGGCAGGATTTGGGTGGAGGGAGCACTTGGCAGTCTGGGGTGCACAGGGCAGGATTTGGGTGCTAAGGAGCACTCAGCAATGTGGGGGTGCACAGGGCAGGATTTGGGTGCTGGGGGCAGGATTTGGGTGCCAGGGGACAGGATTTGGGTGCCAGAGAGCTCTCAGCAACCTGGGGGTGAATGGGGCAGGATTTGGGTGCCAGGGAGCACTTGGCAGTCTGGGGTGCACAGGGCAGGATTTGGGTGCCAGGGGGAAGGATTTGAGTGCTAAGGAGCACTCAGCAATGTGGGGGTGCACAGGGCAGGATTTGGGTGCCAGGGAGCTCTCAGCAGTCTGGGGGTGCACAGGGCAGGATTTGGGTGCTGGGGGCAGGATTTGGGTGCCAGGGAGCTCTCAGCAATGTGAGGGTGAGCAGGGCAGGATTTGGGTGTTAAGGAGCACTCAGCAGTCTGGGGGTGAGCAGGGCAGGATTTGAGGGGCCTGGGCTTCTGTGAGCTCATCAGAGGAGCAGCGAGGCAAGGTTGGGGCAGTGCTGCCTCCAAACTACGCTGAAAGGTTCAGGAAATCTCATCTCCTCTGTGTCTGTGTGCTCACATGGATGTCTCTGTTCGATGGAAAAGCAGAGAGTGAACTCCAAACTCAGCCAGGAGCTGGGAGCATCCTCAGCTCAATCCTGGCTGATCACACGGGGAATTCTGGTGGGGAAGTACCTGGCTGTGGTGTGGGATCTCTGTGTTCCTTGTGGGATCTCCGTGTTCCATGTGGGATCTCTGTGTTCTGTGCGGGATCTCCGTGTTCCGTGTGGGATCTCTGTGTTCCGTGTGGGATCTCTGTGTTCCGTGCGGGATCTCTGTGTTCAGTGTGGGATCTCTGTGTTCTGTGTGGGATCTCTGTGTTCCGTGTGGGATCTCCGTGTTCCATGTGGGATCTCCGTGTTCCCTGTGGGATCTCCGTGTTGGATCTCTGTGTTCCGTGCGGGATCGGATTCCTGCTCCTCCTGCAGGAACCTGCTGGTTTTCCGTGTGGAACAGGGCCAGAGGAAAGGCTGGGCTGGAGGAGAAGCTGGGTGTTTCACCGGGTGATGGAAGGGAAAGGCTCTGGGGTCAGCAGAGGAAGGAGAAGAAAAGAGGAGGAGCAAGAGCTGGCAGCAGAGGTGAAGGAGCAGATTCATCCTTAGGGTCAGACAGGCAGAGGAGAACGCTCTCCTCCAAGAAACTTCATTTTTTTGAAGGTGACTGAAGCTTTATTCTGCTTTGGCTCAGCACTCAGCATGTGCAGCAGTCGATGTCTTGCCCTTTTTAAAGGCTGGCTGATGTTCCTGAGGTGTGGATATTGATTTTCAGTGACTTTGGGGAGAGATCTTCGTGGGCAGCACCTGTTGGGGTCAGATTTTATTTATTTTTCATGCTTCCAGGCAGGCAGAAGGCAAGACAGAAGTTTTGCAAGCCTCCTCAGAAATGCTTTTTGTTCTGGGGCAGGAGGTTTCTGAGGCAGCACATGAAAGGCGAGGGATCTGTTAAAACAAGGCACCTCTTGCTGTGTGTGAACAGGAGGAAGAGTGAGATTGTGGCTGAGCAGGATGAGAACAGCTTGGAGGGTGTTGCTGAGACCTGAGGGAGGAATCAGTGGGGTATCAGCAGCTCCATGAGGAGAAATTTGTCCAAAAAGGAGATTGTGGAATTGCTGGTGCACAGGAGGCTGCAAACTCCACTTTGTCACCTCAGGGCAGCCACTAACGCTGTCCTGGGGTTCCTGACAGGAAAAGTGGGGGACTTGGGGGGATAAAAGAAGGTGTAGAAGCTGTGAGGAGGTGATGGAGCAGTTTTAAGGATCCCCATCATAACTTCATTTACGGGATGGAGTTTGCAAGGACAAGGCTGTGGTGGTGACAGGGTTGTCACCAAGGGATTTTTGTGTTTGCCCTGGTGCCTCTGCAGGATTTGGTTTGCTGATGGATGTGGCTGTGATGAAGGAGGAGGAGGAGAACGTAGTGAGGAGCAGATTGGAGAACCTCAGAATGGTTTGGGTTGGACGGGAGCTTAGAGCTCATCTCATTCCATGGACAGGGATAACCCAGAGGCTAAACCAGGATCATTTCCATGCTGGGCACAGGCTGGGCAGGGCAGGGCTGGCAGTGCCCAGCCATGGGGAATTACCAGAGATTGGATTGTCCAGAGGCTGGGCAGGGCAGGGCTGGCAGTGCCCAGGGAATTACCAGCGATTGGATTGTCCAGAGAGGCTGGGCAGGGCAGGGCTGGCAGTGCCCAGCTGGGGGAATTTGCAATGATTGGATTGTCCAGAGAGGCTGGGCAGGGCAGAGCAGGGCTGGCAGTGCCCAACTGTGAGGAATTACCAGAGATTGGATTGTCCAGAGGGGCTGGGCAGGACAGGACTGGCAGTGCCCAGCTGGGGGGAATTAGCAGCGATTGGATTGTCCAGAGAGGGCGGGACAGACCCCAGGTGTTGCAAATCTGCAGATCTGTGGTTAATCAGGTGTAAAATAGCAGCAGGTGTAAAATAAACATCAAGGGGACGACGCCTCTTCTTTCTCCTCCTCCTCCCTGGCCATTCCCAAGGCAGGAGCCCCAGCGGGCAGAGGACTCTGATGGATGCAGCAGGAATTTCTGCCACGCTCTGCCCCTACAGAATCCAAACCTGAGGAAGAGCTGCGATACCAGGCAAGTGAATTTTTTTCTTTCCGTGCCTGCTGGGAGGGCCTAATTATCCCTCAAATACTTGGCTGGTCTATCCCTGGGGGTCAAATCACCACAGTTTATCTGCAGAGGATGGCTGCCCAGTGGGGAAGCCTTCCTTCCTAAAGCTGAGGAAATAAGAGTTCAGCATCTTCCAACGGGCCTAATTTATTTGGATATTTCATTAAATCCACCCAAAAGAGACTATTTTAGGAAATAAATAGCAGAATGTGGGCAATAAATAGCTGTGGGATAAGGGGCAGAGTTCAGTGCTGCCTTTCCTAGTTAAGCTGCAGAAAATAGAAGTGTAATGGCCGAGTGCTGATGGGAGCACAGATATGTGATTATGTGAGGGTTCCTCACACTGAGGCTGGGCTTATTTATTCTCTTTAATGATTTGGAGGTGGAAACGGATCAGAGCTGGGTTAGGGAGAGTGAACACGCTAACAGGAAGGGGTTGCTGTTGCAGGAATGGAGAGGGAAAGCTGCTGGGTTGGAGCGTGCGGCGGTTCGGCCACTGCAGCAGCAGTTGGTGTAACTCAGACCTGAGCACATGAAAAAAAGGGGGAAATCTGAGTGAATCCTTTCCTAATAACAAATCCTGGGTGATTCTGTGGGATTCTAGCAGCAGACATGAAGAGTTGGTGTGGTTTGTGTGCAGCTGGGGAGGTCCCGGGGCTGTGTGGATGAGCTGCAGGTGCTGGGCAGCCGCGGGAGATGCTCTGCTGGGGCAGGCAGGGCTCTCCCCATCTCTGTGTGGTTCAGGGAGGGCTCTGCAGTGACAGCTGCTCTTCCCAAAGCCTCCCAGCTCTTCCCAAAGCCTCCCAGCTCGGGGGTTTGCTGCTGCTGGAGCAGGGGCTCCGGGTGTCTGGGCTGTGCCAGCATCCCGCTGGATTTGCTGCCTTGAAATCAACCAAGGGGAACTTTGAGTCCTGAATTCCTGGTGGGGCCAGGAGGTTCCGAGGGGGTCGAGGATGGGATGGAGGAGCTGAGATGAGCTCTCCATCTCCAGGGGTGATTTTTCCCCCTGGTCCTTGGTGCCTCCATCCCGGAGCCTTGGGGATATTCCGTGTTTGAAGTGCAGCCTTTGAAGAGTCCGTGGAGTCTCAGGGCTGGGAGGGGGATTGGGGAGCCCGGAGGGTTCTGGTGCTGCTGGATTTCCCCTCCCTGAGCCGGCTCTCATCGCCAAAACAACATTTATTCCTCGTACCCACTGCACGTGAGCAGCTCTGAAACAAAATACCCGCACAGTGCCTCACCTGCTGAGCATCCAGCACCGGGGGATTTTCATCTCTGCTGAGACCTCCCGGCTTCAAAGTCTGCAGAATTTATTTGCATCCTTCATGAGGGAGACAGCAAGGCACAGCATTTTGTACAATTTTTTTTTTTTTTGTTCCTCCCCCCTCTGCTTTTTCAGTTTGTTTATTTGGTGAGCTCAGCATCAGCACAACGATGTGGAAATAAAGCAAAGGAGCTTCCTCTTGGCCTCCCTGCATATGCATAAATGGGAGACATAGATCATGCTGGCAATCCCCAGCCAGGCTCCGCTTAATGGAAATTCTCCTGTGACCTTACAAACCCCTCTTTGCCGGGGTTTATAATGAGTCTGCAAAAATCCGTGCAGGGCACAAACAAGTCAGCGGAGGTCTCGGACCCTGTGAGCACCAAGTCACAATAATAACACCAATTTCCCGCCCACTCAGGCTCCTTAAAGAGTTTGCTATTTTTAAAAAAGCAGTTTTTCCACCTTCTTGGGGACTGTTAGGACGGGTGTGTGAGGGAGGAGGAGAGAACCGGTCGGGAGCAGCTGTCCCCGGGCTGTGTGACACCAGATCCCCCCGGGAGCATCCCTGGGTCCTTGCCCGGCTCTTCCCGGGGCAGTTTCAGGTCGTGAACCTGGCAGCCCGATGAGCTGTGCTCACACCTCAGCTGCTTCAGCGGGAAATCAGCTTTCCTTGCTCTGCTCCCTCCTACCCTCCCACAGCTGAGTCTGATAGCAGAGATCATCCGTGCCCCCTCAGGATTCCTGAAACCTGGGGGATTCCCAACCTAGGGGTTGGGAGCAAACCCCTTGTTCAGCCCTGACCTTGGTGTAAACTCTGCTGCAAACCGCGGAGTTTCCAGTTCGGTGACAGAGTTTGCAGTTCGGTGACAGGATGGGGGTTTTATTTTTTGGAGCTGATGTTTTTTTTGAAGGAACGCGTGGTGTTGTGATGTTCGGAGGTTTGTTTGACTGCTCTGTGTCCCTGCTCAGAGACACGGGGACTGCGGGGCTCCTTGAGGCTGTGGTGGCATTGACGGCGGGCAGGTTCCCCTGTGCGGGCTGGGCTGGAGCAGCAAATCGCTGCTGTGCCTGGAGAATCGCCCCAAACGCGCCTTGGTTTGGGTGAAGGGGCTGAGCCAGGGGCTGCAAACTCAGCTCACTGTGTTATAAACAATATATCAAGCCGCAATCAATTTATTAATTAATACAGAATGGTAAAGTGTGAGCAAAGCAGCGCTGGGTACAGTGGGGGTTTCCCCTCCAACTGTTGATTTTCTCCTGCTATTTATTGAGATTTTCCATAATCACTTCTCAGCAACTTTTTTTCCTAGTTTCCTCCTCATTTCTATTTTTGAAATGTAATTTCTATACCCATTGTGATCAATTCCTATTGGTGATGTTAAATTTTCTATACTTCAAAAGTGTGAAATCAGTGAGGTCAGAAATAACATCTTGTGATGATGATGTTCTCAGGAACATAAATTAGTGATGGTGACATCCAGATTTCCTTCTTCAGAAGAAAACACCAGAGATGAGAGATTCAGTCTTCCTTTTAGGACTATAAATCAGTTTTCCAGCTTCCAGGTGCTGGTACATCTCCTTTTCCCAGGATCCTTAATTTTAGTTTGGAATAGCTCACTTCCTTCTATTTGGGTGATTACAATCCTTTCTATATATATGTGCTAAATTATAGTTCAAACCTTCTATTAAAAACCTTATAGGCTCACATGATTCACTTATAAATAAGCAAAATATCAGTTCAAAAGCCCCTTTCCGTGTTTTTTCTGTTTTGTTGATTAAACAGATGTTTTTATAATTACCCCATGGCCTTTTCCACACATTTCACAACCATAACTACAAAGGCCATTCGTAGTTCTTTTTCTACATTCCTTTTCTACCTGACACCAAACACAACCCCACATTTCACAACTGCAACCACTGCTGATCCGCCAACTCTTAGAGTGCCAAAACTGCTTTTTCCTACCTCAAAAAAGAGAGAATCAAACAATGTGCCCCCCCATCAGTCGTTGTGTGCCCCCCTATCAATCGTTGTGTGCCCTGGCTGTTTTCTTGTTTGCTCTCTGCTCATTCCCCCTTTCCTCCTGCCCCTCCCTGCTGCTGTTGAGGGTTGTGGCTCTCCCATCCCTTCCCAGGCTGAGGAAGGTTTGGGGCAGAGCCCGCGCTGCTGATGCTCACCGAGCATCTGCTCCTCCCCAGGTCCCATTCATCACTGTCTCGCACTTCGCGTTATTGTTCGCACCGAGGGAAAGTGGGTGTGAAGCTGGAATAATAATGTTTCACACTTGCTTTGCAGTGGGTTTGATACCCAACAGCATCTGAACCCATCACAAAAGGCCCCGAGCAGTGGAGTTATTTGGAAGCAAATAACGAGTTAATTACAGCTGACAAATAATGAGTTAATTAACTGCGGTTGGGAACCGCTGTGCTCTGTGTTACATCCGTGACAAAATGAAAATCAAGATGGGATTTTTAAATTCTGGCTTAACAGGTTAAGGAAGGAATCTGCAGGTGAGGGCAGAGCTCAGTCCCCCAACTTCAACCTGGTTCTTTCAGATGGAATTCCAGCAGGGATATTTTCCTGAATCTGAAAATATTTCTTTAGTCCAACACGCCTTGCTCATTTCCGAAGGGCTTGGGGGGTTAAAATGATGGACATTGACGCAGTTGTTTTAATGACATAAGCATGGAAAGAATTTAATGATGCCTTGCTCATTTTCCAAAGGGGTTGTGGGGGTTAAATGATGGACGTTGATGCAGTTGTTTTAATGACATGAACACGGAAAGAATTTAATGCTCCATGGAATATCAGGAGTTTGGTGTTTGGGGCCTTTTGGCAGCTGCACCTCCCAAGGGTCTCTCAGGGGATGTGGCTTTCAGTGATTTGGGCTGACGTGCCTTTTGTGGTGTTCCTGCTGCGTGTTAAGTAAGATTTAAATCTCCTCAGTCACTATTTAGTTATTGAAGAACATCGCAGCCACCACACAGAACTGTCTGGATGTTTGTTTATGCAACAGATCATTAGAAAGTCTGTAGGAAAAAAAAATATTCTTGTCTGTTAGATAATTAATCTGCATTTTAAGAATTGTCTAAAGACATATTTGCAAGCCAGTCCATTGAGCTGCTGCTCATCTAGTCAATAATCCCATATTTAATAGTCCCTGAGAATGTATTTCCATAATGTGCTGTGAACAGTTGAGAAATCTGCATCTTTTTTTGTCTTAAGATGTCAGTGCTCGCACATTTTCTATGACAATTTTTTTTTCTTTTTTTTTCTTCTGGCTGTGGGTGAGAAAATCAGACATGTGAACTCCCAACTGGTGGGGCTGGGGGTAGGGAAGATGTTGGGAGCAAACCCCTGGGTGTGGATCCTCGGATGAGTTTGCAGTTTCCATCTGGCATCTGTGAGCCTGCAGCCAGTGCTGCCCAAAATGCACCTCAGGGCTGGGGGCAGTGGGGCCAGGCTCCCAAAATCCCGATGGAACTGGGGAAGTGGGAGCATGGCTTGGGAAGGAGGGTCTGGTGTGAGCTGTACTGGGCGTGGAGGTGCTCTGGTGGGGTTGGTTTGATCCTGGCAGCAGCAGGGACGTCCTGGCAGAGCTGGGATTGGGATTTTGGAGCTTGTTGGGCTCCCAGGATGAGGCTCTGCTGCAGGAGCACAAAGCCATGGGGAGCTGTGGCTGTGTCTGGGCAGTGTCCCCTCTTCCAGCCTGGAGTTCTGACAGCCACCATTGGATTTTGGGGTGCCTGCAGCACCTCCAGCCAAGGTTTCCATGTTCTCACACGGATGGATGTGATGGTTTGGGGTTTAGGCATTTCCTTGTGTTTTTCTGACAGCCACCACTGGATTTTGGGGTCCTGCAGCACCTCTGAGCTGAGATTTCCATGTTCCCACACAGATGGGTGTGAGGGTTTGGGGTTTAGGCATTTTTCTGATGGCCACCACTGGATTTTGGGGTGCCTGCAGCACCTCCAGCTGAGATTTCCATGTTCCCACATGGATGGGTGTGAGGGTTTGGGGTTTAGGCATTTTTCTGATGGCCACCACTGGATTTTGGGGTGCCTGCAGCACCTCCAGCCAAGATTTCCGTGTTCCTACATGTGGATGGATGTGAGGGTTTGGGTTTTAGGCACTTCCCTGGGATTGCAGAGGGAAAGGCTGAGCGCTGGGGCAGCCCCTGTGATAATTTACTAATCCTCACTAACGAGAGCGGGCAGTAAAACCCACACTGGGCCCGAGGAACCCCGGGGAGCCGCCACATCAAGGTGAGAAGCAGGGAGCTTAATTTCATTATCTTATCAATAACTGGCTGGTCTTGTGCTGTGCCGCGAATCCTCAGGAGTGCTAATGCTATCTCGGGCTGTCTAAGCAGAGAAATAATGAATACAAGCAGGAAGAGCATTGTGTGCAGCCCTGGTATCTATACCTTAAAAATGATGTTGGCAAACTGGAGGGAGATAAGGGCAGAGCCACGGGGATGATGTGAGGGCTGTAAAACAGGCTGGGGAGAGAGAGAGAGAGAGAAACTGAAGCCCAATCTTCTTCTTCTCACAGAAGGGAGTGATTTGATTATTGTCCAGGAGTGCTTAAGCAGGGGAAGAGACTCGTGCTAGGCAAAGGTTGGGAGGAAGGCCACGCTTCTGTGGCTTGGGTGCTCGAGCTGGATAAATCCAGACAAGAAAAAAGCCATGTTTTATTTTTGTACAGCTTTATATTTAAGCACAGGAGCAAATTACCCAGGACTTGGTACATTTGCTGTTCTTTAAATTGAAATGATACATCTTGCCGGCGTTCTTTTAGGTCAACTGCAGGTTTGGAGTGGGAAAAGCTCAGCATGAGTCAGTCACAAACTCAAAACAAGATTTTCAAAATGGTCATTATTGCCCTTCAAATCTTTCAGTTATGGTATGAATTTTTATTTTTATTTTTTTTCCTGATGTGGGGGTGAGCAGGGATGTAAAATCCAGCAGGGATGTAAAACCCAGCAGGGCTTTGGTGTGGAAGGGATTGGGTTGTTGACTGAGCTCACGTGTAGGGCTTACCCAGTTAAAAAATCCCCTTTTCCCACTGCTTTCAGGACTGGAACGGGCCCGTTTGGATGTGTTTAGGGTTTCTGAAGGGTTCTGCTTTCCTCCTGCTGTCCCATGAGATTCACCAACCCCCCGAGCATCCCGCACAGCCCCGGGGGATGCTGCAGCCACAAATCCCCCCGGCAGCTCCCAGAGGTGCTCAGCGCACCCCGGGGGGAGATCCAGAGGCACCATCACCGCCGGGTGGGTGGCTGGCATGTTAATGGGGGCACCTCTGGAAGGTGACTGCCACCTCTTACCTCACCCCCCTGAAAGCCGCGGAGTGGGAACGGAGCAGAGGCAGGAAAATGAGGCTGGAAACAAACCCAGCTCCACCAGGGATTGGGATGGGGAGGTTTAGCCAGAGCTGCCTCCCTTTTTCCACATGGAAAGTGGTTCCAGGTGGGAATCCCACAGCCTTGCCCGGTCTCCATCCCGCTTTGACTCGGAATTTCAGGATATTCCCTTTCAGTGGATGGCTCCTCATCCTTTTTCTCCCCGTGCTTGATGCTGGTGCGCCGAAGAAAATTAAATTAGGGCTGTATCAGTACAAGGAAGAGATTACCATTTGCAAAAACACGTTTTGCTTAAGTTAGTGATATTGTAAGTGTTAATTGAGTGTTCATTGATCGGCTGTCACCACCCTGATGTAATTCCGCTCCTCTCGGGCGGGTGCCCTACCCCTGATTAAACGGAGCCGCTCTCGCACCGGGAACGCGCTTGGCTGTTCATTTCTTCCCCCCAGTGATTCCATTTTACCAGCTGGATAATTAGCGGCATCTCCTCCTCTTTGGAGCCCGCACACCGTCCTTGCTCTCTCCCAAGTACCGTTAATGCTTTAACACTTCAGCGTTTTTAAGTGGCCCTAGACAAGAATTTAAGCCGGGGATGCGTTTGAACTCGGTCCAGGAGCTGTTGTCTGCCTGGATTTAGGGTGTGAGTTCCCCCAGAACTGCTGTGCTCATTAGAGGTCCTTTGTCGCCCGAGGTTCAATTACGGGAGCGGATGGTGTTTTATGGGAATGGAGGTGGGCAAGGAGAAGCCAAAAGCTCTCGGTGCTGATGGTGCCTGTTATGTAAATGGCGCTGTAATCAGGTAATCGCGGCCCGGGTTGCTGGTGACAGCACTTGTGTAATCCTTCTTCCCCCGGAGACTTGGCAGAGCCTTTCTGTGTTCCAGGGGAGCTGCCGGGGCTCAGGTGTGGGAGGTTCCCGTGCAGGGCACCCCAAGGTCAGCTGGAGCAGCAGGGTTGGCAGAGTGGGATCCACACGTCCTTGGCTCCTCCAGGGCCCTCTCTGAGCCAGCCAGGAGCTGCAGCACATCCCAGTGATCCCCAGCACCAAAGGAGGCTCCTCTCCCACATCCCCATGATCCCAGGGTTTGGGGCTTAGTGGCCCCCACGATCCCAGGGTTTGGGGTTTAGCCATCATTCCCCATGATCCCAGGGTTTGGGGTGTAGCCATTCCCCATGATCCCAGGGTTTGGGGTTTAGCCATCATTCCCCATGATCCCAGGGTTTGGGGTTTAGCCATTCCCATGATCCCAGGGTTTGGGGTGTAGCCATTCCCATGATCCAAGGGTTTGGGGCTTAGTGGCCCCCACGATCCCAGGGTTTGGGGTTTAGCCATCATTCCCCATGATCCCAGGGTTTGGGGTGTAGCCATCCCCCTGATCCAAGAGTTTGGGGTTTAGCCATTCCCATGATCCCAGGGTTTGGGGTGTAGCCATTCCCCATGATCCCAGGGTTTGGGGTTTAGCCATCCCCCTGATCCAAGAGTTTGGGATTTAGCCATTCCCATGATCCCAGGGTTTGGGGTTTAGCCATCCCCATGATCCAAGAGTTTGGGGTTTAGCCATTCCCATGATCCCAGGGTTTGGGGTTTAGCCATTCCCCATGATCTGAGGGTTTGGGATTTAGCCATCATTCCCCATGATCTGAGGGTTTGGGATTTAGCCATCATTCCCCATGATCTGAGGGTTTGGGATTTAGCCATCATTCCCCATGATCCAAAGGTCTGGGGTTTAGTGCTCCCCCGTCATCCAAGGGTTTGTTGGGGTTTAGCCCTCCCCGTGATCCAAGGGTTTGGTGTTTAGCCACTCCCCATGATCCCAGGGTTTGGGGTTTAGCCATCATTCCCCATGATCCAAAGGTTTGGAGTTTAATGCTCCCCCATGATCCAAGGGTTTGGGGTGTAGCCATCCCCATGATCCAAGGGTTTTGCATTTAACCATTCCTCATGATCCAAGGTGTCCCGAGTAATTGAGTTTCCCTCTCAAGCTGAAGCTCGTGGTGCAGTTCTGCATATTCAATTTTTCCTTCCCTGCCAGATGCTGCAGCAGAGCTCTGAGATTTGTGGTGGGGTTTTCCAGGTGTGAAGGATCTTCCTGGTGTGTGTTTGGTGGGCTGGAGCATCTTTGGAAAGATTAATTAACCCTAGGTGAGAAACTGTGATTTAACATTCATACAGGGGGGAGGGAAATTAATATTCCTGCTGCCATGCAGGATCTGTTTAAACTCCTGCCTTCAGCTTGTCTGACTGGGAATCTCCTCTAACTTGTACAAATGAAAGAACAATTTGTTTTAGATGATGAGTTATGAGAATATTGCTCATAGACCCAGAACACGACATTTTCAATCACATCTTTATTGCATTGGTTAGGGGGAAAAAAAAAAGATTTTTAGGATCTTGACATGCTTATCCTTCGGAGATCAAGTCAATTATCATGTTATGTAAGAATTTACTCCGTGGCTCTCTGGTCTCTGGGAATATCATCAAGTCAAGAGGAAAATCCTGCAGGGTTTATTGAAAGGATTGCCCAAGTTTCTATCCACAGGTGGCCTTCAGGAGCAGGAAAATGGCTTAAGAAATGTGTGGTGGTAAAATATGTAAGTTAGTGTCATTTTTGGCATTCAGTTTTTGGCAAAGTGCACCTTTAACCTTGTCTTGAGGGCTGCAAGAACCAGAAACTCATTTTCCACCAGCCTGGCAAGGTGGAGATTCTCTTGCTGGGGACTTTGAGCAACAGGTCAGAAATGCTGAGCTGAGAGGCCAAATACTGAACTGAATGATCAAATCCTTTAGTGCTGAGGTCAGGGATGGAGTTTGTTTGTTTTTAGTTGTCTGCAGGGTCCATCCTGCTGGGAATTGCAGTGGTTGGGGTTTTTCTCCTCTCCAGGCTGGGTTTTTTTGGTGAGGGACACTCACTCCTCGTTTCCTCTGCCTGTGCTGCTGGAATGTGGCAGATTAGCACAGGATGCTGCTCTGAAGGCAGAACTCGGAACACTTTTCTCCTTGAGCAGATTTCCAGTCACAAAAATACCCGAGTCCCATTTGCAGGCCCCGGTGTTAATGCAGTGCAGCTGCTCTGCTCCATTTGCTTGCATAAATGCAGCTTTTAGAGCTGTCACATATGCTTGATGGAGCCACTACCCCTCACCTGCTCCTTCCTGGAGTGGCAATTCCTGGCAGGGATTGCTGAGACCAGGGGGAGGATGCTTGTCTCCGTGCATTAGTGCATATGCCAGGGCTGCAATCCCACATTTCCAAGCTGCTCTGGGTGGCTGGAATGCTCCAAATGCACTTGTGCAGATGGAATTTCTGGGCTGGATCACCTTGGCTCGAGCCCTCCCTGGTTCTGTGGCTTTGTTGATGTGCAGGTTGCGAGCTGGATTTTGTTTTTCCTATTGTTGGAGCTGTTATATTTCTGTAGTGGTGCGTTACTCACTGGTTGCTTTTACTCCTTTCGAGTTTGCCAGCCGTGACTAATGAAGAGTTTTGCTGCAGCCTCTCGTGGAGTGGACACCCAAGGTGCTTTAGAGGGATTTTTTTTTTAGTGTTTTTATTTTTCCTTTTTCAGTTTGATGCTGCAGGGTTGGTGCTTTCAGTGGGAAGTTGTGCCTCCTTTCTTTTCCCCCAGCCCAGGAGGGGCTGATTTGGAGCTTCAGGAGTTCAAGGAATGATTCCAAGTTTAAAGCTGGGGTGGTGTCTCCAGTCTGGATGTGCTTGGAGCAGCCTGGGCTCATGGAACCTGTCCCAGCCTAGGGGATGATTTTGAAATCCCTTCCAACCCAAATCATTTTGTTAATCAATGATCTTTCTAATTAGTGCATCCTCTGCTGAAGGGCATCCCCTGTTGTATCCTGGGGATCCCTGAATGAGCGAGTCAAGGATTTTGTGGGACCCAAGGATTTTGTGGGACCCCCAGGACTCCTCAGGGATGGCAGGGTGGGATAAAATGTTCTCCCTTTTTCTGGAGATGTGGCAGGAATGTTTCCAGTTTTTATTTCCATTTCTGGCCCGTTTGTGCTTTAATAAACAGCTCCAGCGTGGTGAAGAAATGAATCCATCCTGGGGAGGGGATGAACTTTTGCTCAAGGGAAACTCTGAACCCTGAACTTGTCAGGACAGTGGCACTGTCCCCTTGGTGTCCCTGCTGCCAGCAGGGTGGGGTGACCCTGTCCGGGGTCATTGCTGGTTCCAGTTTAGCCCTGGGTGCTTTCCCAAGGTCACGGGCAGGGCTCACACCTGTGCTGGGGACACTCGAGTTGTTTCTGCCGTGGTTTTTCTCCCTCTCTCTCTGTGCTTTGCTCAAAGCTTTGTCTTCCACGCCGAGGAGCTCAGCAGCTGAGCCAGGGTCTGTTGTGCCATCTGTGTGTGCACACCCCTGTGCCCCCAGCCCTGGCTGGCTGAGCTGATGCTTCCCTGGCACGGAGTACTTCAGAAATCAGGGAGCCCTGGGAATGCTCCTGGAGTGAGCAACGAAAAAAAAAACAAACCCAAAAAAACCCCAAAAACCCCCCAAAACCCCAAACAAACAAAAAAAGAAACAAAAAACCCAAAAACCACCTAAACAAACAAAAAAAACCCCAACCAAAAAGAAAAAAAAAAAACCCAAAAACCACCAAAACAAAAAAAAAAAAATAGGAGAGAAGCTAAGAATATTTAAAGTAATTCTCCCTGGCTCCTGAAACACAGCTGGGCAGCTTGCTGAGCTAAATTCAGCTTGAAAAACATCTGTGAAATTCAGGTTTAGGTTGGTGGACAAGCTGGGGTCACTGGGATACCCTTTGGGTAGAGCAGGTGGGTGTTTGACCCCCTTTGCCTTCCACTCCCTCCTCCAGGAACTGTGGATCTGTGTGTTCAGAAAGGTTGGGTGAGAATTTGGGTTCCTCTGACCCTGTCTTGCCTTTTTTAGCTGTGAATAATTTGAGCTGTGGGAACAGGTAGCTTTGGACCAGCAGCTGTGGATTTCTACCAAAAAATTCGAATTCCCTTCCTAAAAAGAAGAAGGAAAAAAAAAAAAAAACCCAACTGTAGAAAACAGATTGAGATGAGTCTTTTTTTAATTAAAGGAAGCTGTTGTCTTGTGTACTTGGGTGTTCCCACGGAGATGACGAGCTGCTGAATTTTAATTCACTGCACTTCTTTTTTTTTGTTGTTCACTCTCCTCCAGCTTCTCCTCCTGAACTTTGCCCCGTGGGTGGAACCTTGTTAGAGCATCTAAAACCTCTAATTATCAGGGAAAAGGCTGAGAATTATCAAACCAGCTGTGCTGCATGTGCTGGATTTTTGTTTTATTTTAATTTTTTTCCTAGGTGTGGATGAAGCTCCTTAATTTAAACAACAGGGAGCTGTGATTGGTGTGGTTGTGGCCTGGCAGAATGAGCTGCGCTGGGGTTTGTGTGCTTTCCTGTCATGTTTCCACTCCTGTCCAGGAGAATTGTTCTGTGTTTGGGGTATTGTTATTTTGCAACTGGAATCAAGTTACACGGGTTTGATTTTTTTTTAATGCGGGGCCGCTGGGAGCAGTTACTCAGCGAATACAAAAAAGGCAGCGGCCCTAATGATGACAGGGAAAAGTTCTTTATGGGATCTGGGAGCAAAAGGCAGGGAACAAATGGGTACAGCCTGCAGAGGCTCGGCACGGAATCCATCAGGGGAGCAGCGCTTCCAAATAATTGCAGCTGCTTTTGTTAATGCCTCAGGTGATGAGTTGGGAGCTGCTGCCCCATCCTTCCTGGGAAAAGCGACTGCAAGGAGGGGAAAAAAGGGTTGGGTGGAGTAAAGAGAGATAAAGAAGAGACACCAGGGATGTGGAGTGGTGTGGAAGGATGAAAAAGGCAGGTGTGAAAAAAGAGGTTCACTTTTTTGGACAAATTTAGAATAAAAAGAAAATAGACAATTAGGAGAGACAAAAGGAAAATTCAGTTTCTTGGCCAAGGGTGCCTGGCACAGAACTAACTAGCACACTGTTAACAAGGAGTTTGTCTTTTAAAAACATCAGCCTGTTGCATATTTAAAAATTCTCATGCATGATTCAAACGTTCTTTTTGAGTGTGAATTCTTTTGTTTAGTCCCAACTCCCCCCCAGCCATTCCATCCAGCACACCCATCTTTGGGTGGCTCCATTCTGATAGCCCAGGTCCATAAATTCTTCTCTTGGGGCTCTGGTCATTTTCATTTGGACAAAATACTTGATAACAGAAGTTCAATCGCTTTTGGTCAGCAATCTTCATGCAAGAAAACAAAAAACCCCAGTGTTCTAACACTGTTACAATCATAAGAAGTACACATTCATCACATTTCTAAATTCTATTTATAAAGAAAATACAGCACAATCTTCCCACATTCTACATAAAGTATTCAATCTAATATTTGTGAAAAGCCAACTTTATCCTGTGCATTTATAACAGCAGGGGAGGGCTCTGATGGAGGCAGTGCCTGGATCCCAGGGTGCTCTGGGGTGGGGAGGCCCCTCTGGCACAGGGAGCAGAATTCCCGGCATTGTTTCCTTCTCCCACCCCCTGTGAGGGTGAGGAGCTCCTGGGTGCTGTGGGAAATGCAGGCAGGGCTGGTTTGGGGGCACTGGGGGTGTCCCTGTCCCCAGGGAGGCTGCAGCACAGGCTGGCATGCTGAGCCACGGCAGAAATGTCCTTAGGCAGGAGAAGGATGTAGGGGGTGCTGAGAGCAGGGCACACAGCAAAGCCAGGGCTGGCTGGGTGTGCTGAGCTCTTGTTCTTGCTCTGGGATCATCTGATGAGTGTCTGGGCACTGCTGGAGCCATGGGCAGAGCCGTGTTGGAGCAATCCATGGCTGTGTGGTGCCAGCTGTGTCTGTCCCTGGGGTTGTGGGGGTGCTGGGATGGGCTCCAGGGACACCCAGAAACCCTGCAGGGCACACAGGAACACTGCAGGACACAGTGCAGGACACACAGCTGGCCCTGCAGTTGGTGTTTGGGCTCAGCCAGGGCTGGGGGCACAGCTCTGCCCTGTGCTGGGGCACACAGTGACCCTGACAGGCTGAGGGATCAGAGTCAGGAACCAGCAGAACTGATCCATTTCTCCCTGGGTGAGGTGCAGGCGGCTCCTTTCACCACCCAGCGCTTTCCTTCGTGTTCTGGGATGGGGAGAGAGTGAAATCTGTGTGTGAGGAGGGCTTGGGAGCAGAGATGTTCTGTGGGCCTGATACTTCTGGGTCTGAGAGATTTCAGCCTGCTAGCAGCTGCTGACTTTTTCCCAAGGAAAAACTTCTCAAGAAAGCTTCTTCTCAAAACTATCTTGGCAAACAATTATTCTTTCTCAAAACAATCTTTTCTAGTTGGTGTTTTGCTGTTTCTGTAGTTTAACCAATGGGATTAGAGAGGTGTCATTCCTATTCACCAATCATGTTAAATCTGTATCAGAACACCTTATAAAAGGCAGTAAGAATTAGACAATAAACCCTTTTTTCTATGCTCTTCGCCTTCTAAAATATTTGGAGTCTCTCATCTTTCTTCCATGTCCTACAATGTCAATGTTCCTGCCCAGTTTGCAGTGTGAGGTTGGTTGTGGTTGCTGGGAGAGCTTTGCTCTTTTTCCATTTGCTTCCCATCATGTTCCCATTTTTTCCCCCCATCCATTCCTCTGTTGGACAGCTCATCTGTGTGCCCTTGGCCCTGGCTGGTCCCAGCAGAGCTCTGGCAGGGCACTGCTTCCCTCTCCTCCCCTTTCCCAAGGTCACCAGCCAAGGTTTCAAAGGTGGGAGCTCTCAGCTGCAGTTTGGGCACAAAAATCATCTTGGAGCTGTTGCATGTCTGAAACAGAAACTGCAGCTTTGGGTGCCCAGATCTGGGTGTAAGATAAAACCAGGGCTTTAGAGATCTGGCTGTTCCTGTTTAATTTTGGTTGCCACTTTGGGATTCTGACCCTCAGAGCTCCTGTTTGTGCTGGGCCGCATGCAAAGGTCTGGCTGGTGATTCAACAACAGCAAATTCCCGAGCTGGGCTTGCAGAGGGCAGCTCAGATAAGCTGGGCCATCAGTCCTGTGCTGTAATGTTTGATTTATGGAGGCCTGGAAACCTGAACATGAGCCCCCAGGACTCAAAGAGAAACAATCTCCAAAGAAAGAGAGGGAATGAACTCTTCTCAACAGCAGAAATTGCAGCAAGAAAAATTGAGGCTGGACATCGGGAAACGTTGTTGAACAGTAAAAATAGTGAAGAGCTAAAATAGATTGCTAAGGGAGTTTGCAGAGGATCTGTCACTGGAGATTCTAAAGAACAGATTAGAGAAATGGCTTGGAAGGATTGAGTTTGTTGGATGGACGGGAGGACTAACAGAGCTCTTCATTTACTGCCTGCTTCCCACACTGCCTCCATCAGTGTCAGCCCTGTGCCAGCCTCTCACTGAGAGCCCCAAACTCACCCTGGGGCTGGCACAGCCCTGGCACAGGGAATTTGGGGGTTCCTGGCTCTCTCTTGGAACACAAACCCTGAGGGAGCTGGGCTTGTTCAGCCTGGAGAAAAGGAGACTCAGGGGTGCCCTCATCACTCTCCACAGCTCCCTGAAAGGTGCCTGTGCCCAGCTGGGCTTGGGCTCTTTCTCCAGGCAGCACTGACAGAACCAGAGGACACAGCCTCAAGCTGTGCCAAGGGAAATCCAGGCTGGATATCAGGGAAAAGTTTTTTACAGGAGGGGTGATAAAGGACTGGAATGGTCTGCCCGGGGAGGTGGTGGAGTCACCATCCCTGGATGTGTTGAAGGAAAGCCTGGATGTGGCACTGGGTGCCAGGGTTTGGTTGAGGTGTCAGGGCTGGGTTGGACTCGATGATCCTGGAGGTCTCTTCCAGTCTGGTGATTCTGTGAGATTCTGTGATTCTCTCTTGGTGCTTTGTTTCAGCCTTGTGGCTGCAGAGCAGCCCATGCCAGTACTGACAATAACGCTCTGATTTAGATTGAATTCATAACTCTGACCTCAGGAAAATCATCTGAACCTCTTGAGCACAGGCCAGGCTCTCAGCAGCGAGCTGAGGTGTCCTTGTTAGGGACTGAGATGATTTTTTTGGCCTTTTTCAGTCCGTGGTTGATTAAAGATAATGGTAATTATTGAATAACAATGGGTTGGAAGGACCTCAGAGCTCATCCAGTGCCATGGGCAGGGACAACTTCCACCACCCCAGGGTGCTCCAAGCCCCATCCAGCCTGGCCTTGGATGGTTCCAGGGATGGGGCAGCCCCATCTTCTCTGGGAAATCCATTCCAGGCCCTCCCCAGCCTCACAGGGAAGGATTTTTTGAGTGTGGCTGTGCTCCCTGTGATGTGCAGTCCATCCTTCCCCAGCAGATGTATGTAAATTGAGATGGGTGTTATGTGAAAACGTCATTATCTCAAGGCTTTCAGGGCTCCGGGAGGCAAAAAAAAAAAATACAGAGGGAGAAGAATTTTGGAAAATTAAATATTTCTGACTAGGGTATGCTAAATCTTTTTCTGTTTAGGAAGGTGAGAAATTAAAATTGCAAAGCAGGCGGCGAGGGAGCGAGTCGCTGTGCGTGGCAGGGTTGGCTGGGTCTCCTGACTTCACAGAGGCTGTGAGAGGGAATCAGCAGAGAGACAGAGCTCCTTCATATGCAGAGAAGCCTCAAAACCCCGTGTGTGGCAGGGCTGGGGCTTCGTTTGCATGTGCAGGAGAGCAGCAGCGCTCAGCCTGTGTCTGGAGTGGTTTGGGAGTGTTTTTCCCCTGGTCTCTGTGATGCTGAGAAGTCGGGGGGAGCCCCATATTTGTGTCTGTTTTCATCTGCAAAAAAACCTCTCCAAAAATGGTCTGGGGAGCGAGCTGTGAGCGGTGGGTTAGAGATGAAAAACCTCAGTTTTTAAATCTATCAGCGTGGGGAGAGGGAAGGGAGGGAGATACAGGAGCTGTCTGGTGGTCTGCAGAGCTCAGGGCTCGGCTGTGATGGGCAAACTTCACCCTTGGAACAGGAAAATCACAGAGGGGTTGGTTTGATGTGCACAGACTGCATTCTCTGTCTGCCAGGGCTGCCTCAGCGCTCGGGGTGTACAAAGCACAAATTATCTTCTCCCTCTGGAAGAAAACCACTTCTGTTCCTCCTCTGCTGCCTGCCCCAGGCCAGGTTTGGCTGCTCCAGGCTGGGGCTCGTTTCGGGTCAGAGGGTGACACAGGGACCTGTCAAACCTCCCTGCACATCCAGGCCCTCAAATGTGGGAAAAGCTTTGGAAAAAGCTGCCTAACAGGCTGGGTGGTGACTGCAGTGAGGCACAGACAAGGGCTGGGCAGAGATGGGTCCAAAGGTTTGGAGCAAGTGGCAAAGTGGGATTTGGGATCCCAATTTCACACAGGGATGCTGTGGCTGCCTCACAGTTGTTTGAGGCACCTCCAGAAGGTGCCAGGGGTGATTCTGCCTCTCCAGAGGCCTCTCCCTGTTCCCATTTGGGAGCTCTGTGGGCTGAGCTGGCCCTGCAGAAGGACGTGGGGACCCTTTTCCCTCGTCCCCAGGGTGATGGCAGCGGGTGCCAGGCAGCAGCCCCTGCCCTCCCCTGAAGCACGGCCCTGGCAGCTCCAGTGCCTCGGTTACTCTGGCAACAAAACTGCAGTCAGACAGCACCAGGCAGCTGAATTCAGCCCCTTGTTCTGGCAAAAAAATGCTCTCATTGAAGGCGAGCCCCAGCAAAACCCTGCTGCTGCAGGACCCGGGTGTCCAGAGGGACACTGAGGAGCTGGGAGTGCAGGAGGAGCTGTGTCCCCATCAGGGCCACCAGGCCGTGTCCCTGGAAGTGTCTGAGCCCTGGGGATGAGGGAAAAGGGTCCCCACGTCCTTCTGCAGGGCCAGCTCAGCCCACAGAGCTCCCAAATGGGAACAGGGAGAGGCCTCTGGAGAGGCAGAATCACCCCTGGCACCTTCTGGAGGTGCCTCAAACACCTGTGAGGCAGCCACTGCATCCCTGTGTGAAATTGGGATCCCAAATCCCACTTTGCCACCTTGCTCCAAACCTTTGGACCCATCTCTGCCCAGCCCTTGTCTGTGCCTCACTGCAGTCACCACCCAGCCTGTCAGGCAGCTTTTTCCAAAGCTTTTCCCACATTTGAGGGCCTGGATGTGCAGGCTGACATCTGAAGTGGGGAGGTGACAGCACAAGCGAGGCTGGGGATGGGGACAGGGACAGCCACCAGCAGTGTCACAGTGACAGGGCCCCACGTCACCGGGAATTCTGCCCTCATCCCAGGATCCGTGCAGAGCTCTCCTCCCTCTCTCCTCCCTGGTTTGTTTGTCAGCTCACAAGGGTAACAAAAGCATCCGTGGCACCGGGGATGTGCAGCTTCCCCGGGATCCAGCGAGCTGCCCAGAATGATAATTGGCTGCTTTTTCATTTTTTTTTTTTTTAAGGAGCTAACAGGCTACTGCACAAAGTAATTAACTGGACAGATGGATCCAGCTGAATTTGTAAACGTCGACAGCAACAATAAGGCTGTGTTTTATTTTTTTTTTTTTTAAAGGCCTTGTGTCAGCAGAAGGGCTCCAGGTTGGCTTTCAGGGAAGCAGCTAAAATAAATGAGACTTGAAAAAATTAATAATCTTCGTGGCTGCAGATGATGCAGGTGTCTGGTGGTGGCAGTGAGGACAGCCAAGAGATGGGGGAGCAAAGAGGCTGGGATTTCTGTGTAGCTGTTTGTGTATATATTCATTTTGCCCATGCAGAACATCCCCTCTTTGTGCATATAAAGGGGAATTTACTCACCAAGAGTGCGAGAGGACTGAAATAAAAATTAGGTTGTTGCAGTAGCAAATCCAATCCAGGTGGTTTTTAGATTGTTACCTGCGTTCTGGGACTGTCAGATTTATTTCAACTTGTCTGCAATGGGTGATTCAAACTCTCCTTTTGCTGCAGCCTGACAGTGTTCGGTTCAAGATGTGTGGGGGGTTTTTTTTCTCACATTTTCTCACCAGTCCTTTCAAATGTCAGGTCTTGGCAGTGTAACCCATCAGCCTTTTCAGTGGTTTAATTGGGCAGGTTGCTCTTCCCTTTGTGTGCAGGGCACTCCTGGCTGCAGTGCCCTGCCGTGGATGGCCTCTCCACGAGGTGCCACAGGTGGATAAAACACAGGGCAGAGGGCAAGGGAAGCTGCTCACACAGAATTATGGAACAGTTTGGGTTGGAAAATGATCCAGTGCCACCCCTTCCACTGTCCCTGGCCTGGCCTTGGATGATTCCAGGGATGAGGCAGCTCTGGGAAATCCATTCCAGGGCCTCCCCACCTTGCAGGGAACAGCTTTTTTCTTAGTATTTCATCTAACCCTCCTCTCTGTCAGCCTAAAACCGACATTTGTTCCCCTGTCCTGTCACAGGTGCCCTTGTAAATAGTTTTTCTCCCAGCCACTCTTGCCTGGGCCCCTCTGGGCCGTGCTGTGTGCTGTAATTAGTCTGACTTCAGCAGGAGTGAAGGGCTGCTCTTGATTTATCTCAGTTTATTGGCTCGGGGCTGATATTGGTGTGCTCAGCAAGGCTTGGAGGATGTTGTCCTCCAGCATCAGCCTCCCAGGAGAGCTCTGGGAGTGAGGCGAGCAGCCCGTTCTGCCTGTCAGCTCCGTGTAAATCATCCCACACCCATCCCTCCCGGCAGCACAGGCCAAGGACACTTGTTGCAGGCGTGGCCCTGGGAATGCAACAAGTTTTTGGGGCTGGTGGCAGCTCCAGCCCTGCTGCCCCTCGCCACTGGTCACAGCCTGCCCTGTGCCAGCCTCTCACAGAGAGCCCTGAACTCACCCTGGGGCTGGCACAGCCCTGGCACAGGGAATTTGGGGGTTCCTGGCTCTCTCTTGGAACAGAAACCCTGAGGGAGCTGGGCTTGTTCAGCCTGGAGAAAAGGAGACTCAGGGGTGCCCTCATCACTCCCCACAGCTCCCTGAAAGGTGCCTGTGCTCAGCTGGGCTTGGGCTCTTTCTCCAGGCAGCACTGACAGAACCAGAGGACACAGCCTCAAGCTGTGCCAAGGGAAATCCAGGCTGGATATCAGGGAAAAGTTTTTTACAGCAAGGGTGATAAAGGACTGGAATGGTCTGCCCGGGGAGGTGGTGGAGTCACCATCCCTGGATGTGTTGAAGGAAAGCCTGGATGTGGCACTGGGTGCCAGGGTTTAGTTGAGGTGTCAGGGCTGGGTTGGGCTCAGTGATCCTGGAGGTCTCTTCCAGTCTGGTGATTCTGTGAAATTCTGTGATTCTCTCTTGGTGCTTTGTTTCAGCCTTGTGGCCGCAGAGCAGCCCGTGCCAGTACTGACAATAACGCTCTGATTTAGATTGAATTCATAACTCTGACCTCAGGAAAATCATCTGAACCTCCTGAACACAGGCCAGGCTCTCAGCACCAAGGTGTCCCTCACAGCAGCACTGCACACACGGGCAGGGACACTTGTTGCAGGCGTGTCCTTGGGAATGCAACAGGTTTTTGGGGCTGGTGGTGATGCCTTGGGAAGGCTGACCTGAAACAGAGGCTGGACAGAATTAGGGAATAAAGTAGGGATTTATTGAAAGGCCTCCAGGATCCACCCTGGGCAAGTCAGGAGCTGCACCCAGGGTGGACTAAGAATGGTCACAAAAATGGCTGAGCAGTCACGAGATTTTACATTTTTATAAGTTTTGGTCCATTTGCACATTGGGGTTTAATTGTCCAATCCCAGCTCCAGGCTGTGAGCTCCCATCCTTCTTGTTCCTCCCTCCAGCCACCCTTGTTTGTGTTTTTGTACCAGTCCTTGGTGTGCAGCAGGAAAAGGATTTGTTTTGCCCCACCTATTCTGTGCAGAGAGCTGAGTGACACTTAACATGAGACTCAGAACTGTATCCCTAAGCAGCACAGAGCCTGAAAATATGAAAGTTAAAGCTCAAGGCATCAGTGGCAGCTCCAGCCCTGCTCCCACTCACCAGTGGTGGTGGCTTGGCTGGGGATGGAGCATCCAATGCCTGGATAGACCCAGAGGAAATGGTTCGGTTTTCTGGGTGTTGTTTGTGTGTTTGTTTGTTTGTTTTCAGCCCTCGTTAGGGCTGGGATTTGTGTGGTTTGTGCCCCGGGGGCTCGGGAACATCACAGCGAGCACAGAGCTGCTGGGAAGGGTTTGAAGCTGCACCCAAGGAGAGCATCCCTCTCATCGTCTCCAGGCTCTGCCTTTAATTAGAGGCAGGAATTGGGACGAGTTGTACCAACCGCAGGAGTGGGGGCACATGGGGAAGGGAGCTGCGGGAGAATCGGTGCTGTATTTGTGTGGCAGGGTTGATTAGGGAGACAGGGAGAGGGGAAGGCGAGAGGCGCCTCCGGAATCCAAAACGACCCTGCCTGGCTGGAGCAGCCTCCCCCTGGCACAGGGAGTGCAAAAAGCCTCTGACAGATCCTGTCAGGAAAACAGGGAGCAGCAGTGGGGGAACCATGCCTAAATCATGCTTGGTTTAATCAACTTAACTGTTTTATGGGATTGTGATTAGGGCTTTCAATACATCGATGGCAGAGGCGCCTCCGCTGTGCTTTGTGCTTCTGGTGTCCTTCCCCTTCTCCTCGTGGCATTGCCCTGCTTTCCCTTCCCTCAGAGTGCATTTTTATTCATTCTCTTTGAGGTCTTGCAGTGGGAAAGGTTTGGGGTTCAATACTTTTAACAGGAGGGAAAAAAAAATCTTTAAGTGAACAGGAGCAGCCTCACGATTTCCTTTGGATGCAGCAGTTTGAGTTATTGGTGGAGCTTTGTTTTTTTTCCCCTGCTTTGCTGTGGAACTGGAGAACCTCATTCCGCTCTGGAATTGTGCTGTCTGCACTGCTTTGGGGGATGAATTGAGAGTTTTGCTTACTTTCCACTTTGCTGAGCTCAGGCTGCTGCCTGCAATGAGGGGTGCCCGGCTGATGTGGCAGGGATCACATCCACAGTGAGGAGGGCTGGGATTGCCCTGACCCTGGCACAGCCTTTGGCTGGGGTGTCCTGGGTGGAGGGAATGTTTTCTGGGATCTCCTGGATGAAGGGAATGCCTGCTTGGATCTCCTGGATGGAGGGAATGTTTTCTGGGATCTCCTGGATGAGAGAATCTCTGCTTGGATCTCCTGGATGAAGGGGAATGTCTGCTGGGATCTCCTGGATGAGAGGGGAATCTCTGCTGGGACCTCCTGGATAAAGGGAATCTCTGCTGGGACCTCCTGGATAAAGGGAATCTCTGCTGGGATCTCCTGGATGAGGAAATGTCTGCCAGAATCTGCTGGATGAGGGAATCTCTGCTTGGATCTCCTGGATGAAGGGAATGTCTGCTAGAATCTGCTGTATGAGGGGGAATGTCTGCTGGGACCTCCTGGATGAGAGAATTTCTGCTGGGCTCTCCTGGATGAAGGGAATATGTGCTGGCATCTCCTGGATGAGAGGGGAATCTCTGCTGGGA
This sequence comes from Acrocephalus scirpaceus scirpaceus, assembly GCA_910950805.1. Classification (NCBI taxonomy): domain Eukaryota; kingdom Metazoa; phylum Chordata; class Aves; order Passeriformes; family Sylviidae; genus Acrocephalus; species Acrocephalus scirpaceus. The sequence goes on from OU383793.1 coordinate 2,731,384, forward strand.
TCTCCTGGATGGAGGGAATGTCTGCTGGGATCTCCTGGATGGAGGGAATCCCTGCTGGGATCTCCTGGATGGAGGGAATCCCTGTTGGGATCTCCTGGATGAGGGAATGTCTGCTGGGATCTCCTGGATGAGAAGGGAATCTCTGCTGGGATCTCCTGGATGAGAAGGGAATCTCTGCTGGGATCTCCTGGATGAAGGGGAATGTCTGCTGGAATCTGCTGGATGAGGGAATCTCTGCTTGGATCTCCTGGATGAAGGGAATGTCTGCTGGGATCTCCTGGATGAAGGGAATATGTGCTGGCATCTCCTGGATGAGAGGGGAATCTCTGCTGGGATCTCCTGGATGAAGGGGAATGTCTGCTGGGATCTCCTGGATGAAGGGAATCTCTGCTGTGATCTCCTGCATGAGAGAATCTCTGCTGGAATCTCCTGGATAAATGGGAATGTTTTCTGGGATCTCCTGGATGAGGGAATCTCTGCTGGGCTCTCCTGGCCCTCTGCTCTGCAGCTGAGCCTCCGTGTGAGCTGTGAATTCATCTTTCTCCACATAATGCAGCCCCTGCCTGCAGACCTGGCTGCTCCAAGATATCCTTGAGTTCAAAGTCATCCAGATTGGGCCCTCTCAGGGACAATGGGAGAATCAAAACCAAGAAGTGAAATCATTATGCAATCAGGGTATTTTATATTATTTTATTCAGGAGGACAGGAATGTTTCTGGTGCTGGAGATGGCAGAGGCATCATTCCTCCCTCAAGACAAATTAATCTGTTTTTCCTTCCAACTCAGTCCAAATTTTTTGGTTTAGGACACCAGATCCAGGACAGGCCGTGCCAGAATTTAATCTCGTGGAGCAATTATGGCCCACCAGATTTCATAAGAAGCAGGAAAGGTCTTGCAATCTTTTGGTGGCTTTAAAACCAGCTTTAGAGCAGCCTGTGTGCTGTGGGTGAACTGCCTCCAATCAGACCAGCTGCTTGTTCTTTATGGGAAAAGCCTCCAGGCAATTTTTGGGGTGGTTTTGCTGGGATAAAACAAAGCAGCAAGATGTTGTGAACAGGTGAAATCCCATGGACTGCTGGGAGCACAAACCCCAGCCTGGCATCCCCGGGATTTGTGAGCTCCGTGGTGGAATGTTCAGGTCACTGATTCTCGAGATAAAAGGCTCCTGACTGGAGCAGAACAAGCTCTGCTACAAATCGCTTCGGTTCATTATGCTTGGGTAATTAAGAGATGCTCTCCCGAACCTCCTGGAGCTGCAGGCAGGGAGCAGGGACAGGTTGGGAGCCTGTTTGCTGCCCACAGGGGACAAAGCCAGCACGGGGGGGCTGCAGGCTCTGCCTCGCTCCTGGCACTGCCAGCCTGTCCTGGTTTCAGGCAGAGTTGGGAGAAAACCTACGGGGCCATCCCAACCCATTGGGGAAAAGACTTCCTCAGAGAGAAGTGGAAAAAATCTGTTTATTAAACAGGAAAAGCACTCCCAGCACAATAAATTGAACAATACCCGATGACAAGAATTTGTGCCGCTCTGGAGGGATAACAAACTTAAAAAGAGAAGCTCTCCTCCCGAAGATATTCGCTCTGTTCTGTTGCTCCATTCCTCTGGCGCTGGGAGAAAAAGGAGTTCCTGCCCAGGGCTGGTCTTGGTGGGGTGGGTCCCAGGTGGAGACCCCCCGGTGCTTCCCCCAGGTCGTCAGTCCAGAGAGATCGGAACAGTTCTGAGGAGAGGGAAAAAAAGGAAAAAAAAAAGAGGAAAAAAAGGAAAAAAAAAAAGGGGAAAAAAAAGAGGAAAAAAACCTTCAGCTAGCTACAAGACTTATACCTAACTAAGCTACAACTAACTAACTGCTGGGGAAAAAAAAAAACAAACCAGAGCCTATCTCCATCTTGCCGTGTGTTGGACTCCCCCATTTCCAAGGTCACTCTGAGGAGCAGAGTTTTCCTGGGGAATAAAACCAAACCGTGCTTCCCCTCCCCTTTGCACCCAACAGACGACTGGGGATACAAACATCATCGTGTCACCCTAGGACACAGCCTGAGCTGAGACTGCTCCTGGAGCTGCAGGAAAGGAACATCAGCCTGGGCTGTGCTCCAGAGCGCCTGGAGCAGGGAAAGGGCGGCAGGCAGGGCAGTATTTGGGTGGAGAAGGGAAGCAGAGCTCAGGGACACGCGCACACGCCGGACACGCGCACACGCCGGACACGCGCACACGCCGGACACGCGCACACGCCGGACACGCGCACACGCCGGACACGCGCACACGCCGGACACGCGCACACGCGGGACACGCGCACACGCGGGACACGCGCACACGCGGGACACGCACACGTCGGGCACGCACACATCTCCCTTGTCCGTGCTGTTCTGGTCGCTGCAGGTGACAAACGAATGAAGTCACGAAATGAATGCGCACTAAAAGAGGGGAAGTTGATTTCCAGACCTTGAGTTTATGGAATTCCAACAGTGATCGTGGATGGGAGGGTGAAATTGTCCTCTCCAACCCCACTGGTCAAACCAACAGTCCATCAATTCTCTCTTCCTCCAGAATGGAATGCAAACAATCATCATTTACATGAAAAGTGCGTGAGAAACTCCATTACAAAGACATCAGAAGGCTTAGAAGAACTTTAGAAGAACAGGGCGACGGAATGGAAATATCCCAAGGATTGGCATAGAAATCAGTGGGATAAACCTCCCTGACTCCTTTTTTTGGGGTGTAAACGTGTCAGGTGTGCAGCCAGGATGGGGCACCCAGGCAGAGGAGGGAGATGTTATGGGAAACTCCCTGATCCAGGCACTTGGAGGACATGGGAGCACCTGCATGGGGAAATGAGCCAAATGTTCCTGTTGTTCCTTCCTTCATCTGGGATCCTAACCTGGCTCAGCCCCTCTGCCTCGGGCTCTCTGCAGGTTTAAATAAACCCGTGGAGTTGGAGGAAGCCAAAATAGCGAAAATACACACGTTGAGAAATAGTTGCAGTTTTAGAGGTGAAAAAGCAAAACTCTCATTATTCCTTCTCACGGTCCTCCTTTCCCTCTGCTCCTTTTTCCTTTTATTTATTTTTTGCCTTTGGTAAGAGCTGTTTCTCCAGTCCCTTAATAAAAGAGATAAGAAATTGAATGCGTTACTTGAGGGGTTTGTGGGAAAAAATTGGAAACTTCTTGGTGAGGGGGCTGAATTGCAAAAAATTACCAATTTTTGGAAGAGGGCCATTTCGTTTGACAAAAACTGTTTGAGAAATTCTCCCAGCTCTCGCTCTAATGTGTTTTGGCCACCATCCTGTGCAATCACAGTTCATTATTTCTGAAGCACGGATGCTGTCTCATCTGAAACACCCCTCGTGTGAGGGAATGATGATGCCTCAGGCAGCAGCACGGCCCTGATCCCTTCTGACCCTGCTGGTAAGGGGGGGCTCGCAGGAAATTTGGGGACAATCTCATGGATAACACGTGGATTTTTCTCCTGGAGGCTGGGATTTGCAAGGTTCCAGGGTCACAAGGAGGTTTCAAACCCCTTGGCTATGTCAGGATTATGGGGTGGCCAGGGCAGCTCCAGTGCCCTCCCTCTGTACCCCAATCCCAGCTGGAAGTGTGGATTCCCTGACTTCCACCTCTGAGCAGGGCCAGAGCACAGGGAAAATGTGATTTCCTTAAACTCTGGGTGCTGGGTTGATTGTGCAGCTTCAATCTCCTGCTGTTCCTCCTCCTTGGAGGGCACAGGAGCGTTCTGTGACTCTTCTGAGGTCCCAGGGGCAGCAGCACGATCCCAGCCCGGCTCTGTTTGGTTCCTTCCCCCCTCCCCTCAGCCCCCGCTCCTCCCCGAGCACCTGCCTTTTATCCAATTTAATTTTCACACCTCCTCCTGCCGCTGCTGTCCTTGCCAGTTCTCTCTGTGCTGCTGCAGTGGGTGTCTGTCCTTTACTGGAGCGATTGGGTTCCCATCCCATCCCAAACTGGCTCCCATAATCCTGCTGGATCTGGTCCCAGCTGGGGGAAAACACCTCAGAATCCCACCAGGACAGGGCTAAAGCACGAGGTCAGCTGTGGGTTTGTGCTGGTTTGGGTATAAACCAATCCCTTGGCTGGCTGTGTGACCCAGCAGGGTGGGGACAGGGCCCAGTTCCTCCTCTGGGCTTTCCTGTGATGCCTTGGGGAGACTGAGCTGGGACAGAGACTGGACAGAGCTGGAGAATAAAATAGATTTATTGAAAGGCATTTAAGGGTTTCAAAGGTTTTCATGGGCAGAACAAGAGCCTGGTCAGGGCTACACCCAAGGTGGACTCAGAATAGTCAGAAAATGGACCCAAATTGATCATAAAATGGACCCAAAATGGTCACAAAAATGAACAAGTGGTCACAAGGTCTCACATTTTTATAAGTTTTGGTCCATTTGTGTATTGGGGTTGAATTGTCCAATTTCAGCTTCAGGTTATGAAGTCCCATCCTTGTTTTCTCTCTTCAATCCACTGTTGTTGATGCTTTTGGGCCTGAAAGTTTTACCCGTTGTCCTTGGTCTCCATTTGTTTTGTGTCCCTGCTGTGTGCAGAGAGCTCAGTGACCCTGACTGTGAGCTCAGAGTCTGAAAACCATGAAAGCTCAAACTTAAGGCATCACCTGGATGTGAGCATCTCCTCTTGGTGTCAGTTCCCACCTCCCCTCCAGTGCCTTTAGCGGGGTTTCCTCCTGAATTCTGCTTTTAGCCAGGCTCATCCCCCTGGCTCCTGCCAGCCCAGCAGCTGCAGGACAGGTCAGCAGCAGCTCTGGCTCTGCCAGCACCACAAGTGCTGATGAAGTCTCAGCTGAAGGGTCAGGAAATTGCAGCTCTCTGTCCCCAAAACAGAGCCAGCATCTCCTCCAGGGTTTGGTGGCCTCATGGTGGCCCAGGAGAGCAGGGCCCAGCTGCCTCCTGAGCCTGCAGGGTGGGCAGGACAGGAGGGACAGGGGGATGTGCTGCTGGTGAGAAATTGGGGCTCACAGGGTGCTGGTGCCACCTTGCTGGGGGTGCCCAGCAAGGCTGGGGGATCTTTTGTTGGAAACTGCCACGAATTTCCAGCAGTGGTGGGAGCACCTCTGGGTAACAGAAAAAACCCACCAGGGTGGAAAAAGGAAGAGCTTGGCAAAGCTGGTTTAAGATTTGGGTTTATTTCTCATGATCTGGTTTGATAAATATTTACCAAATTATTATTTGGTAAGAATTTCCTGCGGCTGAGTTTGCTTTGCCTGTGGCAGGAGCTGCTGAGTGGTGGCCAGTGAGTTTTGGCCAGTGAGTTTTAGCCAGTGGTGGCCCAGGTTTTATCCCAGCCCAGCCCAGGAAGGCTCAGCTGCAGGCTGGCACTGACCAGGGCTCTCCCCAGGGGATGTGGGATCTGTCCCCTTTCATTTCAGTGGTGGGATCTAATCATTTGTTCTTGACTCCACACAACATCCTTGGTTCTGTAGACATGACTTTTGTGCCAGATTTAACCACACAGTGGAAGATCAATTTTCAGTCTGAGGGTTTTTCCAGCTCAGCTGGAATTGGAAGTGTTGGCACTGAAATGCAAAGGGCAGGGCCTCAAAACCACTGACCTGAGGTGCAGGTTTAGGATAGAGGAAGGCAAGACCCAAAAAATGGGAATTATGGCCAGATATCATCATTTAAAACAAATAATTCTGCCCCCAGATGTTTTTCTAACATTATCCTTGCTCTGCAGATAATATTTAGCATTTGCATGAGATGATGAGGTCTGGCCAGCTCTCAGAGGAGCCTTTCTGGCCATGACCAGTGACACCAGCACAGGTCCCTGCTCAGCCCCAGTCTGTGTGTGTGTCTGCAGCCCCGTGCTGATTTATCCAAATCTGAGATGGTTATGAGGGACTTTTCATCAAAAAGACAAAGATTATCCTGACTGGGAGGAAGGAAAGATTTTGCCTGCACTGGGAGCTGGCAATGCCCTTTCCAGCTGAGCAAGCTGGGAAAGGAGAAAATTGCCATCTTGGCTTTTTTTTTTCTCTCTTTTTTCCCTTTTTTTTTTTTTTTTTTGGCTAGGTTGAAAAGACAACAAAGTATGAATGGTCATAATTTAGTGGGCTCCTGGGTAAATTTGTATTTCATTCTGATTATTGAGTGCATTCCCTAATTGCAGCAATAAAAAGGAATAGTCCATCTTCTAAATGCAAGTGGTAGCGCTGATTGTTATTTAATTACTTGATTCCAGTGGTCGAGGGGTGAGCCTGGAATTACAATTGCAGCTTGTATTATTTCACTGAGATTGCCGAATTAATTAGGAGAACAATGGGATTCTTCATTGTTGACATCTTAAGGACTCGTGACAATAACTTTTAAAACCCAGTGAATAATAAAAAACCACCGTGGGGTTTGTTCCTGAAATAAGGAGAATAAAATTCCTGAAATAAGGAAATAAGGAGAAATGGGGGAGCTGGAGTCTCCCCCTCTTTCTTCCTCCATTCCCTGTTTTAGAATGTTTTCATGCAGGAAAAAAAAAAGGTAATTTCCAGTCAAACCCCAGTTGCTGATATGTGGGTTAATTCCTGAGATTGGTGGAAAAATAGCCCGTGGTGTTCATCATCACCCGCTGTAATTGAACCCCAGAGCTGATATTTATGGGATTTATCCGACTTTTTAGGGAATTGGGAGCATAAATGAATAGGAAGTTGTAAGTTCTTGTGCTTTAGGGTATGACCTAAGCTCTGCTTAATGAGACTGAGCTGAGATTAACCTCAGGATAAACTCTCCCTCCTCTGCTTTTGCATTTCCCATTTTTGCATCAAAAACTCTGCGCTGGCTGAGCCCAATGGAAAATCCCAAAGGAGGTTTGGGAAGGATTGTGCTCACCTCAATAATCCTTTCCACCCATCTCACTGGGATGGTTTTGTACCAAAAAAAATCAGGGAATTTCCGTGCCCCGTCCTCATTGCTGTGCTGGCTCGAAGTGGTTCCATCCACGTGGGAATTCTGGGTGAGGAAATGAGGTCTTGCCCTCTCCTTCCAGCCAGAGCCTGGAAATGCAGGATGATGGAAAAGGGAATTTTCTTTAGGGCTGATAATTCCCCCCAAAAATTGCTCCTGAGGGGAACAACAGAAATATTTAAGAACTGAAGGAGCTGTGGGTGAGTGATGCTGAGCAGGGCTGGAAAAGTGAAAATATTCAGATATCCAGTGTGGACATTTATCTTGATCTCCTTAAAAACAAACAGAAATCCATCTCCAGCACGCCTGAAAGTGGTGGGCAAGAGGCACTGATTGAGGTTTTGCTCTGAAAAAATGTTTTTATTGTTTTTTCTTTTTTTTTTAGTTTTATTGAAAACGTGTTTCATATAATGGCCTTTGTTGTGATGTGGATTTTACTGTAGCTGAGTGTTTGTGGGGTTATTACAGCCTTGCAGTGGAGGAAAGCACAAAAAACAAAAGGTTTTTTCCAAAGCCTTGGGGGGAGGCATGATTATGTTAAAATAATCATTTCCCTGACCAAACTTGGCTTTCTCTTTCCTGGGTGCTCTGCAGAGAGTTGTTCCTTTTTTTTGTCTACGTCTTTGTATTGTCAGGATTAATTTTTCAGAGGGAGAAATCTCCATAAGCTCAGTGGTGCCCACTCCTTCTTTTTTAGGAGCAGGAGGTTGGATTTTTATTTTATTTTATTTTTTTTTACCCCCCTTCTTCTCTGCAGAATTTCTGTGGCTTGAATCTACTCCACTGCTCACTTTCCTCCCTCTCAACCTCTGATTTCCTCTTTATTTTTGTGTGAGTTTCCTGAGCTGATTGGGAGGACTTTGAGGTACTTTTGGAGCTCCTTTCCTCCCAGATTTGTGGGATGAGGAACATTTTGAGATTTTTTTTCTCCCAGATTTGTGGGATCAGGGACATTTTGAGTTTTTTTCCTTATAGGTTCGTGGGATGAGGTACATTTTGAGGGTTTTTCCTCTCAGATTTGTAGGAATCAAGAACATTTTGAGGGTTTTTTCCTCATGTATTTGTGAGATCAGGTACATTTTTAGGTTTCCTCCTTGCAGGCTTGTGGGATCAGGAACATTTTGAGTTTTTTTTCCTCCTGGATTTGTGGGATGAGGAACATTTTGAGGGGTTTTCCTCCCAGATTTGTGGAATGAAGTACATGTTGAGGTTTTTCCTCCTGATTTGTGGAATGAGGAACATTTTGAATTTTTTTCCTCCCAGATTTGTGGGAATGAGGAATATTTTGAGGTTTTTCCTCCCACATTTGTGGAACGAGGTACATTTTGAGGGTTTTTCCTCCCAGATTTATGGGATCAGCTACATTTTGAAGCCCTTTCACCCTGGATCTGTGGGAATTTGCAGGGCCATTGTGGATGGAGTGCAGCTCAGGCAGAACTGCATCCCTGCTTTCCCAGCTCCCTCTCCCCATCCCTCACTCCTCTCCTTAGGTCTGGCTGAGCTCTCCTGCTCCCAGACCATCCCCAGGGCTGTATTTCACCTGCCTGCACGACCTTTGGAGCCTGGCTGGGCTTCAGTGAGCTTTGAGCAGCCAGGAATGAGTGACTGTGCCTGAGCACAGTGAGGCACAGCTGTGCCAGGGCTGAGCCCCAGGAGATGGGGCAGAATCTGCAGGTTTGGGGTGAATCTGTGGTCTGGGGATGATGCTGAGGGTAGAAATCCACGTGTGGGTTCCTTGGGAGAGGACAGGGAGGATTTGGAAGGGTGGGATGGAGAGGAAATCACTGCAGAGCCAGGGTGGGTTTGGGCAGAGCTGGCCCTGCCAGGTTTGGGTTAAGGAAGAAGATTTGGGCATCGATTTCCTCTCTTCACCCCAAAGCAGCTGAGCTGCAGGGCTCAGGGGTTTGCAGGATCTGCTCTTGGCTGTCTGGCCTCCCCCTCCTCTCATCCTTCACTTCCCAACCCATTTTATTCCCTTTGCTTCTACCTGTGCCTGACAAGCAAATATCTCCTCTCCCTCTCTGCGAGAACCTTTTCTTCCTCCGCTGCCTGATTTTTTTCCCCTTCTCCAGAACATCTCTAATCTCTCCTGCTGCACTGATAACTGAAATGAGTTCTGTTCCCCAGCCAGCAGCAGCTGGGCTCGGCCAGGGCTCAAGGGCAGGCTCTGATTGACGGGGATCTCTGCCATTCCCTGGGCTCTGCTGATTTATTTCCCTCTTTTCCCCTTTCCCCTTCCCGCTGGGAATTTGCCACCTGCAGGAGAAAGGGCAGCCAGGCTTTGCTGGCAGGGTGAGGAGGAGGAGGAGGCAGGGAGCTGATGAAGGCGTGGGTGAGATCAGCCTGGCCGGGCTCTGGTGCTCAGGGCAGAGCAGGAAACCCCAGGGGAGAGCCAGGAGAGCCAGAGAGGTGAAGGAAAGAGAGCAGCAAGGAGGAGGGAGAAAATAAAAATAAAAAAAAAAAAAAGAATGGCACCCTGGAGATCTGGAAAAGAGCCAGAAAGAACAGGGTACAAAATACCAGGGAACTGACAGTTAATTTACAGTCTCCAGGGAGAGAGAGGGAAAAGAAATGTCTTTGTTGAGGAGAAGCAAATGGTGGAGAAGAGAGTGGATGGAGGTGTGGAAATCCTGCTGGGGTTCCTCCTCTTCCTGCTGCAGTCCTGAGTGTGCTGGTCAGTGCAAATTCCATCTTCCCGAGGATCTGAGGGAAACCTTTCTGATTTCCTTCATGGGGAGGTTCTGAGTTAGGCAAAGACAATGGGAGAAACACCAGGGCTGAGTGAAGGCTGTTCCCATGGTCAGGTTTGGGAATGTGGTTGGGCACAGGTTGGATTTGAAGGGCTCACATCCCCCCAGAGGGCACCTGAGAGCCAAACGTGCCCGGGTGGGAAATGATTTCCTCGTTCTGCCTTTGCCCCAGGAAGGGCAGAGCTTTGTCCTCTGCTCTGGCTTTGGTTTTGTCCAGCAGAGCTCCTGGATTTGCTGAGCATTCCCAAATCTCCTCAGGGAATCACTGCTGGAGGTGCTTGATCCCTGGCTTTTACCTGGGCACTGTGGAGCTCGGGTTTGGAGGGATGAAGAGGATTTTGTACCCAGGAATGGAAAATCTTATGTTCTTCCTGAAGGTGACACGCATTCCTAGGAGCGAGAAACTTAAAGAAAGGAAAGAGGAGAGCAGCTGTAAAAATTCCTGCAGGAAAGGATCTCAGAATGTTCCTTATTCCCACAGATCTGGGAGGAAAAGAGCTCAAAATGTTCCTCATTTCCATAAATCTGGAGGAAAGAACCTCAAAATCTTCCTCATTCCTACAAATCTGGGAGGAAAAACCTGAAAATGTTCCTCATTCCCACAGATCTCGGAGGGAAGGAGCTCAAAATGTTCCTCATTCCCACAAATTCAGGAGGAAAAAAATCTCAATATGTTCCTCATCGATACAAATCCAGGAGGAAAGGAGCTCAAAATGTTCCTCATTCCCACAAATCCAGGATGAAAGGACCTCAAAATGTTCCTCATTCCCAAAAATTCAGGAGGAAAAACCCTCAAACTGTTCCTCATTCCCACAAATCCAGCCCCCAGCCCCCTGGGACCACCCCTGCTCTCCTGATGCCAACACCCAGCACCTCCCAGGCCATCCTGTCCCCTTCCCTGGAACTGCCACCTGCTGAATAATTCACATTTCGTGTACTTTTGGCTGAGCTGCCGAGTCCTTTCCTGGAAGAATCCTCATTTATTTAATGGGATCTTTGAGCTGGCTGAGGGCAGGGTGCTGCAGAGAGGCCCAGAGCTGAGATCTGGGGTTTGGGGAGCACTGAGGACGTGTCCAGAGTCTCCTCTGCCAGCAATACAGCTGCAAAGGTTCTTTTTCACTCAGTCTGGAATAGCTCTGCAATAACAGCAGGAGTCGGAGAAGCATTTTTATTGATTAAACAATTGAGGCTATTTGTCTTTACCAAAGCAAAAATATTGAGGTGTCTCTCTCTTCCTACATACACATTATAAACATTTATTATGTGCAGCAGGCTCGGTAATCAAGCTGCTGTTTATGATGGGCTGGATTGAGATGCTGTAATGGGAGCTGGTGTCAACATTCTCAATAAGCAGGGCTGAGGCCGAGGGCAGGGAGGCCAGGGGCTGGAGTTTTGCAGGAGTAATGATGTGAACAAAGGATTTCTCTGGACTGCCTGCTGCTCTGCTCCCTCCCAGCCATTCCTAAGGCATTCCTTTGATCAGACTCCGCTCCAGCTGTTGGAAAATTTGTAATTTGGATGATCTGTAGCTGTACCTTTCTCTTGCCTCCATCTCACAATTTGTTGTTTAATTAAATGGTTCATTTTGGCCACCTGAGTGGGGGTGGTGTGAGGAATATTTTGAGGTTTTTTTTTTTTTTTTTTTTGTGGAATGTGGAGTTCCCAATCTGGGCCTGGGTGATGCTGATTTGTTGCACAACTTTGGAAATGAAATGTGGTTCCTTCTCTGAGGGTATTGTGGCTGGAACTCCAAAATGTGGTATCATTCCTTGTAACAACACCTTAGTAACCTCCAGGGTTTTGCAGTCCTTGTGGGGAAGGCTCCTGGCCATCCTGAAAAAGTCTCTGTTAATACCAATAATTACTTGTACCCCCATTTCTCTTGGTAATTCAGTGAAATCAATTTGCCATTGTTCTCCAGGCCCCTGGCCTCTTCCAGTTTTGGTTTGGGTATTTTCTTGGGATTGGTTTGGAGGCAAAGATCACAATGTCGAGTTCCTTGAGTGACAGTGGAATAATCTTAAAATATAATATAAAATATAAATATACATCTAAATGTATAAATCCTTGGCCATTATTCTCTCAATTAGGCAGTTATGTAGGGCATCTACTCCCCAATGTGTCTTTTGATGTTCCTCCCTTCCAATGACCACAACAGAGGAGAAGGGATGATGATGATTTTGTCTTCTGTGATTGCCCAGCTGTGGGAATGAGGTTGGATGGTTGGGATGATGATGGGACAGATGGAAATGAGAGATCCCTGGAGTCAGGGCTGGGTTTGGAGCGTGCAGTTCATTGCACAGGGCGTGGGTGAAGGGGCCCTGCCACGAACTGCCAGGTACAGCTCAGAGCAGAGAGAGAGTGAGGAGGGAGTGATGAAGGAGAAAAGGAAGAAAAGAGAGCAAAGTTCCCATTACAATCCGTTAAATCTTCTATACTGAATATTCTAATTGACACCAACCAATCCAGTACAAGATACAAATCCTACAGCGTTTACACACAGCCCATAAGAATCACTACATTCCCATCCTGTGTTATATTTTAAACCCTAAAAACGACTCTTGGGACCCCTCCTGCCGAGCCAGCAGGGTCTGCTCTGACCCTTGGGCTCTTGGTAAGGAGAAGGGCATTGTTTAATTAATTAATTTAATTGTTTAACCTTCAGCCGGCCATACCATTGTTTTCCAGTTGTTCAGTAACCAAAGCTCGGCATCTCAGACATCCAAACTTGCCTTCAACTCTATTTCACTGATAGCTTTCATATTCTCTAAACCTAAGCAGTCCCATTGATAAGGCTTTCCTGTTTCATCTTCCCCAACACCCACCCACCTTGGTCAGATGTTCCCTGTGCTCCCCTGAGGCTGAGCAGGGCCCTCCGTGGTGGCTGTGCTGTGGCACAGGGACAGCTCTGGGCCCCCTGATTTGGGGCTTTCCTGTCAGTGGAGCCACAAAACCCTTACATGACCAGGGTTCATGTCCCTGTTCGGGCACCACCTGTGAAAAATAAATGGGACATCACTCTATGATCAATATGATCGAAGTGAGCCGATTTATTTCATTTTTACAGTCTCTTTTATACAATTCTTCGCCTTAATCATGTGTTTCATACTACTTTACAATTGGTTGCCCCTAGAAGCACACGTTAGCCTTTTAGTCTCTATTGGTTAATTCTTCTTATATACACAGCAAATTATAAATTTCTTTTTTCTGGCTTTCTTCCGATTCCCACATTTCTGAAGTTGTTTATCATCTTTATTTCTTCTTTGTACTTGACTTTCTGCATCTTCCTCTTCTTCATACGTGACAACTTCATCCTTGAGATGGTTCCAGGCCTGTCCTTTTGGATAAGCTGGATTGCTCACATGCCCCCATTTTTGGAGGAACTCATTCTCCACACCTTCCCTGCCCTCCCCTTTTGCTTTTCTCAGTTTCCAGGTCCCAGAGCGTTGATAGGGATCTCACCTTTTGATTTGTGTGTTCGCACCCGCTGTAACCGAGCGCTCGGGGATTATCTCTGATTTTACTCTCACAGATTTCCTTCCCATTTGGTTTTCCCCCTTTCTCCACACAGAAGAATTTATCTGCAGACAGGTGTGTGTGTGATGGAGCCTGGGTGCCTTTGGGCATGTGTGAGAGGTCAGATCTCAGTTCTTGTTTCTTTGGGCTGATAACCCCCGAGATGTTTGTTCAAAGTCCTTCTCCCAAGCCCCGGTGCCAGAAGAGAGAGTTGGGATGTGTCAGCTCAGGTTCTCAGGGTTGTTTATTGTTTCTGATCTGGTACATTTTGTTCTCACCCAGTTTGGGTGCTGCTGCAGTGCTGGTCAGCACTGACTGACCACCCCAAGGGCCATTTTAACTTTTTATACCAAATATTCCGTGATCTGTATAATATATATATAATACCAACTATAATACCAACACCCATCACCTGTGTCAGACACTGCACTGCTGTGCTAAACCAATCCAAAAGTGCCACCACCACAGCAGGAGATGGAGGGCAAGAAGAAGAAGCAGAAGGACAGGGGCACACCCAGATTCCTCCATCTTGCCTCCTTGAACCCCCATTAAACCCCAAAATTCTACATCTACACCCGGGGATAAATTAATATTATTAATATTATTCTAATTAAACCCTCGTGGTTTGTCTCTGGAGCCCCTGCCAGGGTCTGGGCTCACCCAGGGCAGCCAGAGGGATGTCCTGGGCTCTGACAGTCAGACACTGGTTGTTCCTTTTCCAGCTGATAGATGTGAGTGCTCTCACTGCCTCAAGCCCTGGTTTTGGGCTGGCTAAAGGGGCTCATTTTGGTCAGTGCCCTTCAGTTCCCACTTGCCAGCTCCCAAACTGCCTTCCCAAGAGAGGAAAAGCAGGCTGGGAAGGAACCTGAGCATTCCCTGGGGGCTTTACCCAGGTAGAAGCGAAGCAGCTCGAGTTGGGCAGAATTATTAAGTGATTATTTGGATTTCAGCGCTCAGCCCTGCGCTGTTTGTTCTGGTTCTTTAGGAAGCTGTGCCAGACAGGCTGGAGAGGACCCAGCTGAGCACAGGCAGCCTCTGTAGGTGTGTTTGTTGATGCAATTTCTTAGGTGCACAATATGTCTGGGGATGGCACAGCCACGTTCTCCTGGAAGGAGGGGAGGCCTTGGCTGGAAGCGCTGCCTGTGGCACAGATGGACACGTTGCTCCGTTCTCCCCATGAGATGTGTTGAAGGAATTTTGGATGTGAGCCTAGACAGGGACCTTGGGAGCCACCCAGCCCCTGCAATCGCAGGTACCTGCCTGGGGAAGGCCCCACAAGCTCCCACCTCCAGCCTGCTTTGGGGGTTTTTCCCTTTTATTCATTTTTTTGGGAGGGCGTTTCCAGCTCCTCGCTGCTCTAATCCAGCCAGAATTAATTCCAGGGTTTGCTTAGCCACATTAATTTTTGTTAAATCATTATCATCATCATTGCTATTATTATAATATATAATTTGGGTTTTTTTGGCCATCAATAATCACAGAGAGGATCTGTCCACTGGGTTTCTCTCAGACTGGAATTGTCCATCCCAGCAGGATGGATGGAGCTGCTTGGGATGGGGGCTTTGTTTAAAACTCCCCTTCAGCACAGAATTAAAATGTGCCCTTGTCACTGCAGCTCTGCGGGGGGTGATTTACATTTCCTCCTTCAGATGAACTTGTCAAACTTGGTGATAATGAAGCGAAAAGGAAAAAAAAAAAAAAAGAAAAAATTACAATGGGTAAGAAAGAGGTGCCTTGTGCAAAACCTTCCTTAATGGAAAATGTCTCTTTTGATGCGAAAATCTCCTGTGTGTGAGAAGTGGTAGCACAACTTTGATTTCTTCATGATTTAAAACCAATCAGCTTTGTCATGTCCTAGAAGGGAGGAAAGGAAATGAAGCCAGCAGAAATAAAGTGGAATATTTGGATGGAAGCTGTCTGACCTCTCAGAGGGGCTAAAGGCAGCCAACACTTTTTCCTCCCTGTTTCTTCTGAGCTGAGCGGTCGTGTCAGATTTTCCCTTTTTCTGACCCAGAGATGGGGTTTTAAAAACTTTTATTCCATTTTGAGTCTTGTGTGAAGGGTGAGACAATACAAATGTTACAATTCATGCTACCAAAATCAGAAGCCAAACTATTTCCTAATTTTTAATATATTAAAGTGTTTCTGTCAGCTTTTGCCACACAATGCTGTTAATGCCTTACAGCCAATCATCTAAAATTACCCCTCATGGGTCCTACAACTTAAAAACAAAAATAGTTTGATTTCTCCAAAATATCTGGTCCATTTGCAAGGTCATCATTTGAAATTTGTTCCCAGTTCCATTTCTCTCTCAGCAATGTCCATCCTGTCCCATGGCCTTTCTAAGTCAGCATTTCTGCTCTCAAAGTTTGTATACAGATATATTCTATGTGAACCTCTGCCAAGCTTTGAGAATTCTCTCTACAAATCCATGTCCCCCAGCCTGGCACTGTTTTCCCACCTTTTTGCAGGGGCTGAGTGGAGCCCAGGAGCAGGGGGTGGTTCAGGTGGTGTCTGTGTGCTCGGGGTTCATTGAGCTGTCTCTGCTCCAGGGTTCCTTCCTTCCCTGCCTGCCTTAATTGGGTGCTGCAACAGTTCTGTACGTTAAAATAAATGAACTTTTCACTACAAAAGAGGAAAAGAAGAGAGACAGATGATCCCTCAGCAACAGCTGTTTGGAGAAAGAATCCCACAGAAGCCGCTTTCTTGGCTAATTAGAAATCTGCTTTCCTTTAGGAAGGATAACGTTTACGTTCCTGACTCCTGTTCTTGCTTCTAATTACTTTTTGGAGGAATGAAGAAAGGCACTTTCACATGTTTTACTCAGAGTTGCTGAGGCAGAGAGTGCTGGGTGGGAAATGGCTCCTGGAGATGGGAAGGGAGACAAGAGGAGGAAATCAAGATGTCAGTTTGCGCTTGGGAGGGGAGAGGGTTTATTCCTGCAGGAGCACCAGGCTGGAAACCAAAGAGAAGCTTCAGGTGGGATCTGCTGGGGCTTGGGGAGATCGTTTATCCATGGAAATTCCAGCTATTTCTCTGCTTAATTTAATGAAAAAGAGCAGGGGTTGTGTCCAGCCAGGGAAGGAGGAAAAGCAAAGCACAGCTCCCCCAAATCCTTGCAGTCCCACAAAACCAGAGGACAGCCAGCAGGAGCAGGCAGGGTGCAAGGCAAGCTCACTCCTCATTGCAGAATTTCCATTTTCTCTGGCTGGGGCACTCAGTCCCAGCTTTCCTGCTACTTCTCTGCTTAATTTAATGAAAAATAGAGGTGGTTGTGTCCAGCCAGGGAAGGGGGAAAAGCAAAGCACAGCTCCCCCAAATCCTTCCAGTCCCACAAAAACAGCAACAACCTCAGGGCCAGGCAGGGTGCAAGGCAAGCTCACTCCTCATCTGAGAATTTCCATTTTCTCTGGCTGGAGCACTCAGAGCCTGAAGGGAAGCCCAGCACAGGAAGGGATGGAGGAGCAGCAAAAGCTCCACCCTGCTGTGCCTGGGGGTGGCTTTGGGTTCCCAGAGGAGTCCCTGGGAGCTGCAGGGGCTGTGGCAGAGGAGAAGGTGAATCATAAATAATGCCTTGGGAGGGCTGAGCTGGAACAGAGACTGGACAGAGCTAGAGAAGAAATAAATATTTATTGAAATAAATATATTAATAAATATTTATTGGAAGGGTTTAAGGATACACCTTGGGTAGGACAAAAACCTGGCCAGGGCTACACCCAAGGTGGACCCAAAATGGACACAAAATGGACCCAAAATGGTCACAAAATGAACCCAAAGTGATCACAAAATGGACAGAGGGTCACAAGGTCTCACACTTTTATAAATTTTGGTCCATTTGCACATTGGGGTTTAATTGTCCAATTCCAGCTCCAGGCTGTGAGCTCCCATCCTTCTTGTTCCTCCCTCCAGCCACCCTTGTTTGTGCTGTTGGGCTGAAAGTTGTCCTTGGTGTGCAGCAGGAAAGTTTTATAAGTTTTGGTTCATTTGCCTATTGGCGTTTAATTGTCCAATTACAGCTTCAGGTTATGAAGTCTCTTCCTTGCTTTCTCTCTTCAATCCACTGTTGTTGATGCTTTTGGGCCTGAAAGTTTTACCCATTGTTCTTGGTCTCCATTTGGGAAAGGATTTGTTTTGTGTCCCTGCTCTGTGCAGAGAGCTCAGTGACACTGACTGTGAGCTCAGAGCTGCACCCTGAGCAGCACAGAACCTGAAATACAGGAAATATAAAATTTAAGGCACCACAACCTGTGCTGGGAAGGGTTCCCTGCTCCAGCTCGGTCTCAGCATCCTCCTGTGGAGCACAGGGATTTTTTTTCCAAGGAGGGAAAAGCATGGAGATAAGTCCAGCCAGCTCCATTCCCACTGTCCCTGTGTGAAATGGGAATTGAAACCACTTTGGGGTCCTGCCTTGGTGATTACAGGACAGAGGGGATCCACTCGAGCTGTTTGATACCTGCAGGACTGAGCAGCTTCTGTCAGGAGCTTTGAGTAAATTCATCACCAAAGAGGAAAATGAAATGTTCAAGCTAAAATTCTAGAAAACAGCAAGCGTGCTCGTTTGGCATCTGCTGAGAAACGAGCTTTGATTGTTTGCCATGAAGGGAGAATTTAGTTCTGAAATGTGTTTCATCTTTTTATTAAGGTTATAAATATTGAAATTGGAACAAAGAGTTTTATTCAGCCTGAGAAAAAGAATTCTCTCTCTTTATTTTTTTTTGTTTCCTCCCTGTAGCCCCCTGGGAGTTCAGGGTGTCTCCTCCAGGCTGGAAACTGCTCCTGCTGCTTTTATTTTTTGGTGTGCAGGGGGTGGCGATTTCAGCAAAACCTTTTCTCTGCCTCTGCTGAACTTTTTAAAGCCTTGAGCAGGTGTTAGTTTGCAATCCAGCAATTCAATTACTCTGGGCAATAAATTTCAAGGTAAATGTTGGAAGCTCCATCACTTGAAGTACCAATGTTTTCCTTTTTTTTCCTCCCAGTCTTCAGGGTAGTATCATCAGCAGTGGAAGTAATGAAGCCTGGTTTCCTATGGATTGCTTTCTCATGCTTGGATTCTTTGATAACTAAATAATTTCAGGCTTTGACTGAGTGCCCCAGCCATAGGAAAAGCTGGATTGTGTGTGAATTCCCTGATGAGGAGCGAGCTCACCTCGCATCCTGCCTGTCCCTGAGGATGCTGAGAGCTTGGTTATGGTCTGGCCTCGATTTTTGGGGAGCTGGGAGGGTTTTGGGGAGCTCGATGGGCTGCAGGTGGGTTTGTTTGTGGGTGGCTCTGTTTCCATAAGAAAGCAGGTTGGAAAGCTAGGTGGGTAAAGGATATTTCTGGCAGGCGGACCTGGTGGAGTCAGTGCCACCATTTCTGGACTCTGAGAGGAGGGAGGAGGATGTTTTTTTCCGGGGAATGTGTGAATAAACACGTCCATTAACACGGTGACAAACGGGACTTGACATGCAGGGTGGTGCTTAAATTAAAACCGCTCGTTTTACCATGGCCAGGGGATGGGATTTCAATGCTTTGGCTCCTGTGCTTGGTACCAGGGCTGCATTTGCCACAGGGTAACTTCCATTGCATGCAGTATTTAAAAAAAAAAAATTTAAAAAAATCCATTTCTCCCCTGGAGATGCAATTTTCCTAAATTCCTTTTAGGGTTTTTTTCAGGGTTTTGTTTGTTTGTTTGTTTGTTGGGGGTTTTTTGTTTTGGTTTGGTTTGGTTTGTGGGTTTTTGGTTTGGTTGTTTATTTTTTTGTTTGTTTGTTTGGTTTTGGTTTTTGGGGTTTTTTTGGGTTTTGGTTTTTTGGGTTTTTTTGGGTTTTTTTTGTTGTTGTTCTGTGTTTTTTTTGTTTTTTGTTTTGGTTTTTGTTTTGTTTTTGGGGGTTTTTTATGTTTGTTGGTTTTTTGTGGTTTTTTGTTGGTTGGTTTGTTTGTTGGGTTTTTTTTTTAATTTTTCGGGTTTTTTCTGTTATTAATTTTTAGGAGCGTGATTAAACAAAAAGCAGCGATGCAAAATGTGAGTGGCTGGGCAACAAGGAGGGAAATTTGTGTTTTATCTCTTTTCTGGGTGCAAAGTGTGAGTGGCTGGGCAATCAGGAGGAAAATTTGTTTTTAAACTCTTTCCTGGGCAAAAAATGTGAGTGGCTGGGCAACAAGGAGGGAAATTTGTGTTTTATCTCTTTTCTGGGTGCAAAGTGTGAGTGGCTGGGCAATCAGGAGGAAGAGGAGTGAAATTTGTGTTTCATCCCTTTCCTGGGAGCTCCACAGGCTGAATTCCCTCAGCTCCTGGTGGGATGGGGATGGAGCTCTCCAGCATCCAAAAAAAGAATAAAAATTCAGTTGGGGACAATGACAAATCTTTCTGCATAGATAATAAGTGATGAGCTGATACAACAGGCAGGCAATTAACACAAGGGGTTAATGAGCTGAGGGCAGAGATCTCCCCTGGGCTGAGCCTTGCAGCAGGGATGGACATGGCCAGGAATCAGTGGTGACTCTGGAGCAGGGCTGGTGATTAATGCTGCTTTATTTT
This sequence comes from Acrocephalus scirpaceus scirpaceus, assembly GCA_910950805.1. Lineage (NCBI taxonomy): Eukaryota > Metazoa > Chordata > Aves > Passeriformes > Sylviidae > Acrocephalus > Acrocephalus scirpaceus. The sequence continues at coordinate 2,751,077 of OU383793.1, forward strand.
ATTTATTTATTGCTGCTGATGGACAAACCCAGCAGCTCCGCCGTTCCTGTGAGCGATGCTCAGCTTTCCTCCCTGCTCCAACTTTTCCTGGAGCAATCAGAGGGGAGAGGAGGGAAGGACTGGCCCCCTCTGGGCTTGATTTATGACCCAACCCTTTTGTAACAAGATTTCCAGCCTTGTAAAATATTAAATACATCCTTATATTCAATATCACATTTTGATACATTTCATGCCTCATTTGCTTCTGGAGTCAAGGACAACTTCACATTTTTCATGGCACCGGGCCCAGATTTGTCTATTTATTTATTTTTAATCACTGCATTTTTCTCTTTTTTATACCTGTATCGTTCTGGATTAGATCTTGGGAACCATAGCAACCTATTCCACTGGGTGGATTCAGGTCTCCAGCACGTGGCAACTTTTTTGGCTTGGCTGATTCCCCCCAGGCTGCTGTGCAGGTGCCATCCATGGGAGAATTGTGGTTTTGAGGAAAATTTTTGGTGGATTTGAGGCTGAGGCAGCAGCTCCATCCCCTTTTAAACAAAAGGCTGTTTTATTGAGCAGCTCACGTGCTGGAATGAGGGGCATTAAGTGGGATTTGCTGCCACAGTTAAAGGGGGGAGTTGGGGAGGGGATGGAATTTGTTGGTGTGGGAGGTTTTTGTTTATTTTTTCTCTCGCTTTGGGGAAGAGCAGCTGCCTCCTGGTGAGTGCAGTCAGCAGCACAGAGGGACTCTGCAGGTCGAGGTGTTTGTGCTGAATATTTGTGACCAGAGCAGCGCTCTGTCCTATCTCATCTCTGGAACTTTGGCTGCATCTTTTTAAATCCCACTTTCAACTGCTGCGCAGGCAGAGTGGGGATGTGTTTTCCTTGGTAGGGGTTGGATTTTTTGGGGAAGAACTCATTCCTCCATCCCCCTCACCTTCACCGAGGTGTCTCATCTCTTTAAGTCAACAGAGAGCAATTGGCCTGTGTTCCCTCCGAGGTGACATCTCAGGTGTGACTCATCCTCTGGGCTCAGGATGTCTTTCCCTTCTCACAAAATCCCATTTTTTCTTCCTCCTGCCAAGGTGACTGCGTTTTTATTTCATTTTATTATTTTATTTTTTGGTCTAAGAAAGTACAGCAGGAGCCACTTGCAAGGAGCAGGAGCTCGAGGAGCTCTGCCTCAGAACCAAGGCAGACGGTCCTGAGGAGTGAGAGTAATTAAAAACTGTAATCCTGATTATCTCCCCTAAGGCTGCTGGTCAATTATCCATGAATGGCAACTTCAGCTTGTGGCTGGATGCTTTTCCTGAAGGGTTGGAATGAGCTCCAGCAGGCCCATGGCTGGTTGTTTTGGAAGGGGGCCTGGACAGCCCCAGGAGTCCTGACTGATCTGTCTGAGGGAGCTGCTTTAGCTAAAGAACCCAAAGTTTTTTCCAGACTTCTTCTCTGACTCTTGTGAGCTTCTCCAGCTTTGCCATCAAAGCCAAATTCCTGAATGAGAGGCCACAAGGCTTGGAAGAGTTTGGCTGGAGGGAAAAGTTTCCAGCTCATCTGTTGGTGGTGCTGCTCTTCCAGCTCTTAGGAGCTCCCAGAAGCGGTCAGCACCCAAAAAATGAAATTATTGCAGTGATAACATCTCTGAAAGGGCAGCACCGAGCTGCTTTTGGAAGAGTTTGGCTGGAAAAGTTTCCAGCTCATCTGTTGGTGGTGCTGCCCTTCCAGCTCCTTAGGAGCTTCCAGAAGCAGTCAGCACCAAAAAAATGAAATTATTTCAGTGATAACATCTCTGAAAGGGCAGCACCGAGCTGCTTTTGGAAGAGTTTGGCTGGAAAAGTTTCCAGCTCATCTGTTGGTGGTGCTGCCCTTCCAGCTCCTTAGGAGCTTCCAGAAGCAGTCAGCACCAAAAAAATGAAATTATTTCAGTGATAACATCTCTGAAAGGGCAGCACCGAGCTGCTTTTGGGGACAGGTCAGGTGTCCTAAATGAGTGACTCTGAACCTTCTGTCCTTTGGCAAAGGAGCCCGTGAAAGATGAGAGTCTCACAAACGAGAAACAAACAGCTTTTCTCTGTAGGAGAGCTCATATCTCAACTGGAAAACTTCTAAGACTTGGGATCAAAAAAAAACCTTCAAAGGCTTTTTTTTTATAAATGAAAGAATCAACAGGAGTCAGGGGCCCTTGGTTGAGGGGCTCTTACAAATCCCACGAGGCGCTTCTCTGCCTGTTTTGGTGGCTGATCGCCTTTGAAAATCTTTGACTCACTCCTGGAAATGGAATTTACACTTCCAAATTACCTGCCTGCAAACACAGGCCCTGCCTTTTCCTAATTGCCACATCAATTAAAATCTCCCCGCATCCTGCTGCCAGCAGCCCCTGCTGGATGGTGGGGAGTGCAGGAATTTCACCCAGGCTGCTTTTTATGGTCCCCATCTTTGGGAAACACAACAAAAATTTAGTGAGGGAGCCTGACTTTGTTCCCTCCTCCCCATCCAGCCAAGCTAATTGAAAACAACATGAATGTTAATGATGCATTTCGCATTTGGAAGTTAGAGGGGTGATTAATACGTTGTACATTGTATATTAACACCTTCTCAGGGGCATAATGAAGACAAAATAAATGCTCTGAGACGAGGCTGTTTATTTCTCCCTGTGTTCCCTGTGTTCCTCCAGCCCTGCCCACGGTGAAATACAAGCTTTCCAAACCACAGGGTTTTGTTTCAAAGCTTAATTTTAAATCAATCAATGGACTTTTATGTCTTAATCCTTCTGTTTTTAATTTTTTTCCCCCCGTCCTTTTGATGGGGTGGCTGGAGCAGAAGGAGCACAGGGAATGGGATTTGTGCTGGGCCAGGTTCCTGGGGCTGTCACCTCGTGGTGGAGGAAAGCTGAAAAAAGAATCCAGGGAAAGCTTTTTCCCCCTCTCTCTTCTGCTCCTTGACCAATGGCTCCAGAATCCTTGTAAAGCTGCTTTTTTGCCTTTTTTTTTTTTCTTTAATTATTGTGATAAATGGCTGCTGTGGCTGGAGCTTGGCTGGAGGCCGGGGCTGTGATGGATCTGTGAGGCTGCTGGAGGCTCTGAGCACAGATCAGTCCCCCAGTCCCTGCCTGGAGCTGCCTTAACTGGGCTGCTGTGACCCCAAACTGGGCCACCACCTCTGCCCCTTCCAGGGGTTGTCACCTTTTGGATCTGGGCGCTGCCGTGGCCCCAACCTCGCTGTTGGGTTATCCCAACCTCTCGTCTGTGCCAAATTCCCAAAGCTTCCAGGAGGGATTTGGGCAGGGATCACATCCAGGCACAGCTTTGGGGGGCAGATCAATCAATATTGATCCCAATCAATACCAGGAGGGTTAATTCTGCATCTTTGCACTCTGGAGGAGTTCAGAGGTCACTCAGAGGTTGGTTTTGTTGCAGATGTTTGAACAGGCTGGTGTTTTCCAAGAAATTCACAGCTCCTGCTGCCCTGCAGCTCCTGTGCACCTTCTGTCCCTTCCTTAGCCAGATCAGTCTCGTTTGCTGAACAAACCTTGGGCCCAGCAAACGTGGTCAGAACCGGGAGGAAATGAAAATTCCACTGAAATCATTGGATTAACCACTCCAGTTATTCCAGCGTGTTGTGACGGGAGGAGGGGGAATGATTTCAAACCATTCCAGTTATTCCAGCGTGTTGTTATGGGAGAAGGGGAATGATTTCAAACCATCCCAGTTAATCCAGCATGTTGTGATGGGAGAAGGGGAATGATTTCAAACTGAGGGTAGGGTTAGATGGGATTAATTTAATTTTTTTTCCTGTGAGGGCCTGGCGCAGTTTTTCCAGAGCAGCTGTGGCTGCCCCTGGATTCCTGGAAGTATCCAAGGCCAGGCTGGAGCAATTTGGGACAGTGGGAGGGATGGGATGAGCTTTAAGGTCCATTCCAACCCGGCCATTCAGTGATTCCACACCATTGGTATTCACCTGCTGCTCTGTGTGTGGTGGAGATTTATTATTTTTATTATTTTCAGTGTGACTTTGTGTGGTGACATTGGAATTGTTCCCTCAGCTGGGGATTTTGGCCGGGGCTGTTGATGACGGACAGTGTGTGATATTTTTTTATTTTTGGTGATGAGGAATGTCTGGTTCAATGCCTGGATGTGCTCGTGGGGAAGCGTGGGATCTGCTGAAATTCTCATAAATCCCATAAATCACCCAGGACAGTGAAGCTGTAACCTGGAAAAGCCCTTCAGGTGGGAAGGCAGGACAGTGAACTCCAAACCTCGAGCATCAGCTCTTCCAAGAGGAGGGAGCAGATCCACAACTTTCAGCATGGGGCTGGAAATTTGGTGGTTTTTAGTTTTTTGGGGTTTTTTTGTTTGTTTTTTTGTGGGTGTTTTTTTGTTTGTTTGTTTTTTGGGGGGGTGTGGTTTGGTTTTTTGTGGTGTGGGGTTTTTTTTGTATGTGTGTGGTTTTTTTGTGTGGTTTTTTGTGTGGTTTTTTTGTTTTTTGGGGGGTTTTTGGGGGGTTTTTTAATTGGTTTTTGGTGGGGGTTTTGGGTGTTTTTTTGATTTTTTGGGGGGTTTTTTAATTGGTTTTTGGTGGGGGTTTTGGGTGTTTTTTTGATTTTTTTGGGTTTTTTTTAATTGGTTTTTGGTGGTTTTTGGGGGGTTTTTTTGGTGTGGGGTTGTTTTCTGGTTTTGGTGGTTTTGGTTGGGGTTTTTTTTGTTCTTTTTGTTTGTTTGTTTTTGGTGGGATTTTTTGGGGTTTTTTTTTTGGTTTTTTTTTTTTTTTTTTGTTTTTTTTTGTTTTTGGTTTTGGTTTTTTTGGGGGTTTTTTGGTGGTTTTTTGGGTTTTTTTTTTTTTTTGTTTTTGTCTTTGGGTATTTTTGGTGGGGTTTTTTTTGTGGGTTTTTGGTTTTTTTTTTTGGGTGGGTTTTTTTGGGTTTTTTCCCCCTGCTGTGACAGAAACCTCAGAGCCCTTCAGGCCACCCCAGCCCCTCTCCACGGGCAGCAAGGCTGCTGAGCATCCTCATTTTTACCTCTCTGAGTAGCAAACTCCGGGAAATGACTCCTGGGGAATGTTGTGGTGGTGGGTGGGAGCGTGTGCCCGTTATGTAACCGCGGGAAGGGGAAGGCGGGCACGGGAGCTGTGACACGTCTATAATTAAGCACAACAAACAGCCAGAAAACAACAAACACTTCTTAAACCCCATCCTTGGCCACAGCTGAATTATTATTTTCCTGCTTTGGCAAAGCTGTTAGAGGGGGGAAAGCATCTACGTGTTAATTCATTAAGTGTGTTTGAAACCTTTTTTTTTGGTTGGTTTTTTTTTTTCTTTTTTTTTTGGTTTTTTTTTTGTATTTTTAATGAATGAAAATTAAATCTGAGAATGGGTAGAGAGCCCTGGTGAGAGGGGCAGAGCTCCCTCAGGCTGTAGGCTGCTCCTATTAATAGCACCTGGCACTGCTGTTCTCACCAGTTGGGGAAAAAGATCCCCAGTTCTGGAGTGTTTTTCCAAACAGGGAGGGGAGGAACCGACCTGGAGTAATTCCTGCACTGCCAGCTGAGTGTTTACCACTTTCTGAATGAATGGAGATGTGCTTTATTTATTAAAACGAGCAAAATGCCTTTTCCCTTCAGGACTTGGCAGATTTTTGCTGTCCTTGCTGCCTCCTCTCCCTTTTATCTGCCTTTAAGCCATGCATTTGCATGAAACCAGCATAAACCTCGGATTTATCTGGCTGATGGTGGGCTCCAAATGAAGGCTCTTGGGTTTCTTGGCTGTGTCCCTGCCCTCGGAGCAGAATCCTGTGGCTGTGGACATGATCTTACCCTGCTGTATCTTAACCTCCTTCCTGGCTCGCCTCTAATTAATCTCCCGTTAATAACCCAGCCCCAAAGAGCTGCAGATTTGAGGAGTCACGGGCAGAAGGAGCTGAGATTTAGAGCGATGTTATCAGGGAATCTTTTCAGCTTGGTGGAACAGGATTTTTCTCCTTCTCCTGCCGTTCCCAGCTGTGGTGGGAGGCAGGATTTACTGCTGCCCTTCCCTGACCTCCTGCTCCACCAGGCATTCCAGCCTGGCCATAAATCCGGGGCTGCTGCTTCTCCCAGCTGTGCTGGGGAGCTCAGGGCAGCCTCGTGCTCGCTGTTCCATGTCTGTCTGTCTGTCTGTCTGTCTGCCTGCCCCTATCCTGGGCTCACATCCCGATTTTTTGGGGCTGTGTCCTTGCTTCTTGAGATGCTTGAGGAGGCAAAAAGGTTGGTGAGGGGCTGGGAACACAAACCCTGTGAGGAACGGCTGAGGGAGCTGGGCTTGTTCAGCCTGGAGAAAAGGAGACTCAGGGGTGCCCTCATCACTCCCCACAGCTCCCTGAAAGGTGCCTGTGCTCAGCTGGGCTTGGGCTCTTTCTCCAGGCAGCACTGACAGAACCAGAGGACACAGCCTCAAGCTGTGCCAAGGGAAATCCAGGCTGGATATCAGGGAAAAGTTTTTTACAGCAAGGGTGATAAAGGACTGGAATGGTCTGCCCGGGGAGGTGGTGGAGTCACCATCCCTGGATGTGTTTAAGGAAAGCCTGGATGTGGCACTGGGTGCCAGGGTTTGGTTGAGGTGTCAGGGCTGGGTTGGACTCGATGATCCTGGAGGTCTCTTCCAACCTGGTCATTCTGTGAAATTCTGTGTTTCTCTGCAGCTTGCCTGGTGCTGGAGGGAGGTGGGTGACAGGAGAGTTGTCATCTCATTTGCTGTGACACCTGAGCAAAACCCACTGGGTGTGGGTGAGGAAGAGCAGGCAGGAAAACAGAGATCGATCAGGGAATTCCAGCAGGTGATGCACGAGCTGTTGAGGCTTGGATACCACCCTGGTTTTGATTATTTACTGTAAAGGAAACCATTTTAAAGGAGAGTTTGTGAGGTCCTTTTTGTAGCTCATCTGCTGTGACACCTGGGCAAAACCTGCTGGGTGTGGGTGAGGAAGAGCAGGCTGGAAAATGGAGATGGATCAGGGAATTCCAGGAGGTGATGCAGGAGCTGTCAAGGCTTGAGTACCACCCATGGTTTGGATTATTTCCTTTAAAGAAAACCATTTTAAAGGAGGGGTTGTGAGGTCCTTTTTGCTCATGGACAAGGATTTCCCAATCCTCCAGAGATCCTTCTGTGCTCTGGAATTGTCGCGGTTGTGCCACCACCCTCAGAGGTCTGGAACGCTGCTGGCACCTGGAGATGTGAAGGGATGATCCCATGGGTGCTCCAGCAATTCCACTGCCCTGGAATGGTCAGGCAGGAGCCAGAGGTGCCTCAGCACCATTCCCAGGGGGAATTTTCTCTTTCACACCTCGAGGCAGAATAAATCCAAGCTGCCATCATCCATCAGCCCGAGCCCTGCTGCACAAACCTGCAGCAGATTGCGGGAGCTGCTTCCAGGAGAATAATTCAGGGGATAAGGAGTCCCCAGGCCCAAGTTAGGAACAGCCTGAAATGACTCCCAGGGAGCAATTCCAGCATCCATAATCCTGGGATTCCTGGGAGGAGCCACACCTGTGGTGGTGGAGGGGAGCAAAGGTACAAACCTGGGGTGGTTTGTGGGGTTGGAGTGGGGAAAGCAGCTCTGGGACAAGGAGGAGTGAAGGGGCTGGTTAAAGAGATAAAAGAACAGACCTGAATGTCATTTTAAAAACCTTGATCAGGAGAAAAAAAAATAAATAAATCCCAACTCAGAGGCTGTTAAGAGCAGAATGAAGGCTCAGATCAATAGGCTTTGAATGAATTCCTATAAAAAGGAAGAATTTGGGTTTGACTTTGTAGGCACGCCGCAGCAGAATCGAATCCATTGTCCCCAAAGGAGCTGTTCCAGCCCTCCTCTCGTCGAGATACTCGGGGATTTTAAAACCTGCCGGCTTTTAGTGGTGTTGGGGAAGGGAAAAAAAAGGTAAAAAGGTAGAGGAGAGGTGGAAATTAAACCACAAATGTTCACAATAAAATAGTGATAGAAATGGAGGTGGAGAGGGAAAAGGAGAGAATTCTGTGGCGGGGGAGCAGTAACTCACCTGGGTGTTTGGGCTGCTCTCAGGTACTGCTGCAAAGGCTGAAATCAACCCAGAGTTGGGGTTTTGGTGCATTTTGGTGTCAAAAATGTGATTCCCATCCAGGAAATTTCTTGGCTGCCCCTCACCTTCTGGAATTAACCCTAAAATCTGGGCACAGAAGTGTTTTCCCAGCACATACCTGAACGTTTGTGCCTTGCCTCTTGTCAAACCCACACACAAACAGATTTTCCACCTTAAATCTGAGTTCTCTGTGTGGATATATGGCAAACTTATATTTTTTGACAGTGATAATTCATTTTTTGGTGATGTTTTTTCAGCTCTCCCTCCCAAATCTCCTCACGGAGCGAGTCTGGGTGCCCTCTGAGGGCTGGGGGCATCTTCTCTCCTCGTAGCAACATTTGAATCCGTGCTGGGACTTCCAGGCTTGTTATGGCAAACACAAAATGGCATTTTTGAAGCTCCTTTGGATAAACCCACGCAGCGCCAAAGCCAAAAAGCCTCACAGGGAAAACATCCGGTTTTACAGAGGGAACCAGGGAGTTATTTAGGGGTAGAGGGAACAGGGCATTTTTGGGGCTAAAATTGGCTTTGTGGGGTGGCAGTGGCTGGCCCAGCCTCGGGGGGTGTCAGTTGGATTTGCAGGCTCAGCACTGACACCTCCCCACCCACCCAGGCTCAGTCTCAGCTGGGTGAGCCCTTGGAAAACTCCAGCAGGAAATTCTCCGGATTTTCCCCGGCTGTCAGTGTAGGGATGCTGCCCCTTGGGGCTCCCAAAGCCAGCTGGGAGCCCTTGGAGGAGCAGCTGGGATTTTTTGGGAGTGGATTTCCTGGGAAAGGGGATTCCCCTGCTGGCTGTCCAGCTGTGATATTGCCCCAAGCAGATCTCTCGTTTCCGTCTGTCCCATCACCATCCCATCCAACCCTTGTTCCTACAGGTTTCAAAAGATTTTATCCCATTATCAATCTCCTAAAAGGGTGAGACATATGAGATGTAAAACTCAGGTAAAAATCCACATCCAAACCCCACACCGGCACCAGCAGGAGGTGACACAAGCGAGGAGCCTCCTTCAGCTTTTTTCCATCCTCACAATAAAAACCAAGACCCAAAGACCCTCTCCCTCTTCCAGAATCCCAAAGGGATTTTCCAGAATCCCACAGTGCCTGTGGCTGACAGGACACTGAACTGAGATCCCAGGATGAGCCCTGAAATAGCCCATCCTCCCAATGGGAACCAGGATAAAAACCCAACAAAAATAAACTTAAATTTCATTCAGTGGAGCTGGAAAACTCCATCAGTGAGTATTTGCAGTGTTGTGTGGCAATAGCTAATAGGGTAAAAAACATTTATAAGGAATTGTAACAAAGAAATAGGTTGGCTTCTGATAGAATGGCGTTGAGTTTTACATCTCGTGTCTCACCTTGCTACAAGATTGATAATGGGATAAAATCTTTTGATTTTTATTCTCAGTTGCCTCGTTTCTGTAGAGCTGGGTATTTCCAACACTCTCTAAACCCACCAGGAGCGTGTGGGGTTTATTTGGACACGGGTTTTTGGAGAAGGCCACTCCAGCTCCTCTCCAAGGTCCATCATGAGCATGTGGGGTTTATTTGGACACGGGTTTTTGGAGAAGACCACTCCAGCTCCTCTCCAAGGTCCATCATGAGCATGTGGGGTTTATTTGGACATGGATTTTTGGAGAAGGCCATTCCAGCTCCTCTCCAAAGCCCACCAGGAGTTTGTGGGGTTTATTTGGACAAGGATTTTTGGAGAAGGGCACTCTGGCTCCTCTCCAAGGTCCACCAGGAGTGTGTGGGGTTTATTTGGGTGTGGATTTTTGGAGAATGCCGTTCCAGCTCTCTCCAAACCCAGGAGCATGTGGGATTTATTTGGACGTGGATTTTTGGAGAAGGCCATTCCAGCTCCTCTCCAAAGCCCACCAGGAGCCTGTGGGGTTTATTTGGACGTGGATTTTTGGAGAAGGCCATCCCAGCTCCTCTCCAAAGCCCACCAGGAGCGTGTGGGGCCAGCAGGCAGCTCCAGAGCCGCTGCTGGCAGCTTTGATTCTCCCTTTGCCCATGACAGCGATGAATTGCCGGCGCAGCGGATGACTAAACAGCTTCGTTACCGTCGTTAATTACTGGCCCACGCTCTGAGCAGAGCGCTGACCTGATGCTACCAGAGCTGTGTTGCTTGTCCTGAGCTGTCAGGGGGAGAGTTATGAGAGCCTCTTCATCTGGTGAATCACTGCTCTGCTTTTTGGGGTGGGAGAAGGGATTCTGCAGAGGGAATTCACCTCGCCTGACCCCGTTTGTCGCCTCCTGGAGTGACTTTTCCAATTCCCTGGCCCGCTGTGGGGATGGCAGTGGCTGAGCTGGTGCAGCACAGGGCAAAAAAAATCCCTGTGGGAATGTTGTTAAAAGCTGTCATTTGCTCATTTTGCTGAATATTCGGCTTTTCTGCGAGCGCTGTGACTTTGGGTGTGAAATAACAGCAGCAACTTCTCGTTCTGTTTTGGGATTTTGAGGCACAGGGTGGAACTGTTGGGGTTGTGCTGTGTAGGGATCAGATGATCCTTGTGGGTCCCTTCCAGCTGAGGATATTCCATGATTCTCTGGTGTTTTTTGGGGGGTTTTTTTGGTGGTTTTTTTGTTTTTTTTTTTTGGTTTGGTTTTGGGGTTTTTTGTGGATTTTTTTGGTTGTTTTTTTTTGTTTGTTTTGGGTTTTTGTTTGGGTTTTTTGGGTGGTTTTTTGTTTGTTTTTTGGTTTTTTTTCTGTGCAGAGCAGGACTTGATTTGAGTGACAAGACATCATTTTTGGGGACAAGGAGCCGTGATGATTTCATTTGGGGTGCTTAATAATATAGTTAATATATTAATAATATAGACTAAAGTTCTTAACAAACAGGCTCAGCATTTTAAAAACCACCAGCCTCATTTTTGCCTGTTTTTAATTTGGTGCAAACAAATGACAAATAAATGGCAGCAAAGTCCAGCTAGGCAGGAGGAGCAGGGCTGGAAGGAGGGAAACACATTCCGAGTGCAGCTGGAAAAATGCTGCTGCAGGTTCCCAGCGCCTGGGTTATTCCTGGCCAGAGCTAATGATGATGTATGAGCCTTGCAGAACACTCTTCATCCTGACACCTCCGCTGGAGAGGTCTGTGACATTATTCTCACTAGGTACAGGTGGTAAAATTAATGCACGGGGAGAGAAAGTTTGGCCAAGCAGCAGAGCCGGGGAGGAAATCTTGGTTGTCCTGTCAGGCTTTGCTTCACAGGAGCCGTTCCCATCTCCTGGAATTTGTTGGTGCTGTGGTTACTAAATCAAGCCCTGCTGTTTGGGAAGGTCAGTGAGTTTTATTCCCCTCATCCCTGCAGGATTCCTTGTCTGGGATGGCACCGAGGGCTCTGAACCCCGCGTGCCAGCGAGCAAATCAAACTCGAGTTTATCGTCATCACCATCACCTCCCTTCTGCTGAGCAGCTGCTGGCAGTGCCACATGCCAGTGCTTCAGCTCTCCCAGACTGCTCACACAGCCTGTTGTGACATTTCTGAGGGTTTTTTTGGGATGTCAGAGCTTCTACAGCTCCCTAAAAAGCTTTGGGAAGGAGTGAGGCCCGTGGCTGGTTTGGGATGTGGGCAATGGATGGGGTCACACCTGTGTGTGCAGTCCCAGGGATGTTTGCACCCCTTTTCTGATTTCTTTTTTTGGGACAGAATCCTCATTTTAGCATGGACAAAGTAAGTTTAAGCTCTGAATTACACCAGGACACATTGCCTGGTCCTGAAATGCATCTGTGTCCCTTTTTCCCTCTCTGGTTCCTCTCTCAGGGTGCAGAACTCTTTCTTGTCTCCATTTCCTGCCCTGTGGCTCTCAGTTATGAGCAGCTAAACCCCATTTCTCACACTTTGTGGGGCTTTCCCCCCTTATTTTTCCTTGCATGGATCCATTGGATCCATTCTGCACCAACCCAGGGATCTGCCAAGACCCGACTCTCATTTTTTTGTCTCCTTTGTATAACACCACTGCCCCTACCCTTGTGCCAGGGAAAATGTGCTGGCCAGGAGACACCAGTGAGGAAGAGTGGGTCAGCACCAGTGGGAGCAGGGATAAATCCCTGAAGAGCCCCAAAAATCAGGGAAATTGGACAGGAGCGTGTTCCCTCCCTCCTGATGTGCTCTTTTCCTTGGCTTCCCCTTGGTTCTAAGTTATTGGCTCTGCTGCCTCCCTCACCTTCTCCATCACCCTGGGAAGAGTTGGATCAGGATAAAGGAGGGGAAAAGGGCTCTGCCTCCTGCCCTGCCCCCCCTGTTAGCACCAAAAATCCATCCAGTCACAGAGACATGGATATAAATCATGATTATATTAATGGCCCCAGGAGCCTGGGGTCTGACAGACCCACATCAAGACTCCGCAGATTTATTCAAACTTACAATTTTTATACCTTTTGGTTACATAAAACATCAATGATTAACTTAGTGTTGTTCTATCCTCCTATTGACTCTGTAATTTTGAGTTTCGGAAAAACATCTCCTTACCATGGTTACAATTGTTTTCTGTATTCTTACTTATTGCACTTTAATTGCTTTTAATTATACTTAATAACTATACCTAAGCACTGGGATTAACAAAGACAAGAACTAGCCAACTAACCTAACTCCTTAGGACTGCAAGTTCTACCAGCTCATTTTACTGGTTTTTCCATCCACCCCCTCACCCCAAATGGTTTTCCACCCTCCCCCTAAATCTTGTTTCTAAATACATTTTCCAAGTGGCTGAGATTTTAACCCCATGCTGTCACCCCTCCCAAGGTGCTCCCCAGTTTGGGGAGCAGATTCTCTTCATTTTTGTGAAGGCAAATAGGTTTTGGAGCACCTGAGCTGCTACAGCAAAAGTGATGGGGGAAATCAGGGATTTTTTAGGGGAGTTTTTATCAGGTTTGGTTCCTCCAGCTGCAGCCAGAGGTGGTGGCACACACAGGGGGATTCTCTGCACGTTCACACAGCCCTGGTGACATCCTGAGCTGTCCCCAGCTGCAGCTGTGGCCTCGTGGCACAACCCTGCCCAGCTGTCACTGGGGAGCTGATGCTGCCTCTCTTTTGGGCAACTTCTCACTCATTACGGGGTTTATCACCTGGAGAAGCCACTGGGGTGGAAAAAGCCATTTCTGCCCGTGGAAATCCCTGCTATTTATTCTGTGAACCAAAGATCAGGCTGGCAGTCTCCCCTGCTTAGATAAAATAAGAAATTCTCCCCTCTGTGCTGCTGGAGCACTTTTTGTTATCCCAGCATTCCTGTGGGAGGGAGCAATGGACTGGGGAGGTTCTGGTGCTGGTTCTTGGCTCACTCAGAGGCTCCACTCACGTCCCCACCCCACGCTCAGGAATTGCTGCTGCCCACCAGGAGCTGATTAAATGTTAAGGAGAGCTCGAGATTCCCACTGCAGCTGTGCAGGATGTGGCACAGCCCAAAAATTCCAGTCAGGCTAAAATCAAATTAAACTTTCCCAGCGTGATGTTTGAGGAGGAGGAGTAGGAAAAAAAAAATATAATAATAATAAGAAAAAGGGAGATGGGAGAAAAGAAAAAACCCCAAACAAAAAGAGCCCCCCGCAGAGTTCATCTGGTGGATGGAGTTACATTAAGTGAATGGAAATTAAAGGCTTTTCATAGAGATCTTCAGTATAATTTGATGGAAGACTTTAATTATTTCAAAGTGCCTAAGAAAAGGAGCTTGGAATGATTTCGGGAAGGTGGTGGTGGCGGGGGGGAGCTTTCATAAAAATATCTCTCTTCAGCAGCGTTTGGAGCTGTTGTCGGGCTGAAAGGCTGCTGTCAGCTCCAGGGGAGGGATTTGAAAATCCTGTGCCCCCCATCCCTCCCCGGGGAGCAATCCCTGCCTGAGTGGCAGCAGCCTGGGGAGAGAGGGACAGGGATGAGAGGAGGAGGAGCAGAGAGGCTCGGGAGCTGCCAGGCAGCTCCTTTATCAGCCCTTCCCAAGGCACGGGGGTGGAGAGGGCTCCTGGCTGGGGCTGGGATCTCTCTTGGAGGCTCAGCCAGATTGAGCCTCCTCTCCTGGGCACCCCAGGGACACGGGCCATTGTAGGCACAGTGCTGGAGTTGTCACTCATCCAATTCTTGCTTGGACAGCTCAGGAATTAATGGCTCCTTGTCTGGTCTCCAGGTTGACATAAATCCCGGGATCTGGAGGCTGTCCATTCTTTCCCTGGGATTTGGATGCTCCTGCCTCCAGCCTGGCTTGGGTTTAGGCAGAAATGTGGCCTCTTCCTGCTGTGAATGCTCAGAGTTTTTAACTCCTCTCCCCCAGACACTGAGGTTCCTGTCTCTGCTCCCATGTGGGCTGGGGAGGGCAGGAAGCTGAAGCACTGGGGGCAGGACTGTGCAGAATCAGGGATAGAATCCAACGTTTAGGTTGGAAAAGACCTCCAAGACAATCGAGTCCAAGCTGTCCAAACCCCAGCCCAGTGCCACCTCCAGTGGTTCCTTGGACACCTCCAGGGATGGGGATTCCAAACCTCCTTGGGCAGCCCCTGCCAAGGTTTTAAAACCCTTTCAGTGCAAGAATTCTTCCTAGCCAGGATTTTACCACCCATTTACGGACCTCTCCTCCTCTCTGAGCTTCTGCTGGGCTGAGACTGGAGCAGAGTGGCCAAGGCTGGTGCAGTTGACCCCAAGGAATGGGTTTGAGCTGGCTCTGAGTTAAAATGCCATGAAAAATCAACTGCAGATCCAGGATCCTGCAGATCCTGTGCTGCCAGGCCATGGTGGAGGATGGCAGTGAGGGGATGGCAGTGAAACCTGCAGCCCTGCCTGCTTCCCTACAGCACCAGGGATTTCCCACTAAACTTCCCATGCTGTGCTTCTCCCCCTCCCTTCTGGTGGTCCTGAGGTTGATTTGGCTCTGTGGGGTCTTTGTGGGGTCTTTGTGGGGTTTTTGTGTCCCCTGTGGCCCGTCAGACTGGATAACAGCACCACACTCCTCTGCAGGGAGGACAAACCCTGCCAGGGAAGTTCAGGGCATGGGGAGAAACTCAACCAGCTTGGATAAATAGGGGAGATTTGGGGGAGAACAGCGGGATCCACTCCCAGGGAAGGAGTTTGAGAGCAGGGGAAGGCAGGCACCGATGCCTCCTCCCCCACGAGGGGGGTTTGGCAGGCAGCTGGCAAAGCGTGCTGGTAGCCATGGGGATGGGAGGAGAAGGGGGATGCTCACAGGCAGGGGTGGGAGTCAGGGAAAAAAGGGACAGGCACTCATCAACCCGGCTGCAGCAGGCAGCACGGGAGGTGAGCTGCTTCCACTGGCAGTTTTCCTGATGCCAGGCTCGGGGAGGCATCGGGGTGAAGCAAATCTGAGCAGGGAGCTGTGGGGATAAACATCCACATCGAGGGAGATGAACTCTGTTTTTAGGGGGTTTGGATGACTGCAGGAGGGAGGGAGCAGGCGGTGAAATTCAGGGAGAAGCTGGATCTGAAGGGGCTTTGGGTGTTTGCAGCCCTAATGAGCAGCTCCTTGGAAGTGCAGCTCAGAGAGGTCCTGCAGGAGGGAGGATCTGAGCCTGCTCAGGGGCCAGAGTTAATCCAGCACCACAGTAACAGCAAATTATTCACTGTTTATTGCTGAGAGTGTTGTTTTCTGGGCTTTTTTTTTTTTTCCTTGATGTGTCAAAGGCTTTCTGCACCGATCGTTCTTTGCTGCATTCCCTGGCTGAAGCCGCCGCTGGAGGGAAAGGAATCTGTGCCTTGTGCTTGGCCAGGCTCCTCTCCTGCCTGGTGGCACTGCAGGAGTTTGGGCTGGGCTTTTCCTCATTCCCATTCCACAGCATCAGCATCCAGCCCCATCCCCATCTCCTGAGCCACGGGGTGGGATGGAGCCCCCAAATCAGGCTGAAATCCAGGTGTGAAATAACCTTCCTGATGTGGGCAGAGATCTTCCTCTGAGCTGTTCCCCCAGCAGGAGCCACGGAGGTGCTGGCTGCTGGTTTTGTGTTTGATTTCAGGCTCTGTTTGCCCACCCCGGGCTGCCCTTGCTCTGCTAATAACCAGTCACCATCTCCCCGAGCTCTTTGAGGGTTTTGTTGTTGCAGCAGCAGCGTTTCTTGGGGGTGGCAGAGAGAGAGAAAGGCCACCTGATGTTTGTGATTTAATTCAGGCTGAGGGTGGAGGGGAGGAAAAGCTGCTCCAGCTCAGGCTGGGGGTCTGATCAAAATCCTTCCTCCACCTTCAGCGCTGTTCTCTCCCACCAGCACTATGCAAACCACTTTTGGGATGGAATAATGTGGATTTTAGCATTACCAGCTTTTCTTTTTGGGGGCAGGGGGAGGCTCAGAGGCTGCCATTTGACAGCAGTCAGCAGCAATCAGCTGGGCTGGTGGCTCCTGGAATAGTTTGGAAGCCTGCTGGGCTCCAGACTGCTTCCAAATGAGCTGTGCTGAATCACAACCACTCCAAACTCCCTCTGCTTGGAGCGGGGCTGAGGTGAAGTGAATTCCAGAGGGTGGGGGGGAATAAAACCCAAGTGGTTCCCTAGAGCTGGGGAGTTAAGGCAGCCTGGAGAGTTGTTTGTGCCTCGTGGCTGAGCTCAGCGAGCTCTAATTGATGATTTCCCCCACATTTAGGGCATGCATAACGTCCCTCCCTGGTGGATTCTTTGGTGCCTGATGGGAGCTGAGTTAAACACGCAGCCCTTCCCTCTGAGAGGAAATCTCTCCTCTAGCAGGCTGTGATTTCATGAAACTCAGAGAAGCCAGCAGCTTTTTAAGAGGCTGCATCCCCATGAAACTTGGCTGGGAGCTGGCCATCCTGCTCCAGATGGATTAGGGATGGGCACAGACGTGGCTGTGGAAATCTCAGCTGTTTGAGCCTCCTTTTCTCTGCTGGTGAGGCACAAGCAGCAGTGTGGGATGAGGAAGGGCAGACCCAGGATGTCACAGTGCTCTGTCCTCATCTGCCCAGACAGGCTGTGACTTTGGGCTTGAGGGTGACAGCTGCACTCAGACGTGGCGCTGGGGCTTAGGGTGGATTATAGGTCAAGATGCAAACATTAAAGTTGGGCTGAGCCTGGTTAATGAGGACAATTTATGCTGGAGCTGGAGGAGAGTGATGCCATGAGGATTTTCAGCTCGGGCATAACTTTGTCCTTCCCTCATTTAACCGGAATTGATGTTAAGCCAGCGATGGGAACAACTGCAAAGCCAACTCTGGGAAGGGCTGCTCCCTGCTCAGTTTGGAAATTGGGCATTGCTGATGAGGATGAGAGCTCTGGGAGCAGTTTTGGGAATGCTGCTGAGCCAGGAGCGTGGCCAGCCTGATTGCAGTGAACCTGGAGCAGCAGTGAGGCAAGGTGGGCACGGTGGATTTGTTCAGGGAGCAAATCTGTTTTTTCATGCTCAGGCCATGTCCTGGGCCTTTGTGGGGCTCTGTGCCACGCTTTGTTAACGAGGCCAAGTGATCTCTGTGTGCTGGAGCAAGGCCATGGCTGTGGTGCCTCTGCTCATCTTGTAAAAAGCTTGAGGAGGTTTTGCTCTGCTCCTCATCACCCTGCAGGGACAGGACAGGGAGTGGAGTGAAACCTCCTGAAGTGTCTGTGAGGTTTATCCCATGCTTGGCTCTTCAAATGTCAGCTCTGCTCGAATCACAGGGTCACAGAATGGTCTGGGCTGGAAGGGACTTTAAAGCTCATCTCATTCCAATCCTCTGCCACGGGCAGGGACAGCTTCTGCTGGACCAGGATGCAGAATCAATGCTGAAAATTCTTGTGGCTGTGGGGTTTTCCTCAGGGTGGTTTTTATGGCAGTGCAAGCCCCATTGGAATTTGGGGATCTCTGCTCACCTTTAGTGTAGAAAAGCTAGGATCTCCTGCAGGAGTTCCTCTGTCTGGGCAAGCTCCCCTTGGCAAAAAAGGAGAAATGGAGAATAACTCAGGCAGAACCACAGGGGAAGTGTGGAATTGTGTCTGTAAAGTGGCCAGATATTGGAGAAACAAAGGGAAAAGCAGGCAGCAAGGAGATTATCTGAGGCTTATGAAACTTGAGTGGTGCTTGGTTCCAAAGCACTTCTTGCATCACCAGGCTCTGAGCCCAAGTTTCCCGTTATGCAAAAGGTTCCCCAAGCCTTAAATAAACCCCTGAAAGGCCATGAGACAGGCAGGGGAGCGGGGTGAGAAACTGAGAGGTGCCAGAGCCAAGGCTGGGGAGACAAGTCATGTCTGGGAGTGAATTTTTGGTGCTGAGGGGAGAAGCTGAGCAGTTCTTGCCAAGGATGAGTGCGAGGATTTGTCTGGTCCCCTGCCCAGCAATGTATCGACAGGCAGGAGAGGAAATTTCCTTTTGTCAGCCAACACTGCCTCTCTCCTGTCCTTTTCCCATCCCTGCTCTGGGGATGCTCCTCCTGCCGAGCCAGGGAATCTCTGTTGGATTAAAAGCAAATCCCATTCCCTCAGGCTCACATCCCCACCAGGGAGGGAGGTCAGCAAGTAATACCCCCAAAAAAACTCCACTTGCCTGGCTGGTGATTTCTAGGGAAAAAACATTTCCCCTAGAGCCAGAATTCCCCTCTTTTATATGGGATTTGGTGTGTGGTTACAGCAAGCAGAGGAAAAGTGCCAGGGCTGCCCATTCTCCTCCATCCCTCTGGGTTTTGGGTGTTTCATCTCAGCAACACAGGAGCACTGCACCTCTAATTGGCTCTTTTTGCTGTTAATTAATCAAACCCATGCTTTTCTGGCCTGAAATCTTGAGTTTTTTTCTTCTTCTTGTCACTTCTGCTACAAGCAGGATTAAAAGCTTCTCTCATGCAAAATAATGCCTTTAATTGCTGCCTCACATACAAGTTTGGACTTTGATTCTGCCTTCCTGTGCAAGACTATTTATCGCGGCGTTATTCTTTCGCATCTGTGGTGCTTGTGTGCAGCTGTGCCTTTGCACGAGCATCTCCCAGCTCCTGGATTTTCCTTCCAGCCCATTAATTTTGCAGGTTTCCTTGCCCCCTCAAGCCTATCACCCCTTTCTTGTGCCTATTCTCAGCTTGGCATCTGTTCCCACCTCCTTCCCAGTGCACCCCCAGCAACCCTCACTCCATTAAAACACACAAACAGCACCTCCAGCCATTCACAAACTCCTGCTATCCTCAAAATCCAGGCTGCTGGAGCTCGGATGGATCAAAATGTTCTTTGGGTGATAGATGAGAGATGAATCTATTTGTTTCACTTAGGGTTTTTGGCAGCAATAAAAAGAAGCAACCCCGGCTTTTTGGCCATAAACCACTTCTTGCAGGTTGATTTGGTAGAGGCTGCTTTGTTTTCCTTTCTTCTCCCTCTTGAACCTGCCAGGGACTCTAAGTTAAATAAATAGATTAATCTTCTTTCTGTAGCCCAGAGATCAGGTTGATGCATTTAAGAGCTTTCTCTCCCTCCAGACTCCTGAGATGTTCACAGATCCGATTCATATTTTAGAACTTCCTTCATGTGTAAAGAGCCTCGTTGGCGTGGCAGCAATTCTTCACTAGCAGCAAATAGGGCTCCGTGCTCCTTGGGTTTCTTTTCTTCTGAGAGAGCTGAAAATTTTCCATCAAAGCCTTTTTTTTTTTTTTTGCTAAAAGAATTTTTTTTATTTTTTTCTTCTGTTTTTGTGGGAAAAGAGCAGCCTTTGGAGAGGTGAGTGAAACTGCCTCAAACCCGAAGGTTTCCTTCAAAAGGGAAAGTTGATGTTTTACCTGTTGAAGGTTGGATCACTGTGAGCAAAAGGGCTGAGAGCGGGTTCCCAAAAGTGACTCCACTTAGTAAAACAAAAATGTGGCACAGCTGGGAAAGTCGTGGCTTTCCAGGAGGGAAGAATGGGTTTGTGCTCAGCTCTGTTTGCTGTGCTCACAGGTGATGTGCTGAGTGCAAGGAAACCTCAAAAAACGAGTGTTTTGAAGCAGTTCCTTTTGGATGCAGACCTTGAAATGTAATAGAAGTGGGGCCCTCAGTGGGTTTTTCATCCACTTTGTGCACTTTTGTAAGAAAGGTTGGACGAATTGAAGATTCAATGCCAGTGGGTACTTGGATCTTGTGTGCCCAGGGAAGGAGGTTTTGCTAAAATTTCTGAAGCTGTGGACACTTTCTACTATCCCAGATTGCTCCAAGCCCCATCCAACCTGTCCTTGGGATGGGGCCACCCTGGAACATCCATTTGAAAAAGCCACAGTGGTTTGTTTCCTATTGGAACAAAACCCAGGCTCCAAAACTCAATTTTTATCCATTTTCCAGTGTAAGACCTTTGCTGTTTTAAAGCCTTTTTTCCTGGTTAAGCTTTTGATGAATCCAAGGCTCTGGCTGTGCTCATTTATTCAAAGTTTCTTTGCAGGCAGACTTGTTGAGCAGCTCAGATTCTGCTCACCTCGGAGAGTCCCCAGGCCACCTCAGCTGGAG
Source organism: Acrocephalus scirpaceus scirpaceus (assembly GCA_910950805.1). Lineage (NCBI taxonomy): Eukaryota > Metazoa > Chordata > Aves > Passeriformes > Sylviidae > Acrocephalus > Acrocephalus scirpaceus. The sequence continues at coordinate 2,771,511 of OU383793.1, forward strand.
AGATCAGTTTGCATTTCCCTTCCCAAAAATCCCCTCCTGTACTGCTGGCTGCAGTGCAGACTCTCACCAGAGGTGCTTTAATGGAAATGAAGGCCTGCAGAGTGGGCAGGAGCCTTCTGCTGAATAAATGTGGCATAAAAAGTGTCGAGAGAGCCACTTTGGATAGGAAAAACCACCCAGCTGTACTCGGAGGGGTTTGTGCCTGCCAGGGGTGGGGAGACAAGCAAAGCTTTTAGAGATGAGTTTGGGAACGTCTTTAGAGATGGTTTTTGTCTTGCTCAGAATCTTTATCCAAGGTAAACAAACCCTCAGCCTTGTATTTTGTGCTCAGAATGGTCAAGGATTGGGTAGTGGTCAAGGATTCAGTGCTGGTCAAGGATTCAGTGCTGGACCATGTAATATTGGAAATTTACTTTGCTAACACCCAATGCAAAAATGTCTGTAAGACATTAATAAAAGAAAAAGAGCTACCAAGCCATATGGACCAAACTGCAGGGATGATTTTCAACCTTGGAGTTATGGAAAAAAGAGTTGTAGCATCTGTTTTTTACCACAGCTTAGTTCTGTGGTAGCTCTGAAACAATTAGATCAATTAGGATCTAATTAGGATTGGTTAAAGATTGAGTGCTGGTCAAGGGTTGGGCTGGTCAAGGGTTGAGGGGCTGGTCATGGATTGAGGGGCTGGGCAAGGATTGAGTGTTGGTCAAGGATTGAGGGGCTGGTCAAGGATTGAGTGCTGGTCAAGGATTAGGTGGTGGTCAAGGATTCGGTGCTGGTCAAGGACTGAGGGGCTGGTCAGGGATTGAGGGGCTGGGCAAGGATTGAGTGTTGGTCAGGGATTGAGGGGCTGGGCAAGGATTGAGTGTTGGTCAAGGATTGAGTGCTGGTCAAGGATTCGGTGCTGGTCAAGGATTCAGTGCTGGTCAAGGACTGAGGGGCTGGTCAGGGATTGAGGGGCTGGACCATGTAGTATTGGAAAACTTACTTTGCTGACACCCAATGCAAAAATGTCTGTAAGACATAAAAGTGCTACCAAGCCATATGGACCAAACTGCAGGGATGATTTTCAACCTTGGAGTTACGGAAAAAGAGTTGTAGCATCTGTTTTTTATCACAGCTTAGTTCTGTGGTAGCTCTGAAGCAATTAGGATCTAATTAGGATTGGTCAAGTATTGAGGGGCTGGTCAAGGATTGAGGGGCTGGTCAAGGATTGAGGGGCTGGACCATGTAGTATTGGAAAATTTACTTTGCTAACACCCAATGCAAAAATGTCTGTAAGACATAAAAGAGCTACCAAGCCATATGGACCAAACTGCAGGGATGATTTTCAACCTTGGAGTTACGGAAAAAGAGCTGTAGCATCCGTTTTTTACCACAACTTAGTTCTGTGGTAGCTCTGAAACAATTAGATTGATTAGGATCTAATTAGGATCGGTCAAGGACTGAGGTGCTGGTCAAGGATTGAAGGGCTGGTCAAGGATTGAGGGGCTGGTCAAGGATTGAGGGGCTGGTCAAGGATTGATGTATTGGTCAAGGATTGAGATGCTGGTCAAGGATTGAGGGGCTGGTCAGGGATTGAGGGGCTGGACCATGTAGTACTGGAAAACTTACTTTGCTGACACCCAATGCAAAAATGTCTGTAAGACATAAAAGTGCTACCAAGCCATATGGACCAAACTGCAGGGATGATTTTCAACCTTGGAGTTATGTAAAAAGAGTTGTAGCATCTGTTTTTTATCACAGCTTAGTTCTGTGGTAGCTCTGAAACAATTAGGATCTAATTAGGATTGGTCAAGTATTGAGGGGCTGGTCAAGGATTCAGTGCTGGTCAAGGATTGATGTATTGATCAAGGATTCAGGGCTGGTCAAGAATTCAGTGCTGGTCAGGGATTGAGTGCTGGTCAAGGATTGAGGGGCTGGTCAAAGATCGATGTATTGATCAAGGATTGGGTGCTGGTCAAGGATTGGGTGCTGGTCAAGGATTCAGTGCTGGTCAAGGACTGAGGTGCTGGCTGTGGGATCAGAGATCAGAGCTGCTGTGGCCACCTCTGGCCCCAGTTTAATGGCAGCTGCCTGTCCTGCCCAGCTGGGAGGAGAATCCCTTCCTTCCCTTCCTGCCCCCACCTGCAGCCTCTCCTCTCCCCCCAGCCCGGCGGTGATTTTTCCTCTCAGATAACAGCTCCAAGCCAATTACGAGTGTCTCACACAGCCCTCGCCGTGGGAGACCACGGTGCTTTTAACTGCTATTGTTTGTTAATAAAAATAAATCGCAGGCACCAGAGGAGGCAAGGAGGGAGGGAGGGAATCCCACACGGCCTCGCTTTTCTCTTTTCCTGGTGGTTTTTTGCAATCAGTGGATGGTCACAGGCAGGGAGGTTTTGAGGGATGATGTGGGGAGGGATGTGCTGGGGTGTTTGGTGCTCTGTGCAAGGTGTAAATCACTGCTGGCTGTGAGGGGGCTGAGGCACAGGCAAAACTGGGGCTGTGCTGCTGCCAGGAGCAGGAATTCCTGGCACAGGGATGGGGCAGATGCTGCAGCAGCCCCTCGGAGGCAGCAGGAGGCTGGGGGAGCTCCTCCAGCACAGCAGCCAAGCTCAGGGACCTCTCCCAGACTGGGTTACACCAAACAACCCCTCAATTTCAAATTTTGGGGTGTTTCACCCCCCAGGGCTCAGTGCATCCATGGTGCTGTGCGTTTTCTCAGCAGCCACAGGATTTTCTGTGGAAGGCATTAAAGGAGGGCAGGGAGGGCACAGCTGCTGCATCTGCCAGGGCTTTGCAGTGTGGCTAAATTCCTAAATTCCTAATTTAGGCTAAATTGGCCTAAATTCCCCAGCAGAGGCGCAGCTCAGACCCACTCCCAGGATCAAGCGAGCTGCCCCAGCAAATGAGTTTTAACTCATTGAACAGCTGCGGGGTCGATGCTGTAATGGGACTTTTGTGGCTGAGGGGGCAGGTGAGGGTTCCACACTCATCATTCACTCCTCTGTGCCAGCAGAGCTCTCAGTATTGACCGAGCCTGGGAGGGCTGATGGCTCCCGTGATAAACCTGTGGAGGAGAGGAAAATTGAATAAAGATGTCCTGTGACTGAAGTCTCCTTGTGCTCGCGGGCCCGGGGTTGATAATGCTGGGGGAAATCTCACTGAGATAGCGCAGCCCGTGTGAGGAATTAGGATGGGGACGCGCTGCTTTTATCTCTAAGCAGGGGTAGGAAATTTGATCTGGCTTTGCTAATTCTGGGCAGGATTGAGAAGGGGGAGATGAGAGGACTCAAGGCTGGGGGAGAGAGAAAGTTAAAGAAAATAATCCACAGCAACGAGAAATGTCAGGGATACATTCGTCCTTCTGCTTCGCTGCCTCCAGAATTCTTTTCTCCTTGAAGTTTTCTTGCTGCTTTTTCTGGAAGTCACGAAGGGTGGAGGGGGGGAAAAAATGGAGAAGAGAGAGGGATGAAAGAACACAGCTAGGGGAATGAAAGTAATTTTTTTTTTTTTTAATTAATTTTATGTGTCAGCTGAGCAGGTGTTTATCACCAATATCACCTTCCCCGGGCTGTCACCTGCTCAGGTGACACCTGGCTGGCTCTCAGGGGAGCTGTGATGGGATGGGGAGCCCAGGGCTCCTTTCATCCCTTTGACACCTGGGGAAGGCAGATACCGCAGCTCTGCCTCTCCCCCTGGGTAAATCCATCCCTGGCACCGCTGTGAGGACAAAGAGGGGTGGCTGCGAGCAGAGCAGGCTTTTTAATGCTGATGAAATCTCAAAAACGAGACGTGGCTTTTATAGGAACATAGAAATTGCCAGACTGGAACCGAGCTCTGCCTCACGTTGTTAAGTATCCTTTTTTTTTAAGCACTGGCTGCTTCCAGAGCCTGTGTGAGGAGCCTTGCCCCGAGGGTTGATTCTTCCAGCCCTCAAAAATAAAGAATTCACCAGTTCCTTGCAACGTGAAGGGTTTACACCCCATCCAAACATTAATTTGTATTTTTTTTTATCCCCTTTCAAATTTCCCACTGTAATTCCAGCCGTTCATTCTCTTTATAGATGTCGATCCTCCCCTCCGCCTCACCGAGGTTTTTTTGACTGCGACAATACCTCGTGGTAATGATTTACCCGTGCTAATTATGCTTTTTTTTCCTTTTTTTCTTTCTGCCGAGCGAAACATATCGGCGGTGGCTTTAAATGGAGCGATTTTTTCAGTTTAATTGAACTTACATCTTTGTGGCCCCGGGGCAGGCTGTCAGTGGAGCTCTCCCCTCCCCCTGAGACAATTTTTTGGAGTCAATTTTTTGGAGCCCAGCAACAGCCACTTGTTGAGATTTTTATATTTTTTTTCAGGTTTTTCATCTTCTTCCCTTCTCGCCTGCTCCATTTAAACCCCAGCCTGCCTGCAAAAGAGGCTCTACAAAAGGCAAGAGCTCTCTTTGCCTGTCGAAAAGAATAAAAAAGGCCCCGCTAAGTTGTTTGTTGATATTCCCCGACAGTTTTTCCCCCCCCGATTCCTCTCTGCTCTGCAGCTGTTAAATTTGTTGTCTCAGCTGCGAGGATTACTCCAGCTTTGCTCGAGCTGCGTTTTCTCACCATTCATCAAGCTTCTGGTGAGGCAGGGAGAGATCCATCAACACCAAAGCTCCCTCCAAACTCCTGCTTGGGTAAAAAAAAATCCATAAAAAAATCCGCCTGGAGAAGGTGGAATTTGCTGCCAGGTTTTTCCAGGGTGTTTGTGGTTTCTCAGCTTGCAGGAGAAGGCGTGCAGGGGGGTTTAGCAGTGTGGGGTTGCACGGGGATAAAAGCAGCACGTTTGGGATTTTTGGGAAGCCTGGGCCTGGCGCTGCTCAGCTGGAGATGCTGAGCCCTGCGTGGCTCCTGCTGGGGGCAAATTCTGCAGGGTTGGTGGCGTTTTTGGAGCAGAATCACACAGATTTGGAGCAGAAATCTTCTCAGGGCACAGGTTGCCCTGAAAAGTTGATGTCCCATCCCTGGAAGTGTCCAAGGCCAGGCTGGATGGGGCTTGGAGAAACCTGGGATGGTGGGAGGTGTCTCTGCCCTGCCCTGCTGATCCCTTCTGACCCAAACCACTCCATAATTCCATGAAATATTCCATGTCCTTGTCAGGCTGTGCAGAGGGAACAAGCAGAGAGGTGGCTGCTTTTCAGGGATGTCTTCTTTATCTCTGTGGCAGCTTCAGCAGAAAACAGCTTTTTCAGGGTTTTCTTTCAGTGATTTAACATTTTATTCTGCCTTTTGGCTTTTTTTTGCTCTACTGTCTAAGAATTTTTTTTTTTTCTGCAGAAATCTCAGAATAGCAGGACGCAGTGGTGATAGCAGTGAAGAAGAGCACAGGCTCACACAGTCATTAAAAATGTATCAGTAGTTTCAGAAGCAACTTGCTCCCTCTCGGAGGCAAATCGTCCATAATTCTGCTTGGTATTTAGAGACTTTTATCTCCAGAGAGAACACAAAACTCTCCAGTGTAGCCCTGATTTATTTGATTCTCTTGAATTTCCAGAGCTAAAAGATGGTTTAAAAAAAAAATAAGGGTGCTTAGCAGGAAAATAATTCCATATTTGTGTTGCACGCAGGGGTCAGCTCGTGATCCAGCAGCAGGGAACTCTTTCCCAACCATCCCACTCCTTTTTTTTGGGAGGGAGCAGATTGGGAATGCTCCACAGACAGCTGTCCATCAAGCAGGCTCTCCCAGGCTGCTGGCAGAACAAGGGAGAGCAGCCACTCAAGCAGGAGCTGTGAACATGCTCAGCTCCTGACGTGTTCTCGCTGGGAACTTTGAGCAGGGGAAGTTGGTTGGATTTATTTTCAGCCAGCTGAGGATGACTCTGGGATAAGTCATCTTCACATGCACGAGAATTAGCTAAACAGCTTTGTCTCTTTCAGGGTTTTCTTGCCTTGCTGGGGTTTTATGTTTGTGTTGCACGAAGGGAAGTTGTTCTCCTCCCCTCTCTGAGTGGAATTTGGAGTTCACACCTCAGCTGTGGGCACGATTTGCTGGAACACCTGGGTGGAGCTCCTGTTTTACAGCATCTCCTGGGGAAATGAGGGGCACACAGATGCACCTCGCAGCTGGAAGGCAGCTTGGGAGGACAACAAACCCAGCAGGGCAAAATTAATGCGCAGTGAGGGCGTCTGAACTGTGCTCACCACCCTTTTGTGCCTGAGTTCGGGGAGGAGGCAGCAAGTGGGCACTGGGCTGATGCTGTGAGGATTGAAACACATCTTTGTTCGTGTGAGAGCAACTTTGATGCTGGGCTAGGAGGGAAATCCTCTCTCTCCTCCCCTCCTTACCGTGCCTCTGGAACCCCAGCATCAGTGCAGGTGTGCTGGTGGGGAGCCATCCTCGTGCTCCTCTCCCCAGGTATTTTACAATCATCTCCAGCAGCCAGATGGTCCGTGGGCATGGCTTGTAGGATCCTCACTTTCCTGCTGTTTGGAGCATTTCTATCACTGCCAGCTGGGCCCCGTGCTCCAAAATCCAAGGGGCAGGGAATGTGTGAGGTGCAGCAGCACCCCCTGTGCTCCATGTCCCAGGTAATTACAGCCAGAGCGGGGCTCAGCGGGCTCCCGGGATTTATTGCTCAGCTTTGCTGTTCCCTCCGAGCTGCTGATGCACAGGCAGCCGTGGGAATCTCCTCGTCAGCCTCCCCAGCAGGAGCAGCCCTGGGGTCTGTCCCTCAGAGCTGGGGGTCACAGGAGCTTTTCCCCTTTCCCACAGGAGTGGTTGCTCCTTGTGCGTTGTGTCTCTGCAGAGCCTGAGGTGAGAAGAACTCATCTTTATTTATTGAACATTTAACCTGGTGGCTCACAGGATTATCGAGGTTGGGAAAGCCCTCCCAGCCCAGGGAGTCCCAGCTGTGCCCCATCCCCACCTTGTCCCCAGCCCAGAGCATTGAGTACCTGTCACACTGAGACACGAAATGAACATGCACCACATGCTCAGTCGCCCAAGGCAAAAAAGAGAGTTTTATTTACAGTGTTGCAGAATTTATAGATTCTCTAAAGTGAGAGTGGATTGGAGGATGAAATCCCTCCTTTGAAGCACACTGGCCAGGTGAACAGCCTGTCAATTTTCCCCTCCTCCAAGAAGGAATGTTCCAAACACATCGAGTTTTGGTAAAAAGTGTGTGAACTCTGACTCCAAGAATGTGAACATCAGAAGGCTTCGAAAACCAGGGTGACAAGTGCCACCTCCAGGAATTCCTTGGACACCTCCGGGGTGGGCAATTCCAAGTCCTGAGCACCCTTTCCATGGGGAAATTCCTGCTGCTGTCCACCCTGAGCCTCCCCTAGCCCAGCCTGAGGCCGTTCCCTCTCCTCCTGTCCCTGTTCCCTGGGATAAGATCCCAAATCCCCCCCTCCTGTCAGGGAGCTGTGCAGAGCCACAAGGGCCCCCCTGAGCCTCCTTTTCTCCAGGCTGAGCCCCTTCCCAGCTCCCTGGGGCTCCAGAACCTTCCCCAGCTCCTTTTCTTTCCCTGGACACGCTCCAGCCCCTCCATGTCCTTCCTTGCAGTGATTCCTTAGAGCTTTGGCAGGGAATGATGGGGATGGAAACTCCACCAACCTCCTCGAATTTCAGGCAGGTGTTTCCCTCCTGTTTGGTTGGAAATTGAGGGGTTTGTTACCCCTTTTCCCTGCCCTGGCCTGACATTCCCCACCAGATGTTTGAGTTGAGTTTAGTGGCTGTTCATCACCAGGGGCTGGCAGGGAAAGCACACTGGGGGCAGCAGTAGAAGTAGGACCTAAAAGGACCTAAAAAAAGGAGGAAAACAGGACTGAGAGTACTGGGGAGCAGCTTTGGAGCCTGAGTTGAGCACCAGGAAGCTCTCGGGGTTGCAAACCTCGAGCTGCCCACGCTGTCCTGCTGTCTCCAGCGCTGTTCCCATGGGGAAGTGTTGGGGAGGATGAAACAGGAAAGCCTTATAAATATGGCTGCTTATTTGTAGAGAATATGAAACCTATCAGTGAAATAGAGTTGAAGGCAAGTTTGGATGTCTGAGATGCCGAGCTTTGGTTACTGAACAACTGGAAAACAATGGTATGGCCAGCTGAAGGTTAAACAATTGAATTAATTAATTAAACAATGCCCTTCTCCTTACCAAGAGCCCAAGGGTCAGAGCAGACCCTGCTGGCTCAGCAGGAGGGGTCCCAAGAGTCGTTTTTAGGGTTTAAAATATAACACAGTGTGGGAATGTAGTGATTCTTATAGGCTGTGTGTAAATGCTGTAGGATTTGTATCTTGTACTGGATTGGTTGGTGTAAATCAGAATATTCAATATAAAAGATTTAATGGGTTGGAATGGGAACTTTGCTCTCTTTTCTTCCTTTTCTTCTTCCTCCTCACTCTCTCTGCTCTGAGCTCTGGCAGTTCGTGGCAGGGCCCCTTCACCCACGCCCTGTGCACGCTCTGCACACTCCAAACCCAGCCCTGACTCCAGAGATCTCTCATCTCCATCCATCCTGACTGACCCACCATTCCCACAGGAAAAGGATCCCCTTGTGTGTCTGTGTGTGCTCCACGAGCTCCAGCTCCACATTCCGGGCTGGGAGCGAATCTGTGAGCGAGTCTGACGCCATCCTGCTGTTTTGTCAATATCCTGGAAAGTTTGGAAATAGCTGCTTCAGAGTGCTCCAATGATGCATTGCTCTGCAATCTGTCTCTGCCGCTGCCAGCGCTTCCAAGTCACCAATTTCCCATGTGCTTAACCTTTTAGGGCTCCTCTTCCCCAGGAATTACTCTGGAACTCCCACTGAAAATGGGAGAAAAAAACCCAAACCAGAGAAAATTGCTATTTACCCTTCACAGAGGCGGCTCACAATTTTCCAGGTGGTTTTGGGGGGAGTTTCTGGCTTTTAAAAATGGGTTGAGAGCGCTGAAATTGGGATGCTCTTCCCGTGTCTGACTGACAGCTGAGCACGGGATCCCTCAATTTGCTGGAATTGGGATGCAGGAGGGAGAGCTGGAGGTGGGAGCATGATCCAGGCAGGGTTCAAACCCCAGGGAGTGCAGATGTCCCTGGATTTTTTATTTCCGTGGCCCTGGCTCTGCCTTTCCCCTCTGCGAAAGGGGACGGTCCCTGTGGAGAGTGCTGAGATAAGCTCGGAGGAAGTCTTAAATGTAATCTAAAAATAGATTAATTGGAAAAATTGCAAGTTAAAAGGCTGTGCCTTGCTCAGACAAAACTCCTGGTAACTTCAAAGGCAGATTAAAGACTTTGCCTGTGTCAGGACTTCGGTGTTTGGCCCAAGAAGGAGACAAATGGAAGAGGCTGAGAATGTTTGCCAGCAAGCTGGAGAAGGGAGAGATAAGGTAACAGATGAAACACTCAAAGTCAGCATTTAAGGACATTGCTGCCTGTGGAGATAATTTTATCAACTCCAGAGACAACCTTTCTATGGGTTTTTTTCTTTTTTTTTTTTTTTTTATGAAGTAAAATCTGCCCTTTATGAAGCTGTTTGAAATGGTATTTGTTACAAATTTGATTAGCTGTGCTGCAGGAGCCCGCTGTGGGACAGCCAGTGCCAATATCCGTGCTGATGATGAGTTTGTGGATTTTCCACCTCCTGCCCTTCATTTTGGTGGCGTTTTGACTTTGGAACTTTGGACCTCTGTGTGGTTGGGTGGTGAGACCTTGTGTGAAGACAAAAAAAATTCTCTTGGTCTTGTGCTGAATCCTCTGGAAGGGAGGGAAGGAGGTGGCTGGAATTGTGGTGAGGAATTGATTTCTACTTGGTGAGGCCCGAGCGACTTCTGCCTCCTAAACCCTTCCCTCAAACCATGTTTTGCTGTGAAAATGTTTTCTCCCACCCTAAAATCAGAAGTCAGTATTATATAATGAGTCGCAGGCTGCTCTGAGTGGAAAGAAAAAGTGGGGGGGGAGGTGGGTGAGAATGGAAGTCAGAGATGTGACTCAATATTGATTTCCACTTGTTTTTGTTGAAACGCTAAAAATGCCAAAATGAAATATTTGGATTTTTCCTCGTGTTTCTTTCCCTTTTTTTTTTTTAATTTTTTTTTTTTTCCTCCAAGGATCTCTCTGCCCAGTTTGATTCCAATCCCTGAATAATTCATAGTCCGTAAATAGCTTCCTCCTCCTCGGTAAATAGAGCTTTTGTCTGGGGTGCTGGGCGGGCTGAGCGATGCTGCTGGCAGGGAGCAGAGGGGCTCACGGGCCGTGTTTTGTGTCTCCCCGCAGAGTTATGTCATGCCCAGACCACCGCAGGGCTCCATGAGGATTTATGGAAGATGCTCCGTGTCTTGGCGCCTCTGGTGCTCCTTCTGCTGTGGCTGATGAGGATCTGGGCCAGCCCCCATTCCCTGAGGATTGGTGAGTGCACACCTCGCTCCGGGCTGGGTTTTTCCAACTCTGTTTGGCTGCTCTGGAGGGATTCTTGGAGGGGGAAATGTCCCCGTTCAGGTGGGGCTGGCACTGAGTCAAAGGTTCTCCCGTTCCTCTTGGGAGAGAAGTGAAGCTCAGCTCCCTGCGTTCTGGGAATGTTCTGTCTTTAGTTTGTGAATGAAATGCAGTTTATGATGAGCTGACACACCTGCTGAAGTTCCTCCTTGCATTTTGGGAATGTTGTCTCCTTCCTCTTGTAAATGAAATTAGTTCATGATGAATTGACAGAGTTGCTGAAGTTTCTCCTTGCATTTTGGGAATGTTCTCCTTCTCTTGGACATTCCTCTTGTGAATGAAATTAGCTTATGGTGAATTGACACAGTTGCTGAAATTCCTCCTTGCATTTTTGGGAATGCTCTCACTTTAGTTTGTACATGAAATGCAGTTTATGATGAGCTGACACACCTGCTGAAGTTCCTCCCTGCATTTTGGGAATGTTGTCTCCTTCCTCTTGTAAATGAAATTAGTTTGTGGTGAGTGGACACACTGAGCTCCTCTCTGCATTTTGGGAATGTTCTGTCTTTAGTTTGTGAATGAAATGCAGTTTATGATGAGTTGACACACCTGCTGAAGTTCCTGCTTGTGTTTTGGGAATGTTCTCCTTCCTCTTGTACATTCCTCTTGTAAATGAAATTAGTTTATGATGAGTTGACACACTTGTGGAAGCTCCTCCCTGCATTTTGGGAATGTTCTCCTTCCTCTTGTGAATGAAATTCGTTCATGATGAGTTGACACAGTTGCTGAAATTCCTCCTTGCATTTTTGGGCATGTTCTCTCTTTAGTTTGTACATAAAATGCAGTTTATGATGAATTGACACACTTGTGGAAGCTCATCTCTGTGTTTTGGGAATGTTCTCCTTCCTCTTGGACATTCCTCTTATAAATGAAATTAGTTTGTGGTGAGCTGACACACTTGCTGAAGTTCATCCATGCATTTTGGGAATATTTCTCCCTCCTTTTGTGAATGGAATGTAGTTTATGGTGAGTTGACACATTGAGCTCCTCATTGCATTTTGGGAATGTTCTCTACTTCTTTTTCTAATGAAATGAAAAGTTTATGGTTTATGGTGAGTTGACACAGTTGCTGAAGTTCCTCCTTGCATTTGGGAATGTTCTTTTTTTCCTTTAGTAAATGGAATTAGTTTATGGTGAGCTGACACAGTTGTTGAAATTCCTCCTTGCATTTGGGAACGCTCTCTACTTTCTTTTATCAATGAAATGCAGTTTGTGGTGAGTGGACACATTGAGCTCCTCCTTGCATTTTGGGAATGTTGTCTCCCTCCTCTTGTAAATGAAATTAGTTTATGGTGAGTTGACACAGTTGCTGAAATTCCTCCCTGCAATTTGGAAATGTTCTCTGCTTCCTTTTGTAAATGAAATGCAGTTTATGGTGAGCTGACACACTTGCTGAAGCTTCTCCCTGCATTTTGGAAATGTTCTCACTTGCTTTTTGTAAATGGAATTAGTTTATGGTGAGTTGACAAAGATGCTGAAATTCCTCTGTGCATTTTGGGCATGTTGTCTCTTCCTCTTGTAAATGGAATTAGTTTATGGTGAGTTGACACAGTTGCTGAAGTTCCTCCTTGCATTTTGAGAGTGTTCTCTATTTCCTTTTATCAATGAAATGCAGTTTATGGTGAGTGGACACCCTGAGCTCCTCCCTGCATTTTGGGAATGTTCTGACTTTAGTTTGTGAATGAAATGCAGTTTATGATGAGCTGACACACCTGCTGAAACTCCTCCCTGCATTTTGGGAATGCTGTCTCCTTCCTCTTGTAAATGAAATCAGTTTATGGTGAGTTGACACAGTTGCTGAGCTCCTCCCTGCATTTTGGGAATGTTCTGTCTTTAGTTTGTGAATGACATGCAGTTTATGGTGAACTGACACACTTGCTGAAACTCCTCCCTGCAATTTGGGAATGTTGTCTCTTCCTCTGGTAAATGAAATCAGTTTATGGTGAATTTCCATATTTGCGTTGGTTTTCATGGTGTTGATGTTGCTCTTCCCATGTGAATTCAGAGCCACTGAGGAGCTAAACTCACTCCCTGCCGTGTCCAACCTCCACATAAAATGAAATATCTCTCTGTCACAAATACCTTTGCCCTCCATTGATGTGCCAGAGCCCAACCTGCCCCCAGATCTAAAGTCTGAGAACCCCAAACAGCCCATCTGCAATCCCCATAAATTCAGGCTCCTTTGGGCTGTGTTAAAAAACCTTCAGGGAGAGGCAGCATCATTTTCCCTGGCTGCCCGTGCGGATTAGGGAGCAGAAATGCATCCAGAAACTCCAGGTAGTGGAGCTCACCTCCCAGAGCTGACACTTGGTTTGGAAAGAAAACTCTTCCCCAGCCACCTTTATTAACTATTTGTTGCAGATAAGCAGCCAATCCATTCCTGTCCCCATTTGCAACTTTCACAGGTGACACATTGAAGTGAAATTACCTCTCCCCTCTGCCAGCTCAAGAAATATGGGGAGGGAGGCTGTGAGCTGGCAGGGCAGGGTGGTTGGATGTTTTATATCCCTGGAATCCCTGATTCATGTGGAGCACTCCCAGCTCTGCTGCCCGCATTTCACCTTGATGGGCACATCCTCCACTCCAGCAGGCAGGGATGGGGATGGAGGGGGAATTCTCAGAGTGCTGGAGGTGAAAATCCTTCATTTTGCTTTGTGTCCCGTCTTTTTGGGGAGCACTGTGGGGTTTTGGGGAATTTGAAAATCGAAGGGGAGCTCCCCACCTGGGGTCTGTTCATTTATCACCTCCCCAGAGTGAAAGGTGACGTTTTTTGAGACCTGCAACTGTGATTTTCAGCTCTTTTAAGGACTGGAAACTCCAATCTGTGCTGCAGCTTCCAGGTGGGAATGGCAGCTGCCTTCCAGCTCGGTTTGGTTTGGGGGGTTTGATGACTGTTGTTCCTTGAAGCCACAGTTTCATTTTTACGGCGCCTCCAACAAAAAAGTTAATAAAAATAAAGTGCAGAATAAAAAAGAGGGGGAAAAAATATTACCAGCAGCCCTGAAATCATTCCCCAGTGCATGCTTTTGGCAAGGCAGGGAGATATGGTATCTAGCAACATAAATCAGGGCTCTGCATAGGGAAGGAAAAACAAAACCAGTAAGAACATTTAAATAATCAAAGAAAATGCGAGCAAATGTTTAAAACAATCTGGAACCCATCTGATGAAATGCACAGGGATGTGATCAGCAATGGGAGGTGAGCTGGGCACTGTCAGGGTGGGTTCTTCACCAGGAAAAGGAGATTATTCCCCTCAGCTCTTGGCTTCCAGGCAGGAGGAAACATGGTGGTGCTGAGTCAGGGACACTTGGCTTGTGAGCCGAGCCCTGAGCTTCCCTGCTGCTGCTTTTTTTGGGGTTTTTTTAGGTGGATCTTGGCCCTGGCAGCCCTCAGCAGAGTGGAGAGGCAGCAGATTGCTTCATCTGCGAGCACACCGTGAATTTCTGCTGGCCTGGGCAGGACCCACAGCCAGTGTTGCATTGCAGTGAGCTGGAGAGGCACGGTCTGTGCAAGGGATGGAGCAGGGTTTGGGCTCCAGGGTGACCTTCCCCGAGCATTTGCCTGCAGAGGAGCAGCCTGGAGCCTCCTGAACGCTCCATTTCTCTCTTTGATACAAACCATCAGTGCAGACCTGTTTTTTCTCAGCCTTAAATTTGTTCCCTTCTGCTGCAGCCCTGGAGAAAATCTCCTCGCTCCTGTTTGGTTTTTTTTTTTTTGAGACCTCGGTGGGGGAAATCCAGGTGTAAAAGCTTCATCCCACGTGGTGATGTTTTACTGAGAATGTCTTTTGTCAGTCAGTTCCCTGCTCTGTCTGGGTGAGTTATTATCTCTGTGGACCTCAAAAAGCTGGGTCTGGTCAGGGAGGGAAGGAGCAGGCAGGGATGGAAGTGCTCTCAACAGCTTTAAGAGCTCTGAGAGAGAAGGAATTGCCTCCAGGCAGCCTGGAGCCCTTGGAAAAAACAGTGCAAGGCCTCCTAAAATATCCTCAGACCTCTAGCACAGGTTGTGTTGCATCCAGCCACCCCAAAAACCAAAACCCATCAGTTCCTGCTGCCCTCTGGGGTCACACCTCCCCTGGCCCTGCTTTCCTGCAGCACACAGCGTGTGCGGGAGCAGTTCTGGGTTTGTTTTTTGCCTGTTCACTCATGCTCGAGGAAGTGTCAGGAAATTTGCCTGAGTTATTTACTGGGTTATTTACTCGGCCTCAGCGAGCACAGCCCTAAATTGGCATTCTCTGGTTTGATGCATTGGGTGTGCTGAAGGAGCTCGTTTGAAATTCACACCCCGGCCAAAATTGTGGTTTGTCCGTGGAATTGCCCTCACCAGGAGCAGGATCAGGAGCCCTGACAGAGGATCTGCTGACAGACCCCTTGCAAAGCGTCCTGCAGCCTTTCAGGATTTCCTCTGCCCCTGAAAACCCCTTCCCTGCAAACTTTACACAACAACTCCAGCATTTACGGGTGTTTTTTGGGGTGGAACTCGATGTTTTCCTGCCCCATACCCAGGGGCTGTGCACCCCCCTCTGGCTCAGCTGTCCTTGCTGTGCTTTGTGATTTCATCCCCCAGAGAAGCAATTTGGGGTCCTCATGAACCCCACACTGGTGCTGGGGTGGCACTGGAAGTGTCACTCAGGGTGGTTTGTCCTTGTCTCTAGGCATGGTTCCAAAATTCTGGAGTGCCTAAAGGGCTGTGGATCTCCTGTGTGTGCTCTGATGGTGGAACCAGAATCACAGAATGCTGGAATGGTTTAGGTTGGTTTGAAGATCCAGTCCCACCCCCCTGCCATGGGCAGGGACATCTCCCACTGCCCCAGGCTGCTCCAAGCCCTGTCCAGCCTGGATTTGGACACTTGAGGGATCCCTGGGCACCTGTGCCAGGGCCTGCCCACTCTCTCAGGGAAGGATTTCTTCCCAATATCCAATCTAAACCTTCTCTTTGTGAGTTTTAAGCCATTCCCCCTCATTGTGTCACTCCATACCCTTGTAAAAAATCCCTCTCCATCTTTCCTGCAGCTCCTTCGGGCTGCAGTTGAGGTCACCCCAAAGCCTTTCTCTTCTTCAGGTTGAACAATCCCAGTGGTCTCAGATTTTCACATCAAGGAAATGTTTTTGGGGATCCCCCAGAGCTGTGGGAAGCCCCTGGCATCCAGCTGTGTGTGCTGGAGGAGGTGGGAAGAGGCAGAGTGGAGCTTTCCCTGCATCTCTGTGGTTGTGTGGTGCCCCTTGAGCTTTCCCTGCATCTCTGTGGTTGTGTGGTGCCCCTTGAGCTTTCCCTGCATCTCTGTGGTTGTGTGGTGCCCCTTTATTCCCAGCCCATCCCTCTGTCACGGCCGTGGGTAGCAGAGCAGCCCTGAATCCCTGTGCAATCACCCTCCTGAGGAGTTTATGACACACTCAGCCACTTTTTCAGCGACCCCAGAGCTGCCCTGTTGGGTGCAGTTTGTCCATAGGTGAGTCTGAGCTGGAGGGTTGAAGCAAGGGAAAAACGAGCATTAAAGAGGTAAAAATGAACAGCAGTGGAAATGTGGATGGCTCAGTTCAGCTCCCTCAGGACACACAGATTCTCCTGCAGGCGCTGCAGGGAAGATCCCTCCGGGCAGAATTAGCATTTGAAAGGGTGCCGGTGGCTCTGATGATGAAGGTGCAGCCGGTCCCTGGGTGCTGGGGAAGGAGGACGCTGATGTCAGCGGGTACCAAATCCTTCCCCGAGGTGTCAGGATGAGGTGATGGGGAGAGAAAGCCGGCGGTGCCTCTCCCTGCAGGCAGGCAGGGTGGCTTGGTGGCTTTGTGGCAGGTTTTGTGCCATCCCCAGCTCCCCACCTCCGTCTGCAGCTGCCTCACACAGCTTGAAACTCTTTTCTCCCTCCTGCTGGGAATATTTCACACACACAAAGCACAAACTCCTTTCCTGGCATAGCTCTGCCTCCGCCAAGCCCTTTGTGGATGCTGCTGATGGATCTGGGATGGAGTGGCCGTGGATTTGCTGTTCCCCAGCAGAGGAATGGCCTTACCCTGGCTCTGAACCCAGCCAGGCTGCTGTGATCAGCTCAGAGCACAGAACAATCTGCAGGGCTCACATGGTGGTGCTCTTGTTGGAAAACCTCTCCACTTGTCATTAGCATCAGTTTTAATCCCAGCCTGGCTTGGGGAGTGGGGTGGGAGGAGGGTGTAGTTATTGGGATACAATATTAATATTTCCCTCCAATATTAAAAAAGTGCCAGTTAAGTTCATTAAAGCGAGATAGGTTTGCAGCTATTTGTCATTTGCTGCTGGGGAGTGGTGAGAGGTACAGAGAAATACAATATTCATCTGCTATCTGCTCTTTTAATTTTGTTCTGATTATTCTTCTTGGAGAGCGATGTCTTATTTATGGCTTTTGAGTTATGTGCATAAATAGTTTTTTTTTTTAAATCACCTGTACAGATGCCAGGCCCTTCAGCAAAGCCTCGTTCAGACTTACAGTGAATCACAAATGGTTTGGGTTGGAAGGATCTTAAAGATTACCCAGATTTCCAACACCCTGACATGGACAGGGACATCTTGGTTGCTCCAAGCCCTGTCCAACCTGGTCTTGGACACTTCCAGGGATCCAGGGGCAGCCACAGCTTCTCTGGGCAAATGTTAACCTTGGATTCTTTGCAGTTCTCCCCAGGTATTCTATTCCTATGTTCCAGCACTGGGAGGAGTGGCTGCCCCTGCCCCATCTCCTTCACCCTCCCTGTCCTGAGCGAGCTCGTTGAGGTGACTCATCCAAGGACACAACTCAAGGATAAAGTTCTCAGTTCTGTTTCTTTGGGCTGATAACCCCCGAGATGTTTGTTAAAAGTCCTTGTCCCAAGCCCCAGTGCCAGAAGAGAGAGTCGGGATGTGTCAGTTCAGGTTCTCAGGGTTGTTTATTGTTTCTTATCTGGTACATTTTGTTCTCACCCAGTTTGGGTGCTGCTGCAGTGCTGCTCATCCCTGACTGACCACCCTGAGGGTGGTCTGAGCTCTTTATAATCCGTACTGTGTGTTCCATGTTTACGGATAAATACCAACATCCATCACCTGTGTGAGACGCTGCACTGCTGTGCTAAACCAACCCAAAAGTGCCACCACCACAGCAGGAGATGGAGGGCAAGAAGAAGAAGAAGCAGAAGGACAGGGACACACCCAGATTCCTCCATCTTGCCTCCTTGAACCCCCATTAAACCCCAAAATTCTACATCTACACCCAGTGATAAATTAACATTATACCAATCAAACTCTCGTGGTTTGTCTCTGGAGCCCTTGCCAGGGTCTGGGATCACCCAGGGCAGCCAGAGGGATGTCCTGGGTTCCGACATAAAGTGAGATTTTTTTTCACAAAAAGGCAACTGAAACCATCCAAAGAGTGGCTGGTGACTGGTGCAGTCATTTATCTACCCTGCTTTTCTCTGGAATTATCTGCTGAAAGGTTTCCTTGAAATCTTTTGCTGCAGGGCACCAGGGCAGGGTGCTGAGGCTCAGCCGAGGTCAGTGCCGGGCGGTCTCGGCGTGCAGGCAGGAGTTTTGAGTTTTGCACGCCATTCCCACCAAACCTGTGGCTGCAGATTTTCCTGAGGGCTGTGCTCAGCACCCTCGCAGCCTGCAGAGGCAGGAGCCTCATTAACACCATGGAAGTGTGAGGGAAAACTGCGGGAGGAGCGCGAGCGCTTCCGAGCGGGAACCGCGACCAGCCGCCAGCAGGGTGTTGGAAATCCCGAGGGATGCACAAACCCTGAGGGATGCACAAACCCTGCCTGGATTTGGTTTTCGGCACTGGGAGAGGCGTTTCTGGCAGATTGGCAGGGCTGGGTACCAAAAAGGGAAGGGTTGATGGCTTCCTCCTCCACGGAGGTTTTTTACGCAAATTTTATGTGGTCGAGGTTGGACGTGTTTGGCTTAAAAATCAACTGAGCCTCATCCTGCAGGGAAACTCCATGGAAAAAAGCAGGATTTGGTGCGGAGTAGGGAAACTCCATGGGAAAAAGGAAGGAAATTCTATGGAAAAAGAAGGAAACTTGATTGGATAAAAGAGGGATTTGGTGCAGAGTAGGGAAACTGCATGGGAAAAAAAGAGGGATTTTGGTGCAGAGTAGAGAAACTCCATGGAAAAACGCAGGATTTGGTGCAGAGTAGGGAAACTCTGTGGGGAAAAGGAAGGAAACCATGGAAAGAGAAGGAAACTCCATGGGAAAAAGATGGGATTGGTGCAGCGTAGGAAAACTCCATGGGAAAAAGGAAGGAAATTCTATGGAAAGAGAAGGAAACTCCATGGAAAAAAAAGAGGGGATTGATGCAGCGTATGGAAACTCCACATGAAAAAAAGAGGGATTTGGTGCAGAGTAGGGAAACTCCAAGGAAAAAAGAGGGATTTGTTGTAGAGTAGAGAAACTCCATGGAAAGAGAATGAAACTCCATGGAAAAAAGCAGGATTTGGTGCAGAGTAGGGAAACTCCATGGGAAAAAGGAAGGAAACCATGGAAAGAGAAGGAAACTCCATGGGATAAAAGAGGGATTTGGTGCAGAGTAGGGAAACTCTATGGAAAGAGAATGAAACTCCATGGGATAGAAGAGGGCATTGGTGCAGAGCAGGGAAACTTCAGGGGAAAAAGGAAGGAAACTCCATGGAAAGAGAAAGAAACTCCATGGAAAAAACTAGGGATTTGGTGCAGAGTAGGGAAACTCCATTGGAAAAAGGAAGGAAACCATGGAAAGAGACGGAAACTCCGTGGGAAAAAGAGGGGATTTGGTGCAGAGTAGGGAAACTCCATGGAAAAAGCAGAATTTGGTGCGGAGTAGGGAAACTCCAAGGAAAAAAGAGGGGATTGGTGCAATGTAGGGAAATTCCATGGGAAAAAGAAAGGAAACTATGGAAAGAGAAGGAAGCCCCATGGAAAAAAAGAGGGGATTGGTGCAGAGTAGGGAAACTCCGTGGGAAAAAGGAAGGAAACCATGGAAAGAGAAGGAAGTTCCATAGGAAAAAGGGATTTCGTGCAGAGTAGAGAAACTCTGTGGAAAGAGAATGAAACTCCATGGAAAAAAGAGGGATTTGGTGCAGAGTAGGAAACTCCATGGAGAAAAAGAAGGATTTGGTGCAGAGCAGAGTGAGGTGCCCTGCAAGGGGAAGGTGTCAAGCACCAGGCAGATCACGCCCAGCAAAGCAGTGCCCCTTGCCTGGCGTGGGAGGGCTCTGCCTCTCTCCAGGCTGCGGCTTTGCCACATAAAACATAATGAGCTCCTCATCTCCAGCAGAGGAACCCAGCACTATAATAATATGAATAATAAATAATAAGCAGATTTATATTTTAGATCAGTGCCACAGGGCACGGAGCGAGGAGGGACGGGGAGTCAGCCAGACAGATCATCTCTTTCCATCTTTTGCACCTCTGTGGCAGAGTTATTTTTCCTGATCTGTTCCTATTCATTAATGTCCGAGAGGCAGGTTATATTATCCACCCCAGGAGGCCTTTAAGCTTTGTTTTGATTCATTATATATCCACATACATATTATATAGATATAGATCTCTCCACGCAGAGCAGCTGGATGGGGAAACCGGCTGGTAGTTATGGAAAAGAGCCACGTTACTTAAGCAGCAAATCAACGTTCTATTTCTTCCCTCTCTTGTTTATTGAAAGCCATTTAGCCACCAGCATGGGGGAAGCTGTGGTGCCCCTGGGCACAGCAGCAGCTGCTGCCCTGGCCTGCGTGGCTGGGCGGGTTTGGAAGGTGACTGGGTTGGAAGCAGGTGCTAATTCAGTAGGAAAAGGGGATTTTAAGGAGAGGAGGCAGGGAGAGATGGGTTGGTCAGAGGAAAGGTGACATTTATCTCTTCCAGGCACAGTCCTGAGCTGTGGCAGGGTGACTGAGGACAGGCATGGGTAGGTGCACGTGCAGAATTTTGTATCAAAGGTCTGGTTTTTTTACATTTGTTCCTGAATATTAAACATTCTCCCCGAGCCAAGGATCAGGATCTGAGAGTCATGTAACTTGTTTTATATCTAAATACTGTTCCTGCCCCTGGGCAGCACTTTGTGTATTTAGCTGCTGAGCCACTTTTAATACAGATCTTCTTGCTTCACACAGAGGAAGCTACTGATAGCAAGAGCTACTCTGCAATTTCTTTCATTATTTTTTCATATATATATATGAATAAAAGTCAATTACATGAATGAAAGATCCTTGGTCGCCTGCCTAAACAGCTGCCAAAACGAATTCCAACTCGGAGCCAAACTCAGCAAAGCTGGAATTTCTGCAGAGAGCTCCAGTGTGGCGTGAGATGGGATTGTGCAGGAGGCTGCATTTCAGATTCCTGCTGCCCAGCCCCTCGCCGCCGGCTATCCGTGTGGGCAGCCAGCAAGGATGGATTTCACTGCTCTGCAGGGCGGGATTAAATCTCCTCCTCAGAGCCGTGCAGGGGTGAGAGCCACCACCCTGCCAGGCAGCTGCTGGCATCCGGAGTGCCTGGGAGCTCCGTGCCAGCCTCGGTGACACCTGGAGCTCCAAATCCCTTCCTCCCCACAGACCAATTAACTTGTGTGGAAGGAATCGTCTGAAGTGAGCAGGATTTTGGGGATGTGGAGTTAGAAAATCTGGAGAAGCACAGAGAGGAGGCAAATCCTCCACAGAGGCAGGAGCAGTTCTGGGAATGACTCCTGAGGATGGGGCTCCTATGGATGCCTGGCTGAAGAACTTGTTCCTTGTTTTTAGGGAAATGCAGGTCTGCAGTGACCACGGTGAGGTTTGAAGGTGCTTTTCAGGCAGTGAGGGCGAGGAGAGCCTGGCAGATTTTAGGTAGATGCCCAATTTCCTCAAGCTGAGTTGAGGTAAAGCCAAATTTGTCACCTGGAGGAACCTTTGGAGGTTGGAACCTTTCTGGGAAGGGCAGGGAGAGGATGGCAGATGGAAGACAAAAAACCGCTCCAGCTCCAGGCTGCCGGAGCAGAGCTGACATCCCCATCCTGGCAGTGCAAGGAAGGGTTTCTTTGTGCTCCCAGCCTCCTGCTCAGGGTTTATTCCTCCTGCTGTTACTCTTGGCACGTTCCCTTGTCCTTGCTCTGTGGTTGGGTGGGTTGCAAGCTCAGGAGCTCTCCAGGCTGAGCTCAGCGAGGTGTTTAAGCCTCTCTTTGCTGAGCTTTAGGCACTGCAGGGCTGTGGGCAACCTTCCCAGAAGAGGAGCTTGTGACCTAGCAGGGCCCTCATCTCGAGTGCCCCTCTGCAGTTAATTGCTGCTGGCTGGGTGTCAGATAAACACGGCCCCCGAGAGGCTGAAATCCCCAAATTGCCCTGGCTGGGATTCAGCAGCTCCCACTCTCCACATCCAGGTGTTAGGGACTTGGAAAAGTCCCAATCCCAGGAGTGCAGAGCAATCTGCTGACAGAGCAGGGAGAGCTCTGTGTCCTGTCCTTCCCTTGCTCCCAGCTTTGTGCTCCTCTTCCTCCTCTTCTCCCTCGCAGAGACCTCGCTGTGGTGAGATCAAAGCTGTAAAAATACCAAAAAACCAAACAAATACTGGGGGGAAAAGGGAAGGATGGAAAGGCCTGAACGAATGAAATTTTTGCTTTTCTGTGGGATGTCAGCTGTGAAAAGCAGGGGAGCTCGTGGGAGAGAAGGAAAACACCCAGGGCACAATCCATGGCAGAAAGGGCAGTGAGCACAATGGGAAAATGAGAAAATGAAGGGCTTTTGTTATTGGGACAACAATCCAAGAGCATCATGGAGAGGAGAGGAGAGGAGAGGAGAGGAGAGGAGAGGAGAGGAGAGGAGAGGAGAGGAGAGGAGAGGAGAGGAGAGGAGAGGAGAGGAGAGGAGAGGAGAGGAGAGGAGAGGAGAGGAGAGGAGAGGAGAGGAGAGGAGAGGAGAGGAGAGGAGAGGAGAGGAGAGGAGAGGAGAGGAGAGGAGAGGAGAGGAGAGGAGAGGAGAGGAGAGGAGAGGAGAGGAGAGGAGAGGAGAGGAGAGGAGAGGAGAGGAGAGGAGAGGAGAGGAGAGGAGAGGAGAGGAGAGGAGAGGAGAGGAGAGGAGAGGAGAGGAGAGGAGGCAGTCTGGGAAGCAGAAGGTGAAATCCTGACTGGAGGAGAGCTCGGAGAGTGCAGATGTGACAGCAGAGAGGTGGAGCTGGGAGGGAGCAGGAGCAGCTCAGCCTGGCCTTGCCCTGCCAAAGGAGGGCTGGGGGTGTCAGGAGCTGCAGGCAGGGATGGCTCCTTTTCCTTTCCATCACTGATGAATTCCTCTTGCACCTCCAGGCTCTGTATGGGCTTGGAGAGACTGAAAGGAACTTTATGTGGAAGTGATGGCTGAGTGTCAATGCTGCCGTCCAAGCCAATTTGGGAGCTGGGAAGTGCTGAAAGAATTAAGATTGTTAAATGGAAATAAGTCTACTTGGTTGAGATAAAACAGGGTTTAAATGAGTGAAATTATCAGTGGATTACCCTTGTTAGAGCACTGCTTTATTTAATAAACTGGGTTTTAATCTGCTGTGAGCATTCCTGAAGGGGAAGCTCAGCCTGTGGAGGTGCCGGGCTGTGAGGGAGGGGAAGGACCAGCTGTGCCTCATCCTCCAGAATGGAGCCACAGGAGCAGGGATTTGCCCAGGAGTGCTTTGTACTTTCACAAGGATCTCGCTCACTGCTTTACAAGTGATCTTTGCTGGAGTTTCTCTTGCTGGCACAATTGGGGTGGCATCACCTTGATTCCTCTGGGTCCCTCGTGTCCCTGGGGAGCATTTTTAGAGCAGAGCCACGCGGTGCTGCATCATTTTTGGGATAAATGGATGCACTCAGAGCTGCCCTGGAACCCCTGGCAAGGAGAGATGCAGGGGGAGCAGCCTCTTGCTGCATTTAGGAGGGAATGAAAATGCTGGAAGCCTTGAGTGCTGCAGTTTGACCCGAAGAGAGAGTGCAGTAATTATTAATGAGCACTGATTACCTGCTGCTGCAGGAGCAGGGCTGTCACGGAGGAGAGGAGCAGGCAGTGCTTTGGGCCAGCTTCACCTGGGCCACCTGACTTAATGCAGATGTCACCTGTCACCTCTCATGTGCTCCTGACCCTTCTGTCTGTAGTGGCAGCCCTGAAAGCAGAACTGCTCCAGATGCTTCCAAAATTGCCTGGTGGAGGGAAGGACCTGATTCCTCTCAGCATTTTTGGGATTCTGCTCTTGGCTGCTGGAGCTCTGGGCCTGGAGGTGACAGTCCCTGGCCCTGGGGGAGCATCTGGTACAAGGGACAAAAGCACAGGGAGGGATGAGGCTTGGTTTTCTTCTTAGCTGTGCAACCCTGAGGTTTCAGAACACCTCGTGTTCTTTACTTGGACGATTCATGAATTTCCATTCTTTTTTACAGTCAGTTTTGAGAGAGAAGTCAAGTCTTGAGTGGGTTGGGAGGCTCAGGTGGGATGCAGGAATCCAGGATCAAATTCCAGCCTTGGGGTAACCAGGCTGTGGTAAACCCACCTGGGTTATGCTCTTACCTGTTCAGAGGAGTCTGTCCTCTGTAAATTTTCCATTTTTGGTAGCCTGGTTGTTGCCAGAGGGGCTGACAAAGCTGGGGCCAGGCAGAACTGAGCCCATCCTGGGTTTTCATCTCCATTCCTGGGCTTGTCCAGCAGCCTGGTCTCTATAAATACCCAAAGTTCTTGCATCTCATGCAGCTGAAATTGTGTTTGGGGGGAATTCAGAGCTGGGGAAGGCAAGGAAGGGGCTGTGTGTCCTCACTCCTGCTGGAGGGGTTGCTGTTCACTCCCAGTGCAGGCTCACAGGAGCTGGGTGTTCCCTGAGGTTATCCCTGCATTCCTGAATCCCTGAGCTGCAGCCCCAGGCTCATCCCACATCAGATCAAAACTTCTGTGATCTCCTTGCCAAGCCCGGGGGGCACTGAGGGAATTTGTGATGTGGTGTCGGCCTGGGTTTGTCTGAGGATCCCCTCACCCATTGCAGATCCCAGCTCCTCCTCTGGAGCCCCTGACAGGATTGGGGCTTTGGGGTGAATTTCTGCTCCTTGTGGTGGTCAGCATCTGACAGCCTCCACCTCATTCCAGCTCTGATCCTCGGGAATTCCAGCAGGGCAGGATCACCCTGATCTCAGCCCTTCCTGCCCCTGAAATGAGGTTTTCTGTGCTCAGCTGCCCCCCACTCATCCATATTCCCATTTTTCCAGCAGCAAGTCCATTGTTTTTTGGTTCAGCTCTTCAGGACTTTATTTCTGCATCCTTGCACTGCTTGGCAATTCCAAACCTTTAGTATTTGTTCATTAGAGATCCCAGCTTCTCCTCTGACAGGACCTGACAGGATCTGGGCTTTGGGATGGATCTGTGTGTGCTCCTTGTGGTGGTCAGCATCTGACAGCCTCCACCTTGTTCCAGCTCAGATCCTCAGCAATTCCAGCAGGGAATCCCAGGCAGGATTGCTCTGATCTCAGCCCTTCCTGCCCCTGCACAGAGGTTTCCTGTGCTCAGCTGCCTCCACTCATCCATATTCCCATTTTTCCAGCACCCAGTCCATCCTGCTCTTTGGCTCCAGCACTTCAGGACTTTTATTTCTGCATCCTTGCACTGCTTGGCAATTCCAAACCTTTAATTTTTATTATCCTTTGCATTTCTACCCATTCCAGTGGGCAGAATATCCACCAGAATATCACAGAGGATTTTTTTTGCATTCTTGGTTCACTGGGGGCCCTGCTACAGTGGCAGGAACAACTTTGATCATTCCAGCCATGCTCAGAAATCCCAGGATCTGAATGATCATAGAAGATAAATTAAAAAACCAGTGGAGTTGGCAAGGAAATACCTTGCAGTGCTTGTGTAAATGTAATTTAATACCCACCCTGATGCCTCAGGAGCCCCAGCTGAGTTTTTTAGGGCCAGGGGAGGCTGCAGTGGCTTTGCCCAAGCCTCCAGGTCCCCACATGACCAATCTTTGCCGTGGGACAGCTCTGGCACAAGGCAGGCCCTGTGATTGCCCAGCTTGGCACAACTGAGGAGCATCAGCGTGGTAGGAGATGGTTCTGAGCTGCCCAGCTCAGATTTTGGAGCAGAAATCTCGTTTTCCTCAGCTCTGGTTGAAGCCCAGCTCTTCCCTCCTGCGTTTAAATCCCACGGAGCATCTCATTAGGAGCAAATGATGCCTCAGGCAAGTGGAGCTGTACAAAAGTAATTTTTATTAAGCACCCTCAGTGGTCAGGGTTGCTTGATGAGCCCCGGAGTTTTATTTGCAGGCAGCTTGGGTTGTTGTTGGGCAGGGAAAGGCTTTGGGCTCCCCCAGCCCCTGTCCCCAGGTTGTTTTCTATTGTGCAAACGCTGCTGGCAAAGCTCTCCACGCTGAGAGGAGAAGGAGTGGGAGAGGCCAGGTGGGAAAAGTCAGGGACATGAGAAGGGATTCAAGGTGCAGCAGCTCATTCTGAGTCAGGCACAGAGACAAATTTCCCAGGAAAAAAAAGGTGTAAAGAACCCCCAGACTGATGTGGCTTTTTGCTGGTGAGCCAGAGGGGGATAGATTGAGGAGCTCTGAAAAATAAAGCACGACACGAGGTGTGAGGGAAGGTGCTCACACCTCAGGTGACCCCGGGCTTGTTGGAGGCTCTGCTGCTGCACAGGGTGGGATATTTCCAGACTGAGCTGAAAACCTGGGATCTCTGCTGCCTTTGCTCCTCGTTCCCCTCACAGAATTCCCAGAGCAGCTGTGGCTGCCCCTGGATCCCTGGAAGTGTTCCAGGCCAGGCTGGATCAACCTGGGATAGTGGGAGGCATCCCTGCCCATCATGAGATGATTTTAATTTCCTTCCCAACCCAACCCATTCTGGGATTTGATGATTTCCTGGTCCCTGCCCTTTTTGAATGACAAACTGCGAGGGATCCGTGGCTGTTTGTTGTCCTGGGGCTGTCAGATTTCATTGTGAGGAAATGAGAAGCGTTTTCAGGCATTAGCTGGCAGCATGGAGAGGTTTAGAGGAGCAGTTCATGCCACTGAACAGGCTTTTGGAAGATGTGTCCTCATGCTTGGAGAATCAATTAACCTCGAAAACATTTGGTGCCTTGGTTTGAAGAACACTGGCTCCGAGAATTTCCTCTCCTGCTGCTGAAATCAGCCACCTCCAGCGTGAAGCATGGATGGTTTCTAGCACTGAAAGGTGAAGTGAGAATAAAATAAAATAAAGAGAATAAAGTAGCAGCATAATGCCAGAGAAATGCAAAAAAAAAGAAACAAAAAGAAAAAATAGAGCATCTGTGTGACTAAAACCCTCCTGAAAACCAGTCATTTGCTGAATATATTTTGTTTTAAATGTCCTGGCTCTGTTCTGTGCTCTTCCCCACCCTCCCCATCTGGAAGCCATCCAGCATTATCCGTGCTTGAAAAGGCAGCGCTGGCTGGGTGTTCTGCCCGAGCCAGCACCTGCAGGGAGCTGCAACAGGTCCCTGTCTGTCTGCTCCGTGGTTTTGGAGATTTTATTTTTTTGGGGGGGGAAAAGCAGAGTGATCCATGCAGTGGGGAAGGGCAGCCTCACCTCCTCTGCTTGCGGGGTCAGGACAAAAGCTCCTGCACTCCTGGGAGGCTCCTGATGTTTGGAATGTCATCCCTTCCCTGCTGCTTTTATGGATTTCTCTGCCAGAGCGGAATTAAAGCAGCTTTGGGGAAAAAAGGTGTTACAACCTCCTTGACCTAAAGTTCTCACTCCGGCAGCATCATCATTCCCTGCTCCACAATGGGGCTCTGGGAGGGTGGATTTTGCTTTCAGGTGCAAAAAAGTGAAAAATACAATGGGGTTTAATGCAGGCATTGCTGACTGCATCTCTCACCTCTTTCTCCCTTCTGATCCTGGCAGCAGAGCTCAGCCCTGGCCTCTGAGGCATCCTGGATTCAGCATTTCCAGGAGAAGCACCAAATTCTGCCTTCCCCTCCTCAGCAAACCATTCCCTGGGTGCTAAATCAGGATGGATTCGGTTAAAAAGCTGAGAATCCTGAAATGTCAAATATTAGCATTGGGTTTAGGTGTTTTTCCAGGCAGGTTATCAACCCCTGAGCAGGTGGATTTCTTCTTGCACTGAGAGCAGCAGGGGCTGAGAGCTCTGGTTGTTCTACAGGGTTCTGGCTGGGGTTTTTTTTCTGCTTTTTGTAAGCCTGGGCACGCCACCCTCGTGCTTTAGATTTCAGTCTCAGCTTGCTAATCTGCTTCCTGACCTATAGAAGAAAATAGCTGGTAATTATTTGTTTACTTTGCGCAATTCAACTGTGCAAGAGCTTCCTTAGAAGAGCCAGGCGGGGTGATTAGGAGGGGAGGTTTATTTTATTTCGTGCTTTAGTTTATTTTGCCTGGCCTGTCGTTTTTGTTTGGAAGGGCTGAATTTCTTGGAGATGGGGGAGGTTTGACTTTTTTAGGAGGCTCGAACTCTGTGGCTGCGTGAAAGAGTGAGAAATGAAGCAGTGAGGGGTGTGAAAAGTCAATTTTTATGTGCTGTGCTGTCAGGATTTGGGAGATGGGGCACAGCAGTGTCACCCTGATGGATTTGGATGGGCTGTAAGGCACAGCCTGGGATGATTTTCCCCCACGTTATCCCTCAGATTCAGGCTGACCCTGCTCTGCACTGCAGTTCTGGGAAGGCAGGAGGGTGCTGAGCATCTTGCAGACAACAAAACCTCTCTTCTGGGCTGGGATTATTCAACTAATCTCGTGATTATGGTGATAATCCCCTTTGCAGTGATGCCCCTCTCCAAGGAGCTTTTCCCTCGGGCCCTTCCAAGTCCCAAATCTCATTTTCTCCTAATGCTGCCGTGCTCTATATTAAATTAAGGCACTCTCAGGGATCAGAGGTGTGAAAGTCCTGTGGTATTTAAAGCTTTGGAGTTTTTGCCTGACTGACCCTCCTGGGGCTCGTGGTGGGGATGGAGGAGAGAAGAGATGGATTTCTCTATTTTACTCCTTGTTTTTGGAGCAGAACAAGCTGTGGACAGCATCCCAACCTGGCCAGTGATGCCCTGGCCTCTCTGAGGCCCAGATGATTCCAGGTGGGATTTTCCTGCAGGGCAAAGCATCTCCCTTCCCTCTCCCACCACCAGGTGCTCGTCGGCAAATAAATATTTTGCTCACAACTCATTGGAGGTGGCATCTAACCAGATGTGCTCTCACTTGGTGCGGCAGGAGATTTATTTGGTTGTCCATTTATAGCTTATTATTTCCTGCTGTCTCCCCCCTCCCCAGCCTAATAGCAGTTTGCTATCCACCAGGGTATACATTTTCTTCTGATTAAGTGCCGCTTAGCCGTTGGCTGCTTGCTCATTTTACTTTTATAGACACATTTACAGAGGCACAAGCGCCCAGGAGCAAGGGTAAGGAGAATGGAGACTCGCAGCAGCTTGATTAGATTGGATTTTAATAAAGTTTCCAGCTAAGCTGCAGCACAACTATTCCTCACCGTGCTGATGATCTCCAGAGGTCCCTTTCAACCCTGATTATTCCGTGGTGCTGGAGAAAGGGGTTGCACAGCTCCTCACCTGTGCAGTGGGAGAGAATTCCCGTGGAATCCTCAACCAGGAGAGATCTCTGAGCACCTCCGAGCTCATCTCTCTGGGGTGAGGAGAAATTATTTTTTTCCCCCTTCTTTCCGCAAGCTGCTAATTAGTCGCAGATGATGAGATAATTTATAAAAATTAGCAGCGATTTTCCCTCATTGTGCTAATATAGCTTGGCAATAAAACTGCTCTTTTAAGGGGGTGACTTTTCCCTAATGGAGGGATCAAGGCTAAAAATACATGGCGGTGTATGTCAGCAGAGAGGGGGAGCGTGCTCCATCACCACGCCAAGGAGCTCTTCCAGGAGTTCATGGGAACCACGAGGAACGAACTCCAATTGAAATGCAAATCCCAGGCTGGATGTTGAAGGAGATTTTTGATGGTGTCACCTTGGTGGCAGGGGTTAGGGAACAACCAGAACGCAGCTGCGGTGGCAGGAGGCCCCGCTGTGTGACGTGGGGGTTTTGGCAGCGCGGCAGCACGGGGAAGGTCGCTGCTGTCCCCTTCCCCAGCAGTGACAGGGACTCAGTGCCAGCTCCTCACGTCACCAGACAGGAGCAGCAGCTCCAGGGAGAGTGACAAGAGCTGCGTTTTGTCTCCTGTGCGCGGTGCCCAGGGGGAGCAGGGCAGCACAGGGGGGCTCAGCTCTCAGCTTTGCCTCTCCCGTGCCACTGGGATACATTCCCTGCAGAGCTGGGGCTCAGGAATGCTGCTGGGATTGGTTCCCAATGCCATTTTTGCCTTTGGAAGGTGCTGTTTGCCCCTGTGGCTGATCCAGGGTCAAGTCCAGCCTCTGTGTGTGTGTCTGCTCGGTCTAGTGGGAGCTGAGAAACAGGGGGGGTGCTGTGGGAGTTGTTTGGGAAGACATTCATGAGGCTGAGGAATGAATTTTCCATGAACTCAGAAAGCCCCCAGCACTCCCTCAGGCTCCTAATGATTTTGTCACGGTGTTAATCCCTCAGGTGAGCGGCGGCATTTTGATATCAGCAAACAAATGACGTTTTCTGCGCCGCTAACCCGATCCAGAGTCAGGCATGAGAGCAGAAAACAATTCATCAGCTTCTAACGGGCCCTGCAGACGGCAGGCAGGGCTGGATTCAGCTCCCTGTGTCCCATGGCATTCCAGGGGATGTGTGTCTGCACAGCACACCCAGGTAACCTGGTTTGGTTTTTAGAGATGCTCAGGATGCCCCTTCCTGTCTGGAATGATGTTTTGAGAGGTGATGCCTGTGCTGAAGAGTTTCCAGGAAGGCAAATCCCAGCAAAATTGAGGTAGGGAGAATCAGCTGGGTTTTTTTTGCAGCAGGTGATTGATGCGTTGAGCCCAGAGGATGTGGTGGGTACAGAAAGTTTTCACAGATTTAAGGTGAAACTGGCCGAGCACAGGGGAGAGAAAAGCACTTCGGAGTTATTAAATATATAAACAACATCAGTTTCCAAAGTTTCCTAACCTGAGAGTAGCCCAGGGCTGGGAGGCTATTAGCAGGAATTATTGGATGGACTTCTGCTTTGACAGTAACATTTGTTCTTACAATCCAGATATGAGGCAGAGGCACAGAGAAAATGGAAGGAATTGCCTGTAGCAAGCTCTCAAATTAACACCTCTATCTCCCGAGCCCCAGCCTGCTGCAGTGTCCATCAAGGCCTGGCAAGTGTGGAAATCTGCCTGGGCTGTTAGTAACTGTGCTGGTTTGAAAGCAAAAACAGTGAGAGACTCCAAGTCAGGAACACAATTTAATAAGAGGAAAAGAAAAGAAAAGAAATAAAAGAAAGTAAAATAAAATAAAAGCAATAGTACACAAAAAAAACCCCCCACTCACAGAGTCAGAACACAACCTGCCCCTCTGTTAGTCAGGGTGGTGGCAGCAGTGCACATGAAATGCTCTTGTCCAAGCACTGATCCTGTAGAAAGGTCTGGCAGCTCTTGTCCTCTGGGAGTCCAGTGGGTCAGGGCTCCCTGTGCTGTCCCAAATCCCAGATTCTCTCCAGGTGGGAATGCTTGGCTCCTCCCCCTGGGCGGAGCATCTCCCCATGGGCTGATCTCATTCTCTGAGCCCTGCAGTGGCTCCTTGCTGGCCCATGAACCAGAGACAGCTCCCGCAGGGAGTTCCCCATGAGCCATGGGCACGGCATTGCTGGGCCATGGACAGGAGAGAAGGGAAACACTGCCCCAGCTGGTTCCAGCAGCTCCTGGGGATGGGGATGGAACACAGACTGTGGGCACAGCTTACATTTTAAACTAAGACAGCAGCAAACAGAGGGAAATTGTGGCAGCAGAGGGTGAAACCAGCAGGGTTGGGAGCAGCTCCTGGGAGCTGGAAAATTCAGCTCAGAATCATCCCCTGGTTTAGTGGGAGCAGAATTAATGTGAACCTGCCTGGGGTTTGTCACACGAAAGCACCCTGCTCCCATTTCCACAGCTGAGCATTCATTTCTGCTTTTTAATGCCATCCTTAAATATCTCCTCCATCTCCAAATGATTCTGTCCTGTGCTTTATGGTGGGATTATCTTGCTCTCCCCATCTCTCCTACCTCAGCTTTAGTTTCTAGGAAGAGCAGGCTGTGTTCATTCAGCCTCTCGGGAGATGTTAATACACAATCCTTCCCAGCATTTTATTCTGATTTAAGCACCTTTACAATTTTGGGTGCCTTGCTTTATCTCTGTCAGGCACAGAGCCATGAGCACAACCTCACTGTGACTCCACCAGGAGGACCCATATCCTGGGAATTTTATCCATGATGTGCCTTTGAATCTCCCCTTCCAGGGTCCTCTCCAGTTCAGCCTCTCAGGCTTTTTTTTTCTTTGGTTTTCTTCATTTTTCCTTCTTCTTTTTCCAACTCAAAGCCTTCTGATGGTGCTGCCAAAAGCTGTGTGGCCTCAGAAAATTCCCATGAAAATCAGGGAATTCGAGCTGGAATTTGGACCAGCTGACTTGTCTCCTTGCATCATTTAAATTCTTCCTTCTGTGATGGCTGCAAGAATCTCATCAGTCATTTGTCTGCTTGGATATGTCATATCTATTTATCTAGATAACATAATAAATAATCCTAATTTAGATCCATCCATCCAAACATTAGCAAAAATTAGTGATAAAACCTGATCCTGTCATGCAGGGAACCCCTCTACTTTCACTGCATTGTCCTTCTGCCTTCATTCCTTATTCTCATATTCCTTATGTTGCATGCAGAATAATTTCGGTGTATTTTCTAGGATCCTTGTAAGCACAAATATTTGGTCATTATTGAGAATACAATTACAACGTTAATTAAGTTTTTCCCAACTGGAAACAAACGTCAGCTTGCAAAGGCAAAAATGCGTCTTCTCTGTATTTGCATTCCTCTGGTTATGAAGGGAGTTGGGATGGAATAGGATGGAATAGAGAATAGGATGGGATGGAATAGGAGGAATGGAATGGAATGGAATGGAATGGAATGGAATGGAATGGAATGGAATGGAATGGAATGGAATGGAATGGAATGGAATGGAATGGAATGGAATGGAATGGAATAAAATGGGATCGGATGGGATGGGATGGGATGGAATGGAGAAGGATGGGATGGAATAGGATGGAATAGAATAGGATGGAATGGAGAATAGGATGGGATGGTATAAGATGGAATGGAATAGGATGGACTCAAATGCGATGGATTGGGATGGGATGGAATGGAATAAATTGGAATGGGATGGGATGCAATGGAATGGAATAAAATGGGATGGAATGGAATAAAATGGGATGGAATGGGTTGGAATGGAATTCCAGCTGGTCCAGAGGCTGCAGGGGGGTTAGGAAACCTTCTGTGGATCTGGGAGTGTGTGCCTGGTGATGGGGTGAGCATGGGATGGGAATAGCAGAGGAGGGAAAGGTGGAGCAGGGAGAGGATGAGGAGGGAGGCTCTCACCTCTCTTAGCAAGCGCTGCTTGCTCTTTAAAAGGGAAAACCCAAACCTCCCCGGCCCCCTGGCCCTGCGGGTCAATAAACTGAACACTCGCTAATGGCTGAATCAGAGACTCGACAACTTCATTACACGTGTAAAATCAATGGCTGTTACCCAGCCCTGCCCATTGATCTGAGCTGCGGGATGTCAGCACGGCCTGCCCGGGGGCTGGGAGCTGGCAGAGCTTTGTGAATGTGTCTGCAGCCCATGGAGACGCTTTTCCTGATGGGCCAGACCTTCCTGTGATCTTCCATCCCTGCTCCCAGCAGGGCATTCCCACCCCCCAGCCAGGTGAGCTGCTGGCAGGGGTGTCCTGCAGCAGACAGGCCACGGGCAGAGCAGCAAGGTCAGCTCATGATGGAAAGGTCCAGGCCACTGAAGGGCTGCTGAGGCGATTTTGTAGCTTCTGGACTGCTGCTGGGAGGCCTGGATGTAAATGACAACGCAGCTAATAAGGTCTAATTGGCTATTAAAGGAGGAAGCAGCCCTGGAGATGCTGAGGGCCAATTAACCCTGGGAGCCTGACGGTGCTGCTGTGCAGTGATGTGTGAGAGCCTTTCATAAACACAGAGAGGACAGGGGCACGGGAGTCCTTACCCAAATCCTCTGGAAATTGCCGGGGTATTTCAGAGCTGGCTTGTTCTGTCTCTGTAGTCAGAGTGGATTTAGTGGCTGAGCAGTGCAGGCAGCCCCTGCATGGGCTCAGAGCAGCCCTGGAGAGGTGGAGCTCCTCAGGAGGCTGATTTTATAAACTCTGCTGGGCTCTGAGGGGTTAAAAGCCATGCCAGGTGAGGTGGATCCATAAGGAAGGCACATTCCAGTGACACCAGCAGCCCTGGCAAGGTGGAGTTTCTCATGGGGCTGATTTTTTAAACTCTGCTCGGCTCCGAGGAGCTAAAAGCCAAGCCAGGTGAGGTGGATCCATAGGGAAGGCACATTCCAGTGACACCAGGTCCCATCCCCAGGGCTGGGGACCAGGTGGAGGCAGGGAATTCCCTTGGAATGCCGAGATGGATTCTGGAGCAAGCCAGTCCGAAGGCTGTGGGAGCCGCCAGGGGCTGTGGGAGGCTCAATCAATCATCCTGCCTCAAACACTGGCTGAGCTCAGGGCCGTGGGGAGCCCGGGGTTTTGACACAGGCTTGTTGCTAATTTGAATAAACAAATCGTGTCTAATGGCTTTGTCTTCTAATTGAGGCCAGTGCCTTCTTGAGAAGGGAAAACGGAGATATTCAGTGTGGCAAAGCGAGCTACCTGTTTTCATCTGTTTTTCTGCTGGTGGGCAGGCAGAAAATGGGATTGGGGGGATTTGATGAGGAATTGGGACTTGGGAATCTCAGCATAATGTGGACCGTGTCTCAGACTTTGGAGTTTATTGCATCTTAATTACATGAGGGTATTTGTGTGGCTTTGTGTGCTGCTGTTGTGATGATGATCTTTCTCTTGTTCCTCTTCCTCCAGTTGATTTTATTCTATTTTCTGCATTTAAAAAAATATTATTTCTAATTTCTGCATTTTTAAAAATTTACAATTTCTAATTTCTGCATTTTAAAAAAAATTTACTATTTCTAATTTCTGCATTTTTGCTGCTCTGAACTCTGGCCTTTCTGAAATCCCAAGATTTCAATCCCAGCAGAAGATGAGTTCAAAGATGGGGCTCAGCTCCTGGAATTGGAGCAGCTGCAGGTTGATGTTGTTTGTCTCCTGCTTGGCTTTTTTTGCAGAGCAGAGAGGAGGGGACTGTGCCTGCAGGGTCTGTCCAAGGTGACACCCATGATTTGCCTGTCCCAGTGGAAGAAATGAGGGTGACACACTGAGAACAGCCCAGTTCTCCCTGGATTCTCCATGGGGAGCAGAATGGAGTTCCCATCCTCATTTCTGGTGATCCCTGAGATGTTCCTCTTGTGTGGAGGAAGCAGCTGGAAAGAAACTCCAGTGCAGACCTCAGCAGTGCAGATTGATTTGCTCCTTCAAATGTGGCTAAAACATCTTTTAGTCTGGGCTGTAAGACTCCAAGTTTTTGGATTTGCTGGTTTTTGAGGTGAACTGGCCTGAGCCGCAATTCCCAAATTCCCATGGCAGAGGCAGGAGTGTGCTGGGAGCTCTCCAGAGTGGGGACCTGCCGAGCCCCTGCCGTGACCCTTTGGGCTGTGGGGAGCATCTGAGGCACCTCAGGAGCTGCTTTTACTCCTGACTCAGCTCCAAAAGAGACAAAATCTCCCTTCAGCCACACAGCCATGAGCGCTCTGCTGAAATAATTTCTGTTCCCTTTTATCCGCCTCAAAGGAACACTTTAAAAAAAACAAAAATCATCCTGCCCATAGCGGGTAACCTGATGAGCCTAATTTGGTGGTATGAAAACACAACCACTTGGAGGTTTCCAATCCATGTTCTGGCTAATTAGATCCGCTTCCCCTGCTGGCTCCTGCCCGCTGTGCAGTGCTGCGTGTGCTCAAACACCCCAGCACGAGCAGGAGGGTGGTGCACCTTGGTTAATGTGCATTTTGCCTGATGGCTTTGGGAGGTAGGATTGATGCTGTTCGCTGTCAAGCCAACAAAAGAGGCTGCAGCAGCTCCAGCTGGTTGTTAAGTTGTTGTAATGCTTTTGTAGATAGGTTCTGAGTGATCAGGGAAATTCATGTGACACTTTCCCTCAAAATCCTCACATTCACGTCCCTGTGCTAACAAAAGGAAAATTGTAGCCCTGTTTTACAAAATTTTATGCCTGTTGATTAATGCAAGGGGAATCAAATTGAACTCTTTACTCAGCCAACACTCTAATTGATCTAATTGCTACTACAGAACTAAGTTGTGGTAAAAAAAGAGATGCTGCAAGTGTTTTTCCATAGTTCAAGATTTAAAATCATCTTTGCCGCCTGATTCATCTCTCTTGATAGCTCTTTTATGTTTTATAGACATTTTTGCATTTGGTGTTAGCAGAGTAAATTTTTCAATGCTACGTGGTCCTGCAAGCAGCCCCTGATTCCTCAGGCTTGGGGGATCCTGCTGGTCCCTTTGGGCTTGTGGGGTTGTTTATTTTGGCAAGCTGGGCTTGCAGGCAGCTCTGGAGAGGTCTGGAGGGGGAAGGATGAGGTTCTCCAAGTGGGCTGGGGTGCAAGGGGCTGTGCTCTTGTGCAGCATGAGTGAGGAAACTGGGGTGGAGAGTGGACACGAGGCAGAGCTGGGACAGGAGCATGGAAATTTCCACGAAAATGGGAATTTTCATGCCCCTGTGAGGGTGTGAGTAGCAGCACCCCAAGGCTCATGCCCGGGCAGGGAACACTCAGCAGCTCCGGGTCACTGCCACTTCCCATCAGAGACACGGGGATGATGGCACCATGTCCTCTGGGCCTGGAAGGGTGTCCAGGACAGCGCAGGCATTGCCTCTCACCCTTAAATTACAGCTGCTGGAATGGACTGAGAGTTCCATGCACGGAGATGGAAGGGACTGAACAATCCGTGTGTGTCTGGGTGCAGCCTGGGCTGGCACGGACCAGCTCCAGCTCTGGGCATCTGAGTAACACTTCCATGCCCAGGGCTGGCACTTGGGTGCCTTTTCCATAAAAATTGGCTTTGTTTGTAGAGAAGGGTGGCCCAGTTTATTGTAGGAGTTGACAGAACTGCAGTTTTCCCTCCAGCATGGAAAATGCTTCAGGGCTAGAGGAGCTCAGAGCACTGAGGAAACTTTCCTGCCCTCCAAGAGATTGTTTTGTGTCCACTTAGGGATGCCAGCAGCGCGTGCCCTCCCAACACAAACAGAGCCCGTGGGGAAACAGCACAGAAATTCAGCAGGGTCTGGCCGAGGTTTCCACCCAGGCAGAAAATAAATTGGCTGCTGCTGTTCTCTTCTCTAAAGTGGCCGTGCCTGGAATGGGGCCAGCTCTTTTCCCTTCTCTGGGAGACACCCATGGCTTCTCCAGGGAAATCTGTGAGGGCACCTGGGGAGCACCATTGGCTTGTGGGTTTAGCAGGCAGCGGGACGCCGCCGAGGTTAATGGCATCCTCCTGATGCTCTGCCCAAACCGTGAATTTCGGGGATGAGAAACGGCTGCAAAACCAAATCCCTGGTGCTGCAATCTGCCCTGGACCGGCCTCCCCCTCGGAGGTGTCTGGGCAGCAGATAACAGCGGCCTCATCCGCATTCACGGCCCGGCGCTCCTGCGGGCGAGCATCGCGCGCTGATGAGGCCGAGCGCATCATCGCCTGTGCCTCTAATGGCCGAGCACACGCTGCAAAGCCGGCCCTAAACGGGCTCGGATGTGCTCAGAAAGCTGCACAAGTCTCTTAAAGAAAATGAGATCTTAGCAGGAAGCCTAACACCAAACAGAAGGCTCTTTATTGACCACGGGATGCTGCTGTCGGAAGGGGACTGCAGGTGGCTGTTCCTGTGTAGTAAAACATGTCAGGCTGGTCTGCATGGGGTTTTATTATTTTTTTTTTTCTTCCCAGACAGTTAAGGAACCAATAAAGTTAAATTGGTAGGACTGTCTAATGTGATTACAGCAAGATGGGGATAAATGTGCTTCCATTAGAGCTTGTTTGGAGACGGGAGGCTGTCATTTTGTGATGGAAAACTGAGATGACAGCGAGTATCGGTATTCCAAGGGCCTTTTCCTAAGGAATGACCCGCTCTGTCTTCTTGACATCAAACATATGTATGCATAAGGAGAGCACTGGTTTGTGTTCTGGTGCAGCTCCGCTTTCAGTCTGAAGTGTTCCATCAAAAAAATTTATGAGAGAAGGGAAAAAAAACCCTCGGATGGAAGTGCTTGAATGTTGAGAGGCGGCTCCTTGGCCCCTGGCAGATTCCAGCTGGGGGAGGATGGGCTGTGAAGGGCTGGGGGGAGGCTCAAGGTGAGCCCAGCAGTGAAGGTGCCCTCAGGGCATCCCAAATCACACCCTGTTCATGGTAAATTGGAGTTCTGGTGGGAGCTCTTGAGTTGGTGGCGTGTGCAGGACAAACCTAATCTGATCCGTGTTTGAGGCTTCAGGTTTTGGGTTCTGTCCCAGTCCTCGCCCACCCTGGAACCAGGATTCTGAGTTTCCTCTCCTTGCTATCAACACTTGATAAGAGATCCAGGACTTGCTCCTTGTCTCCTCCAAGGAGAAGGCTCAGAGCTGATGCTCAGCTTCCATCTGGTTTCTTTGCCTCCTGGCTCTAATCTCAGTGTTGGTTGTTAAATGTTTCACAGGGACTTCCCACTGCCCCTGGGATGTTAATTAAAAGATTTCCAGCCTGAAAAAAAATCCCCCAAATCTCTCTGCACTGTTGGTTTTCTGCAAGTAACTACAACGTGGATTTGTGTTTGTGCTGGAATCTCCATGGACGGAGCCGTGCATGGATCGAATTTTCCTGGTGGTCAGAAAGAGAGGGAAATGCAGTGTGTGATGTGCCCTTGAGGTGAAGGAGGTGAAATCTGGGGGGGAAATGCAATGTCTGATGTCCTGTCCAGGAGGTGAAATCTTGGAGGTAAAATCATGGAGGTGAATGCAGTGTCTGATGTCCTCTGTCCAGGAGATGAGATCTGGGAGAGGAAATGCAATGTCTGATGTCCCCTGGCCAGGAAGTGGAATCTGAGAGAGGAAATGCAGTGTCTGATGTCCCCTTGGCCAGGAGGTGATATCTGAGAGAGGAAATGCAGTGTGTTGTGCCCTTGGCCTGTAGATGGAATCTGGGAGGGAAATGCAATGTCTGATGCTCTCCTTGACCAGGAGGTGAAATCTGGGAGGGAAATGCAGTGTTTGATGTCCTCCTTGGCCAGGAGGTGATATCTGGGAGAGGAAATTCAATGTCTGATGTCCTGTCCAGGAGATGAAATCTAGGAGGGAAATGCAGTGTCTGATATCCCCTGTTCAGGGCTGGAATCTGGGAGAGGAGATGCAATGTCTGATGTCCTCTGTCCAGGAGATGAAATCTAGGCAGGAAATGCAGTGTCTGATGTGCCCTTGGCCAGGAGGTGAAATGCATTGTCTGATTATCCCCTGTCCAGGGGTGGAATTTGGGAGAGGAAATGCAATGTTTGATGTTCTCCTTGACCAGGATTTGATATCTGGGAGAGGAGATGCAATGTCTGATGTCCTGTCCAGGAGGTGAATTCTGGGAGGGAAATGCAGTGTCTGATGTGCCCTTGGCCAGGAGGGGATATCTGGGAGAGGA
Organism: Acrocephalus scirpaceus scirpaceus; assembly: GCA_910950805.1. Lineage (NCBI taxonomy): Eukaryota > Metazoa > Chordata > Aves > Passeriformes > Sylviidae > Acrocephalus > Acrocephalus scirpaceus. Next base: position 2,810,524 of record OU383793.1, read on the forward strand.
GATGAAATCTGGGAGAGGAAATGCAGTGTCTGATGTCCTGTCCAGGAGATGAAATCTGGGAGGGAAATGCAGTGTCTGATAGCCCCTGAGAAGGGGTGGAATCTGGGAGGGAAATGCAGTATCTGATGTCCTGTTCAGGAGGTGAAATCTGGACTCTCGTGGATGGAAAAGCACCAGGAAGGGCAGGAGAGGAAAGGCACAGCCCAGATCTTACTAAAGCAAAGACGATGTGCCATCAAATGAGTAACACTAATGGAAAATGTAGGGACTGACTGATGTTGTAGCCAGAGTAATTGTTTGGAGGACTGGCATTTCTGGTATTTAAAAGATTTAGAGTGAGCTTTCAGTAAATAAAGGAGGAATTGGCCCTGAAGTGCAGGGCTGAGATCTGGCAGCTGAGATTGAAAAAACAGTGTGTGTGGTTGGAGGAGAGGGGTTGTTGCAGCTACTTTAAGGAAAGAAAATAATTTTTCAAGCTGCATTTCGCTTGATTGAATATCAACAAGAAGGGCTGGACTGAAAAAATCTTTATTCCACAGAGCAAAAATCACCTCGGCGAGGCTGCCCATGGAGCTGAAGGGAAATTTCCACATCCCTGTGGATGCAATCCCACGGGATTATAACATCAGTCCCCCTGCTTGTGCTGCAAAACCAGGAGCTCATTTGCTGCTTGGTGTGAGGCTGCTTTTTGCAAGATTTCCTTGGAGTTCTTTGTCTGTGTGTGGTGGCAGCCACAGCAGCTTTTCCAAGCAGTGGATGCTGTCTCCCTGGGATTATTTCATTTCCTTCATGGATGCTGGGTAGCCAGGGCAAGGTAGAAAAACCCTTTTGTGCTGGGCTGGCTTTGTTCTGGTCTGTAGGCTGGGATTTGAGGCTGGCTGGCAGAGCCTGTTTGTGGGAGCTAATGATGCCATTCCCTCGCTGCCTTTTTCCCCTCCTCAACATCTTCCTGTGCCCTTCTCCAGCAATGCCTTTTCCCCGGGGTCAAATCAAAGTGCAGAGCTCTGATTTGAGGCAGTTAGTGATTCTCAGGGTGCTCAGGGCCGGGGAAATGGGGGAGCCATCAAACAGCAGCTCCTGACCCGGTTCTCTCAGGGGTTTGCCCATTAAGGTGTGGACAGGGCCAGGAGAAGGGGATCGTTAGTGGGAGCAGAGCAAAGCCCAGCCAGGTCCTAATGAGCTGCCATGCAGAGTTTTTGTAAAGGTTCTTGTGGCTTCCAGAGTCACTTTTTTTTCTCCCTCATTTCTCCCCGGATTCCTCTGCTCAAGATCAGGAGGGCAGTGTGGTGGTGAGGACAAAGGTCTGGGTGTGGATCCTGAGGTTCAGGTGGCAGCTGTTCCTGAAATTGGTGCTGGGACCAGACTGGGAATGGTTCTTTGTGCTCCCAGTGGTGCTCAAAGCCGTGGTGGGGCTGACAGCAAGGGCTGAGAGCTGGCAGGACACGGGGGAAGGGCGGGCAGCATTCCCAGAGCCCGTTCCCTTTCCCCAGGTCAGGAATGTGCCATGGGAAGCCTGAGGCGTGGAGCTGAGCTCGGGGCTGCTCTGATTAATGCTGCAGCAGGGCTCGTTCTGCCGGAGAGGAACCTTTCCTCCAGAGACATTAAATATTAATAGCAGCAATAGAGACACAGATAAACAAGAGCGAGTTATAAACTTCATTTTGAGGGCGCTGCTGTTCGCTCTGGCAAACTCCTGTCACAGCCAGCTCGGGAACACGGGCCAGAGGCTGGGGCTGCATTTCAATATCTGCATTTCCACCTGGAACTGCGAGTCCCTGACTGTTTGCCCAGCAGAAAAAAAGCCTCCCTAGCTGTGATCAAACCCCTTCTGGAAGGTGACAGTGACCTGCCACCGGTGCCTCTCACACGGGCTGAGCTTCCCCAGCCGCTGCCATCTGTGCCTTGTGTTTCCTTATTCCACTCCAGTGCCTCTGCTCTGTTCAGGGATTTGTTCTACAAGTTCCTGGAGAGCTGAGAACTCACCTTCAAAACGCAGCCAGGTGTTTTAGGCAGGTTGTGATGAGCTGTCCGGGGTGGGCACAGGGATGCTCTGCTAGGATGAGACTTCACCCGCTGTGGTTGGAGCTGTGAGGGTTCACATCTCTCTGCAGCTTAAATCACTTTATTTTCTTTATTTGAAAATCTTCATGTGGTGATAATTTATAAATCATACCTGTGCAAAGCCTGCTGCTTCCTGGTGTAAATACCTGAGGTTTTTGAGATAGGAGAAATCAGGTGTTTTAGGCAGGTTGCTATGAACTATCCAGGGTGGGCACAGGGATGCTCTGGTAGGATGAGACTTTCCCTGCTGTGTTTGGAGCTGTGGGGGTTCACATCTCTCTGCAGCATAAATCACTTTATTTATTTATTTGAAAACCTTCACGACATGTGGTGATGATTTGTAGACCACATCTGTGTAAAACCTGCTGCTTCCTGGTGCAAATACCTGAGGTTTTGGGGATAGGAGAAATCAGGGATTTTAGGCAGGTTGTTCTGAGCTACCCAGGGTGGATCAGGGTGGGCACAGGGATGCTCTGGTAGGACGAGATTTTCCCTCTCTATGTGCTTGGAGCTGTGGGTGCTCAGACCTCTCTGTGAAGCCTCTCTGCAGCATAAATCACTTTATTTTTTTATTTGAAAATCTTCACAACATGTGGTGATAATTTATAAATCATACCTGTGTAAAACCTGCTGCTTCCTGGTGCAAATACCTGAGGTTTTTGGGATAAGAGGAGTCAGGGATTTTAGGCAGGTTGTTCTGAACTACCCAGGGTGGATCAGGGTGGGCACAGGGATGCTCTGGTAGACCGAGACTTTCCCCGCTGTGGTTGAAGCTGTGGGTGTTCACATCTCTCTGCAGCATAAATCACTTTATTTTCTTTATTTGAAAACCTTCACAACATGTGGTGATAATTTATAAATCACACCTGTGTAAAACCTGCTGCTTCCTGGTGCAAATACCTGAGGTTTTTGGGATAACAGGAGTCAGGGATATTCCACAGGTTGTGATGAACTATCCAGGGTGGATCAGGGTGGGCACAGGGATGCTCTGGTAGCACCAGTCTTCCCCTGCTGTGGTTGGAGCTGTGGGGGTTCACATCTCTCTGCAGCATAAATCACTTCATTTATTTATTTGAAAATCCTCATGTGGTGATAATTTATAAATCATACCTGTGTAAAACCTGCTGCTTCCTGGTGCAAATACCTGAGGTTTTTGGGATAACAGGAGTCAGGGATTTTAGGCAGGTTGTTCTGAACTACCCAGGATGGATCAGGGTGGGACAGGGATGCTCTGGTAGGATGAGAATTTCCCCTCTATGTGCTTGGAGCTGTGGGTGCTCAGATCTCTCTGTGAAGTCTCTCTGCAGCAAAAATCACTTTATTTATTAATTTGAAAATCCTCATGACGTGTGGTTGTAGCTTACAGATCACACCTGATTAAAATCTGCCCCTTCCTTGTGCAAATACCTGAATTTTTTTGGGATAACAGGAGCTGTGTGGGCAGGCATCCCATAACTCCAGGAGCTGGGAATAGAGGGAAAATCAGTCTAGGAAAAACCACGAAATAATCCCAGTGCAAACTGGGAATCAGTAACGAGCCTGATGTTTGCTGCTTAAACAGCTTTCAGATGAGAAATGATTGTAAACTCATATTTTAATAATGCAAAATATTATTGACTGAATTCAAAGTGAGAGCGTTTATAGCACGTCAAGTCAGCTTTTGTACTGTAATTTATATTGGATTCTCCTTCCCAGGGGGTGGGAATGGGGGAGGCAGCTGCTGCCTGCTGGAAACAGCTGAATTTTGGTGTTTTATATGATTTTTAGGTGCTCTTTTGGCTCATTATTTAGGGAGGAGCACTGGGACATGGAAGATATAGGGAAAAAAAAGAGATTTTGGGCTACCCTGCCAGTCTGGAAAACTCCTCTTGGAACAAGCAGGTCTAGAAACTGATTCTGGTTTAGAATGTGAGGTTGGATGGAGAATTCCAGCCCCTCCTGCAAAATAAGATGATGAATTTATGCAAACCCACCTGGGCAGCGAAAATCCCACCAGGTATCTTGGGAAACTCCAGTGGAGCAGAACCGTGGAGCTGTGACCAGCAAAACTGGGAATAATGAATGGAAAAGGGAACAAACCCCAACCCATGGCTGCAGAGGGAAAAGGGCAATAAACCCAAGCACTGCTCTGCCTTCCAAAGGTTTCAAATCTCCCCTTAATAATGCATGCAGCAGCAAGGAAAAATCAGGCTGGGAATCTGGAGGTTAAATATTAGGAAAAGAAAAATAAAATAGAAAATCAGGCAAATAAATCTTGATTTCAAGTTTGCTCTCATCGCCTGTGAATTATATTGAGTTTCTTTTTATCATGCCGTGGGGACAAACACACCTTAATCACTGGATTTTAGCGTGGCCAGCCTGGATGTGTTGAGGTGGTGTTTGCTCAGATCTTTGCAGGCATTAGCAGGGGCTGGGGAGAAGACCTGGGAGGGTTTTTTTTTGGTTCAAGATCTAATTAGTCCTCACCCACAGAGCCCTGTCCTCTGCTGCTGGCCCCTGGCAGCTTCCTGCCCATTTCCATGCACGCTCCTGCAGCTCTTGCAGCTCCAATTTAGCTCTGATGAGAAAAGACAAGTGTTTTCCAGAATTGGATGGCACAGTGAGGAAATGGCCCTCATCACTTATATTTATGTTCTTAATTCACTCCTCTCTGGTCATTGGCCATTGTACAAGGCCCCCATCATCTCCTCTGGTTACAACACTTGAGCAGAGTTTGTCTTAACGTGATTTATGGCAGCGGAACTTTCAAGGTAATTATTGAGATTGCTGCAGCAGTTCCTTGAAGGGGTTCTGAAGGGTATTTTTGGGTGGTGGTGAGGCAGTGAAGGGTCCAACAGGCTGCAGGTTTTACCTGATTTGTTTTTTTTTCTCCTTCCCTGCGATGCTGGCAGGAAAAACTGGAGGTCACCTGTGCCCAGAGAGACACAAAACCACCTCCTCCTGCACAGCATAAACCTCCCTGCTCTGAAAGGAGACAGCTTAAAAGGGGAGGAGAATTATGGAGCAAAGAGTTTGGCTAATGCTCGCTTTCAATGCACCAGGACTCGCTGCCGTAATTCCTTCCAGGATGGCTTTGGTGGCGTGGCTGGGAGATGGATGGAGCTGCTGTGAGCACCCTGATGGGAGCTGAGCGGCCTGGAGCCGCAGGGAGAGGGCTGTGAATCTCCTGGAAGTGCGTTCCAGCCAGGAACAGATGTTGTGCTGGTTTAACAAAGGGTTTTACAAGCCCGGCTCCCCCTGGCTGGGCTCTGCTGGCAGATTGCTGCTGTCTGTGGCACGTGGATGGTGCCATTTGCTGGGAGGTGCTGTTCAAATGTGGGCAGGGAGACATCGGAACCCAGCACATCCCTCTGGCTGCCCTGGGTGATCCCAGACCTTGGCAAGGGCTCCAGAGACAAACCACGAGAGTTTGATCAGTATAATATTAATTTATCACCGGGTGTAGATGTAGAATTTTGGGGTTTAATGGGGGTTCAAGGAGGCAAGATGGAGGAATCTGGGTGTGCCCCTGTCCTTCTGCTCCTTCTTCTTGCCCTCCATCTCCTGCTGTGGAGGTGGCACTTTTGGGTTGGTTTAGCACAGCAGTGCAGTGTCTGACACAGGTGATGGGTATTGGTATTATAAACACAGATCATGGAATATTTGGTATAAAAAGTTAAGGCTGCCTTCAGGTCGGGCAGTCAGTGATGACCAGAACTGTAACCAGCACCCAAACTGGGTGAGAACAAAATGTACCAGATCAGAAACAATGAACAACCCTGAGAACCTGAACCGACACATCCCAACTTTCTCTTCTGCCACCGGGGCTTGGGACAAGGACTTTGAACAAACATCTCGGGGGTTATCAGCCCAAAGAAACAAGAACTGAGAGGAGACAAACTGAGGGTCCCAAATGTCACATTTGGAGGCACCAAAACAAACCAGCCCTGCTGGGGTGGAGCTCACGGCTTGAGCTGCTGGTTCTGACTGGGATTGTGTGCACAGGACCCCCTGTCCCCAAGGGCAGTGACATTTCCAGGCCCCCCTGAGAGCTCTGGTGTCACCTCTCTGTGTACTCAGCGTTAGCTGGATAAAGGGATTTGTGCTTTAGTTTGTTTTTGCCAGGAGTTTAATCTTCCCCAGCTTTTTCTCTTTGGAGCTCAGCTGTTGATACCCCCACATTTGATCAGATATTAGGAGAAACTTCTGGAAAGCTTTTGAACAGGCTGCCCAGGGAAGTGGTGGAGTCACCAACACTGGAAGTGTTCCAAAAACATGTGGATGTGGCCCTTGGGGCATGGTTTAGTCCAGGGACACCTTCCACTCTCCCAGCTCACTCCAAGCCTCATCCAACCTGGCCTCAGACACTTCCAGGGAAATTTTTTTCCTCCTACAAGGTTGATGGTGATGTCACTGAACAATGACTTTGAGCACAGAAATTGCACAGGATTTTTGTTTCTTAAAGTTGGGTTTTTTTGTTTTGGGTTGTGTTGTTGTTGTTTGGTTTTGTTTTTGTGGGTTTTTTTGTGGCCCAAGAGTAAAAATTCATAAACTGAGGAAATCAATGAAAAAAATTAAAATCAAGAGACCAGAACCCCCCTGGGGGCATTTTGTGATCAATCCACATAAAACTGAGGAAAAAGAACGCTGAGAAAACAAAACTGTCTGGTTTTCCTGCCTTTCCTTGTCAGGGATAAAAGTCAGGAAGGGTTTTTAAAAACCCATTGTGTGGCTGTTGCACACTCCCAGTAAAACCAGGAGCATTAATGATAGCCATGCCTGGAGCCTGAATTATTGTAATGCCATTTGTCTTGGTTATTGCAGAACAGAACCTGGTGCAGAGCTCTGCTGAAAGGATCATAAAGTTGGTGTGAAAAGAGCTGGAAACTAAACAGAAAAGGCTTTTACAAAAAAGCCATTAAATGAGAAATGAGGTCTGGCTGAGAAGTGGGGCATGAAGGAGGGATGTGGCTGTCGGGTCTGCAGATTTCGCTTTTCCCACTGCTCCTTTTCCGTGCTGCTGGAATTACCTGTGCCCCCAGGTGTGTGCCCAAGGGAAATTCCCCTCCTTTCCAGAGGCCTGGGATTCCTGCAGGGTGCACAGGAACCAGGAGAGGCCAGGAGTGTGTGGGAACAGCAGCTCCTGTGCCGTCCTTAGGGCTGAGCAATGGCTTTAATCCATATTTTCTATGGGATCCTGTGAGTCCTTAGGCCCTTAGTGCTGACTGATGGGTTTAATCCATATTTTCCATGGCATCCTGTGAGTCCTTATGCTTAGTGCTGAGTGATGGGTTTAATCCATATTTTCTATGGGATCCTGTGAGTTCCTATGCCCTTAGGGCTGAGTGATGGGTTTAATCCATGCTTACTACAGGTTGCTGTGAGTTCTTCTGCCCTTAGAGCTGATCAATGGATTTAATTCATGTTTTCCATGGGATCTTGTGAGCTCTTGTACACTCAGTGATGATAATGGGTTTAATCCATATTTTCTATGGGATCCTGTGTGTTCCTATGCCCTTAGAGCTGATCCATGGGTTTAACCCATGTTTTCCATTGGATCTTGTGAGTTCTTGAGTTGTTATTCCTTCAGTGCTGACCAATGCATTTAATCCATGTTTTCTGTGGGATCTTTTGAGTTCCTATGCCCTCAGTGCTGATCAATGGGTTTAATCCACGCTTCCCACAGGATCCTGCAAGTACTTGTGCCTTGTCTTTAGTGCTGATCAATGGGTTTAATCCATGTTTTCCACGGCATCCTGTGAGTTCTTATTCCCTCAGTGCTGATAATGGGTTTAATCCATATTTTCTATGGGATCTTTTGAGTTCTTATGCCCTTAGAGCTGATCCATGGGTTTAACCCCCATTTTCCACGGGATCCCATGAGCATCCTGTGAGCCACCACCCCGTGAGCACCCCCCTTGCTGCCCTTCCTTCTCCCCCTGCTCACCTCAGCAGCCGAGGGGCTCCTGGCAGCCCCTGGGGCCGTTCCCAAGGGCAGCAGGTGGGGCAGGGATGAGCGGTGACATCTCCATGGTGGCATCTCCACGGTGGCATCTCCGCAGTGCCATCACCCAGGGTGCCGCCGAGCATCCCTCGCCCTGCTGGGTTCATTCTGGGTCAGACAGGAATTCAGTGGGGGTTTGGGAGAGCTGAAACCTCCCTCCATCCTCCCCCAGTGCCCCAGAGCAGGGCAGGGAGCAGGGAGGGCGCGCAGGGAGGGGTTGTGCCCTGCAGCAGCTGGAGGATCCGCCGAGCGCTGTCCAGTACAGAGGAAATTAAAAACGTGGAATGAACAACAGCTCTGGAGTGTGCTGATCTCCTGCTCCCTGCCCTGGCAGTGCCCCTGCGTGGGGCACAGGGAGGTGACACTGTGGGGACACGGTGCTGGCATCACAGCGCCCCGGGGTCACTCTGGTTTGCCCAGGGTGAGGGCGAGGTGAGCTGGCACCACGGGGACATCCAGTCTGTCCTGCTGCTCCCAAAATTCCTGTCAGGCAGGGAGGCAGGAATTCTTTAATTAATATTTAATTATTTATTTAATTAATTCTTTTAATTAATATTTTCTCATTTAACCCATTAAACTCATTAACCCAGCTTTGTGCTGCCGGTTGAGCTCCCACTGAACAACCACGGGCAGACCCATTGCAATGAACTTCTTTTAAATGGGAAAAATGTCTTTTTTTTGGAGCGTTCCTTATGGAAGTGGCGTTCAGGAGTGCCAGGATGAGCTCTGTGCAGTGCCTGGTTGTGATTCAGTGAGATCTGGCCTGGGTCAAGTGCAGAGCAGTGTCCATAATTACACCTAGAAGGGAAAGTATTTTCCTTTCATCACTGTTAGCCTAATTACATTTGTCAATGGGAGTCCTGCCCCAGAAATCGATACAGGAGGAAGCTCTGCTTGGCTGTGCAGGAGAGGAGGTGATTTCCACAGCCTTCCCTGGGCCCTGCAGCAAATAATGGTAATAACAAATCTATATTTGTGCTTCTCGTGTTTGCTGTTATCTGGATCTCTTTGGTGAGATAACACAGGCAGAAGAAAAAGCAGCGTTCTGTCTTTTTTTTCCCTTCCTGCCCGTGTGTTTTCATATTTTTAAATTAACCTGATCGACCCACCTGTTGCAGGCAGGGCTCTGCTGGCTCCTGGCTGCCAGCTGAGATTTTTGCACCAGTCACAAAACCCCAGAATGGTTTGGGTTGGAAAAGACCTTAAAGCTCACCCCAATCTCCCCATCCCACCACTGGTAGGAAGATCTTCTACCAGCCCAGTTGCATTTTCATGATAAATTGGGAAGATTTTTGCCCTTTTATAACCAAACTTTGTCCTGTTTTTGTCCCTCACAAACTTTCACCTGTCCCTGATGGAGAGCTGAAGCTTTGCAGCACGTGTGATTATTATTTTATTTTTTTTTTCTTTGCACTCTTTAAGTAAGCAATATATATTCAAGAGTAAAAGACACTCAGGAAATGAAATTGCTGCTGCTGGGAGGGGAAACCATTTCCGTCCCTGCTAATGGAGGAGGGGTCCTGCCCTCAGCCCGGGGCTCACAGACACCAAAATGAGGCAGGAGAAAAAGAAAAACCAAACAAAGCCAGGGGAAGCCTCTGGAGGAGCTGGCAGGTTGGTGCTGCTCAGGTTTTTCTTCATTCCCTGGGGTTTCTATGACATCTGGAGCAGCTGGACACAGCCCTGCCTGTAGGATTTTTGTAGGAAAAGCACCAAGGCAGCTCCCAGCAGCTCCCCAAAGGTTGTGTGTGGCCGCTGGATTAACTGCAGGGAGGGATAAACCTCCTCCAAAGCCTTCCAGAGGCTTCTCCAGGCCTGGGTTAAGCTGACAGGCTCTCAGCAAAGTGACATCCCTGCCTGTGCCGTGATATGGGAACTTGAGCTGCTGGAGAAGGGTCAGGGAATGGGAGGAAGAGATGAAATCCCATCCTTCAGCCTCTCCAGGTGGAGCAGAGGGGTTTTTTTGGCTTTCCCTGGCTGACAGATCTCTGGAGACCCAGCAGATCCATGTGAATCCCTGGCTGTGCCTCCCGGGGCGGGAGGAATTAGGAATGCCAGGTTAAATAATCTTTTTTTGGGAAAGGGAAATCCTGGGAGTGAACGAGCCTGGAAGCTTCAAAGGCTGGGACTCAGGTTGGCATTGCTGTTGACTGATTTAATGTGAAATACAAAGAGTTTGGGATGGGAGGGAGCTGTGGGGGGATTCCAGGGGTGTCTCTGAAGTGTGGCAGGGACACAAGGGAGCTCTGTGAGGTCTGGCTGAGGGGGGAAAGCTGCAGCTCTCAACTGCTGGAGAAACACCTCAGGCAGCATCAGAAAGGAAGAATCTTGAATAAATCCCAGAATTCCAGAATCACTGAGGTTGGAAAAGCCTTCCCAGACTTTCAAGCCCATCCTGTGACCCATCCCCACCTTGTCACATCCAGTCACTCCTTGGGGACTCCAAAAAACCTCCCTGGGCAGCCCCTTCCAATGTTTGACAACGTTTTCCATGTAGAAATTCCTCCTGATGTCCAACCTGAGCCTCCCATGGTGCAGTTTCCTCTCCTCCCACCTCTGGCTGCAGTTTGAGGTTGATGCTTCCTACCCTGCCTTGGCTCAGCTGCTGGAATTTCTCCTCCCTGGGTTCCTGACCCACCCTGGGACTCCAGGCACTGGGAAAATCCTGGGAAAATCCCTGTGTGACCTCAGGCATCCCCATCCCACCCCCACCAGCAGCAGGAAAATTCATTTTATCACTGCCAGCCCTCAGAGCACAGCGCTGGGAAACGCAGGAGAGCTTCATGCATCTCCTCAAAAACCACGTTAATGTGACAGTTTTCCACAAAATAAAGGAACGGGGCTGGAGGTGAGAAAAATCACATATATTTAATTTCTCAGTTGCTGCTCCCTGAGCTTTTTCCGTTTGACTGTTTCCCCTGTGATGTGTGAAACCCCAACCCCAACCCGACTCTCTCAGCTCCTGCCTGGTGACCTCGTCAGGAACGCTGAACAAAAAAACCCAATAAATTTCTTTAGGTATTCCCAGTCAGGAGAGCCCAGCCCTGCCCCTCCCGGGCAGCCTTTTCCATCCTGCACCTCGCTGTGCTGCCCCAGGTTAGAAAACTTCATTGCCAGCTCAGACTGACACATCCATTTGTACAGGGTGTAAATTTTTGTCACCTGCTTCACTTTTAGCACAATTGTGCCCAGGCTCTGTATCATGCAAGGTTTTGGGGATTTTTTTCTATGGGGTTTTTATTTTTTGGGTTTTTTGGTTTGTTTTTTGGGTAGTTTTTTTTGTTTGTTTGGGGGTTTTTTTTCTTTTTTTGTTGTTTTTGGGTTTTGGTGGGTTTTTTGCTTTGTTTTAGTTTTTTGGGGTTTTTTCGTGGGGAGGGTGGGTTTTTTGTGTGTGGGGGTTTTTGTTTTGGGTTTTTTGGGGGAGTGTTTGGGGTTTTTTTAGTTTTTTGTGTGTGTGTTTTGGTTTGTTTTGGGTTTGTTTTGGGTTTTTTTGTTTTTGTTTTTGGGGGGTAGGTTTTTTTCTTGTGTGTGTGGTTTTGGTTTGGTTTGGGGGTTTTTTGTTTGTTTGTTTTGGGGGGTTGGGTTTTTTGGGGGCTTGGGGTTGTTTTTGTGTGTGTGGTTTTGGTTTGGTTTTTGTTTGGGATTTTTTTGGGGGGGTGGGTTTTTTGTGTGTGTGTGGTTTTTTGATTTGTTTTGGGTTTTTGGGGGGGTGTTTGGGGTTTTTTTAGTTTTTTGTGTGTGGTTTTGGTTTGGTTTATTTTGGGTGGTTTTTGTTTGGTTTTTCTGGGTTTTTTGGGGTCTTTTTGGGGGGTAGTTTTTTTCTTGTGTGTGTGGTTTTGGTTTGGTTTAGGGGGCTTTTTGTTTGGTTTTTTTGGGGGGGATTGGGTTTTTTAGGGGGTTGAGGTTTTTTTCTGTGTGTGTGTTTTTGGTTTGGTTTTCTTTTAGTTCTTTTTGGGGGTGGGTTTTTTTTGTGTGTGTGTGGTTTAGTTTTGTTTTGTTTTGGGTTCTTTTGGGGGGGTGTTTGGGGGTTTTTTAGGATTTTGTGTGTGGTTTTGGTTTGTTTTGTTTTGGGGTTTTTTTGTTTGCTTTTTTTAGATATTTTTTGGGTTTTTTAGGGCTAGGTTTTTTCTTGTGTGTGTGTGGTTTTGGTTTGGTTTAGGGGGCTTTTTGTTTGGTTTTTTTTGGGGGGATTGGGTTTTTTGGGGGGTTGAGGGTTTTTTCTGTGTGTGTGTTTTTGGTTTGGGTTTCTTTTAGTTCTTTTTGGGGGTGGGTTTTTTGTGTGTGTGTGGTTTAGTTTTGTTTTGTTTTGTTTTGGGTTGTTTTGGGGGGTGTTTGGGGGTTTTTTAGGATTTTGTGTGTGTTTTTGGTTTGTTTTGGGGTTTTTTTGTTTGCTTTTTTTAAGTATTTTTTGGGTTTTTTAGGGGTAGGTTTTTTCTTGTGTGTGTGTGGTTTTGGTTTGGTTTAGGGGGTTTTTTTGTTTATTTTTTTGGGGGGTTGGGTTTTTTTGGGGGGTGGGTTATTTTTGTGTGTGTTTTTGTTTTGTTTGGGGTTTTTTTAGGTTTTTTTGGGCGGGGTGGGGTTTTTTGTGTGTGTGTTTTTGGTTTGGTTGTTTTTGGGTTTTTGGGGGTTTTAGGGGTTTTTTTTTGTTTGCTTGGCTTTGGTTTGTTTGTTTGTTGTTTGTTGTTGTTTCATGGGGTTTTTTTCCTTTTTCTCCCCAATAATAATCCCCATTCACACCATTTTTCATTCATACCGGGCAAGCATTTTCGAGCTGCCACTCCGGGCTGTGTAACCGTGCCTGTCCCGTGTGTAACCGTGCCTGTCCCGTGTGTAACCGTGCCTGTCCCGTGTGTAACCCACCCGAGCGCCGGTGCATAACGAGGGGAAAAATCGCCGCCAGCCCGGATAAAGAGTGCGGGAACAGAAGGATTATCCCTCGCTTTTCCCGACAGGGAGGTGACATCGGGAGACTAATGGGAGGTTGTTAACAGCACTTAGAGACTTAACGGGCTGTGAGCGCTGCCGTGCTGTCATTACAAAGCCGGAGAGGAGCTGAGGATGCTCTGAAGTTTTTGCTGAGCCCGTCCCGAGCTCTCTCGATGGTTGGGGATGAACCGAGCTGGGTTTGAAGCATTTTTGTAGCACGGGAAATTTGGCTGCTTCAGAGGCTCCCTGTGCAAGCGGCTCCTGCCTTTGGAAATAATTGGGATTTTCTAATTTTCCCCTGAAGATGGATCAGAGGGGCTGGGGATGTGCTCAAAGCTCCTCGGTGCTTGCAGGCACCGAGAGGGTTCAGGGCTGAAATTTTGGCTCCGTTCCTTGGCCCTGAGTATCCCAGAGCAGCCAGGGAGGGTGGCAGGGCACGGGGATTTTTCAGGTTGTTACTGGTGCAGATAAAACAGATTACCCGTAAAGTATTACCTGTTTTTTTATTATTATTATTATTATTATTATTATTATTATTATTATTATTATTATTATTATTATTATTATTTTCCCCACAATTTTAGGGATGTAGTTTCTCTATACTCAGTTTTATTTCTGTGTCGTACGTGAAATGATGCATATTAAGATGTCACTTGTTTTTGCAGGGAAAAAGGATTTGTGTGACCACAGTTTGTAGGACCATTTGTAGGAACAGAGCAAAGCACAGGCACAAGGTGACTGTGTTCTTTTGCCACTGTTGCCCATCTTTGATTTAATTTCAATAAGGTTTCAAATCCCAGTAATTGTACAACAACCTGACATCCCTGCACTGCCCAGGGTTCCACCTCCCCAGAGCATCTTCCCTCAGCCCAGACTCGGCTCCCAGTGATGCCTTGGGAAGGCTGAGCTGGAACAGAGACTGGACAGAGCTGGAGAATAAAGCAGAGATTTAATGAAAGGCCTTTAGGGTACACCTTGGGCAGGACAGGGCCTGGCCAGGGCTACACCCAAGGTGAACCCAAAATGGTCACAGAATGGACACAAAATGGGCACAAAACAGACATAAAATAGACCCAAAATGGACACAAAATGGACCCCAAATGGTCACAAAATGGACACAAAATGCATAATTGGTCACGTGGTTTCAAACTTTTATAAGTTTTGGTCCGTTTGCATATTGGGGTTTAATTGTCACAAATGGTCACAAAATGGACCCAAAATGGACAAATGGTCACCAGGTCTCACACTTTGAGAAGTTTTGGTCCATTTGCACATTGGGGTTGAATTGTCCAATCCCAGCTCCAGGCTGTGAGCTCCCATCCTTCTTGTTCCTCCCTCCAGCCACCCTCGTTTGTGCTGTTGGGCTGAAAGTTGTCCTTGGTGTGCAGCAGGACAAGGATTTGTTTTGTGTCCCTGCTCTGAGTGACACTGACTGTGAGCTCAGAGCTGCACCCCTGGGCACCACAGAACCTGAAATACACGAAAACTCAAACTTAAGGCATCACCAGCACTCCACAGACTCCACATTTAATAAATGGCAGCGGAGTGGGTGGGGGAGCTGTGTTTACCCCGTGCCTGCCAGGCAGACAATGAACCTCCTCTCGCCCAGATGGCTCCGGCTCCTCTCCAAGCTGATAAACAGGGCTGGTGCCATCCAAACGGGCCCAAACACAGCCAGAGAGTGGCAATTCCAGCGCCTCCAGTGACCATCTGGACACACAAACTGATTTTCTATTTGGATAATAAAACCTCTCCTACGTCTCCAATATTAGCCGTGGATGGGGATGCTAATTGATTTAATTGAAGCTCTCGATGTGGAGCCGTGGGCACTGCCAAGCGTTCGCGGTTTGGGTACGTGGTGGAGGGGAGGAAATTGTGGGGTGGTTTTGAGGTTTTGGGAGAGGAAGGGCTGTGGGAGCTCCTGGAGTGTGGGAATCACAAGTTCCTGCCCTAGAAAGGAGATGGAAAAGCTTCTGCTGAGCTCCCCTAAGCAAAGGGACAGAATTTCGCTGCTTTTGGTAGTGCTGAGCTCTTTAATTTATTTAATTTTGAGCAAAGGTTGTCTTTTCATGTTTTATTTATGCATATACACGCAAACACGTATCAGATGTGGTTATATGAGGAATAAAATCGCGGCCAAGTGATTAATATCCTTTATTTTTGGACTTTAGCAGCATCTCACGACTTGGCTCATGACGTTCTCCAGAAAAAAAAAATCCTGCATTCAGAGACTTCCAATGTAATAAAAACCCTCTCTGTGCCTTGAAAATCTGTTTGCTGGGCTCAAGAAATGTAAATTTTTGGAGAAACACCACTTTTGACCTAGAAGATATTGCCAGAGCTTCTCTGCCAAAAAATTATCCCAGCCTGTCTCTTTTTTTTTTTTTTTTTTCCTTTCGATGACCTTTCTTCCAGCAAACAAAACCCAACAAAAACAAAAGAAAACCCACAACCTTGCAGCAAAGTTATGCACCTCAAGGAGTGGCAGAAAGTGACCTCCTGCAGCAGGGATGGGATCAGTTGGTTTTGAAGATATTCCCATATAACCTCAGGCTTTTATTAATGAATATTCCTGATCATTAAGGAGCTTTTTGAGGTGGTTTTGAGCTTTTTGATGCAGAGGTGGTTGGTGTTTCCCAGGAAAAGCAATTTGCCTCTTCCACTTGAGCTTTTGCCACCCTTCAGGGGAATATTTGGATTTTTTTTCCTGTGCTTTCTGTTGTTTCAAACAGGAGGGATGCTGGCCTCGTTTCCTGTTGGTTTTGCTCAGTGCAGACTCCTCATGAACTGGTTAATCAGGAAAACACAGCCAAGCCCTTCTTGTGAAAGGCACAAACAGCTCAGAGGAGGCACCTGCAAACCACCAAATTGTTGGCCCGAAATCCTTCTATCCAGTAAAACGGCTGGGAAAGGGGAGATAATTTGGATTTTAGGAGCAGGGATGGGCATTTCCAAAAGGTGGGAGAGTCCAAATGAGGGCTCTGAGCTGCCAGGGGAGCATCATGAGAGGAGAAATGAAATTTTTACCTCGTTTTCTCAAGGGTGGAGGCTCCTGTCAAGTGGATCTCACAGGAGACTTTGAGGAATCGTGTCCCCTGATGTCACTGCACTTGTTAATTGGACTTGACAGATGATAATGAGGGAGAGGCTGTGGCTGAGCAAGGGCGGAGGGAATGGCAGCACTCCGGGGGGAGCAGGACAGGGCAGAGGAGTCCAGATGTCCGGGAGTGACGTGAGGTCACGCCAAGTATTAATCTTTGCTATTTCTGCCCCCAGAGGTGGCAGGGGAAAATCAGCGGCTCTGAAGTGAAGGTTATTTATCTCCAGTTAACAACCCTGCCTTGGCCTGGCGTTTAAACCTCATGAAAATGAATTTTTTTGGGGAGGGACCCTCCTCTTTTGAGCATTTATGGGGGACAGATCCCCTGAGCAGATGTGGAGGAGGGGGTGACATCGTGGTGCCGTGTCCCCAAAATGCAGCTCTGCTCCCTGGAACTGTGGTCCTGTGCCCACCTGCCTTATGGCTAATGAATAATTAGCCTTAATTAGCTTAATTAGCCTGGAAAACGGAGGGGGAGGGTTGCCTTTGCTGGAAGGTCAGCGTGTCCTCCCTGGCTGGGGGACGCTGTGGTCTTGGTAGTGTGAGCAGGACTTGGGTCGAGGAGAGGGATGGAGTCCTGGAAAAAGGTGAGATTTTACCCTCTCAGGGCAGGGTTGGTGTCTGAGTTCCACTGCAGGATTGGGCTGCGTTTTCTGCCTCCTCTCCCCACGAGAAGGAGGTGACAGCAAAGGAGGTGACAGCACTTCCCCGGCTGCTGAGAAATGGAGCTGCTGAGCAAACACTGAGAGCTGCAGCTGTGCCGTGCCTGTCATGAGAAAGAACAGCCTTGTTTATCATCAAATCACCCCAAAGTGGCACCTCTGGTAGAGCAGCTGCCTGTGTGGGATGCTCAGAGGCTGCTGAGTGCCACAGGCAATATTTTCCCTGTGCTGAGAACCTGCCCAAGTCGAGGGGATCTCACTCCAGGGTTAGTTTGGAGTTCTCCCTTCAGCAGAGTGATCCTCGTTGAGGATTTTCATCTCCTTGTTCGTAGGCTCTTATGTTTTTCCTTGTAATTAAAGGAAACTGCCTGACCAAATTCTTTTCCCTGACTGGCAGGAGCACAAGGTTGATGAGTCTGGGGAGGAAGAGCTCCTGTTTAACTGGAAAAGGGATTGGGGGGAAAGGAAGGGGAGGAATCGCTGCCAAAGAGCTGTGGAATGGATGAATGAGTGACATTTGTTTAAAGACACATAAGGAGATTAATGATGGGAGTTAAAGTGTGAAAGCAACAGGGCCTAAGTGTGGCAGTAATGGAATCCATTTTCTCCACCATCTCCTGCAGGAACTCTTTGGAAGTAGAGAAAGGGGAAAATCGCTTTACAGTAATAACTGTTATTTATATAAGGGAACAGCTTTGGATATATCAAAATGCGAGGTTTCAAGGTAATAACTGGCCTCTCACAATCATTGTTATCCATTTAAAAGACACTTTCTGTGATGGCAAAGAGATGAAGGAAATAGCTCCAATCCTGCAAGTGATCCAAAATGAAGTTTAGTTTATTATTGTCGCCATTAGTCAGTTCCCAATCTGATAGGATTGCGTTAAGAAAAAGGGGGAAAAGGCTGGAGGAGATGAAGGGGGGTGGAAATCAGCCTTGCAGAATTTGTTGGGACCATTTGATGGGCTCACTAAAGACCTGGGGCCTCGTCTTGGCTCCCTCCAGAGCCTCCCTCCGCCATGGCTCTGCTCCTTGGGCAGGAAATCTGTCTTGCACGAAGCAGGAGCTCAGCTCTTGTGCAGGAGTCAGGAGAGACTCATGAATGATTCATGAGGAGGGACTGGGGGTAGCAGGGAAGGATGATAATAATATTCTCCATGTGTCAAAATATAACAATAATTTGACCAGCTCTAATTTTTAATAACCACTGGGTTTGGGAGCAGATGTGATGGATGAGCTGGAGCAAGCCATGGTCTCCCAAGCTGCCTTTTCACTTCAGAGCACCAAGGCCACTCTCTGAAATATTAGAGCTGTACAAAACCTCTCAGGCTGAGGGAGGAAGGAGCAGAAAGCTGAAAAGGAAGGGACAAAGGGTCTGCTCTGCTTTCATAATTCCAATTAGAGTAAGCGTTAGAGATGATCCTTAATTGATCCCGGCTCAGAGCGATGCTGGAGTGGGAATTTTATCATCTTTAAACCTCCAATCTCATGGAGTGGAGCTTTTGGAAAGATTTTCCCCTTGAACTCTGCAGGGTGATAGCATGAGTGTGGAATGAGCTGAGAGGGGTGGCCAGGAGTGGGTGACAGGGAGGGGAGCTCAGGGATTTGGTGATGGGGTCACAGTTTGCTGTCCCAGACGTGGCCCAGGACATTTCTCACGTGGGAAGAGGCAGGGGAGGATGATAAAGCAGCCCTGTTTCTCCAGGCAGGCTCGTTCTGGCTGGGATAATGAAAAAGAATTGGATTTGTGAGGGCAGCTGACAGAGCTGGCTGTCTCCAAGATGTTTTCATTGCTGTGTTAAGAAGTCTTTTACAGACTTGGAGGAGCACTGGGAGCGTGGTGCTGCCTGAGGCTGCCAGCCCTGACTCCTCACGTGGCAGCAGCCAGAGAGAACCCCCAGCAGAAACCCAGAAACCCCCAGTAGAAATTCCAGGACCACCCACTGGAATAGCAGGGAGCGGGAAGGAGCCTTGGCAAGGCCCCTCTGTCCCCTCCTCTCCAAGTGTCAAACATCAGTGCTGCTCCAGCTCTTGCAGGTATCCTCATTAAGATGGTTGGAAGGAGGAGGATTTAATGATCTGAGCCATGACTTCAATTAATCAGGAGAAATGTTGCTTATTTATAACATAAAGCCCAGCCTATGGATAACTCTGTTGTTTAATTAAGCTTATCACTGCGAACCCAATCCAGCTCCTCGCTGCATTAATGTCACTAATTCAGTGTCCCCTCTAAGAAGCTTCAGAGCAGACTGCAGGGGATGTAATTCACTCCACTCCTCTGCTTTACAAGCCTGGCTGGGTCTGGAATGTCTCAATCCTCACCCGGTGCTGGTGCTGGTTCCTCCCCGGCCCCACCAGCTCTTCCATCATCCCTGACATCCCAGGAGCCTGCAATGGGTTTGTTCAGCCTTGTTCACTAAGAGTTTTTTGTGTCTGCTTTAATTTACTCTCTGCAGCTGAGCCTTTTCTGCAGCTTTGCTATCCCCCCTTCCTTTCTTGCTCTTCACTCGCCTTCTCCAGTTTGTGTGTGGCGTCTTTAAAACTTTTCCAGATGCAGGAGAATCTGTAATGAGCTCCCAAGCTGAAAGCAAAAGCTGTTTGCCCAAAAGTTGTTCTTTACTCACACCAGAGAGCCTTGCACTGGAAACCTCAGAGATTCTCTGGGAAAACTCTGAGTAACTTTTTAAGGATTTCGTGGTTGTTTTTCCTTGTTGTGCCAGGGATTCTCCAGGCAATGTTTGACACTCCTCCTGCTTAGGGGTGGTCTCCAGAGGATGCTGAGACAAATTGCTCTGAGCGGGGATGTTGCTGTGCATCACTTCACTCACTCAGGGCTCTGCAGATCCCTTCTCTCAAAAAACCATCTAAAAAAACCAAAGTGGAGCTGCCTTTTTTTTTTCTTTTGGTTTTTTTTTTTTTTTTTTTTTGGGTCCAAACGACCAGAAAAAGTATCCTGGGATCAGATGAATTAGCAATGTGCTGCTAAGATGGACAGAAAGGCAGGGAAAGCCGTGTCAGAGTCCAGGAAAAAGCAAATTGCTGTTTCTCTTTCCAATCCAGAAGTCAGGGAAGAAGCCATCAGGGGAGAAGGATTGCAGTGGGCAGAGCATACTAACGAGGGAAGGCAGGAAGGCATTAAAGCAACCCATTAAATCAGCTGAGGGCTGAGTGGCAAAAAATAAATAAATAGAGGCTGAGCAGATTGATCAGTATTGGATCTGAAGGGCTTCCACATCTGCTGTGGCAGCTCTTTAGCATCTCATTCCAGTGTGACTCAGCAGCCAAAGGTGTTTGTTCCATCAGGAGAGAGCAGGGATGGGAACAGTCCTGAGGAAGGCTCAAGGGTCCTTTTGTACCTGGATCAAACTCTTTGGTGTGGTTTAAGGCATCTGGATCCGTGGAAAGAGAGGTGAGGTTTCCAATGTCACTTTTTCCCAAATTCATTGATCTTTTTGGCTTTTCTGTTGGAGCAGACAGGTTTAGGGGAAGGTGTCCCTGCCCCTGGAAAGTGTCCCTGCCCGTGGAAAATATTCCTGCCCATGGAAAGTGTCACTGCCTATGGAAGTTCTCACTGCCCATGGAAAATGTCACTGACTATGGAAGGTGTCCCTGCCCATGGAATTTCTCCCTGCTTATGGAATTTATCCGTGCCCATGGAAAGTGTTCCTGCCCATGGAAGTTCTCCCAGCCTATGGAAGGTGTCACTGCCCATGGAAAATGTCCATGACTATGGAATTTCTCCCTGCCCATGGAATTTCTCCGTGCCCACAGAAAGTGTCCCTGCCTGTGAAAATGTCCCTGCCCATGGAAGGTGTCACTGCCTATGGAAAATGTCCCTGCCCACGGAAAATCTCCCGGCCCATGGAACTTCTCCCTGCCCATGGAAAATGTCCCTGCCCATGGAATTTATCCCTGCCCAAGTCAAGGGGGTGGAATTTGAAGATCTCTGAGCTCCTTTCCAACCTAAAGGCTTCCAAACACAGTTTGACTCTTCCACCCACACTCAGCCATGCATTGACCCATTTATCTTTACACACATTCCTGCTTCCAGGGATTCCCATCTCCCAGGAGATCTGTTTGCACTGCTGACTTTGTGATGCCCTCAAATGCCTGAGGACTGAGGCAGAATTGTCAGATTTTGGTGGCAGAAAGGCTGAGTGTCTAAACAAAGCTTCCTGAAGCCTCCTGGCACTTTAAATCTGTTTATTTGCCACGAGGTGCTGGAAAACCTTGAGGAGCCACCTTATCTCCTCACTCTTCATCCATCATGAGAGAGTGAAAATCATTGCACCCATCATTTGTCTGGCTCATATCTTTATGGGAATTGCCATATCTACATCCAGCGTGCTCGGTCCTTGTCCTTGGGCCCATCTTTTAGAGATTTGTCACAGCAGCAGTGGCCAGTGATCTGGAACAGGAGTACAAGTGGTGCAAAACATCTCTAAACTTTCAATATTAATGCAAGGAACCCCCCAGATCCCTCTGCAACATTTTCCCCCTCCTCACTTTGATACTGGGGGTACATCCAGGGCTGTTTTCTGTCTCTGTGTGTGGATCAATCCCTGGATGGGGCAAGCCAGGACCTGGAATTTCCCTCCTGCATCGCCTGCAGTGCTCTGGGGTTTGCCAGCCTGGGGGGGATCAGCCAAAGCTGGAGGTGCTGAAAGAAGAGCAAATCCTCTTCAAATGCTGAGATATCCAGAAGGGTTCAGAGGAAACGGGTCATTAAAGCCCCAATTAATGGAAATTCCGTGGCTTTAGAGGGACCCCCAGTTCCTTAAATCCTGTAACCTGCTGTCTCATCCTCACCAGGATCAGAGGAAACGGCCCCAAGTTGTGCCAGGGGAGGTCTGGATTAGATATTTGGAAAAATTTCTCCATGGAAAGGCTGTCAAGCACTGGCCCAGGCTGTCCAGGGGGGTGGAGGAGTCACCATCCCTGACAGTGTTCCAAAAATGTGTGGGTGTGGCACTTGAGGACAGGGTTTAGTGACCCTGGGGGTGGATTGATGATCTGAGAGATCTTTTCCATCCTGGAGGTTCAGGAAATGGTTTCCCCTGCGAGGCAAAGTGCCAGGTTTGGGAAAGTTCCTCTCCTTAAATCCCCGTCAGTCAGAAAATCCCAAAGTGTTGCAGATCTTTGTGCACGCTGGAATAGCCACTGAAACTCAGCCGCCTCTGGGGACGGAGCTCTGGGGTTTTGTGGGTACAAAACCACATTTATTGAGGGTATTTTGTGGGGTCTGGGTCCTTTCCTGCCTGCTCCCTGCCAGCTCTCCAGCCCCAAATCCCACAGCTCCATTATTCACTGCCGTCTCTCAAATCCATCATTAGAGCCATAAATCCTACTGGACTTTCCCATTTGTTTGTTGGCTTTTTTTTGTTGTTGTTGTTTCTGTTTTATTTTTTTTTTTAACTCAGAACTTTACCCATTGTTTCTTCCTTCCTCATTCTTTTTGCTTGCCTGGCAGTGGCACTTGGGGTTTGTGTGGTTATTTTTCTTATATTTATGCTCTCCGCTGACTTAATTAAGTTCTTGCTCATTTCTTGGTCTTGCCAAGTTTATTGGCCCCACCAGGGCTTCCCAATGCTCTCTTCCTACAAAACCACAGCTGCTGCCAGTCACCTGAGACCACGAAAACGGGCAGAAAAACCTCCTTTGGAAACTCAGCTTGACATTATGGAAGCAAAAGACAGGCAGAAAAATGATCTTCCCCACTCCGGTCAGTGTTTTTAGGCTGGATTCCTAAGAAAATAAGATTTAGGCACTATGGGGATGTGGGTGGCCACGCAGGAGCTTGGATTTTGGGCAAGCTCTGGTCCAGTCTGACAGCTGGGCTTGCTGGAAATCTGGATTTAGAGGTGTCTTGGGTTGGGTAGCCAAGAGATTTGTGTTCTATTTCATCTGTTGTAAAAGCGGAGATTTCTTTATCTCTTGTAACTCCAGGGGGGAGGGGGACAGATCCCCTCTGATAATGGCCCAGCTGTTCAAGCCAGCTGGGGCAGTGTTTGTTATCTCTGTCACCACCCGTCCATCCTCCAGGGGGATATCTGCTGATAATGGGCCATGAAGGCTCACCAATGGCATCACACATGACATCATCAGGGATATCTGCTGATAATGGGCCATGATGTCACCAATGACATCACACATGACATCATCCCATTGGGAGATGCTCCACCCAGTGTGGGCGGAGCCAACCATTCCTACCTGGATAAAAACTGAGGCTCAGGAACAGCTGGGATCTGGTTTTTCCACCAGAGGAAGACCAGACCCATCTCACCCCCACTGGACTTTTCCTACTCCATTATCTGCACCCCACAGAACTCATCTGGGATTTATTTGGGCTGCTCCCAACACCCTGACCAACAGGGGGTCAGGTCATATCCCTGACTCTGTCAGGATTTTTTTTCCAGGACTTTTGTTT
Organism: Acrocephalus scirpaceus scirpaceus; assembly: GCA_910950805.1. Lineage (NCBI taxonomy): Eukaryota > Metazoa > Chordata > Aves > Passeriformes > Sylviidae > Acrocephalus > Acrocephalus scirpaceus. The sequence continues at coordinate 2,833,683 of OU383793.1, forward strand.
TGCTTGCTTGTCTTTGCACTACTGCATTTGTATTTTGGGGTTTGTTGTTGTTGTTGTTTATTCCTATTGAAGAATTGTTACTCCTATTCCCATATCTTTGCCTGAAAACCCCTAATTGCAAAATTATAATAATTTGGAGGGGAGGGGGGTGACATTTTCCACTCCAAGGGAAGCTCCAGCTCTCCCTGGCAGACACCTGTCTTTCCAAACCAAGACAAGGGGGCAGCGCTGTGGGGAGCTCCTGCTGGGAGCAAAGTTTCAGGGAAAACAAAGAACGCCACAACACCACATTGCTCCATGCAGAAACGAGCTCCTGGTGGCTGGAATTTGGTTTTTAGGGGTTTGTGGACATGCAGGAGAGCCCCTGGTGTTCATTCTTCCAGCCTGTCCCTTCCTTTTAGAGCCAGAATCCCATTCCCTGTCCTTACACCTCATTCCTCCTTCTCCCTGCTTTTCTCTCCGTGTTTTTGGGGAATTCTCTGGGCAGGTTTTTCAGGGCATGGAGTGGGATTTAACCGGTCACAATCCCAGAATTTAAATCCCCAGCTCAGGACTTTCTCCGCAGCTGCAGCGCCTCAGGTCTGGCTGAGAAAACTCACAGGAGTTTCCCTTTAAAATCAGTTTCCTGCCCTGCTTTGGTACTGGAGGGTGGGTTCAGACCTCCTGAACCAGCTCTAAATTTCCCATCTTTGACCCTTTTCTTATCTTTTTGTGCCTTTTTGCTCCTCTCTTTGTGCTTAGGTCATTTGCTGCTGCCTCAGAGTGGGATTTTTATTCCCCAAATCAGGTGAGGTGAGGAGCCTGGAGGGTTTTTACCAGAGGGATGATGTTTCCTGGGATCCAGGGCTGGTCCTGCTGAGGCTTTGCATGCCAGCACAATGGACACATCACCCCCTTCCTTCCCAATTTGCCTGGGAACTCCAGGTCTCAGGGAGTGGAATTCTGATTTTATGTACACAAAGCAGTTATTAAAGAAGATAAAAGAGAGATTGTGTTTCAAGCAGCAGGAACTAAAGCCCTCAGCTGTTTTTATCACACCTCCCCTGAATTTGCTCTCTCTGGATAGCAGGAATGAGAGGGAAGCTCCATTTAAATGCAGATTTCCAGTGCTGGCCAAGAGCAATAAATAGCCCTCTGCTACCCCAACCAGACAAATATTATCAAGCCTCTTTGTGAAGGAGATTTTATGTTTTCAGATCTTCTTTTTCTCCTTGATGAGATGCTCTTACCTCGCAGAGTAATAGAGTGTTGACGCCTTTTTATTTTATTTTTAAGCAGCACTTCAGAGATTATAATGGAAAATACAATCCCACCTGTTTCTCCACTGGAGCTCCACTTGACAGCCCTGTAATGAGGAACTGTGCAAATTTCTTTTCCTTTACTGTACTGACAGCCTGGAGGGTTGCTACTTTATTCAGCAGAGCAGAAAAGCACAAAATAAGGCAATTTTGGCAACAGTTTTTAATCACCTGACCCTGCAGCCTCGTGGTTTTGGAGTTCAGGAGGTTGGGAGATGTGGAGGTCTGGGGTGTCTCCTGATGTTCCTCAGCAGGACGGGGGTGTTTGAAGAATGAAATGTTTTCCTGGAATTGTTTCGGGTTTCCCAGTTTGGAGAGGAAGGAGTGGTCGGCTCCAGTGGCAGGTACTGGATCTTCTGGGTGACTGAACTGGGCTGGACTGGGATTGCAGCTCTTAATTTGATAAAGAGATTACAGTTTTAATTTGATAAAGGAATTACAGTTTTTATTTGATAAAGGGGGCACAGAGGATTTGAGGAGTTGGGAGTGGTGTGGCCAGCAGGAGCCACCTGTAATTCTGTGTCCAGTTCTGGGCTCCTCATGGAATGAGGGACATGGAGGGGCTGGAGCCCCAGGAGGGGCTGAGGGAGCTGGAAAGGGGCTCAGCCTGGAGAAAAGGAGGCTCAGGGGGAATTTCTGGCTCTGCACAACTCCCTGACAGGAGGGGACAGCCGGGGGGGTCAGGCTGTGCTTGCAGGAACAGGAGGAGAGGGAACGGCCTCAGGCTGGGCCAGGGGAAGCTCAGCCTGGACAGAAATTCAGCAGGAATTTCCTCATGGAAAGAATTGTTAAATATTGGCAGGTGCTGCCCAGGGAGGTTTGGAGTCCCCATCCCTGGAGGGGTCCAGGGAAGGGCTAGACTGGTGGCACTCAGTGCTCTGCTGGGGATCGGGCACAGGTTGGGTTTAATCATCCCAGAGGTCTTTTCCAACCTTGGTGATTGTGTGACTGTGTTTACAGCATAAATCAGAGGAGGTTGTAGGTGTGATCTTAACCTGTCATTTGGGACATTTAGGAAATATTGCAGGTACCTTTATGTGTTTTTCACTTGGAGGGACAGGTTATGAACAGTGAAATATCCTGTTTACCAAGGCAGTGCTGTGTTAAATCTACATTTTCAAGAGATGCCTTGAGATGGAAGTTGTGTTTCTAAATATGATTTTACATTTCAAAGGCACAGAAAGCATCTGGGAAAATGTAAATAATAAAAAATTGCCGTGCACGGGGCAAGGTCAGCTGCACACAGTTTGTTGTGGCTGTGTGTAATCCTCACAGTGGCATCTGTTCCCTGTTATTGTTATAAAAATGTGACTCCATTAGATTTTGGATGAATCATGAGCTGGGCAGTGATGTTGGAGCTGGTTTGCAGTGGGATCAGATTGTCAGAGTGCATCTGCTGGGAGCCTGGCTGGGGGATGAGGATGGAGCCACGGGAGCCACGGGGCCCTGGGGGATGAGGATGGAGCCACGGGGCCCTGGGGGATGAGGATGGAGATTTCTGCTTCCCCAGCCCTGCCTGCAACCAGCTGAGGGTGCTGAGGATCAATTTCAGCGCTGTCTGGATCAGATGAGGGCTGTGTGACACCCAGCTCTGGGAGACAGCTGTCTGCAGCTCGGGGAGCACACAAGTGACAGCCCTGCCTGCCCCAGATCCTGCTCTGGCTCAGAGAGGCACGGCTGAGCTGTTTGGGGTGAGAAAGGAGTGTCCTTCCTCCCCTGGAGGAGTTTCTGCAGGGGAACAGGCAGAAGGGGCTGAGCATTTGCTGTCACAGCTGGATGTGGAGCCACACGGCCCCGTCCCGTGTGGGCTCAGGGATGTGGGGAAGGAAACCACAGGGAACTCCTGGTGCAGCTCCTGGCTCAGCTCAGAGCACCAATTCCTGTTCCTTTCCCAGCTCCTGGCTCAGCACAGAGCACCAATTCCTCATTTCCCAGCTCCTGGCTCAGCTCAGAGCACCAATTCCTCATTTCCCAGCTCCAGGCTCAGCTCAGAGCACCAATTCCTCATTTCCCAGCTCCTGGCTCAGCTCAGAGCACCAATTCTTCCTTGAGCAGCTCCTGGCTCAGCTCAGAGCACCAATTCCTCCTTTCCCAGCTCCTGGCTCAGCTCAGAGCACCAATTCCTGTTCCTTTCCCAGCTCCTGGCTCAGCTCAGAGCACCAATTCCTCATTTCCCAACTCCTGGCTCACAGAGAGCACAAATTCCTCCTCATCCCCCATCCCTGAGGGCTGAAAAATCCCTGCAGGACAGTCACTAAAATCTGCTTTTCTCAGGAGATGCCACCCCATCACCTTGCATTTCTCTGGCTCCCAATTATACCTTTATTTTTTTTAGTTCTACCTTTATTTTTAAATTATAGCTTTATTTTTTAATTATACCTCTATTTTTTTCCTGCTTCTTGCTGTTAAATCATTAACTTTGAGCGTTGCCTTTGAAATCCGTGTCTGATGGAGATTTGCAGTAGAAGTCACTTGTTGCTTGAACCTTGATTGATTATTACCCAGCTCCTCCAAAGGGATAAACTCTCCTGGCTTGGTGCTTGTGGGGTGTGGATTTTGTGCTAATTGCATGGAAATTCCGAGTAAATGGAATAAAAACCTAATTATTCCGATAGGAGGGATGTTTTTCTGTTGGAATTGGAACATCCCATGGGAAGAGATGTTCTTCCTGAGAAAAGCTCAGTCCTGGCTGCCCTCACTGAGTGCCTGGGAAATCCTGAGCAGTCCCAAGCCAGGCACTGCAGCTCCAGGTGCTCCAGGCTCCCTCTGCAATATTTTTCTCATCATTCATGGAGAAGCAGTCTAGACTGGAGACATTTATCACGGTGGGGAAGGCAGAAGTGATTTTTGAGGGCAAGAAAGTTCAAAGACTTTGCTGTAAGTCTTCAGGATTAAAGATTTACTTGATGCATCTTTCTCTGTTTAATAGACAGGAGGAGATGAAAGGGAATTTCTATAAAGATTTTTGTTCATACTTAATGATGCCACTATTAGATGAGCTTTTGGCACAGTGTCCCGAGCCATGAAGCTTTAAAACCAACTTTTTTTAAACATTAAATGACCTTTTTTCATCCTCCAGCTTTAATAAATAAAGATTAGTTCAGCCTCATTACCTCGCTAGTCCTGGGGGCTGGTTTAATATTTAGTTAAAGTAACCAGTCCCCCAAAATGAGCACATTTTGCTGGTTTCCTATCCTAAATCCCACAGGGAGACTGGAAACTCTGCTGGAATCTGATCTGGGTTCTGGAGTTGCTGTTGCCACTTCCAGCCCAGATCCAGGCTCTCCATCTGAATCCCTTCCTTTCCAAAACCTGCACTTTCCCTTCCTCTTGTATTTTCTCCCAAAGTTCAAATTCAATCTGAGCTGAGTAGGTTAAAGAGTTTGCTGTTGTTATTTTGAGTTTCTTTCCTTTCCTTCTTCACCTTCAGGGAAGTTTTCGAGATTCTCAAAAATAAGAATAGAAATTCCTATCCTGAACAGAGATAAAAAAAGCTCTGTGCAAACTTTTTTGCTTAGCTGGCTTGAGGAAACTGTCCAAAATGCTTTGGTTTTGGCTATTTTTATACTTAAAAATCATTTAGCTGTACATTAGTGGAAGTGGATTTTGTTTGAAAGCTGCCAATTAGGAAAATACTTGAAAACATTCCCTAATTTAGTGATTTTGAAGCTTTAAATTAGAAACTAATGAATCTGAGAATGCTGACATCCATTCCCCCAGTGCTGATCTTTAATTTCACAGAGTCAGCACCTGAGCAGGAGCTGTGTTTGGTGATGCTCATCAGGCTCAGCACATGGATTTTCCCTTCCCTGGGAGCAGGGCTGCAGGAAAAGTTCCTACAAGAACTTTCTCCTCTGCTTCCCTCCTGGAAAAGTGGAGTTTGTGGCAAATTGTTCTCCCAGCTTTGTTCTAATTAAAAGAAGTCATCAGCCATATTAATATCCTAAAACCCTCACTCCTGCCCTTGGAGGAAAGCACAAAGATGAACAAGATTAAGATGAACTCAATTTAACTCCCATAAAACTGGGAAAAAGATAGGAGAAGAAGGAATTCTTGAGTGTTATCAGGAGATGAAGTAAATCAGGCTGGTGTGGACAGCTTTGGGTTCCACTGCTGGGGTTCAGGCAGGGCTCTGCAGCTGTGCCAGGAGAGGAAAAATCCCACTGGGATGAGCAGGGCAAGGCTGGGAAAAGAGCCCTGGGAGGTGGTGCAAGCTGGGTGCTGAAATCAGGCTGGGCTTTGAATTTTGGGGCTGGAAAAGCCTTACGGGCAGGAAAACCAAATGAAAAAGAGCCTGGGCCCCAGACAGGGGGGTCTGGGCTGTGCTGGAGGTTCCGTGGTGGCAGAGAAGGGTGATGGGAGCAACGAGGACCACCCAGGCACAGCCCAGCTCCCTCTGTGGGTCCCTCAGTGCCACCTCCAGCTCAGCATCCCTGAGCTGCTCTAACCCAGCCAGCTCTGCCTTCCAAATCTGTGTGGCCTTGGTGCCTCGCTCCTATGACTCAGGATATCTCCCTGATGGGCTTCATTTCAGTTCCCATGCATTATTTCAGGTATTTTATTTATTTCAGTTCTCATGCTTTATTTCACTTATTTTATTTTATTTTATTTTATTTTATTTTATTTTATTTTATTTTATTTTATTTTATTTTATTTTATTTTATTTTATTTTATTTATTTTATTTATTTTAGTTCCCATGTTTTATTTCACTTATTTTATTTTACTTATTTCCATTCCCATGCTTTATTTCACTTATTTTGTTTATTTCTGTTCCCATGCTTTACTTCATTTATTTTATTTTATTTATTTCCGTTCCTGTGCTTTTCCCTCCCCCCAAAAAAACCCCCCCAAAAAACCCAAAACCCAAACCCAAACCTGCTGCAGCACAAGGACAGGTTCCAAAGCTCCAGCAAGGCTGGAACTCTCCAGGGAGTTCCCTCTTTCCCTGCCATGAACCAGCAGAGCCTCACTAATCCCTGCTCTGCTCCAGTCCTGAATGGCTCTGCTCCCTGTGGAGTGATTTTTTGGGGAGGGAAGACAGGAATTGGTGTTTTTTTTAACACACAGAGCAAACAGCAGCGCTGCTCCTCCCCAGATAAAATGGCAATGCTGCGTTCTGGAGAGAGACCTCCTGTTAGCGAGGATAAACCCACTGGGCTGCCAGCTCCTCAGGAAATTCTGGCCTAAATGCTCCACTCCTGAATCCTTTTTGCCTTCCCTCCAGAAAATAAAAATAATACCCCTCCCCACCCCCTCTGCCTAATGCAGATCTGAGTGGGCAGCCCCAGGAGCTGAGTTCAAGAGTCAGGAGCGTTCTGTTTGAAAAATATTTGTCCCTCCCCACCCACGGCTGCCCACGTGCTTCCTGAAATATTCCAGCTCTCAGCTCCCCATCAATGCTTCCACAAAAGAATCATCCGGGGTTTTTGGGATGTGTTCTGTCTTTGTTGGGATGTGAGGCAGCGCCTGGCTCGGGGTTTTTTAGGGTTGGACAGCTGGATGTGCCTCCCTGGGAGCAGCCAGGCTGTGTGGCAGTGGGTGCTGGGAGCCTGGCAGTGTGGGTGGCTGTGCTGTGGCATTCCAGCAGGTAAAACAGAGGCTGCTGCAGAGATTTCACCACCCACCTGTCTGGCAGGACCTGGGGAGTGGGAGAAGCAGCGGGAAAGGCCACGTGTGGGAAGGGGGAAGCGCCAGCTCCGGCGGTGACGGGAGCACAAACAGAGCTCCTGCAGGGATCAGGGAGTGTGGGGACGGGGAGGGGAGATCCCAAACCAAACCAGCGCCAACGCCTTTGTTCCGCCCCACAGCTGCCATCCTGGATGACCCCATGGAGTGCAGCAGAGGGGAGAGGCTCTCCATCACCCTGGCCAAGAACCGCATCAACCGCGCGCCCGAGCGGGCGGGCAAGGCCCGGGTGGAGGTGGACATCTTCGAGCTGCTGCGGGACAGCGAGTACGAGACGGCCGAGACCAGTGAGTACGGTGGGAGCTGGGGCTGCTGAACGATGGAATCACTGTGATTGCTGCAGAGAACATTTATTGTTTGCATTACACTCAGTTCTAGGTTCTGGGACTGCTGTTCTCGCGTTTCTGGGTTGGTTGCTCCGCTTTGTTCACACATCCCGTAGGGAATTTGATTGGTTGCGGTTCGGAGCCTTCGCGGCCTCCTTTCCTATTCTTGTTGTCTTGGTGGTTTTGTTTCTCAGGCTCTTCTTATTATTTTTAGAACAGTTTGTGTCTTTGTAACCTTGATACATTCTGAAAGAACTGATAATAATAACGAATACCTACAGGTGGTAGTTTGGCTGGAGCACTTTATATTCTAAGTCAGATACATTGCTAGAGAGTTCCACCCCAGAGAGCCCAGCTCTCCTCCCAGGAGTGTCTGCCACACTGAACTTGTGATTTTGTGGCAGTACAGAGAGAAAAATCCCATCTCTCTGCTCCTTGCACTGAGCAGTTTTCATTTGAGGTGAATGAAATCTGCTGGTGCGAGCCCAGGCGTGGACTGAGAGGATTCCAGCCCCCAGGAAGCTTTGGCACCACTCAGTGGCTTGGGACAAATAATTTCCTTTAATCTGCCTGTCAATAAACAAGGGTGATGCTGATCCTTTGTCAAGCACTTGATGGTGAGCAAACAAGAGCCTCTCGGGCAAGTTGGGTGCAATTAAGTTGTTTTTAAAACCCTGTGGAATTCTGTGTGTCAGCAAACATGTCAGCTCTTCCCGGAGCTTGAGATTGGCAGCAGATTTATTTACGCCAAGTGAAGTTTTTCGAGTGATGTTTGAAATGATGAGGATGAAGAAGAGCTAATTTCGAAGGAGCAGCAGATTTCCCATGTCTCTGAATGGAACTGTTCTTTATTAGGGTTGTTCCTCTGGATGCCAGTTCTGTGCTGGTGAATAAAAAATAAATTGATGGTCACTGTCCCACAGTTTGAAAGGAACCCTAAAGGTCTGTGGTATTTTTTTTTTTTGCTGTAAGAGGGAAAACCCTTTGGAACAGGAAATCCTCCTTTTAGAATCATTTTTAAGCCGACCTTTAGAGTTCAAGGGAGAGCTATAATTTTTTATTACCAGTTGGCTCGAGAAAGCTGCAGAAATCATTTTAAAGAATAGGGATTTTGGACTTGTTTCCTAATGATTCTGCATTCCATGACTGTGTGATCTGCAGGGCATCCCCCAAAAAACGTGGCAGAGTGTTGTGGTTTGGGGCTGGCTGGTTTTCCCTGAGTTTTGGTGGATTTTCTGCCCAGCAGTGCTCAGGGCTCTCCAGGTGAGCTGGCAGTGCAGCCCCGTGGGGCTGTGGGATCAGCACATTGCTCCCTCATTTCCTGAAGGAGCGTTGGCACTATTTATAGAAGTGAGCAGTTAATAAAGAGCATCTCAGCAAGTACCTGGGCTCTATTTATAGAGCCTGGCACCCGTGAGGCAGCCCAGACTAAACCCAGCTCGGGGACTTGCACCCAGCACTTCCCCACTGCTTTGGATCCCTCAATTTTTTAATTCCTGGTCTTTCCCATCGCTGTTGTCCCCTAACTTTAAGCATTAGGGCAGATCAAGTTTACCTGGCCAGACCTTGCAGAAGGGATGGGAATTGCCTGGATTGCATGGAATCACAGAATCCCAGACTGGAGGGGGTTGGATGGCTTAAAGCTCATCCAGCTCCACCCCAGCCTGGCCTTGGACACTTCCAGGGATCAGCCACAGCTTCTGAAGGGTCTCCCCACCCTCACAAGGAAGGAATTTTCCCCACTATCCCATCTGTCCCTGCCCTGTGGCAGTTTGAAGCCACCATTCCCCTTGTTCTGTCATTCCATCCCTGTAAAGTCTCTCTCCATCTTTCCCTTTCCCTCCCTTCCGCTGGAAGGGACAATCAGATCACCCCAAAACCTTTTCTTGTCCAGGCTGAACAACCCCAGCTCTCCCAGCCTTTCCTCACTGCAGAGCTGCTCCATCCCTCTGATCACCTTTGTGCCTTCTCTGGATTTACTCCAAGCACATTCCCAGTTTACCCCTTAAAATATCCCAAATCTCCCTGTGACACTCCTAAAAAACAAGAAAATTCTTCATTTTTTTCAGCCTTGTCTTGGAAGGACTCAGTGGCATGTTTAGCTCTATTTTTCTTCCTCCCTCATAAATATCCTGCTTGTGGCAGCATTCCTGGCCTGTACCTTTGTTTGGGAATCAGACTCGATTGCAGTGACCCCGGAGGTGCTGTAAGGACCACGAGAGGCATTTCTGCCTTTTTTTCAGCCTGTGACACTGCTCAGCAATTCTCCTCTTGGAAGATTTCTCCAGCAGAGGAATATTAATTGGCTGAGAGTGAAATATTATGCAAAAAATTGTTGGTTTCAGCAAATGTTGTGTTTGGGGAGGAATTGGAAACAGGGCAAGTGAGGAAGAGGCATCTCCCATTTCCAGTTTTCACCTCGGGGTGATTTTCTGTGTTTTCTTTACTTGGATTTTTAGAGCAGAAATTGCAGCAAATTGCCTTGATTTTGGTGAATTGTGCAGTGTGTTATTTGCTTTTTCTTCAGAGGGGGAAAAAAACTGTCTGGCAGCTTTTCTTAAAAAAGGAATAATCTGGATTCTGTATGGCTCCGCTATTAATGTCACTGATGTTATTCTTGATTTATCCTGGTGGCAGAGGAAAATCAGATTCCTGAACTTAAATTTCAAGGCTTTCATGGCTTTCAAATGCTTCAATACGTTGCTGGTATTTGTTATGACACACAATATTAATAAAAATTGTTGAGATGTTTTAACCTGTGACTGCAAAGCTGTTTACAGCTGTTTAATACCGTTCTCGCATTTCACACCCTTTGATTCACTCTTAAATATCACAGCTCCATGCTTAGCTGACAGATCTAGGAGTGCTGGGATTACAGCACATATTGCATAGAGAAGAGGAAGAAGAATTTCGGGGAGTTAGGGTTTTTATTTGGGCAGTCAGGTTTTTATTTTATTTTATTTATTCTGTTCTATTATTTTCTATTCTATTTTATTCTATTCTCTATTAATTTCTATTAATTTCTATTCTTTTCTATTCTTTTATTTTATTCTATTTTATTCTATTTTATTCTATTTTACTTTATTTTATTTTAATTTAATTTATTTTATTTTAATTTAATCTACTTTCTCTCTTTTTTTTTTTTTTTTTTGAGCTGTTTTTCTCCAGTTTCCTCTTCTGACTGACTCAGATATTTTAATGTGAGAGAGCCTTACAATCCGAACAATTCCAGCAGGTAAAATCTGAGTCAATCCATCACATTCACGCCTGGTTTGCTATTCCAGTTTTAGATTATGAATGAACACAAACTTTGGCTGTTCCTGTGTGATTTCAATGATAAACTGTGGGCAGAACCTTTTTTTTTTTTTTTTTGGTGCATTTCTAGGTTGTTTTTTGGTTTTTGTTATTTTTTTTTTTTGCTGTTACAAGGAAAGGCTGTTCTCTCTCTCTGTGTTTGATGTTCCTTTTGTGCAGCTCCAAAATGACTTGTTTAATCACGTCTTTATCTCCACCACCTCTCTCCTTTTGATGCCCGGGCAGGACAAGATTTCCTTGCTTGTCCCCCTGTCCCCTCTGGCCTCGGCTTCTTTTAAGCTCCTCTTTGTTGTGAGTCCAAACACCCCGGGGCAGGGCAGGAGGCAGAGCCAGCAGAGCAGCTGGAGAATTGGAGATTTTGATTTCTCCACGCCGATATTTCAAAGTGCCTTTCAAAGGGTCCTTCCAGTGTTGTTTTCACCTGTCCCACCGTTTTGGGGATTTTGTGTTTCAGCCTGCTCTGGTTATCAGGGAATCCTGGAATGGTTGGGAGGGACCTTAAAGATCATTTTGTTCCACTCCTTGCCATGAGCAGGGACATTTTCCACTAACCCGGGTTGTTCCAAGCCTTGTCCAACCTGTTATAAGTAAGTAATTAATGTTTCTGAGGGTTGGATGTTGGGGAATAGAGGTTGTGAGTTGGCTGTGGGTGAGTTGGTGGTTCGGGGCACACTGAGGGTGGGGCAGCGGTGGCCGTTCAAAGGACAACACCACGTGAGCAGCATCAGAACTTCCAGCCCTGATTGGTGGATGGGATGGACCAATCATTCGACGCCCTGGCAAAATGATTGGTCCAGAATGACCCTTGGTAAAGACCAATCAGGACCCTGAAAACCAGCCAATCAGGGAGAGGACCCTGACAATGAGCCAATCAGGGAGAGGACCCTGACAATGAGCCAATCAGGGAGAGGATCCTGACAATGAGCCAATCAGGGAGAGGATCCTGAGTGCCCCAATCAGAAGAGAGCAGGGAGGATAAAAAGGACTTTGGGGCTTTACTGAGGGTCTCTGGTGGAACTCTGTGTCCTAAGGAGCACCCAGTATTTTTACACTGTTCAGGTTTTCCGTATATTTGTCTGGCTTGTCGGGTGGAGCCTGAGCTTATCTTGGGCTCCCATCCTTAGTGGTTGTATAAAAATAAATGAGGTTTATTTTGCCTTTTTTTGTTCCATCTGAGTCCCAGCCTCATTTATTACAAACCTGGCCTTGGACACTTCCAGGGCATCCCCAACCTCCCCAGACCTCTCTGGTTGCAGGTTCCCGTCAGGAAGCACAAGGGATGCTTCAGGAGCACCTCTAGAACCCGTTCTGTTTATGCACTTGGTGTTTTCTCTCTGAGAATCCCGTGACCAGTCCCTGTCTCAGGAGATCTCAGCTGTGCTGCTGAGGTATTTCCACACCTTCCCTGCTTGTTTATTTTAAATTAGAGCCAGGAACCTTCTGTACATTCTGTTTGAAACCCTGCTCAGGTATCTGAGTGCTCTAAAGAGATGATTCTGCCCCGGGGGTGGATCCTCTCTCTGGAGGGAGCTTTCAGCCCTGCTTTGAACAGGGGAGGATTCATGGAAATGTTTTCCAGGTGCTCTGGGATCTCAGGAAGTGAAAGACGCTCTGAAAGACGTCTGAGGGGATGTGCACGCATTTGTCATCAAGAGCTACTCACTTGTCGTGCTTTTTCGTGTTCAAAAATAAGCTTGCAGCTCTGCCTTCCTTTAAAAAATAATCTTACTGTGTCTGAAGTGTCCAAACCTGGACTTAATTCCCGAATACCCTCATGGAAATGATTGGATGCTGTACAAAAGAAGAGTCGTTGTGCCCTGAACACGCACCTGATCCAGGATGGTCAGTGATCCATGGTAAAGAGGTTCTTCAAGTGATGCCACTTCAATGTCCTGAATTCTGAACAACATCAAAATTGGGACAGAAATTCGGAACTGCTGGAGCCTGCAGCACTCCCAAAGCGCCCTGCACAGCCCACAGCTTTTGTGGTGCCCAGGTGTTGGAGTATGGAGGGATTTGAGTGGCTGGGGGTCTGTAATTATCCATAATTATAATCCCCGTGATTATCCTGGATGGGTTTTGGGTACAGGACCAACATTTCCACACTCTGCAAGTGCTTGTCTGGACGCCCACGGCAGCAGCAAGGTCGAGCCTTTTCTCCCTGAGGAGACCTGACAGCATCAGGTAACGCTCTGAAATAGGAAATGTGCTTGGATTACAAGAGGAGCTTTCCAAATGTGGTCAAAACCTTTGCCTCAGGCACCTCCACTTTGTTTCCATTCATTTTCCTTCATTTTCGTGGATGTTTCCCCCTGGTAGTGATAAGCCAGGTCTTTTTCTTCCTCCAGTTGTTGCAACTCTGTTGCTATGGCTACTTAACCCACTTTTTGTCCCTGCTAGCAGGCACGAGGATGAAAAATCACTCACCAAACTTTCCCCTGCACGGCACGACGGAATTTTCCCCAGGAACTTTGTCCTGGTGACCTGTGGATAAGGGAAGTCCTGGAGCAGCTCTGAGAGGGACTGGTGTGTGCTGCTGAGACAGCAGGCGAGGCTTTCAAACTGCTGGTGCTCTTTATTTAAGAAGGATCTTCTGGAGAGGTTTAAGTGCCTTTAAATTTTTTAAGCATGGAGGAAAAGCCAGCCCTGGATTCCTTTGAAGATGCTGCAGAGAAATATCCCTTATTCTGTGGGAGATTGAGTTGTTGGAGGGTGAGGGAGCTCAGAAGGAAGGAAAACCCAAGAGGAGATGTTTGCATTTCATGAGCGCTTTCTGTAAGGAGTCAGAGCAATCAACGGGGACTGGGGAGGATTAAGGAGTTTTTCCTTCAAAACAGAAGCAAAACCAATTCCCCAAAGTGACAAATTAAATGAGATTTGGGCCTCATATTCCAGTTGTGAGGCTGTGGAGGCTTCGGGAGTCTAAAGGCCAGAGATCACAGGAACCTTAAAGATCATCTTGTTCCACCTCCTGCTATGGGCAGGGACAACTTCCAGAGTGCTCCAAGCCCCATCCAGTTTGGCCTTGGACACTTCCAGGGATGCAGGGGCAGCCACAGCTGCTCTGGGAATGCTGGAAACTGTGGATGTTCACTTCCCAAACCCCACAGTCAATCCCAACCTTGCTGTTGTAAAACCACCCCAAGCACAACGAGCTTTCCTTCCACTTCCAGCCTGGATTTAAAGACTCCAAAAAGTCACCAAAAAGTCACCAAAACCTCTGGTTTGTAGCTCAGCAGTTTTGATGATGAATTCACTTTACTACCAAAAAAAAAGTTTAGATTTGAGTTTTTCCAGCTTGAAGAATTCTTCTCAACCCTCACAAGAGCTGCTCTGAGGTGCAGCCAGGGGAAGAGGCAGGTTTGATACTGATGAGTGCCTGTCTATAAAATCTCAGCTCTGGGATGCAGTGGTTTGGTTTTCACAAACAGAAATGTTGTGAGCTTGCCCTGGCCAGAACTCAGAAGAGTTTTGGTGCCTTTTTTCTCCCTTTTGGTGTCTCCTTCCTCCCCCTCAGTATCCAATTTCTTCAGAAAGATTCCAGTTGGGCAACGTGGCTTTGTCTGGGGAAAAAGCTGGGGGTGTGAGGATGCTGAGGCAGGTCTGGCATTGCAGAAGGAGCTGTGGACAGCGCTCAGGAGGCTTTTGGAGCTCAGGGGTTGAGCTCTCACCTCCTGTTTATGAGGTTTTTCCAATGCAGGGGATGGCAGCAGGGAGGTGACACCAGCCGGGCTGCTCCTGGGAGTGAAACTCAGCTGGGTTTGTGCTGTGAATCAAAAGGACCAAAAAGTTTAACCCGGGAAGAGGTTTAACTTCTTCAGTTTGTCGGGTGATTTATTTTATGGTTCTGCCAAACTTGGTGGCAGGGAGCCAGAAAGAAAACAACACAAAACAAAAAACCAGCAATGGAATCCTGATTTTTACCAGTGAACTCTGCAAAGATGAGGAGGGAAATTCCTACAATTCTGTTTGATCCTTTCAAGCCAGGTCACTGCTTTGTGTAGCATCTTCTGTAAAGTTTAGTTCATGTTTCTGTCCTGGGAACAGAAAGCGGTGGTACAAGAGAGGGTCAGAGATGAAGATTCTGGGGCTTTGGGGAGAGTTTGGGTGGGGTTTTAAAACCCTGAGGGAAGGTGGAGAGTGCCACAGGCAGGGTGACAGTGCTGCAGGGGGAATAAAGGGATTTTTGGGATGGAAATGGCAGAGAGGGCGTTGTGTGAGGGAGATGATGCCATGTCCTTACTGAGGTGCAGCAGGCACTGTGAGCATGGCTGTCTGCTGGAATTTGGGAGGAATTCTGATCTCTGTTCCCTCTCTCTGATGCCCACAGTGTGCCAGATTCTCCCCAAAGGCGTGGTGGGGGTCCTGGGGCCTTCCTCCAGCCCAGCCTCCAGCTCCATTATCAGCAACATCTGTGGGGAGAAAGAGGTGAGTGGGGAAGTTCTTTGTGATGCTCAGAGCAGACAGCGTGGTTTATCACCCCTCCTCCTAACACACAGACTTTTGAAACTCTTTCCTTTTCCCTTTGCTCCCTCTTTTTGCCTCCCTTTCCCTCCCTGCATCTCCTTTTGCTTCAGCTCCCCTCACACTCCTCTCCATGCGGGGTGCAGACCCCAAACCTTGCCCTGATGTATGCAAACCCCAAAACTCTGCTGTGACATTGTGCACATACTTGGGGAAGCTTTATGTTTACTGCTGTTCCATCCATTCCAACCCCTTTTATTATCTATGTCCAGGCTATGTGCTGGATTTAATATTTTATAAGCCTCGAACCATCCTACACTGCTCTGGCTCTGCACTCGGGAGAAGAAATTGAGTTCTCCTCTCATAGTTCATCCCTTTAAAGGCAGATAACATCTCTCAGCCATTTAGTGGCTCTCTCCGGAGCCCAGCCTTCCAGGAGAGGAGGCTGGGGCTGAGCACTGTAAATAATTTGCATTCACAAATGAGTGCTGGTTGTTTTTCCTGGAGTGTGGAAGAGATGGAAGGGATATTTCAGCCCTGATGCACGGGGCTGCAGCAGAAAGGGGCCCCTGGGGGTGTTTTTTGTGTTTTCTCTTGCTAAATGTCCTGGACATGTCCTCCATCCCAGGAAAGGCAACTCTGCAAGCGTTTTTCCTCTGAAATTCAGATTCATCCCGAGTCTCTGATCTGAGACTCCTGATTTATTTTTTTTCTGCAGAAAGGAGAGGTGAGTGCTGGTGCCCTGCTGAGGTGTTTGGTTCTCTCTGCTGCCCTCCAAGCGATGTAAACCTGCAGGAAATCCCTGGGATTTACATCCCAGGAGCATCAGCTGGGTCAAAGGGGACACAGGGCCCCATGTGGCTACAGCTGCCCCTGAGGGAAAGGGAGCAGCGTCCCCAGACAAGCACCGAGCCCTGGGTGGAGCAGGGGACTCTAAGCACTGATGCTCTGGGGGGATGAACCTGTCCTGTGTTAACCCTCTCATGCCCAAAGAATCCCTTTCCCCTGTCCAGAAAGGGGAGTTGCACTGAGGCAGAGCTCTTGGGAAGCAGAGGAGGACTCTGGGGATGAAGGCAGGGGCTGGGCAGGGCTGTGCCCTGTCACAGAGCATGCAGTGAAGACACAGACTGGTTCTTGATCAGAAAGCTGAAGCTGAAGGGTTATTATTCAAAAATCTCCCTCCCTTTATAGCATGTTTCGCCAACAAGGCAGTGATTAGTCAGAGAAGGACTGACTCTCTTCCCCTTTGGTAAACAACAGGTGAAGAAGAGTGTTATGAGAAAAAACTTGAGAAAGAGTCGTGGCTTATGTAGAAATGTTTACAAAAACAGAGAAGGTGTTTTGAGAAAGGAAAAGCTGTTGAGAGTTTCCCCATGGGAATGCAGCAGGCAAAAGTGAGCAAGCTGGATTCCCTCAGCCCCAGAAAATACTGAGCCCACAGTGCCCAGCTCTGGGAGCTGCTGTGGATTCCTTCCCCCGTGCCTGCATCTCTCCCAGAGTGCCAGGCTGGGTCTGGATCACTCAGGAGTGATCAGGATGCTGCCAGGAGCTGCCCTGTCTGCTCTGCTCACAGGAACTCACCTTTCCCTGCCTGGTGAGGGCTGCGGGCTGGAATCAAGGCAGAGAGCAGCTTATTACTCCTGAATTTCCCCTCTGCTAACCAGCAGCTCCTGCTGTCAATAAAGCAGCCATCACGAGCTGCTAACAGGCTCTCCCAGGAGGAGAGAGGTGGGAGACAGGGGCTGATGGCTTCGGAAGGGCCAATAATGGAGGGAAAGAGGATCTGACACGCTGCTAACAAAGCTGTGGCAGATGTTTCCCTTTCTCTGACTTCTGTTTCTTCCAAAATAATTCACCCGGCAGAGGGAAAACAAGATTGCCTCTCTTTATCTGGCTGAGCTCGCAGTGTCTGGGCTGGATCTGTGTGTCTGCCCAGCCGTTCCATCCACGCCGGTCTGCAGGATGAGCAGCAAAGCTCCCTCAGGGGGAGCCCAAATTCCCCGTGGGGCAGCATCCCGCTCCAGCTCTGCTGGATCACTGACAAACAAGCCCAGCATTGCTGGTTCCAGCCCTGCCTGGCCTCCTGTTGATCAGAAATGCCCAAAGCTTTTGGCTGCTGCAGCTGTTCCTGCTCTGCCCAGCCTCGCCAGCACGGGGTCATCTTGTTCTTGCCTTGGTCTCTGCTAATTAATTACCTGGTGGCACCTCCACAGAGCAGGCAGGGCCCTGCATGATCCCGTGTCCCCGCCTGCCCTCCCCAATGAAGGCCGAGCCCAGCTACAATTAGTGCCCCAGATAATTAGGTTGAACTCACAGGGAAGGTTTCCTGTGCTGTAATCACAGTCCCCGTTGCCTTTTCGCTGAGTGGCTCAGCAAGACTTTTCCTGCTCCACTCCTTCCCGTGGCTTTTCGTTGCTGTGATAATTATTTTCCTCTGCTCCTGCACGAATCCCACCCTCCCCTCTTGACTCCAATGGTGCTTCTGCAGTTTTATTGGGATATTCCACTTTCCACCTGCTGTGCCTTTCACACTGCAGGCCCTTTAGCACAGATTTACTTGTTTTCATTTCTACTTCCCCTTTAATTATATTTTCTTTCCTCCTCCCCACGCTCAGGTTCCTCACTTCAGAGTGGCTCCGGAGGAGTTCCTGAAGCTGCAGCTCCAGAGGTTCACCACCCTCAACCTCCACCCCAGCAACACCGACATCAGCGTGGCCGTGGCAGGAATCCTGAATTTCTTTAACTGCACCACTGCCTGCCTCATCTGTGCCAAAGCTGAATGTGAGTCTTTGCCAGGCTGGGCTTGCCTGCCCCTCTGCTTCATCTCCTTTTGGTTTGGTGCTTGCTGGAGAAGGTCCCAGCTCCTCATGTTCTCTGGTCAGGGCAGCCTTTTCCACCCCAGAGCAGTTTCTTCACCCTGGTGCCCCAGGGAGGTTTTTCAGAGGAGGAAAGGGGATGAGAAGAGATTATCCTGCCTCTGTTTGACCATCTGAAGAGTGTTTTGCTTTCCCAGGTAGGGCTTTGAATAAGAAAAAAAATTAAAAAGGCACAGGCCTGTTTCTGGAGGTTATTTTTAGGCAAGTAAAGCACTTTGAAATATGTCTTGCCCAAAGCCATGTGCAGTTTGTGGCCTAAAAGCAGGATTTGATTAATAGTCAGCACAGTGCACGTCCTCCTGGGCTCTGCAGCCCTACATCTGCTGGTGACTGCGTCTGGATGCTGGACTTTCCACCTCAGCAGGGCCATCTCCATCTCAACAGGGCCATCTCCACCTCAGCAGGGCCATCTCCACCTCAGCAAAGCCATCTCCATCTCAGCAGGGCCACATTCACCTCAGCAGGGCCATCTCCTCATCAGCAGGGCCAGATCCATCTCAGCAGAGCCACATCCAGCTCAGCAGGGCCAGATCCATCCCTCCAGAGCCATGTGCACCTCAGCAGGGCCCATCTCCACCTCAGCAGAGCCATCTCCACCCAACAAGGCCATGTCCACCTCAGCAGAGCCATCTCCACCTCAGCTGGCCCATCTCCCCCCTGACAGGCCCATCTCCCCCCTGACAGGCCCATCTCCCCCCTGACAGGCCCATCTCCCCCCTGACAGGCCCATCTCCCCCCTGACAGGCCCATCTCCACCCTGCCAGGTCCATCTCTACCTCAGCAGGGCCATCTCCACCCTGCCAGGTCCATCTCTACCTCAGCAGGTCCATCTCCACCCCGACAGGTCCATCTCCACCCCGACAGGTCCATCTCCACCCCGACAGGTCCATCTCCACCCCGACAGGTCCATCTCCACCCTGACAGGCCCATCTCCACCCCGACACGTCCATCTCCACCCTGCCAGGTCCATCTCCGTCCCTGCAGTGTTCCTGCTGTTGTCAGGATCAGTCTCTGTGTGTGCCCTGTGCTCTCTGAGGTCACTGTGCAGCAGATTTGGGGTGGCCACACCAGTCCTGCTTGTGCTGTCCCATTCCAGACCCAGCAGCTGTGGGGTTTGCCCGACAAATCAGTCTGGCAGAGGAGCTTTGGAAAGGCAGCTGGGTGCAGGGAGAGCTTTGGGATCGCTGCTCTCTGACTGCACCACATGAAGGAACGCCACCACCATTCCCAGTTAGCCCTGGGAGAACCTCCCAGCAGCAGCTGCTGTGGGAAGATCCCTGCACAGGGACACAAGGAACAGGAGAATCTTTACCTTTCCTTGGTGCTCTCTGTGCCCTGAGGGCTGCAGGCACTGGGCTGAGGTAAGTCACTAAATCACCTTCAGTGAGCAGTGCTCACATTTACCCCAGGAAAGGCCCTCGCTGGAAATGATGCAATTAAAATCATGCAAATGGGTCTCCCACATCACTCCCAGTGCTGGAATTTTTCATTGTCTCACCTTAACCTCAAGCAAGAAGGGAAGCAAAGATAATTAGGTTTTCTCAGCTGCCGTGCAGGAGGCTCAGGGCTCTGCACCCCTGCCCTGCTCCCCACTCCTAGGCCAGGCATCTCCCACTGGGATTAACATGATTAATATGATTATTATTTAGCTGGATCAAACCCTCTTACCTGAAGCAATCCAATTTATTTCGCTGTGGTGCTGCTGGATAACTCAATATTTAAGATGTGCTGAGTTGAGTCCTTCCCAGACCCAGGCAAAGCAGTGGGGCAGGAGCCTTTCATCCAGGCAGCTCTTTGTGCTCAGCAAGGACCTGATCTGAGCCAGGCTTGAAGCCCAACATGCCCTGACTGTAACAGAGCACAGGCAAGGCTTAATTGAGCTTCATGTAGGAGCACAAACCCCGATTTTCCCTCAGAACATGCACTGCTCCTAAGCACAGTCCTTAAACAACTAACTGGAGGCATTTCAGGCTTTTGGAATGTTCCCTTGAGGCAGCTGAGGGGAGCATAAGAGCTGCCTGCTCATCAGCGAGGAAATGCTGTTTTGAGGGATGTTATTATTTAGATCCCAGGAGGGGCAAGCTGGAGCTGCTTTGGTTTAAGTGCGAGGCTGTGTGATGGGACCCCTGGGCCCTACCCTGCCACACTCATCCTGTCACATCCTTCCTCTGGGGACTGGCTGTGATTTCCCCTGGCAGAGGCAGAAAATGACCCTTAAAGCCAAAGAACTTGGGCCAGTCTAAGTGTAATGCTGTGGGGAATGTAAAATGTAATGCCACAAACAGAATGAGATTTGTGTGGCTCGGTTTGGTGGCTAGAATGAATTATCTGACTCAGTTTCTCTGTGATGTTCAAGAATTAGCTGATTTGAGAACAGCTATGGAAGATTTTGTGTTATTCCACAGAAATTTTAACCCAAAAAGGCAAATAGAGGAGTGCATGGACTTTTTAGGAGCTTCTCTGATTGCCAGAGGGGAAGGAATAACACCCAGTGCTTGGGAAGGGTGACCAGGGCACTGAGGTCCAAGGTCTTGTGTACATCCTTGATCTTTTAATTTTTTTTTTTAATTCGAATACCCAGAGAGATGTTCAAAGCAACAGCGTTGGGATGAAAAGCGAGGCTGGATGATGGGAATGTTCTCGTCCCAACCATCCATGCCCAGGGCTGCACCCATCAGCAGCACTGCGGGTCCTCCACCAGCAGGAGCATTGAACAGGGATGTGGCACTCCAGGAGAGCTCCAGCTCCTGCCTTTCCTCCTTCCCAGTTCTCAGCTCTGGTGCTGAGAGCTCGGGAGTGAGGCTGCTCCTGCCAGCTCCGGATGTTTGCATGAGGAACAAAATCAAATAATCAAGGTCAGGACTTGCCACGGGCCAGCCTGAGCCTCTCTCAGAGCTCCCCACGGGAGTGTTCAAGCAGCAGGTGCCTGGTGCAGCCTCTCTGTCGCCACTTTAGTACTTCAAAGGTGCCAGGAGGAGTCTGCAAGCCTTTGCTGGGGTTCACATCCCTCTGAAGTGCCAGTCTGGCGGCAGCAGCAGCAGCGAGAGTCTCACATCCTCTCGGCATCAAACAAAAGGGAATCTCTGCACACAATAGACTTCCCTGCACACAGCAAGAGCAGCTGCAAGCAGGAGGCTTGATGAGGCTACAGGTAGGATCTAACGTGCTGGAAATGGTAATTTCCTCGAGCTGAAGGTGGAGAACAAACGATTCCCTTCTTTTTTTTTTTTTTTTTTTTTTTTTCCCCCGGTTCTACTTCTTCCTCTCTGTGCCTGATGAGCTTTAGAAAATTTTTCCTGGGTTTCACAGCAGCTGGGATGGGCTGCGAGTAAACTTGGTAGTGTCAGGGCTGTAACTTGGAACTTGTCCCCTGCAGATGTGGAATGAGGTGCAAATGAACCTTTCCACATCCTCACGGGTCAAACGGAGGGCTTAGGGAAAATTTACTCTTCACTTGGGTTAGAAGATAAAAGAGGCATTCAGGTGAGGTCCTTGTGTGCTGTAAGCAGGGTGAATTCTCTGCCTGGTGAGGAAGGAAAAGAAGCCAGAAAAGCCCTGGCACAGCTGTTTTTATAACTCCTTGCTGTGTTCTTCCCTGTACCCCGAGAAAAGGTGAGAGGCAAGGGCATTGTCAGGAGCTCAGAGCAAACTCAGAGTGCTTTCAACCTCTCCCTGTGAACGAGAGGCTCCTCACCTTGGATGTGTCCCTTTTCCTGCACTGCTTTGTTCCCTTGTGAAGTGCTGGGAGTCCTCGAGAGCGGAGCTCCAGCGCTGATCCCACCCCGCTGTGTCCCTTCCCTGCCTCCTGACCTGCTGGGGAATGAGTGGATTCGTGCAGTCAAAAATAAGTCAGGTTAAGAGTAAAACTCTGACTTGAGGGTTAATTTGCCTCTCTGCCAGCTGGGATGTGATCCTGCTGATAGTTCTGTTTCTCCAGCTCAGCTTTCCCCCCTCTTTTGGGGTTGTCTTCCTGTGGGGACGGGCTGTGTGGCTGTGCTGTCTGTGTCTGGCTGCTGATTCCATCTGCTGGTCCCTCTGATCAATCAAACTTGGCAGGAGGTTATTTCTTGATGAAGCTCAGCAGCTGGAGAGCAGAGAGGCTCTATCAAAGCTGCTTTCTTGACTAACAAAATCTGCAGCAGGAGTTTTGACATCTTATTAGGCTTCAAGGCAGCTGTGGTGGAAGGAGCCCTTGACGTGCCCATCTTTATTTTTGTCACATTTTTTTAATGTTTTATTTTTGCAGTGACCTCCAACTCTCAGCAGAGCTTCTCATCCCTTTGGAAGAGAGCAGCTCCCCCATCAGAGTGCTCCAAGATCTCCAAAAAAGCTGCACCTTCCTGGGCACTCAATTTGGGAGCTGGAAATGCAAAGGCTGAGGGGGAGGAATAATCCTCCAGTAACCAGAACAATCCTACATACAGCGAGATAATGGAGACCTTGTCTGGACCTTGTATTGAAGGTCTTATCTCTTCCCAAGAGGAATTTGGGGCCACTTCCTTTTCCTGGAGAAGAGCTGGAGTAGCTGCATCACTTCTCCTTCCCTGCTGGACCAAACAATGAGTCCTAAATCCTTTCTTTTTTTTTTTTTTTTTTTTTGTCCTGGGGAACAGCTGGAATAATTCCATCATTTCTCATTCCCAGAAATTGAACCCCAAATCCTTTTCTCCCACTCCCTTTTACTGGGGAACAGCTAGAATAGCTCCATCATTTCTTATTCCCTTCTGGACCCAAAACTGAACCCCAAATCCTTGCCTTCCCACTCCCTTTTTCTGGGGAACAGCTGGAATAACTCCATCATTTCTCATTCCCAGAAACTGAACCCCAAATCCTTTTCTCCCACTCCCTTTTATTGGGGAACAGCTGGAATAACTCCATCATTTCTTATTCCTTGATGGACCAGGCACTGAGCCCCAAATCCTTTCCTTTGCAGTGCACAGACCCAGAATTTCAGGAATGCATCCTGCCGTGGATCACTGTGTTCCATGGGAGAACCAAGCCTCAAATTAAACAGGATCTGTTCTTTTCCTCTCTTTTCTTCAAAGGCCTTTTAAACCTGGAGAAGCTGCTGCGGCAGTTCCTCATTTCCAAGGACACGCTGTCGGTGCGGATGCTGGATGACAGCCGGGATCCCACCCCGCTCCTGAAGGAGATCCGAGATGACAAGACAGCCACCATCATCGTCCACGCCAACGCCTCCATGTCCCACACCATCCTGCAGAAGGTCAGTGTCCAGCCCCTGTCCCTCGGGGTGCAGCTGTTGTGTGATTTTGTGTCTTGGGTTGGAAAGTCTGCTGAGGATGGCAGGAGCCTCCCTTGGAATGGAGAATGTAAACTCCCTTCCTCCAAATTATTATAATTTTGAAATTAAGGGGCTCTCAGCAAAGATGTGGGAATAGGAAGAACAGTTCTTTACTAGGAAAATTAAAATAAAAATGTAGTAGCACAAAATAAAAACACTGACAGGGTCAGAACACAGCCTGACCCCCTGTTGCTCAGGGTGTTGGTGCAGCCCAATCCAGCCCTCCTGCAGTGACAGATGTGGCTCTGGTGGAGCAATGATCCTGTACAAGGCTGGAGTTTCCTCTGAAGCTCCAGTGGGGTGAGATGGGTCCGGGCTCCCTCTGGGAATGCAGAGCAAACAGGCTGGGCTGGGGTTCCAAATCTCAGCTTTGATCCAGGTAGGAATGCTGGGCTCCTCCCCCTGGGTGGAGCATCTCCCCATGGGCTGCTGGAATTGTCTCAGCCCTGCAGTGAGCCTGGCTGGCCCATGGACAGCAGAGATCCCCTGCAGGGAGGGTGGGTGGTGGGAGAGATCAGGAACAGTGCCCCAGCTGGTTTGAACAGCTGGGATAGAACACAAACTGCTGGTTACAAACTGCATTGCACCCCAAACCATCCTGAAAAGTGAAAATTCCCACAGCAGCGCTGGGAATGGGCTCTGCCCAGAGGGGAATTGCCACTGATGGAATTTGCAGGGCTGGATCTGTGCAAGTGAAGGTTTGATTGCTCTGAGGGATGTGTTTGCTCTGCACAAGTGGTGCTGCCATCAGAGAGCTGGGAAGGGCTGCTCAGCTCTCTGAGATGACTCTTGTGCCTCCTTTTTCCCCCTCCCATTATCTGTCTAACTTCTTCCTTCTTTTTATTTTTATTGTCTTATTAACCGAGATTTTATTTTAATCCTGTTTATTTTTAAATGGTCTCTGGCTGCAGTTTCTAGCACTTGTTTTGATAGTCTGCTTCAAAATTGAGCAGTGGCTCCAGATGGAGCAGAGTTTCCCACATCCTGGAGGGAACAAGAGGCACATTCCTGGAGGGAGGCAGGATCCAAGCACTGGGATCCCCCTGGTGCAGGCATTCCACCCTGTCCTGGCTGTTTTATCACAGAATGTGCCATCCAAAGGCCTTGCCTGTGTCACATTTATCCCTAATGACATCCAGCAGGGATGTTTTTATCATTCCTCTCTCCCCACCAAAAGATTTTTATGCTGCCACATGCAATTTTCATTTCTAAACAGAAATTTAGGGGATTTTTTGGGGGGTTGTCTACTCGGGATGGGGGGGTTGTGTGGGTTTTTTTCCCCCTTTTTCCCCTGTTGCTGCCTGGCTGCTGAGGGCTGTCCCCCTCCTCTGTTGCTATAGTGACTTCCCACAGGCTCCCAGCAGCTCTCTCCAGGCACCCACATCTCCCTGCCCAGCTCCAACCTCCTTCTGCCACCGCTGAGAAACGTCAGAAATTTCCAGCATCTCCCAGTAAAACCCAGTTCTTCCAGCTAGAGGACTGTAGGAATGGAGGGTAATAAGTAAAGAGCTCCTGATCTTTAATTAAATAATTAAAGAGCTCCTGATCTCCTGCTAAAGAGCAGTTTCTTGCACCTAGGGAGGATGGAAAGAGTTTTATTGACAGAGGTGGAGCCAGGAATGGTGCTGAGCATCAGGTGAATCCACGTCCTATCCCACAAGGAAAAACGCTCCGTGGGTTTGCTGGGTCTGTCCCAGGAGAGCAGCCCTGCACAGTGAGAGGAATTCACAGCTCCTCATCCCTCACCCTCCACAGATGGGCTGGAGCCACATGGATGATTCCCACATTCCCACATTCCCAGCCTGTCCCGCTGGCAGCTGCCAGGGCCGGGTGAATGGATGGGAGAGGCGCTCCCAGGCGCTGCTTTGCTGCTCACCTTGAGCTTCTGCCCTTGAAACCAAACTCTCTGACCTCAGAGTGGGGCACAGGGACAGCTGGCACTGGCACTGTCCCAGGAAGGGATGAGGAGGGGGAATTGGTGCCAAGTTTTGCTATGGAGGGGGTGAAAATGAGGTTCCTCTGGATTCGGGGGAATCCTTGGAGGAAATGGCTTTGCAGTGCCTGTTGTGCCACCTGAGCAAGGGACAGGGTGACAATGTGCAGCCACAGGGCTGGGCACAGCCAGGCCTGAGCCACTAACAGTGGTGGTGGTTTCAGGTTTGCACAGGAACAGGTGAAAAACGACAGAAAAGGGAGAGGTGCAATCCCAGCTGCCTCTTTCTGTCTTTCCTTCCCTCACTTTCTGTTGTCACAGCTTCCAGGAGGGATAAAACCCCTTTTTTTCCAGGAGGTGCTGCCTTTAGTCCTTCCCTCCTTGCCTCCCATTCCTCTGTGTGGTCTGGACTGCTGGGAAAACCTCTTTGCCAGGGTCTGGAAGCTTGATTTGAGCCCAGCTGTGCTTGGCAGCGGAACAGAGGCTTCCAGGAGCATCTGCAGATTAATGCCCCACTTTCCTGAGCATCTGTTCCCACAACCAGCTCCTTGTGTAGTGAGAATTTTGGGAAAGGGCTTCAGTTATCTGCTCTGTGATCTCTAGAACAGATCATCCCCATGGAAAATTCTGTGTCCTTCTCTCTGCATCCCTGGACAGTTTTGCCCTGTTTTCTTCTCTTTCTGTGGCCAGCACAGCCCTGTCTCAGTTCTGGAGAGCAGGCTGAGATACTGGGTCTCATCCATGCTCATTAATTTGTGGAATTTGAGCCCAAATCTGAACGATAAAACTGGAAAACCACCAGGGGCTTGATTGTCCTTTCCCTTAACTCCCAAGAGCTTTTCCAGCCTTTCTCTGTCACGGTGTTTGTGGTGGGACAAGCCTGGAGCTCTCAGCTGCTCTTTTCCCTCATTATGTCCCAAACCTGGAGCAAAGCAGCATCCTGACACAAAGCAGAAATCCTTATTTTCCTCCAAGACCATCATGGAATTCCTCATCCCAAGGGGTTCTGGAGCTCTCAGGACTGGGGCTGGAGGACCGACCTCACCTTTCCAGTGTCTCTGTGGAGCACTGGGCTCTGTCAGGGGTTCCAAAGCTGTTCTGCTGGGAGTTCAAAAGCTTCTGCTTCCCCCAGGCATCTTCCTTAGAGTTTGTAAGTGGATGGATGCAGCTGCAGGATGCAGAAATCCCTGAATTCCATCTCGGAATCCTGTGGGGAGAGCAGGGAAGCTCCCAGGGCTGTGGAGCTGGGTCATTTCCCTCTGTGCAGGTGCTTTGTCAGGGCTGTCGTGGGCAGGAGACCTCAGGTAGGCTCATTCCTGCTGAAAAATTACTTCCCCAGACTTTAATTTCCCAGGTCCACCCTCCCTTCCTGCAGGGAGAGATAACCCTGAAAAAGCAAAATGTGGCCCTGGCTCTGCCTTGCTGGAGTGGAGATTGGAGATTGTCAGGCTCTGGTTTAATCTCTTTTTTCCTTTCCTTCACAGGCAGCTGAACTGGGGATGGCATCTGCCTATTACACCTATATCTTCACTAATCTGGTAAGGAGTTTCTCCTAGCTTTTCCTGGAGTCATTTTAATGGGAGCTGATCCCCCTGACCCATGGGCAGAGCCACGTGGGCTGGGCAGGGAGGGAGGCAGGGATGTCACCTGCTGCCTAAAATCACAAAGCAAAAACCTTTCCAAACAAATAACCAAGAACAGCAATTCCAAAAGTGGTTTTGTAACAAAAGCTTGCTGTGCACACACGTGGTATTGGATTTCTACAGTTTTTATCAGGTTAATTAATTAGTTCATCTAACAGGTACATCCAACAAGAGACCAGTTGCCCCAGCAACCCAGCCTCGGGTCTGCCCCTTGGAGTTGTTTGATGTCTTGTTACATCTCTAAAATTCTGCTGCCAAACAAGATGTCCTCGTTAGAAATTATTTTTTAAAATCAAGCTAACCAGAATTTCATGAGTGTGTTAGGAAGGGCTGGCTTATTGTTCTAAAACGTGAGAAAGGGCAGGAAAATTACTGGAAACAAAACCATGAGGCTATGTGAAAAAAATAGGTTACATGAAAAAATAAGCTACGTGAAAAATATATTAAAAATATATATAAAAATAGAAATATAAAAACATTAAAAATATATTAAAAAGCTACATGAAAAACGTATTAAAAGCTAAAAAAATTTCAGGCATCATACCTGCAAAGCTGGGAAGGTTTTTGGGAGGTGGAAAATGGTTGGTGCAGCATCCAAAGGCAGGAATTGTGGATATTGTGACAGGAGCTGGTGCAGTGAGATGTGCAGGTCTTTGGGAAGCTCCAGATTTTCCTGACTGTCCTGACTGTCCTGACTGTCCTGACTGTCCTGACTGTCCTCATTGTCCTCATTGTCCTGATTGTCCTGATTGTCCTGATTGTCCTGATTGTCCTGGTTTTCCTGGTTTTCCTGGTTTTCCTGGTTTTCCTGATTTTCCTGGTTTTCCTGGTTTTCCTGGTTTTCCTGATCTCTGGGGGTTATGCTGATGTTGTCACCCTCCCCAGAGCCCATTCCCTGTGTTGGAAAAGGCCAGGGATGAGCACCTGGAAGCCATTCCCTGTGCCCTCCTCCTGCGCTGCTCCCTGAGACAAGGAAGGATGATATCCCATAAATGTTGAGGGGATATCTCCAGCGTGGTGGTTTGGTTTTATGGCCACAAATAACATTAATGGGGGCATCCTGTGGTTAAACCCTCAGTGCTGTGCTGAACAAGGAGTGATGGGTTGAGGCAGCAGGGGGGGAAATCCAAAATAAACATCAGAGAAACTTCTCCTGCTGCAGCTCCGGGGTGTGAAGGAGGTGCCAGCAGGAGAGCAGGGACCCGGCTGTCGGTGCTGCTGTGGGGCTGATGGAAACCTGGGGGATTCAGTGGAGGTGCCTCCCAGCCCAAGTGATTATCCTGCTCTCTAATTTCTATTAATATTGCTGGCAGGGAAGCCGGGAGCTGAATCACGCTTTGTGTTTGGGTGGCAGACAGACGGGAAGGGACGGAGCCAAACGTGTGGGCTGGAGCTGGAGTGGAGAGGAGCAGGGGAAGGAGGGAAATGGAGGGGTTGGGAGCAGTTGGGGCACAGAGTGGAGAAGGGAGAAGGGGAAGGAGGTGAGAGAGGGAAATGCAAGTGTGGGAATGGGGGGTCAGTCAGGATGGATGGAGATGAGAGATCTCTGGAGTCAGGGCTGGATTTGGAGCGTGCAGTTCATTGCACAGGGCGTGGGTGAAGGGGCCCTGCCACGAACTGCCAGACACAGCTCAGAGCAGAGAGAGAGTGAGGAGAGAGTGAAGAGAAGGAGCAAGAGAGAGCGAAGTTCCCATTACAATCCATTAAATCTTCTATCCTGAATATTCTAATTGACACCAACCAATCCAGTACAAGATACAAATCCTACAGCATTTACACACAGCCTATAAGAATCACTACATTCCCATCCTGTGTTATATTTTAAACCCTAAAAACGACTCTTGGGACCCCTCCTGCCGAGCCAGCAGGGTCTGCTCTGACCCTTGGGCTCTCGGTAAGGAGAAGGGCATTGTTTAATTAATTAATTTAATTGTTTAACCTTCAGCCAGCCATACCATTGTTTTCCAGTTGTTCAGTGACCAAAGCTCGGCATCTCAGACATCCAAACTTGCCTTCAACTCTATTTCACTGATAGGTTTCATATTCTCTAAAAATAAGCAGTCGAATTTATAAGGTTTTCCTGTTTCATCCTCCCCAACATGCAAGGGATGGAAAAGACCACAAGGCTCCTGGCTGGACAGCATGTGGGTTCCTGCTCAGTGTTCAATCCATAGGTCAGTCCAGCCACATAAATTTCTCTGATCCTGTTCATGCCCATGGAATGGGCAGGAGAGCAGAGGAAGGGCTGTTCCTGCAGGGCTCAGGCAGGGATGGAGCCTGGGGGCTGTGATTTGTGTCCCAAGCCACAGAGGGACAACCCCATCCCCACCAGCTCTGCCCACCATGCCAAACCCATTCCCACTCCCAGGAAACATTCCCAGTGCTCCCAACAGCTGCTCCTCTTCCACCTGCCCTCCCCAGCCCATCCCCAGCCCCACAGAGCAGGGCTGTGCACACAGGGAGGGATTTCCATCAGCAGCTCAGCCGAGCCTGCTCGTGGATGCTGCTCAGACAACAGAAACAACCCTAAAAATGAAGCTCCCACCCCAGTCCTGAGCACGGGTGTGATTAAGCATTTGCTGGAGGTGAAATTTGCCTTTCAAACCCATTCATCTCCTGGAATGCAGCTGTGGCAGGTGAGAAAGAAATGAGTTTTGTTACCATTCACTCTCTCAGGGTATTAATCTGTTTATCCACGTTGTTTCACTGTTTTGTCCAAAAGCTCAGCCCTCAGCAGAACTAACTGGATTTTTGGCAGGGATCATTATGGAAAGGTGACATCAGACAAAACCTGGGCAGATGGAAGAGATGTTTAAGGAAATTAGTAATATTTAAATGGGGATTGGAGATGGGAGTGAGCAATTTAGGCTCATAAATCTGGAGGGATTATCAAGCTCCTAATGAACCCTCTGAGGTTCTGCAATCACAGCCTAATAGAAAAGATAAAATCACACTGAACTACTGTGGAGGGGAGCAAGCAAAAAGATGGCTTAAATGGAGAGAGAACCCATCAGAAAAGGGAATAGAGAGTCTGTAGGGCACCGAGCCACTTGGAGATGGAAAAATATCTCAGGCAGAAAAGAAAAAAAGAGGAGAAAATAGGATAAAATGCTGAATTAAACACCTGCCCTGCAGCTCTAGAGGGGAGTTCTGTTTCTGTCTTTTAGCATTAATTTTATTTAATAAGCACATCCCAGCCGACAGCTCGTGGTGTGGTGCAGCTCTGCTCTCCCTGAGTGTTAGGGGAGGGAATTCTCTGCGTGCTGGGGCACAGGAGGGAATTTTTGGGGTCATGGCCCCTCTGTCCCAGCCTGGTGGCTGCAGGGAGCGGCACCAGTGCTCTCCCAACTGGAGCAGGTGAGGAGGAACCCTCAGCCCCTGATGTATTTCCATGGGAGCCGAGGTGAAAATGTAAATGTAAAAATATCCACAGGCTCCTTTGCTGCGTGCAAATTCATTATCAGCCTCCTTCAGCCAGCTCCAGGGACCCGTTCTTGTCGGCAGCAGCAACCTGGCAAAATTTCCAGGAGTTCTAATGGAACTCTCAGGTCTGGTGCATTTGTCTTCCCCACATCCATCAGCTGCAATTGGGGCACTCCTGGCAGCCCTCCTGTCCTCCATCCCCTGCCCAAAAAAAAGATAAAATCCCCATCCAACCCAAGCTTCTCCCTGGCATCTCCACATGGTGATGAATCCCTCGCTCTGGGGTTTTTGGGAGGGATGAAATTCCCTGAGGAGGTTGCTGGGATGATCTCAGAGCTGTTCATCATCCCTTCCCTTCCCCCTGGCAGGGCTGGCTGGGTCTCCACAGAGCTCACGGCCATGTGAGGGGGCAATGGTGTGCAGAACAATAATAATAATAATAATAATAATAATAATAATAATAATAATAATAATAATAATAATAATACTGCTGCACAAATAGACCGTTGCAAGCAGACTGCTGTGCATTGAAGAAAATGTTCCTTCCAGCACTGGAAATCCCTGAAATCAGCAGCACAGAGTAGGAGGGGTATTGGATGCTTCCAAAACCCCACGCTACAATTAATTCTTTTAGCTTGTTAATTCTGTGTAGCTTGTTGGGTTTTGTCTTTTTATTTTTTTCCCCTCTCTATTTAGTTTGTCTTTTTGGATTTTTTTTTATTTTTTAAATAACGTCCAGACCTCAGGCTGGGTTTAAATTTCAAAATATTTGTCAAGGCGATTAGATGGGAATAATTGAAACAATTAAAATTATTAATTTTATTAAAGGGGAAGGTGTAAAGGAGGTTTCCCAGTGCCTTAAGTCAGGCAGAGCAATTCACTGGGTGCAGTTTTGTTCCCTGACAAAATTGTGTGCAGGTGTTGGTGCTGATAAAACAGCTGCCGTGTTCAACTCCCACAGCCCGGATAAATCAGTGCAGGTTTGGGGATTTTTTGCCTTGTTTCCTGCTTTCTCTTCTTTGTTTGGTGATTTATAAAAAGGTCTTCACACAGGACGAGGCTTTCAAAGCTGAATTGTCAGCCTGGAACTGGAGCTGGAGGGGAAATTGGTGTCCAAATCCCCCAGAGTGTCACAGGTTTCTGCTGTACCTGTCAAGGGGTGACATCCCTTGGGAGGAAGGGATGATGTCAAACCAAGCAGAGCGACAGGGAAATACAGATTAGGCTTTGACCAGGGCTTAGGTTTTGTGAAATTACCTTTTATAGTGAAATAATCTTTTTCACCATGAGCTCTAGCACAGGTAGGCTTTGCCCTTAGGTTTTGTGAAATTATCTTTTTTTGGTGAAATAATCTTCTTTTTGCCGTGAGCTCCAGCACAGGTAGGCTTTGCCCTTAGGTTTTGTGAAATTGCCTTTTCTTGGTAAAATAATCTTCTGTTTCACCATGAGCTCCAGCACAGATAGGCTTTGACCAGGGCTTAATTTTGTGAAATTATCTTGTTTTGGTAAAATAATCTTCTGTTTCACCATGAGCTCCAGCACAGATAGGCTTTGACCTTTGATTTTGTGAAATTATCTTTTTTTGGTAAAATAATCTTCTTTTTTGCCATGAGTTCCAGCAGAAATAGGCTTTGACCTTAGGTTTTGTGAAAATACTTTTTTTTGGTGAAATAATCTTCTTTTTTGCTGTAAGCTCCTGCACAGATAGGCTTTGACCTTAGGTTTTGTGAAATTACCTTTTCTTGGTAAAATAATCTTCTGTTTCACCATGAGCTCCAGCACAGATAGGCTTTGACCAGGGCTTAATTTTGTGAAATTATCTTTTTTTGGTGAAATAATCTTCTTTTTCGCCATGAGCTCCAGCACAAGTAGGCTTTGACCTTAGATTTTGTGAAATTATCTTTTTTTGGTAAAATAATCTTCTTTTTCGCCATGAGCTCCAGCACAGGTAGGCTTTGCCCTTAGGTTTTGTGAAATTACCTTTTTGGGGGGAAATAATGTCCTTTTCTGCTGTGAGTTCCAGCACAGGTAGGCTTTGACCAGGGCTTGGGTTTTGTGAAATTACCTTTTTTAGTGAAATAATCTTCTTTTTTGCTGTGGGCTCCAGCACAGGTAGGCTTTGACCTTAGATTTTGTGAAATTCCCATTTTTTGGTGAAATAACCTTCTGAGCTCCAGCACAGGTAGGCTTTCACCTTAGGTTTTATGACATTCCCTTTTTTTTGTGAAATAACCTTCTGAGCTCCAGCACAGACCGTGGTGTTTGACCTTTCTGCTGCCAGGGGCACCTCCCTGTCCCCTGCCCAGGTGAGGCTGGCAGAGTCTCTCGTTACCCTGTGACAAATCTCCCCTCCCAGCCCAGCCAGCCCTCCTGGTTCCCAGCAGCTGATCCGGAGTGTTCTGGAGAGCCCCGATCGTTGCTGGGATTTATGGATCCCATATTTGCAGTGGCATGTGGTAGCAGGGCAAACAAATCAGGTTTCTGCAAGGCTGCCAAAGCAATTTCTCCTCGTTCTTGTTAGCATGAGGGAAGGAGGATTTAGACAAAGCACTGACTGTGCCTCCCTGCCTTTTGCTGCCTGAGTCTTCTTTACTTTCTGACCAGATCCTTGTGCTTGATGCCCAATTTTTGGGTAAATCATTTTCTCAGAGATACCCCAGCCCCTCTGAGGTGAGGGTAAATCTCTCTCTTTCCACCCCTTTTTTTGCAGGAGCTCCCTTTTTTCAGGTCCCAACATTTAGCACTTGACCTCTTTGTGGATTTGTCTCCCTCCAAATCTCAGGCTGCCTGCAGAGAAGTTGAAGTTTGGGCAGTGTATTTTCCTGAAAGTGCTCTTGTGGAAGAACAACCTCCAAAATTTAACAGCTGGCCTTGCATGAGGAAGTTCAAGACCCATAGGGCACATTGATGCTTTTTTTGGAAGAAAAACCCAGTTACAGATATAAATATGGTTCTTCTAAATTGTCCCTGAGCTCACTGAGGTCACAGCTTCACTTTTCCTACCTGAATGACCAACTAGCATTACCTTGAGTAGATCTACTCCATGCACTTACCTACTCAAATTGTTGCTGTGATGACTTTTTTCCGCTTTTTTTTCCCTCCTAGAGAAATTGATTTTTACATCTGGCCCATTAGAAACTTATTGGCTCTGTGGATAGTTTATAAATAAATGGAGCCTTTCAGGAAAAGCATAGAAAGCACTTAACATAATATCGTCCACTTGAGTAAACAAATAAATGTGTTCTGAGCGGAGCTTTGGGGTGATTTACAGGCTTGGCAGCTCGGCTCTGAGGGCAGCAGGATCCAGAGATGAAAAGGAAGGGATTTTCTCCACCTCTAACTGAGGAGATTTGGTGATTTTGTGGAGGAAAATTGGCCACTGGGGCTGTGGGGTGAAGTGAGCACTGCAGGGTCAGGCTCCTTTTGGGTTCAGTGTTTTACTTCTACTTTCCATGACCTGGGGAGAGGCCCCCTGGAGTTCTGCTTGTCCAAAGAAGCTGCTCTGGGATCCTAATTAACCCTAAAATGGTGAATAATGACACAGCCCAGTGATGTCACCAGAGCTGTGCTGAGCTGGCACTGCAGGTTTGGCTCTTGCACAAAAGCTGCCAAGAAATCTCAGGATGGACGTTGCACTCTGGGTTTGGAGAGCTTTTCTAAGCACCAAACAGCTCTGGACAAGGAGGCTTTGCCAGAGTAAAGGTTTAATAGAGAAATGGAAGCTTTGGCCCGGTGTTCTTTCCCATCCCACATAAAAAAGGAGAAGGAACAGCACAGAGTGTGCTGGGGCTGGTGTAAATCAGCTTTTGGTGCTGTCAGAGGGGCCGGAGGGGAGCGAGGTCAGCGCAGTCTCTGCTGAGTTTACAGCAGGGAGTTTCTCCTGCTGAGCTCGGTGTTTTGGGAGGGCGTTTCAGAGGCTGTTAATCAGCAGATCCAAAAATCCAATAAAGCCCTTGCAGTGATTAGGAGTGGAAGATAAAGCTGTGTGTGTGTGTGCAAGGGAGAGAGGAGGGATGGGATGGGCATCTTGCTGTTGGTGCAGCCCGAATGGAGCAAACCCTGCTCCTTCCAGAGGCTGGGGTGAGGTCAGGCAGGGTGTGGGAAGGTCCTGGCAGTGAAAGGAGCCCCTCTTCAGGCTCCTCCAGCCTGCAGGCACTGCTCACTGCCTCCCTGCTGCCCAGGCACTCCGGGTTATTAAAAACGAGATAAGGATCCAGGTCCTGCACACACACCCGGGCTGCAGAACAGGATCAGCGGCAAAATCGATGCTGCTGGAAGGAGCTCAGGAGCTGCTGCAGTGCTGAGCAGCTCAGTGGCTGCTGCAGGGGGAAAAATCACCTGGAGCCACTCTCCAGAGGGACATCCCAGCATGGCAGGGCAGGGGAGGTGGCTCCACACTTTAAAATAGCTTTTTTTGCCAGGCAGGCTGCTGTGACAGGGATAATTTCCTGCTGGGCTGGCTCTTTCCGTGCTGAAATCTCCAGCCAATCTTCTTGTGGTGGGGGAAGAACTGGCCATAATTTCTGGGATTTCCTTCAGCCTGGGAGTTGCTTGCTTAGCTGCAGGTTTGGGATGAAGCCTCATTAGTGAGATGCTGATAGATGAGTGCTGGCTGTGATATTTTGCAGTGTAAGGAAGGTTTTTAACCCACAGCTCTTTTGGGCTGCTCAGCCTGGAGAAGAGAGGCTTTGGAGAGACTTCCAGCACCTTCCAGTGCCTAAATGTGACCTGCAAGAGGGCTGGAGAGGGATTTTTACAATGTCGTGGGTGATAGGGAAAGGGGAAGTGGTTTTAAGGTGAAGAAATCCCTCCCTGTGTGCACAGCCCTGCTCTGTGAGGCTGGGGATGGGTTGGGGAGGGCAGATGGAAGAGAAGCAGCTGTTGGGAGCACTGGGAATGTTTCCTGGGAGTGGGAATGGCTGGGTTTGGCATGGTGGGCAGAGCTGGTGGGGATGGCGTTGTCAACAGCTCTGTCAGTGACAGATTTAGATGGGATATTGGGCAGGAATTGTTCCCTGTGAGGATGGGGAGGCCCTGGCACAGAGTTCCAGAGAAGCTGTGGCTGCCCCTGGATCCCTGGAAGTGTCCAAGGCCAGGCTGAATGTGGCTTGGAGCAGCCTGGGATGGTGGAATGAGATGCTTCTTAATGTCCCTTCCAACCCAGACCATCCCATGATCCTGTGTGTCTCACAGCCGTGCTGCCAGGTATAAACTCTTGCTGCTTTTCACTCTGCACCTCAGTTTCCTCCTCTGTATTCCAGTCATCATAACTCCAATTTTCCCTGGGGCAAGGCAGCTGGGATTTCCCACAGTGACCCAGTGCCAGTGTGAGGGGCAGCGTTGTCACTTCTGGGGTGTCCAGAGTGACACGGGCAGGAGGGACAATTTAAAAAAAAAAGTTTAAAAAAAGATTGGATGTGGCCCTTGTGCCATGGTTTGGTTGAGGTGTCAGGACTGGGTTGGACTCGATGATCTTGGAGGTCCTTTCCAACCTGGTGATTCTGGGATTCTGTGAATTCCCTCCCAAACTCACGGGTGCTGCAGGAGCAGCTGAGGTGGGATAGGGTCTGTGGGTGCAGAATCCTGGTTGGGATCAGCTGATCCTCCATCCAGACCTGCAGTAACACTCCTGTTCCCAATGGCTTTATGTCCCTGATGGAACAGGAGCTGTATCCTGCAGATCTCATAACTCACACCCAGCCACGCCAGAAAATCCAATCTCACAGCTTTAGGATCACAGAGCTCTGCTCTGTGGCTTTTATCAGCCAGGTCCTCGCTGTGACCTCACTGCTGGGGTCACTCCACGGGGTTTATCAAGTGAGAGAGTGCAGGTTGAGCGCTGCAGAACGCCGGGGAGTGACTTCATCCTCTAATAACTCCTCCAGCGCCGTCTCCCAGGGAACCCCGTGGAATTCAATTAGCTAATGTGTGCCTGGCGCTGGGAAAATATAGCATGCCACGGAATTGCTAAGTGTTGTTATTTAACAGCACACATGCCGTGGTTGCAGCCCTGTAGTAGCAGTCAGAAAATCTACACCGTAATTGCCTGCTGGTGCCTGCTGCTGAATTTGCTGTGATCAGAGCAAGGCCTGGGGAGTTTTATTTTCTGTGAAATAGTTCATTAATTTTGGCTGCAGATCCTCCGGGTCTAATTTTTTTTTTAACCGAGCTTTCTTGTAACAGGATATTGACGTGTGGTGGGTGTTTTAAAAAAACACAGAGTGGAAAGAGGGGGGAAAAGGAATTCAGGCAGGTAGGATTTGTGTCCCTGAAATTCACCTTGGCGTGATTCCTGGTGGTCTTCTCCGTGCCTCATGTTGGATTGAGATTGAGGGCCAAGTTTGGGGCAATTATTGCAATTCCTCCAAGGTAGGGAGAGGGATAAAAAACCCAGTGGAATGGGAGGAAATGAGGGAGCTGCTGTTTGCACCCATCCTTTTGATGGCGTTTTGTGGTTACAAAGCTGTGTTTGCACAGGTGGAAGAGGCTTGGACTCCTCTCTCAAAGAGGATGTCAGAGTTATTTTCCTAATGGCTCTTTGCTGTTATTGCATTGAGGATCTTGTATCCTGCAAAAGCTCCAGCCAGCACTGAGGATGAGGGAGAGTAACTCCAGGAGGAGAAAAAGGCAGATGGGAAAAGAGTTTTGTGTAGGAATCAACTTCACTGCATCTCAGAGAGAAATCCTTGACTCTCCACCCGAAAATACCCCTGAGATCAGGGGTTTCCACTCCTTGTCCTGCCTGTGGTTGCATTTGCAGCATGAGAGGCAGGACGGGTGGGAAATCAGCTGAGAGGTGCAGGTCTGGAATGGCAAACGAGGTTTTGTTTGCAAAACGTGGGTTTGGAAATGTCAAGCGTGGCGAATGACTGTGTAAAAAGGAAAACTAAAAACCTAAAAAAAAAGGAAAAAAAAGGGGCAGAAGCTGAGCTGGCAGCTCTGGGAGTATCAGGATGCTCTCACCCCTTTGCCCTCAGCAGCAAAGCCTGACCTTACCAAATCTCTCTTATCCCACTGCAAATGAAGTGTGTCCCCCCAGGGTGGTTTATCTCCATCTCATTGCATCGGCAGCTCACGGCTCATTTCCCCCTGACCCGGCTCTGCTGGCTGCTCTTGTGCTCATCTCATGGAAAGACATTTAATGGCCAAGGCTTGGAGCTGGAGCAGAGGGAAGGGACAGGGAGCAGTGGGTGGAAGGGGTCGGGTACAGGCCATGCCACCAACCCCTGTGTGTCACAGCTTTATGGACGTGACAGCCACAGAAATGGGGTTTTCTGCAGCTGGAGGCTTGCCTGGAAAAAAAAAAAATGGATATGGAGAGGGTTGGCTGTAGGAAAAGACCAAAGCTTGCACAAAGTGGTGATGGGAGCTGGGCAAAGCTGCTGGTAATGTTTGAACCAGAGCAAATTGTTGGCTCTGGAGCCTGTCAGGGTCTGGCTGTGGTTGTTTTGTAATGAATTTGAGCACAGAAATTGCACAGGATTTTTGTTTCTTAAAGTTGAATTTTTTTGGTTTGGGTTTTGTTGTTGTTGTTGTTGTTGTTTGGTTTTGTTTTTGTGGTTTTTTTGTGGCCCAAGAGTAAAAATTCTTAAACTGAGGAAATCAATGAAAAATGATTCATTCCCTGAATTTACCCATGGAAAGTGGGAAAAGATCCCTTCAGGGGCTGGTTCTGACCATGGCACAGCAGGACCTGCGGGTTCAGCCCTGTGGCTGTGCCTGCCTGGGGTGAACCTCACCCCTGCCTCAGTTTCCCCACATGAAGTGAGACCACTTCATTCCCTCGCCCGGTAATTGCTTATTGAAAGATCAGAGCGTAACAAAACCTCCAACTTCAAAAGCTTGGAAGTGTTTTCAGGGGAGAAAAGTCACAATAAATAAATAAATAACCGCCTGACTTCGCTGCCCTGAGGCTGGGGCAGGCTGGCACAAGACAAAACCTTGAATTTTGTAGCAGTTCCTGTACAAAACATCATTTTCCTCCTGGATATCCCAGAGCCAGGAGGGCAGTGGGGCAGCTGTTTGCCTGGTGCCCTGCACGATTCACCCCGAGGCTCTGGCTGCGGGGAGAGAGGATTTTACAGGGCTTGAGCAATCCCTCCTGCTGCTCTGCCTGCAGCCAGCATCTCCTCAGGCCCAGCTCCTCATTAGCCATCTGCCCTGCTTGCTGGGGCTGACAGGATGCCGTGGGTGAATGGATCACCTGTCAGCCAGGCAGGGGGATGATATCATTCAAATGAATCAATAGTTCACAGGCAATTTCACATTACCCAACGTTAGCCTGGCGGCGTGTCCAAAATGTGCTTCATCCTGGGTTTGATCACATTCCCGTGGGTCTTGGCCGGCCTGGAAGAGTCTTGTAAGTCCCACGTTTGGGAGATTTACAGGAATTGCTCCTGCGTGCCCAGCAAAGATAAAAAGTGGCTCGACTTGCTGGAATCTCATCCCCCAGGGAGCCCAGGACAGCTGGATCCGTGCTGGGCATCCAGCAGTTGCTGGAACTGTCACTCCCACCTTCTCACTCCACTTCAGCAATTAGCAGAAGAGAAATTAGTGAGGAAAATGCCATTATTCCCTGCTAATAGGACAAGGAGGGCTGGACTCTTCCCCAGGCTTTGTTGTGTGGCTGTTTCTGTGGATGTGAGGAGCAAAACTGAGCCCTCTGTTTTTACTTGAATTTTTTTTATGTAGTTGTTTTTATACTTCTTATTGCTTGCAGAAATGCAAGAGGAGGCTCCCAACTCCAAAACCCACAGTGAAGTCACCCTCCAAGCTCCCCAGGGCATTAGGGTGGCATCTCCTGGTACCTGGCAGCAGAAAGGAGCAGTGCAGGATTGGGGTTTTTTTAGGGTTAGGTAGAATTTGATTCCTCCTCCTGTGGGAAAGAACTGATTTAATTTAAGAGTTGAAACTTGGTGTCACCAAATTGGATGTGGTGATAGAGCAGCTTCACTCAGCATGTCAGTGACACCCTCTTTGAAGGGTTTTTTTGGGTTTTTTTGGTGAAATTTGGCCAATAAAGTGCTGGACTTTGGTGAAATCTTCCTTAAATCCTGAGGTGAGCAGCGCCCTGAGTCAAACCCTGGTTAAAACCCAGGCTCTCCCTTTAGCTGGGTGGGTTTCACACCCAGGATCTCCCAGCTCCCAATCCCTTTGAGGGCACTGAGTGGGTTTGAAGCTTTCCTTGCCTGTTTTCCCCTCTAATCCCATTTTATGTTTTGGCTGCTGTAGGAATTTTCCCTCCAGCGCCTGGACAGCCTGCTGGACGACCGAGTCAACATCCTGGGATTCTCTATTTTCAACCAGTCCCACGCCTTCTTCCAAGAGTTTGTGCAGAGCCTCAACCAGTCCTGGCAGGAGAATTGTGACCACGCTCCTTTCACTGGGCCAGCAGTAAGTAAAGTCCATTCCCATCTCCCAGAACCTCCCTGAGCTGGGAGCTGTGATAAACCATGGAAAAACCTTGTGGGAAGAGCTTCAGGATGGTCCTGAGCAATGCAGAGGTAGAAACTCTGGGCTCAAATAATTTTTTTTGAAAGTTATTTAAATTATTAAGTAATTTAATAATTTAATCCTATTTAATCTTGTGCTAAAGGGCTCAGGGATATCCCCAGGCTGCTGTTGTAGCTCAGATTGGATTTTGTGGGGAAATGCTGGTCCAGGAATAGGAAGTGCCAGAGCAGAACATTTTTATTAAATAGGTAGGAGAGGACTCGAGCTGTCAGTCTGTGATTTACAGAGGAGTCTCCTGATGTGGAAAATACCAAAGTGACCCTGAAAGTCAGAGCTGCCTAAAGCTGCCTAAAGGACCTTGGGGTGCAGAGCTTAGCAGAGCTTCTCTGAGCTGGACTGGGAGCACAGCTCTAAATTCAAGCCTAATCTTGATTTGATTGTATTTCTCTGTGGGTGTAGGGGATGATGCAGCTCTGATTTGTTTTTTCCCTCGTGATGTTTATCCCTGTGTGTTTAAACTCTAAGAAAATGGCTGGTGGAGGGGGGATTGTGGCTGCAGATGGCACAGGAGGGGCTGGGCCAGGCAGATGTGGGGGGCTGAGCTGTGCCCTGTGCTCCAGCATCTCCCTGAGGTGTGTGCACATCAGGGTTCCCCAGGGATTCTCCACAACTGGGAGAGTCTGCAAAGCAGATTTGCCACATCAGAGCTGCAGCTGTGCAGGGGAGAGAGAGGAAAATATCGTCAGCTGAACCCTTTGCACGGATTTTAATGAACTCAGAGCCCCCTTGATGAGCTGAGCTGCTGAAAACCTCCTTATTGTCACCACAAAGGGATCCTTAAGAGACAAAATAAGGAGATTTTTGCCCTTTGTGTCCACATCCTTTGGCTTGACTTGATCTCGTGTGCCTGGGACCGTCCTGCTCTCCCTCCCACCCAGAGGCAGCATAATCAGCTTGCCCTGCTCAGTCCCTGTGGGATTTCTCCCAGGAAAATTCCTTTTTGGATTGCAGGGCTTGTTGAGAGGCATTAAAAACAAATTTCCTCCTCCTAGTACAAACAGGAGCCAGCAGGAGCCAGCAGCAGGTGCGACGGGGAAATGAAAATTCTCATTTTAGGTTCTTACCCTGCCTTGTCTTGAGCATCCAGCAAAACCTTGTAGGTGGGAGGATGTGAGATGTTGATGCCTGGGGGAGCTGGAATTCTTCATGATGCCACAGGTGATGGGAAAAGGATTTGAGGGTTGGGAAGTCACAGAGAAGAGGTGAAATATTCCCAAGCAGAGTTTTTTTTTTTGTCTGTGAGGTGAATCCAGGACTTTCCTGCCTCTGCTGTTGGAAATCTGGCAGGGAGCACCTCTCTGTGTTGGAAATTCCCCTTGCAGCCCTGGGAAGGAGTTCTCCTATGGGATAACTCATCCTAAAGAGAGAAAAGGAAGCTCAACAGCTGGAAGTGACAGGAGGGAGGTTTCCTGTGAGCTGCAAAAATCCCAGGGCATTTTTGGTGGAGCTGAGGAAGCATCTGACAAAGG
Source organism: Acrocephalus scirpaceus scirpaceus (assembly GCA_910950805.1). Taxonomy (NCBI): domain Eukaryota; kingdom Metazoa; phylum Chordata; class Aves; order Passeriformes; family Sylviidae; genus Acrocephalus; species Acrocephalus scirpaceus. Next base: position 2,874,931 of record OU383793.1, read on the forward strand.
AGGAGGGAGCTGCCTGCTCTAATGCCATTCTCATTAATCACATTGCAAAGAAAGGAAATCAGAGAAAATCATTCAAATTACAGATGGCTAGATTTGGTAATTAGAATTTAGGCTAAAACAGATGTTTGTAATTAAGTGTTTATGTCATTGAATAAAATCCAGATTGCAAAGTCTATTTCGCAGGGTTTTAATGGTTTTAATTCCCCGTGTTGGGTTTGGGGGCAAAGATACAACTGATAATGTTTTAGGGAGGGAAGAAAAACCCCACATGGCAAAACCCAGAGTAGCCAAACCTGTTCATGTTTGAGTGTCAGGAATTGTCAGGAATTTGGCTCTGGGGATTGAGGGAAGTCCCCCAAGCTCCGTGGATTTTCCATGGAGTTCTGGTGTTGCAGAGGGGCACAAAACCAACAGGGCTCTGCACAAATCAGTGCAGGAGAGAGGGAGAGAATCAATTTGTTAGCAGACAAATTGGCTCATTTGTGACAGAGGGACAAAGCTGGGGTTTAAAATGAGAATACAGAAGTAGTGAGAGGTTTTTATAGGTGACATGTGGAAAGCTGAGGAACGTCCAGGAGGGCAGTGACAGATCCCTCTGGCTGGATCTGCCTGGAGGACATTCCAAAAGTCTCTTTTCACTCCTTTGCTGAAGGTTATGACCTCAAAACTTTGTGCTTTACATCTGTTCCACGCAAACTCAGGCTGCAGGGAATGGATTCCTATTCCATGCCACGAGGGATTCATCCTGTGCATCTCCACATCCTCCCCAGTACTTAAATTGCTTGAAATCATAAAGGGTGCTGGCAGAAATCCTAATGAATTTCCCAGAGTTGAGGAGTAAAACATTCCAATCAATAATGTCAAATGCTTCACTGAGATCTACAAGTCTCTTGCTCACCAGCTAATAAGGGATTAACTGCTCAGGGAAAATGGAAATGGAAACCCAGCAGGAGAAAATGAAAAATGCTGGGCCAATGTTCTGATTTGGTAGGAAATGGGGAAAACTCTGGGGTTGTGGGGGCTGTGTTTGGTCTCATAACAGTTTCATTTGTCCATCTGATGTTCATATGGTTCCTGATTCAGCAAAGGAGTTGTTAATTGGGTGTGATATCCTGTAACCTGAACGGGATGAAGTCCATAATTAAAATTAATGCATGGAAAGAGCTTCATGGAACAGGGGCTGAGAACAGGGCAGGCTGGAGAAGCCCTGTTAGGGAAAGAATTTGTATTAAAGGGATAAAAATGTGGGGAGAAGGATTTATCAGCTTCTTTAAGAATCTCTGGGAAAAGTTTTCCAGGAGGGAATGTTTAGGTCAGCCTTAGCAGGCTGGAGGAGTGAAAGGTCACTGGTGTTGTCAGAGCTGGTGTTTGGGGGTTTGATGGCATCGGGCTGGAATCCTGCCTTTTAATTTAGGATGACCTGTAGGTTTGGAGGGGTTTGTGCTGCTTTTTAAGTGTCTGATCCCACACCAACGTGGTCAGTGAGGTCTCACCACTGGTCTGAGTGAGATAAAGCAGGGTTAAATCCAAATTAGCAACAGAGTGGAAGCCCAAGGTTTATTGGGATCATTGAGCTGGGCGAGATTGTCCCTGCAGGGCCACTGGCAGCAGGGAATAAACCTGGTCAGGCTCTGGGAGGAGGAGAGGATGCAGAAGCCACAGCCAGGGTAGGGTGGGGAGAGCAGCCCCAGGCTGGAGACTGAACCCTCTGCCAGGAGCTGGGATGGGAAGAGGATGCTCTTGGAAGTATCCATGAGGAAAATGCATCTTTGATAGTAATGAGCTGCAACAGCTTAATTCCAGCAGAGTCAGGAGGTGACAGTAATTAAAAGTGAAATCTCAGTCGCAACAGCGAGCGCCAGGGAGAAAACAGCTGATTGGGAAGGAGCCCAAAGCCATGGAAACTGCTGTGCACAGGTGAGGAACGGGGTTTGGGGGAATTGGTGGACAAAGAAACCTGGGCAAAGGCAACCAGAGCCAAGGTGAGCAGGAGAGGGGATGAGCTCTGTCACTCTGGACGTTCCCTCAGCAGTGCTGCTCCTGCAGGGTGGTTGTAGCGAGGGTGGATGAGCTCTGTGGGGTGGGAAAGGCAGGATTTGGCTGCTGGACAAGCAGATCTAGCAAAACCTCATTTCTTTGAGTCTGCCTGTCAGAGAAGTGGTCAGAAAAGGCTGCCCATGATGGCTGAAGCAGCACGGTCGAGTTTCTCTCCAGGCAGAGGATCTCAGGAGCAATTCCCCCTGGAAATTCCTGCTTCTCTCAGGAGCATTCCCCCTGGCCAGCAGATTGATCAGAGCCACCAAAACACTGAAAAACCTCCCTTGATTAGGAAAAGAAAACTGCAGAAACTGAGATGGAAAGGATTGGGAAGGAGAAGGGACGAGCAGAGATAGAGAGATGACAGTGATGGATGGAACAGGGCTGCACAAAGGGCATCCCAGCTGACCCAGGCTGTGCATAGACACTCTCCAGCTCTGAGGTGCAGCAGGATGGTGGATTTTTGTGTTCCAAGCTGATTGTCCTGGTTTGGGAAGACAGGTGTCTGCTAAAGAAGGCAGAAGCCTCCCTGAAAATGGAGAATGCAAACCCCCTCCCTCTGAATTATTATAATTTTGAAATTATATTTGAAAGGGGCTCTCAGCAAAGATATGGGAATAGGAAGAACAGTTCTTTACCAGGAAAATTAAAATGTAGTAGTACAAAAAACAACCAAACAAAATAAAAACACTGACAGTCAGAACACAGCCTGACCCGCTGTTGCTCAGGGTGTTGGTGCAGCCCAATCCAGCCCTCCTGCAGTGACAGATGTGGCTCTGCTGGAGCAATGATCCTGTACAAGGCTGGAGTTTCCTCTGAAGCTCCAGTGGGGTGAGATGGGTCCGGGCTCCCTCTGGGAATGCAGAGCAAACAGGCTGGGCTGGGGTTCCAAATCTCAGCTTTGATCCAGGTAGGAATGCTGGGCTCCTCCCCCTGGGTGGAGCATCTCCCCATGGGCTGCTGGAATTGTCTCAGCCCTGCAGTGAGCCTGGATGGCCCATGGACAGCAGAGATCCCCTGCAGGGAGGGTGGGTGGTGGGAGAGATCAGGAACACTGCCCCAGCTGGTTTGAACAGCTGGGGATAGAGTACAGGATGATCTGGATTTATCCTTTTGGTTACATTTGCACTGCAACCTCAGACAGTGACTTTTTCCTGCCTTTCCTGAGTTTAACAGCTGACAACAGAATACAAACTGTTGATTGTATCTTTCACTGCAACCTCAGACAATGATTTTCCCCTGGCTTTCCTGGGTTTAACAGCTGGTAATAGAATACAAATTTTGGTTACATCTTGTGCTGCAACCTCAGATAGTGTTTTTTCCCTGCCTTTCCTGAGTTTAAAAACTGTCAATAGAATAAATATTTTGGTTACATCTGCACTGCAACCTCAGACAATGATTTTTCCCTGCCTTTCTTGGGTTTAACAGGTGGCGATAGAATACAAACTTCTGGTTACATGTTGCACTGCAATCTCAGACACTTGACTATTCCCTGGCTTTCGTGGTTTTAACAGCTGACAATAGAATACAAACCTTTGGTTACATCTTGCATTGCAACCTCAGACACTTGACTTTTCCCTGCCTTTCCTGGTTTTAACAGCTGACAATAGAATACAAACCTTTGGTTACATCTGCACTGCAACCTCAGATTTTGACTTTTCCCTGCATTTCCTGGTTTTAACAGCTGACAATAGAATACAAACTGTTGATTATATCTTGCATTACAACCTCATAATTTGACCTTTCCCTGCCTTTCCCCCCAGCTGTCCTCGGCGCTGCTGTTTGACGCCGTGTACGCCGTGGTGACGGCGGTGCAGGAGCTGAACCGCAGCCAGGAGATCGGCGTCAAGCCGCTGTCCTGCGGCTCCGCGCAGATCTGGCAGCACGGCACCAGCCTCATGAACTACCTGAGAATGGTGAGAGGGGGCTGGGGGCTGCTCCTCCTCGCTGCCAGCAGCAGGGCTGGCTCTGCCCGGGCTCTTTGAAGGCAGTGAAAAGAGAGATCTGAGGGTTTGGGTTGTCACCGGCCTTGGAACGACATGAAACTCTCCATTTTTCAGGCTGTGCTGCAGAAAAGATGAAATTCAGGGTTTTTTTCTAAAGTATGAATGTTTCTAAGCGATTTGAGCTCTGACTTGAGCTGATATGAGATCACGCAGTACAATTGCTCAGAGCTCAGGGGCAAGATGCGAGTTCCCCTATGGGTTTGGACTCCTTTGAACCCAAAATTGTCATTTCTGGAACCAAACAAGCCTAAATCTGGCACGAGAACACTCTGAAATTCCAGCCTTGTGAAATAGTTGGAGTTTGTGGCTCCTCAGAGCTGTGGTGACCATGCAGCAGGAGCAGGTTTGTGAGTCTGTTTGGGTGTAAATGAGACAAAGATATTTTATAAGGTTTTTTTATTATTATTTATAAGGGCTTTTTTTGTTTTCTCCCAAAGGAAAGCTCAGCTGAATCTGAGCATTTTAGCACTTTGGCCCATTGTTTTAAATCTCACCTTTAGCCAGGGACAACAAAATCCTCCAGCTCCCCATAGCTCTGCTGCTCAGAGACCCAGTGGTCTTAGCCTTGGGATGGAGGGAGGCAGTAAAGGGATGTGGAGCTGATTTTTCCAAAGCAAGGAAATCTGGGGAGTTCTGCACCTCGTGCTGCTGATTCCCTGCTCCTTTCTGTGTCTTTTCTCCCCTATCCAGACCCCAGAAATAATTCAGATTGAGACAAGAGCGTTGCATTGCTGTTCCTGCTGGCAGTGTGGGGTGTGTGGGGCCGTCCCTCCTGCCTCTGGGGGGGTGTCTGGGGTGGGGCAGCCTCGCTGGGCGCTGTAACTGAGTCTCTCTTGGACAGGTAGAATTGGAAGGTCTCACCGGCCACATCGAATTCAACAGCAAAGGCCAACGCTCCAACTACGCCCTGAAAATCCTGCAGCACACACGGGCTGGCTTCCGGCAGGTGAGGGCAGCCAGGGGAGGGCTGGGAACGAGTCCTGGGTGTCCTTGGCTCAGGGGGAGGCTCTGGAGACCAAAAGGTGTGGGTTCCTTATCTTTTTTGCTTCATGTTAGAGCTGGATTAAGACACGGGAGTTGCGGTTTTGTGTTCAGACTCGGTGTTTATTAATTCTTATCTATAGCGCAGCCTCACGAACCGTGAGCTCTGCTAACAAGGTGTAAAATGGAGGTGCTTCTAACTCCTTCTGTGGTTATTTAAGTGATAATCACCCAATAATGAGATGACACCTATATTATTTATACTTTTGGAATTAAGGGGTTAATTTTGACCACCCAAGGTCCGCAATGCAGACCCTTTCACTCAATAAGAAACCACCCAAAACCATGAAGAAGAAGGACTTAGACAATGCCCTAAATCCTTTATATTGCCCCATATATATCAGTATATACTAAACCCTTAAATCTTAAGTTTTGCACCCTGTGCTATCACACACTTCTATTCAAACTCCACCCCCACAACCCCAGTGCTGTCACTCAATTTTGGGAGCTGTTCCACGGCCTCAGGTCAGTGCAGTGTTTGCTTGGGGGTCAGTGCCTGGCAGCACAGAAATCTGAAATTCTCAGTTCCCAGGGTTCCAACAAAAAGGGGCTGTGGACCCCCTTGTTTGCACCCTGAGGTGCTCGGGGTGTCACCTCAGCTCACCTGGCTGGCAAACTCAGCGTGTTTGACCTCATCAGGAATGATTTGGATGCCTCAGGATGATTTGGATTTGTCCTACTCTATCAGTCCCTGGAGGGGTGATGGCAGAGCCAATCTCTGGCCTGTCTCAGGTGCTAATTCAGGGCAGGGAGTCTGTGCCAGGTGCAAGCTCACACTCACGACCCTTCAGTTCTTATGTTTGTGGCTGCATTTGCTTAAAATTATTTGGATGAGGGGGAAATGGGGGAATTTATTATGAAATGGGAAAAAAAAATGGGTACTGTGAACCTTTTCAAACTGTTTCTGGGAGGGAAAGAAAATGGGGCAACCCCACTGAGGAGCTCCCCATCATCTCTCCCCTGTGAGGGGAAGTCCAAGTTCATTTCACTCTCAGTTTAGGGTTCCTCTCTAACAGGTTTGCTCTGCTCACACTCATTTACTTTTTGTCTCAGTGCTCGTAGGTTCCTCACAGCTTTCCTCTGCCCACAGAACACCGAGCAGATTTCATTAAAATCATTAATTTGAGTGGTATTTCCTCACCTCACACCTTCTGCCCAAGCCATATTTTCTGATTTGAGCTGAAATTGAGGATATCAGACTGCTGAGATTACATGACACAAATCCAAGGAATTTGCTGGTAAATCCAAACCTTATCCTGGAGAGAAAAAAAAAATAAAATAGAAGTCCCAGGGAAAAAAAAAATAAGGAGTTTCATCTGTCTTGTTTCCCTGCTGCCCTTTTCTCAGAGATTGCCACTTCTAGATACTGGCAGGGAACAAAAGCTATTGTATCCTACCCTCACCAACAGAGCATTTTGGCACCAGGATCCCTCTCCTGGCCTGGCAGCAGTGAATTTCAGCCTTGGCAAGGATGTTACCTGCCAGTCCTTACCTGTCAAGTGACAGCTTGGCTTTGATGCTGCCTTTCTGTGAGCGAGCAGGGGGGATGGGGATGGCATTTTCCCCACAGAGATCTCTCACAGCATCAATGCCCTTTTAATCCTCTCCCAAACCCATCACCCTCTGAACAGAAGTGACAGATCCAAGCCCATCTGCATTAATAAGAGCACGAATTCAGCTGGATCCGGGAAGGGAATGCTGCAGAGCTCCCTGTGACAGCTTTGGTTTTGATGTGTTTGAACGTGGCAGGGACTTCACGTTAAACTCACAGGTCCTCTTGGAGCAGAGCTTCTCCCTGAGCTCCACAGGGAGCTGTGAGTGCAGCCTGATCTGCCTTGAGACTAAAATCTCATCTCTTCTTCCCCACAAAGCTGGTGTGACAGGAGAAAACCTTTGCTGACCTGTTGTAACAGCTCGGTGAAGGAGCTTTGTGTCTGTGAGATGCCCGGGAAAGCTGCGCTGGGATCGAGCTTTCCAAATCCCCCATCAGGCTGCAGGGGGGATGAAACAATTCCAGCCACAAGGAGAAAGTGCTGGAAGGACAGGGCAGTCCCTTGGGGGTGGCTGCACGCCCTGCCCTGTCACAAACCCACCAGGAAGGAGCTGATTTTCACAAAATTGCTCCTGTGACAGGTTTTCTGCCTTCTCTCCCTTTCTCAGGGAGCTTTCTTGATCCACAGCAGTGCCCAGAGGGGTGTCAGGGTCCCTCCCAGCCTAAAGGAGTTTGTTGAGATGTGTTTAACTGGGAAAGAGCATCCCCAGAGAGCTGTGAGACCTGTCAGCCTCCTGCCTAACCTGCCTCCCCTTTCAGCAAAGCTGAAAACTGAATTATTTTGCTGGGTTTGACAATAATTCTGTGTACACCTGGGCTCAGCCAGCCTGGACCCTCCTCTCTGCTCTTTGTTCTCCTCTGTGATCCTTCCCAGGCTTCCTGGCACAGCTCTGCTGTGCCAGAAATGGTTATTTTCTTGTTGCCAGCCTGGCTTCTTTTAATGAAAAGGACTAAATAAATCATTAGAAATATTTTAATTAAAGGAACAGGGTAAAGAACAGGCATTCACATCCTGGAGACAATCTCACTCCCAAGGGTTGTATTAACTGATTTGTTTGAAACACTTCTATTCCCTGCCTAGTTTTAACCAAGCTCATTTTAACTCTGCCCATTCCTCTCTTCCTCTCCTTCCCTCTCCTCCTCTCTCTCCTTCCATCCAGTGAAGCCACAGGGACTTCCAGCTCATCAGCTTTGATGGAGAGTTCACCGAATTTTGAGGCTGATCCAGCCAGCAAGCAAATTAGAGACACTTAGATCCTCTAACTTGCTGCTGCTTTTGGGCAAGGAGAGGCAGGGCTTTTTGACATCCAATTTTTTAATACATTTATGTAACACACCAAACGCGTCTTTTCCTGATTTAGCTTTAACCAGAGGAATTTTTTCCACAGCCATATGAGAGCTGCTCTGTCTGCTCACAGGATGCTCAATAAAGCACAGGCTCATTAATGTGCTGGTGATCTATAGATCTGACAAGGGCTGGCTTTGGTAAATGTCATCTTTTTATTTATTTTTTTTTCTCCCCCAATTTCTTTGCCCCTCTAAAAATCACTGCAGAGTTGCAGCAGAGTGATTTGCTGGAAATGACGAGCTGAGGTTTGGGAACATCACGGGGGAAGGGAGCGAGGAAGGGCTGTGATTTAGGGAGGGAAAAGGGGAAGCTGCAGACCCTGAGCTCAGCTCTCCCCATCCCAAGTGAGGCCCATCAGTCCCCAGTTAACCCCAGGCCCTGCTGGTGTCCTGAGACAGAGCTGGAAGTGCTGGGGCTGTTAATTGGGCTGTTGATGAGATACAGATGAGTTCCCCGCCGATAGCTCTGGGACCCTCCGCAGTCCCTGCCACATCAAACCTTTTTAATTTGGCAGCAGCTAATCAGCCTCGGTGGGACTGGTTCCTCTTCAGCTGCTGCCCCCAGGAGCAGCCCAGGGACAGGTTCTGCCAAGAGCTCCATGACTTCTGCCCCCAGGACCTGACACACTCAGAGTGCCCTGCCTGGACTGTGCCAAGTGTCAATCATGTGCTCCAGAGGGGACATTTGGGGGATGCTGGTGGCCTCAGGGGTGAGGGGTGTGTGTGTGTCTCGTGGCTCTTTGGTTTAACAGTTGATGCTTTCAGTGCTGATTTCAGTGGATGAACTTTTGCCTCCTTGCTGGGTGTCACTCAGGAATCCAACCCCGTGGCAGCCCTGGGCAGCGTCCTCAGAGGGATTTCATCATTTGTTTGTTGGATTCCCTTTTTCCCCTTCCCCAGCCACTCCCAGATTCCCTCTCCTGGGGCACTTTGATTGCATTGTGCACTCCTTCCTTTTCCTGGGGACACAGAGAGGAGATAATTCTGCAAACTGTAGGACAGCACTTGTAATCAGAGCCCAGAAGGTGCCTGTTGTTGTCTGCCCGTTCCAATATCAGATTCAGGGCTGGTTTTACCTTAATTTTGAAGCTGGGAATGGGGATGGTAAATACCTGTGGTGCTTCTGAAGCCTGTGGAGAAGTCTTGCCCTGTCATCTCTGACAGAAAATAAGTGGAATACAGGAATATAAGAAATACAGAAAAATAAGCGGAAGATTTCATTAAAATCATTACTTTGAGAGGTATTTCATCAGCTCACACCATGAGGAGCCTCAAAGCCTTGGCTCAAAGGGTGGAAGGAGTGAGCCAGGAATGCTTCACGTGGGGATTTTCTACAGAGATGAGAAATCTTTCAGTGCCACCAACCCAAATCACACCTTTTCCAGAGCAGCTAAATTGAGGCACCTCATCTGCCTGTGGGGATGGAGCAGAGGCACGAGCAGTGGCACTTCCCTGCTCCTTCCGGGCTTTTGGGGCTGTGAGTTTCACAGTTTATGTTTGCAGACCTGCCTCGAGCTGCCTGCGGGTGTTTCAGGCAGGGCTGGATCTCCTCGGGGCACAGGGAGGTGCAAAAATGATGCCATGGGGGTCACACATCCCTGAGGGAACTTTCTCCACCCAAACCTTGGGTGTCACCTGTCACCAGGCCACATAACCCCTCTCACAATGGTGCTGAGCTCCAGCTTGCACCCAGCTGGCTGTGCTGCCCTCCTTGCTCTTCTAGGACAGGTTTCACTCCCTCCCAGCTCCTCTGATCATTAGGAACCTCTCCCCTGGTTTGGCAGCCTGTTTATTTCTGGCTGGTTTGTGTGTATTTATTTTTGTGCCAACGCCATCGTTGCTGCTTCAGAAAGCTGTTCTACCTCTTTGCTGCAGACCTCCTCCACCTGGAGTATTTATACAGACCAATCACATCCCCTGCTCCAAAACCCTGAATCCTAAAAACCCCAAAGTCCTTGTCCAGAGCCTTAACAACAGGATGGTCTCATCCCTGTCCGTGTGGAGCGTTTGATTGTTTTCTAAAAAACTTAGCAGATGGATTTGTTTTCTGTTTTGCAGAGGCTCTTTATATGTAGATAGAGATGACTAAAATCACCTTGACATCCATCTTGCAGGAGAGGGGCGTGAGGGGCCCAGACACCCTCTGAGACTGCAGGAACAGCATGAGCAGCTTTGCCAGCCCGTGAGGGGCACAGGGGTGAGCTGGGGCCAGCCAGGATGGGGGAAAGTGCCCCCAGCACGTGGGATTGCGTGGCCTTGGTGCTTTCAAAAGCAAGGTCAAACCCACAGCACCGTCAGGAGAAGAGGCAATTAGTCTGAGCACATGCCAGCAGGGGAGGGACAAATTGGAGAACAGCGAGGGCTGTTAAAATTAAAGTTAATCTGTCACTAATCTCTGGTTGAGAAATCCGGGAGGGAAGAAAAATGAGGCGATGTTTGTGAGTGATGACTCGCTCTGAGAGGCCATGGCTGCACAGGGGCTGCTGCTCAGCAGTCAGAGCACAGGTGGGGAATTCAGGAGGGGTTCATCCTGCCTGGGTTCAGAGCCTGTGCAGGCCACTGAAAGCTGTGCTCCAAGGGCTCCCTGCCCGTGAAATCCCGGGGAAATCCCCCAGTTTGGGGCTGTTGTTCCCAGAGGTGAGCCCAGAACCAGGAATGGGTACGGCCCCAAGGCTGCCAGAGCTGCAGGAGGGTTTGGACACTGTCCTCAGGCATGGGCTGGGGTTCTTGGGGTTGCTGGGGTTGTTGGGGTGTCTGTGCAGGGTCAGGGGCTGGGCTTGGATGGTTCTGAGTGCAAAGGTTCTGTCCTGCTCACCCTTCCCCTGCTCCCAGTGCCTTGGGATGGGGACTGGGGACTCCTCACAGGTTCCCTCTGTGGCTTGTCAGGTCACTTGGGCTGGATTTCTACCAGCACCTGGGAGAGGAAAGGGCCTGGCCTTCCCTCAGCACCCAGAGAGAGCCCAGAAAGGGCCTGGCCCTTCCTTTAGTGCCCACAGGGAACCCAGAAAGGACCTGGCCCGTCCCTCAACACTCAGAGAGAACCCACGAAGGGCCTGGCCCTTCCTCAGCACCCACAAGGAACCCAGAAAGGGCCTGGCTCTTCCTTTAATGCCCAGAGAGAACCCAGAAAGGACCTGGCCCTTCCTTCAATGCCCAGAGGTAACCCAGAAAGGGCCTGGCCTTCCCTCAGCACCTAGAGAGAACCCAGAAAGGACCTGGCCCTTCCCTCAGCACCCACCTGGGTCAGTGAGGGTGTCTGTGCTGGGCTCAGCTCCAAGCCACCCCCAGGTCCTGGAGCCTTTGGTCACCCCAGAGGCCAAGCAGTGCCCAGAGCAGGCACAGAGTCAATCCCAGGGCTCCACACTACCTTCCCTCCCCCTTCCTTGGGCATAACAAGATTAACCCGTGACAGAAAGGAAAATCAATTGGTTCCTCCCACCCTGAGAGCAGGAAGGATAGCCTGCCTCAGTCCTGGTGTCACAGGAGGGATGGATTTGCTCTGGAGGAGCTCTGAAGACCTCCCTGCACCTTTGGGATCACCCACTGCCTCTCAGGGCCACATCACCCCATTACAGAGGTGTCAGAGGACACCAGCAGAGTGCTGGAACCTGATGGGAGAGAGGAAGAAAAGGAGGAGAAGGGGTTCAGAGGGAGCTGGCCTCCCTCAGCCCCCCTGTATCCATGAGGAAAAGCAGGGGAGGGAAAGCAGAGGCTCTTTTAAGGACAATAAGAGAGCAAGAGTTTAATTTACACGCTCTGAACGAGCTGCTGGAGGTGCTGATCTCCCTGCCCAGAGCTCTGAGGGAAGGAGATGAGGCTCTGGAAGTTAAAATTAGGTTTGGTGGAATATTCCTCCCCCCTGGCTGAAGGCAGCTGTGTCACAGCCGAATCACGATGTCCTCCTGAGTGCTGGGGGACTGGCTCCTGCCAGCCACGCTGGGAATTCGGGTTTGCTGATGCTTGGATGGATAAATTGAGCTGTTGGGTGTGATGAGCCTGAATCCAAGGATTTGGAAGTGCTTAATTGTGGTAGTTGAAAGCTGGGAGAGGAGTCGTGGAGCAGCACCACTGAGAAGGTGACTTTGTCACATCACCGGCCACCAAGGTGAAGGGCAGAGGCTCCCAGCACCACACTGGGAGGGACAAGGCCACAGATTGGGGATTTCTGGCTGAGATGGACCCATTTGGTGGCATCTGAGGACAGCACACCAGGCTGTGTGGCTCCTCTTGGTTCTTGGGCTGATAACTCCTGAGATGTTTGTTAAAACTCCTTGTCCCAAGCCCCGTGCCAGAAGAGAGAGTCGGGATGTGTCAGTTCAGGTTCTCAAGGTTTTTTATTGCTTCTTATCTGGTACATTTTGTTCTCACCCAGTTTGGGTGCTGCTGCAGTGCTGGTCATCACTGACTGGCCACCCTGAGGGCAATTGTAATCTTTTATACCAAATATTACGTGATTTATGTTTATAGTAGAATACCTATCACCTGTGTTAGACATTGCACTTCTGTGCTAAACCAATCCAAAAGTGCCACTACCCCAGCAGAAGGTGGAAGACAAGAAGAAGGAGAAGGACAGGGGCACACCCAGATCCCTCCATCTTGCCTCCTTGAACCCCCATTAAACCCCAAAATTCTGCATTATCACCTGGTAATAAGCTAATTATTACTCTAATCAAACTCTTGTGGTTTGTAACTCTTCATACAGGGTTGGTAACCGCTCCCATGGGCTAAAATTGAAGGCACTTTGGTATTTTTGACTTTGTGCCAGGGTCTCTGGACCCCTTGGCAGGGTCTCAGACCACCCAGGGCAGCCAGAGGGATGTCCTGCGTTCCAACAGCTGCCCAGCTCACAGCTTTGTCCCCCAGCAGGGCTCTGCAGGGAGGACACGTGGGAAGGCAGCCCAGGGCTGGGCTGGTGGCACTGCAGAGCAGGTGGGGCTGTGCACAGAGGGTTAATCTCACTGCTGACCCATTCTGGGGTGCCTTGTGAAGGTAATGGAGCATCCCTAAACAGGCCAGCTCGAGGCTGTCACTCAGCAGAGCCATATGGGCAGTGACTCGCCCTATAAATCCCCTTATTGTGCTGTTTGTCTCTGCAGATTGGCCACTGGCACGTCTCTGAAGGGCTCAGCATGGACAACAGGATCTTCTCCTCCAACATATCCGACAGCCTGTTCAACACCACGCTCATCGTCACCACCATCCTGGTAAGGGAGGGGGGCACCTACACTGCCCATCGGGCCAGCCCAGCCCTCAGGGGTGGGCTCAGCTGCAATGTTGCTCCCTGTCCCTTCCCCTCAGCCCTGCCCTGCGCTGATTTTGCAAAGGAGAGGCGAGCAAATCTCGAATTGCAGCCTGGGGGACAATTGCTGGCAGCGTAATTAAGATGTTGCATATGGAAATGGTGTTTGATGGGTTCAGAGGCAGCAGGGGAGGGGCTGGGATGGGGACACGTTGCCAGTTTGCATCCAGCTCAGAATGGGGGTCTTGTCTGGGGTGCAGCTGCTGGGTTGGAAGGGACAGTTCCCCCTTCTACCCATAAAATTATAAAAATTGGCCAAGATGGGCACGATTTTTATGAAAACTCGGCATGTACAGGCACCACTGTCTGTGCTCAACAGGTTCCCTTCCAGGTCATGCCTGTCCAGTGATTTTCTTGCTCCTTCTTTAAAGACTCCCAAACTCCTGACTGTCCCCTCACATCCCACAAAGTTTCTTGGAAAGGGGACAGACTGCAGAAGTGGCTCTGTGCCGGGGGAAATTGAAGTCTGGATGTCCTGCCATGACTCACAGAAGTCACTGGGCTGCTCTTGCACTTCCCAGTTGGAAACAGCCCCCAAATCATCATCCCTTAGCTCTGCTTTGTGTCCTAAACTGGGATAAATCTGCTGCACTCTCACAGAGCAGAGGCCAGGGAACACCAGTGTGGGGACAGCTCTGAGAGCTCAGCACCACCTGGGCTCCCAAGCTTTCCTCATTGGTTACATCCAGTTCGAGAGGGATACACTGGGCTGGGATTTGTTTTTGGGCTTGGAACTGGATGTTTTGTAAGGTTCGTCCCAAACCAACCCAGTGAGCCTTTGGCACTGCCCTCCTATGGGGTTTTTATCTTCTTTTCTTCTGTTAGAGCTGGGATTAAATGCTCGAGAGATGCAGTTTGTGTTCAGACTCAGATGTTTATTAATTCTCATCTATGTTACAATCTCACAAGTTGTGAGTTCTAGCTAACAAAGTGAAAAATGGCTCTAACTCTTTACAACATCTTTTAAGCACAAACTCTCCAGTTATGAAAGGACACCTAAATTATTTTTACTTTTAAAAGTAAAGTGTACTTTTTAAAAGTGTGCTTTTTACACCGTGGTCTGCAATGCGGACTTTTCTACCCAATTACAAAATACCACCCAGACCCATGAAGAAGAAGGTGAAGAAGAAGAATTTAGCCTAAAGTTAGGACTTATGCTCCATCTTGCTTTATATATCTATTACTGTAGTTTAAAGCCTTAAACTCCAAGTTTTGCACCCTGTGCTATCACACACTTCTATTCAAACTCCACCCCCACAACCCCAGTGCTGTCACTCAATTCTGGGAGCTGTTCCACGGCCTCAGGTCAGTGCAGTGTTTGCTTGGGGGTCAGTGCCTGGCAGCACAGAAATCTGGAATTCTCAGTGCCCGGGGTTCCAGCAGCCTCCCTGCTCCGTGCTGGCGGGACACCTCGGCTAAGATGGGAATGACAGCTGCCCAGTTTCACTGCAGGAAAACCCTTACTTAATGCTGAAGTGGAACCACCAGGAGCTGGAAGGCAATGACCGCTATGAGGGATTCTGCGTGGACATGCTGAAGGAGCTGGCAGAGATCCTGCGCTTCAACTACAAAATCCACCTGGTGGGGGACGGCGTCTACGGAGTCCCTGAGGCCAACGGCACCTGGACAGGGATGGTTGGGGAGCTGATAGCTCGGGTGAGTGCATCAGCTGCTCTTTTTAACTCTACTTTGATGGGATTCACAGAAGCACCAGGTTGGAAAAGACCTTCAAGGTCATCGAGTCCAACCCAGCCCCAACACCTCAACCAAACCCTGGCACCCAGTGCCACATCCAGGCTTTCCTTAAACACATCCAGGGATGGTGACTCCACCACCTCCCCGGGCAGACCATTCCAGTCCTTTATCAGCCTTGCTGTAAAAAACTTTTCCCTGATATCCAGCCTGGATTTCCCTTGGCACAGCTTGAGGCTGTGTCCTCTGGTTCTGTCAGTGCTGCCTGGAGAAAGAGCCCAAGCCCAGCTGAGCACAGGCACCTTTCAGGGAGCTGTGGGGAGTGATGAGGGCACCCCTGAGTCTCCTTTTCTCCAGGCTGAACAAGCCCAGCTCCCTCAGCCGTTCCTCACAGGGTTTGTGTTCCCAGCCCCTCTCCAGCCTCGCTGCCTCCTCTGGATGCTCTCAAGCACTGAATTTGTTGCTGCAAAGCCCTGGTGCTTCATGATGATGAGGATGAAGGGGGTTTTAGTCCATTTGGGAGACTTGGAGCAGAGGATTTCTACTTAGTGTGTTCTGCTGATGGAAAATGTGGTTCTTGGGGTGGTTTGACAGCTTGGGAAGAAGTCAGAGCAAGAACAGGGCTGTGGGATGCTCTCAGGGATGCTCACTTTGTTGGGAAGGAAGTTTGGACTCTGGGATCCCATATAAAAAATTACAGGATAAATTATTTTTTCCCTAGTGGAAAGATAAACAAAAACTTGAACAGAAAAACGCAGAGCTTGGTAGAAGCTGAAAAAATTTACAAAACCACACTGAAGTGGAAGCAAGTAAGAATCCCATTTCTGCCTAGAAAAGTTTTGGTAGACTCAGTTGAGCTGCTTAACTCAGTGTTGCTTTTGGAGAAGAACATTTCCTATTTCCTTGAAGTGCACGGCTCGAGATCTTTTCACTGCTCTGCTGAGCTGCTGCCCAGCAGCAAAGCTGAAAACTGAATTATTTGGCTGAGTTTGACAATAATTCTGTGTACACCTGGGCTCCTCCTCCCTGCTCTTTGTTTTCCTCTGTGATCCTTCCCAGGCTTCCTGAAGCTTAAATAGAGCTCACGAAATGCTCTGAGATCCTTAGGAAAATAGGCTTAGCCACAGCTAACAGTGGGATTGACGCTGTTTAAGCCAATACTTCCTCACTCATTTCTGCCTTGTCATTACTGACGTGCCTGGGAGAGCCCAGTGCCACTTTCCCAGCTGGTGACAAATCCATGGTGACGTGGCTGGCTGATAATCCCCCCACTGTGGGAGAGGAGACCCTGAGTCATTTGCCTTCTGCAGAGCAGAGGAGCAAAGGACCAAATCCATCCCCTGTGGCTCCAGGCAGGGATCTGAGGCTCCTGGCCTGAAAAATGAGCATCTTTTCCCTCTGTGGTTTATTGGACACAGCGGAATTTGGTTGAAAGTTGGGCTTGAGGATTTTGCAGGTCTTTTCCACAATTCTGTGGTCATTCATGGGTTTGTGATCTCTAGAAACGCTCATCAGCACCTTCTGCTTCTTCCCCACGTGGAGAAGGGTGATCCCCCTCCAGCTGTTCCAGCTGAGTGTTTGAGGTCAGCTGGGACAGCTCTTTGTCTGACAGAAGGAGGGATTTGGGTTTTTTGAGGGTCACAGACAGGGCACTGAACAGACTGGAGACTCCCCTGAGCTCTCGCTGTCTCCCGGGTCACCCTTCCCTGAGCAGCCGCTCTCAACGCCAGCTGAGATCCCACCTCCATCTGCTCTTTTAAAAGAGCTTCTGTGAGGCTGTTTGCAAATGCTCCAGGCTATTGGCATCGTTTTTATCCAGCTTTGTGTCTCCGTGTGTGTACACACACACAATTACACTCCTGCTACGTTCCTTTGGGGAGGCAAGCGGGAAGGAACATCTGATCAAAGGGAGGGAACAGCCATCAAACTTTTGGCCTACTAACCTTGGCAGTGCCTCTTCATTAAATGGGACCTTCTGGAGGGTTGTTTTTCTCCAGTGATGAGTGTTTTAACTTCATCTTCACACAGGAACCGTTTGTTTCTTCGGCAGCTCCAGCCTTATTCAGGATTTTTTTTACTTCTGCTTCTGCAGGGCAGAGCTGTCAGAGCCTGTGAGGCTGGATCACAAATTGGGGAAGAGAAACAGCTTTGTCTCTTATTCTCTCTATATCCCTGAGAGTTTTTATAATGGTTTCAGCAAGTTTTTGATCAATCCCAGGGACTGGGCTCAGGTCAGCCAGGGCAGAGCTCTGTGTGTGCTTGGTGTTGTGTTTATTCAGGGCTGCTTGGGATGTTGTTTTTTGAGGGCATTCCACTGCCCAAGGGGCTTCTGTCCATCCTGGACAGTCAGTCCCCAAGGGAGTTGAGAATCCTTGATTTGAATCCTTGGAATCCTTGATTCCAGCCCCTTGTTCACCCCTGTCCCATGGGATCCAGCAGATCCTCTGTTGGGTGCACAAATCCCTCTTCCAGTGGATTTATCCCTGGGATCAGTTGTGGCACAAACCTCTCACAAAAGTCCCAAATCCTTCCCAAAAATGAAAGCTCTGCCTCTGTCCAGCACAGTAACATTGTAGGAAAATAATTCCCCCTTGATCCTGATCAGCCATGAGGAAATAAGGTTTGACTCACACTCAATGTGCAGGACCAAAAGGTCACAGAATTATCCAGCTCCATGCAACGCCTCCCCTGTAATCCCTCTGTGGCACGGAATCTCCTCAGAGCAACTCTAGCTTATTTTGGGAAAAGAATGTTTCATTTTATTGCCTCTAAATTAACCAGCTATTGATTTATTCTTAAGTGCTGGGAATTCCATTACAGCTAATTGTGCACCCTGATATGATTGAGCAGGATGCTGTACAAACATAAATCTGACCCAAATTCACCTGTACATATCTTGAACTGCTCACAAAGGAGGTTGGGAGGTAAGGAAGGGGGGACTGGGGCGGCTTGGGAATCCTGCACAGTTTGGGATCAGCTCGTGGAGGTTTGGGAGAAATCACTTGGAAGGAGTCAGAATCACAGAATGGTGTTTTAGTTTAAATCTTCCAATATCCCAGGGTGCTCCAAGCCTCATCCAGCCTGGCCTTGGACATCCCCAGGGATGGGGCAGCCTCAACTTCTCTGGGAATTCCATCCCAGCCCCTCACCACCCTCACAGGGCAGAATTCCTTCCCAATCTCTCTTTCAATTCGAAGCCTCTCCCCCTTGTGCTGTCACTCCAGTCCCTGATGGAGTCCCTCATGCCCGTTCTGTAGTGAAAGATGTCACAAGCCCAGAGCAGCCTGGGCTAATTTGTCCCTCTGAGCATGCAGGGCAGGGAGATTGAGCACCCTGCTCCTTCCTGGAGTGAGCAGGGCAGTAAAGCCGCTCT
The DNA here is from genome assembly GCA_910950805.1 of Acrocephalus scirpaceus scirpaceus. Lineage (NCBI taxonomy): Eukaryota > Metazoa > Chordata > Aves > Passeriformes > Sylviidae > Acrocephalus > Acrocephalus scirpaceus. The sequence goes on from OU383793.1 coordinate 2,893,278, forward strand.
CCCTGCCAGCCTGCCTGGCTCTGGCACGGACAAACAAACAAGGGAGAGCAGCAAATCTTCTCATCTCCTCCGTTCTGGCAGCACAGACTTAAAGGGCATTTGGGCTGGAAGAATTACATCCTGCTCCTGGCTGCTGCAGTGCAGGTCTGGCTCAGAGTCCCTGATGGTGCCTGCTCTTCCCCTTCTCTCTCTCCCCAGCACATCCTCGAGCTGAAATGCATTCTGTGGCATGACACAAACCAAGGAATGCATTTTCACAGCAGCATGACAGCCTTAGCCTTGTCCCACCATGCCTGGCTTGAGCCTGGCCAGGGTCAGTGGTGATCAAAGCTATTTTGAAGTGAGGGACATGAAGTTGTCCATCTTGTCCAGCCTCAGGAACAGCAACACCAAGAACAGGAAACCCCTTAAAGCTTTGGGACTCTGGTTTTCCTTTCCTTGTTTTCTTGCTGGTTTTTCTTTCCTCTCTGCTTTCCTTTCCTTTGGCCAGGTGCTGCTTTCCCTTCAGCTGCTCCGAGGCTGGGGAATGGCAGGAAGGGGAAAGGAGGGAGAAAACTCTCCAGAACTGGCAGAGTCCTGCTCTCCACTCCACAGGAAAAGCTGTGTGAGGGTGCAGGGAGGCAGGGGCAGGGTGTTTGCAGGCTGTGGTGGTGGCAGCTGTGACAAGGGGGGCTCCAGGAGAGGCTGGGAAATGAGGGGATGGGCAGAGGGGTGTGCAGAGAGCTGCTGGAAAATCAAACCCAGGGTGGGAGGCTGGGGTGAGCTGGGCTGGTCTCACTGCTGGCCCTGCGTGCTTTGGGTCCCCGTTGCTGCTGCCTCACCTCAGCTGGCTTTGCCACGGGCAGGGTGAACACCTGGCACAGGTTTGTCCTCCCAGCCACAGAGAGAGGCCGGGTGAGGAGAGAGGGGTGAGGGCAGACTGGAGGCTGACACCTGCACTGAGCGTGGTCACCCCACCCTGACAGGGAGAGCTGCAGCCTCCAGGGTTTGCAGGCTGTCACTTCTGATATGGCAGAACTCAGAGCTGTCCTTAAAAAACAACCCCAAACACCTGTCTGGAGTGACCCTGCTGCAAGAATAGGCATCTGAGCATCACAGAGTTGCATGGAATAGCAGAGAACCTCTGGAGATCATCCTGCAGAGAGCAGGGTCACCTCCAGCTGGACAGGTTTCCACTGGGGCAGTGCTGGTGCTGCTGGGTCTGCAGTGGTGGGAGCTGAAGCTTGAACAGCTATTTCACCTTTCTGGGAGGTTTTTTGAACACAGGGGCAGTGTAGAAAAAAGGTTTGCTTTTTTCTAGAGAAGGTGACAACACCGCTGTCACCGGCACCCAGGGGATGTGGCATCCAAGGAGCTGCTCCTGCTCCTGGAAAAGCTCCCTGTGCTCCCAGAGCTGTCCTGCCTTGTTTTCCAGGTGTTTGACACAGCCTCAGCTCCGCTGTCACCTTCTCCCTGCGCTGTGTTCCCGCAGCCTGGCAGAGGGCTGGGGCTCTCTGTGGGGTCGGGGCTGGGCTGTTCTCTCGGGGCTGGGCTGTTCTCCCGGGGCTGGGCTGTTCTCCCGGGGCTGGGCTGTTCTCCCGGCTCCTTTCTGCCATCCCATGCCCGTGGGAGGCTTCTCTGGGATGCTCTCCGGGCTGGGGCTGACGTCAGGGCCCATTCATCACCATTAGCGCCGAGCTGAGCCCTGTCAGAGGGGGCGGACGCCGCCTCTGGACTGGCAGTCCCTGCAATTTGCTCCTGAAGGATGCTTAATTGTTGTTCCTCCTCGGGAGCCCGGCTCAGCCCCCGTGTTTAATGTCCTTGGCAGAGCCCACGGGAGTGCCAGGTAGGGTGGTGGTGCTGGCAGCTTTTGTCTGGCACGCCAGCCCACCTGGGTTTCCTTTCACCTAGCGAGGCTCTGGCCCTGTTTGGGCGGTGTTTTGTCGGGAGAAGCAGCTGTCTCCACTCCCAAAAAGCTCTGGGTCGTTTTCTAAGCCTATTTCATGCCGACATTTATAGCTGCAACTGTGCTGGCGGGATGAAAACCAACCTCTCTTTCCCCCATCCTCTGCCTGTTGTTTTTCCCTCTCCCCAGAGCCCAGACAGAGTGCAGGGCCACAAGGCAAAATCCATTTTTCCTCCCCCAGGGCATCCCTTAGCCCATAAAAATCCCAGCTCAGGTGGGGGAGGCTGGAGAGAGCTCAGGTTTGCAGTTTTGCTCCTCTGAGCTCAGTGAATCATGAGAAGTTTTGTCAGGAAGCAAGAGTTGAAAGCATGAAATGGATGAAATTCAGGCGGAGAACTCTTTGCATGCCATTCCCAGATCAAAGTTTCCTGCTATCAGAGATCAGCTCTTAACTTGCATGACTGAGCCTGCAGAGAGAAGAGAGAGAGGGAGTGATGAGGAGCTGGAGCTCTGCTGCAGAAAGTTCTGCACCTCTGATGTGGCAAAAGTCCTGAAAAGTTAGCAGGGAATGAGGAAAAGGAAATCACTCTGATGGAATGGCAGAACCCGCTGGGGATGAGAGAAGGGAGATGGGCACAAAATCTGAGTGCCTGGGGAAGGCTGGGCTGTGTCTCTGGTGTGGACAAAGGGAGGGGGGATGGATTTGCACCATATTTTGAGTGGGGAAGAGCATTTCAAGATGCTGCTGATGATCCAGCAACACCAAGATGATCAGGGAGCACCCCAGATGTTTTTTCTCCCCAGAGAATGGTCAGGACCCCAAAGCTGGGCAAACTCGGGCTGCTGCTGCTCCTTTAACAGCACCTCTATATTTGGGATAAATAGGATAGAAATGAAAATTTCCTGAAAGCTTTGGCATGAAACCTTTTTACCGTGGTGTTTTCATCCTCTGCTTTAGTCTGTGGCTTTGCTGGCGGAATTGTTTAGTTTGGAGATCTGAGAGAGGAATTCCATGGTCAGACTCAGCTGTAGCTTCACCAGGGGCTTTGCTGGGAGAGCTCTCCCCGGGACAATGACACCTACAAACCTTTTAAGTAGAGACAAGAGAGGTTTAGGAAGCTTTAGGCTTTCCTCTGAGATAAAATTCTCCACATGCCACGTTCCAGAGATGAACTGATCCCGTTTTAGTAATCTGCTGGTGTTTACACAGGGCTCAACAGCTCGCACACCACGCTGGGATTATTGGTGTCTTTTAAAGAGCCTGTGGGTAAATGTCTGGATATGCAGAAATTCTCCTCAGCTCATCATTTATTCCAGCCTGAACCTCTTAGGAATCTGTAAGAGCTGCAAAAATCTGCACTGAGCATGTCCTGCATGGCCTGGGAAGTGTCACCTTCTCCGTGACCCCTTCCTGGGCTCGTGGGTCACCTTCTGTGCTGGTTTGAAAGCAAAACCAGTGAGAGACTCCAAGTCAGAAACACAATTTAATAAGAGGAAAAGAAAAGAAATAAAAGAAAGTAAAATAAAATAAAAGCAATAGTACACAAAAAAAAACCCCACTGACAGAGTCAGAACACAACCTGACCCCCTGTCAGTCAGGGTGGTGGCAGCAGTGCAGATGAAATGCTCTTGTCCAAGCACTGATCCTGTAGAAAGGTCTGGGAGCTCTTGTCCTCTGGGAGTGCAGTGGGTCAGGGCTCCCTGTGCTGTCCCAAATCCCAGATTCTATCCAGGTGGGAATGCTTGGCTCCTCCCCCTGGGCGGAGCATCTCCCCCTGGGCTGATCTCATTCTCTGAGCCCTGCAGTGGCTCCTTGCTGGCCCATGAACCAGAGACAGCTCCCGCAGGGAGTTCCCCATGAGCCATGGGCACGGCATTGCTGGGCATGGACAGGAGAGAAGGGAAACACTGCCCCAGCTGGTTCCAGCAGCTCCTGGGGATGGGGATGGAACACAGACTGTGGGCACAGCTCACATTTTAACCCAGGACACCTTCCCTTCCTTTTCCCTCTCCTGGTTCCAGCAGTGCTGCTCTTCCCTCAGAAGCAGCCCCAGCTTTTCCCAGGACCTCCCTCAGGCCTGGGGCTGCCTGGGCACCTGCACAGACCTTGCCAAATTTAGGGACAAAAAGTGCAAAAAAAGTTTCTCTTTCTCCCCCATCTTCTCTTTTTCCACATGCATAATCATCTTCCTGCAAAGCAGAGAAACAAATGGATAAGGGAGTGGAGGTTTCATTTTTACAGAAAGCAATTACTGACATTAAAAGAGCTAAAGTAATAAAAATAATATTTAAAATTCAAATCCCTTATCTATATTACAAGGGTATTAACATGGGAAGAAGTTATTTTTATTTTTTCCTCCCCATAATCTCATTTGCTTTGCAAGTCAATCTGCAAACTTTAATGCCAGTCCTCTGAGTTTTATTTTTTTTATTTTTAATTTGGAGACTGATCTGCAGTTCTGGAGGTTAGGGTTTGGCAGGTTTGTGAACTCCATGGCTCAGGGGTGAGGATGCTGCTTTGTCACCCACCTGTGGTGCTTGTGTGTACCAGAAGGGACAGCTCTGTTCAACAGGGAAGGGGAGGTTGTATTTTCTATAGATTAATATAATATTTATTGGTTTATGCCTCCAGGTTTTAATGCAGTAAATGAATAAAAATGGCAATCGGGCTGTGAGCACTCGGGGGAAGGAGCTGCTCCAGCCTGAAATGGGAGGAAAAGAAGGGAAAGGGAAGGAAAAATGGAGGAATATAATTGAAAATGGGGAAAGGGAAGGGAAAATGGGGAAAGGGGAGGAAAGATAGGAAAATGAAAGGAAAAATGGAGAAAGGGAAGGAAAAATGGAGGAATAGAAGGGAAAAAGGGGAAAGGGAAGGAAAGATAGGGAAAGGGAAGGAAAAATGGGGAAAGGGAAGGAAAAATGGAGAAATGGAAGGGGAAAATGGGGAAAGATAAGGAAAAATGGGGAAAGGGAAGGAAAAATAGAGAAAGGAAAGGGAGAAAGGAAAGGGAAAATGGGAAAGAGAAGGAAAAATGGAGAAATGGAAGAGAAAAATGGGTGGGAAAATGGGGAAAGGAAAGATAGGGAAATGGAAGGAAAAATGGAGAAAGGGAAGGGAAAATGGAGAAAAGGAAAGGAAAATGAGGAAAGGGAAGGGAAGATGGGGAAAGGGAAGAAAAAAATGGGGAGAATGCTCCAGAGCACAGGGTGGGCTAAACTTTGGGGCGAGTTTGAGCAGGGCTTGTGTGAAACCCTCGCAGGCAGAGGGATGTGGAGCCCAGGGGATGTAGAATTGCTGCTGTTTGCACAGCGCTGTCCCAGCAGGGTGGGACATCCATCCCCCCTGCAGGATCAGGTGTCCTGTGCTGCTTTCCCAGGATTCTGACCTTTCCCGTTCTCCCTCCTCCCCAGAAAGCCGACCTGGCCGTGGCGGGGCTGACGATCACGGCGGAGCGGGAGAAGGTGATTGATTTCTCCAAGCCCTTCATGACTCTGGGAATTAGCATTCTCTACCGAGTTCACATGGTAAGAGCCCCATTTTAGAGCCCTTTATGTCCCTCCATTATTTGCATGCAAACCTGCCCGGTTAGAGGAGGATAATGAACGACTCATAAAAATATTTTGGTTTCCTATTTAAACGCAAATGTGCTCGACCTTTATTTCCTGCTTTTCTCTGCCTCTCTGCTGTGTGTCAGGATTGGTGAATCCCATTCCTATTCAACCCCTCAGCCCTTTGGCTTCTCTCCCCATTCCTCCCAGGGCACATGATGGATTTTTTGGCATGGTGGGGGCTGCAGGATGGTTTTGGAGTGGATTGAAGTGGCTTTAAGGCTGCTGGGTGAGGTGTGCAGAGGGCAGGCTTGGCTGGAGGGGTGCAGCAGCCTGGCTGGGTGGCCCCAGGTGGCTTTGGAGTCACCATCCAGTTGGATTGTCTGGGAGACTGAGCTGGGCTATCCGTGGTGTTGGGGCCATTCCTGATCTCAGCTTTGCTCTCTCACTGACTTCTCCCACCTGAGAACCACGTCAGGAAGGAATCCTGGATTGCTTTGTTTGCTGTTACCTGCTGGGAATGTTCTACAGGCAGGTCAGCCCTCTGCTTCCCTAACCCCAGGGGAAATGTCCCGGGGCAGGCAGGGTGCCAGGCTGAGCCCACAGCCCTGCCTGGCTGAGCCCACAGCCCTGCCAGGCTGAGCCCACAGCCCTGCCTGGCTGAGCTCACAGCCCTGCCTGGCTGAGCTCACAGCCCTGCCTGGCTGAGCCCAAAGCCCTGCCTGGCTGAGCTCACAGCCCTGCCAGGCTGAGCTCACAGCCCTGCCTGGCTGAGCCCACAGCCCTGCCTGGCTGAGCTCACAGCCCTGCCTGGCTGAGCTCACAGCCCTGCCTGGCCGAGCTCACAGCCCTGCCTGGCTGAGCTCACAGCCCTGCCTGGCTGAGCTCACAGCCCTGCCAGGCTGAGCTCACAGCCCTGCCAGGCTGAGCTCACAGCCCTGCCTGGCCTCTGCCCCTCTGCTCTCAGCCCCCCTCATTTCTTCACCCTAAACAGCAGCAGCCCAAGGAAAGCTCCTTAAGCTCAGGGGTGCTCTCAGCACAGTTGTGGAATCACAGGATCCTGGAATGGTTTGGGTTGAACGGACCTCAAAGTTCATCCCATTCCCTCTCTGCCATGGGCAGGGACACCTTCCCTGGTGTCACAGGCTCCCTGTCCCAGGTTGCTCCAAGGTTGCTCCAGCCTGGCCTCAGACACTTCCAGGAGTGGGGCAAAATTCTTTTCTGTTTCAAAACATCTGGGAATGCTCCCAAGGGATTCATGTGTGCAAGATTGCATATGGTGTTGTGTCTTTTCTTAGCTTAATTCATCTTAAATCCCCATAAATCCTCTTTTATTTGCATCCTCCACTGTTTTACCTTCTCCCCTAAGCTCAGGAGAGGGCAGATTTCCCCAAATTCCTGTTGTCACAGGGGCAAGCTCCTTTTGCAGCCTCATTCTTCCCAATGTGCATTTTGGAAACGTGCTCTGCACGGGTGTGATGTGAGTGACAGTGCCTTGGTTTCTGTCAGCCCAACAATAGCAGCCAAAAGGATAAAAAAAACCCCAACATTCAAGCTGCCTGTCCCAGCCCCCTCTCCACCCTGTTAAGGATGCAGTGTTGGGGATGAACAGAAACAAATTCACGCATCCATCTCTGTGCTGAGTGGCTCCTGCCAAGAGCAAACAAGTAATTAAAATCTAGTTAAAATTCTGCTTCCTCTGCTACGTGCAGAATTTAGGATCGATGATTTAACTGATCACAAAACAAAAGAAAAAAAAATAAAGGGAAGTTGACTCTTCCAGCTCCTGGAAGTCAAATGGAATTGTCCCTGCCCCACCACAGTTGGGTTTTCACATCAGCTGCTGCCTTGTGGAGCCAGGACCTTTTCCTGCCAGTGTCTCCTGGGATTAAAATCGGATTTGGTGATTAAATGCTGTGTGATATTAGGAAGGAATTCTTCTCTGTCAGGTGGGGAGGCCCCGGAATAGATTTCCCAGAGAAGCTGTGGCTGCCCCATCCCTGGAATCATCCAGGGCCAGGTTGGAGCTCTGAGCAACCTGGGACAGTGAAAATTGTCCCTGCCCGTGAAAAAAGGGGTGGAACAAGATGATCTTTGAGGTCCCTTCCAACCCAAACCGTTCTGTGCATGTTCTGCCTCAGATTTGCACCCTGATCTTCAGCAATTCCCTGAGCAGCATTCCTGGAGGAATTTCCTCTAGAGGAAAGGCAGGGATGCTGGTGCAGGCTTTGCACAGGGAATGCCTCAGAGGCTTTTGCTGCTGGAGTTCTGCAGGATTGTCTGACACTTCTCTTTAGGGTGGAAGTTCCTCAGGGCAGGGAGCATCTGCTGCCACCAGAGCACAGCCAGGCCTGCCCCAGCCTGCCCTTGAGGCATTCACCAAATGGGGCAGGATCCATAATTCCAGACTCCAGAGGGGTTTGGGGAATATCCCCCTGCTGCCAGCTGCTCCAGGAGGTTTGGATCTGAGCAGAGGAGCTGCCCAGGGATGCAGGCAGGGGTGCAAAGACATCCCCCAGGTGGGGTCATGAAATATTCTCCCTCTGCCAGCCCCCCGGGCTCTGGCTAGTTCAGGACCTCAGGGGCTTTAGGGAAAAACATTTCAGGGGTCAGGATAAAAGATTCCAAAAGAGGCTCTCACCCCCAGCTTCAGTCCAAGGCTTTATTTTCGAAGGGTTCCAGGGAGAGAAAGGAAGGAGGGAAGGAAGGAGGGAGGGAAGGAGGGAAGGAGGGAAGGAGGGAAGGAGGGAAGGAGGGAAGGAGGGAAGGAGGGAAGGAAGGAAGGAAGGAAGGAAGGAAGGAAGGAAGGAAGGAAGGAAGGAAGGAAGGAAGGAAGGAAGGAAGGAAGGAAGGAAGGAAGGAAGGAAGGAAGGAGGAAGGAACAAACAGAGGTTTATCTAGTTTTTGACTGAGGAAAGATAATTGGCCTGGGCCAATAAAGGGTCAGGAATAGGAAGGATAGGAAAGAAGGGTCAAACTGCATGGTCACAGGCTTTTAGGGGGACCCTGGGGGAGAAACCATTCCTCAGAGGAATACAACAGGGTCACCCCACAGCGAGCCCCAGCTGGCTGCACTGGGGACATGGGCAGTGCTGGAGGGGCAGCCAGGGCTCCCCAGGACAGGGGGGATCCCCACAGGGAAGCTCAGAGCCCCTCATTCCCTCTCCAACCCTTGGCACCTCTTCCTCCAAACCTTTCCTGCTCAGCTCGAGGAGTTCTCCTGAGAGCTGTGTGCCAATTCAACTTCTCAAACGGGTAAATATTTGTGTAACCAGGCAGTTCTGGTTTTCCTTTAAGGATGTGGCTTGCAGAGCAGCCCCACAGCTTTCTTCTCCCCAGCCCAAAAAATACCACCTCTGCAATGTCAAAAATTGCAGCTGACGTCTGTTAATCACGGCTCGGATGAGATGGAGCCTAATAAATAACCACAAATGAGTTTCTTCCTCACTGAGGAGTTGTCTCCACGCCCTGGGCTCCTCTGAATGCAATGACATTTTATTTTCATTTCCATCTAGCTCCAGTGGCAAGTGATTTCTCGCCCCTTTCTCCTCCCCACGCCGCCAACCCAGCCACCACAGAGCCTGTGCCTCTTATCACACATAACCAAATATGGCAGCTTTAACCAGGGCTGTCATTTTTCTCAATTTCACTGCTTGTGATACAATCAAGGCTGGATTTCTGACACGGGAGCTCTAACAGGCTCCCTGAACTCGCTGAGGCTGCTGAGAGAAAAGGTTTGGTTGGTTTTTTTAGGTTCTGCCCAGCCAGGGAGGCTGTGGGGATGGCAGGAGGTGGGTGAGGAGCCCTGAGCAGTCCCTGGGGCTGGAATCAGGTGCCCAGGGTGGTTTCTGCACGGAGGGATAAATCAGAATTATTTGTGCCTTACACATCCCTGCCTCTGTGGCAGGGAATGAGGGACTGGAGGTGATTCTGGCTCCTCAGCCTTGAAAGTCTTTGCCTTCAAAATGAGGAGATGGAGGCTGGGAGAGTGCACAGCAAGTGAACTGAGGCTTAAAGTGTTTCGACTTGATTGCTGCAGAGGGCACGGAATGGGAAGGATGGATGGATGGAAAAATTCCTTCATTCCAGCCACAGGACGCTTGAGAGGGGCTGAGAGGAGCTGAGCCCCTCTCCTGACAGCTCTGCCAGCAAGAATCCCTCCCCACCATGGCAGGGTGGGAAAAAATTCCAGCCCCAGCACCATGGGATGCATTTGCTGGTTATGAACCAAATGAGGCTCAAGAGTCAGAGCAGCCTGTGTGGGGCTTTTGTTGACTCCAGAGGAAAAGGAGGGATCTGGATCTGCCCCTGGATCATGATTATCCTGGGATATGCCCTCCTCGGGTGCCCTGCAGCTGTACCCAGCACACATCAACATTCCTGCCTCTCCAGGCTGAGTTTCCTGCTTTGCCTCTGACTTCCAGAGGCAGGAGGGAGCTCTCTGCCCTCCTTTTTTAGGGAAAACCCTTGTGAGAAGTGGGGCTGACTGGGGTCCCTCCAGACTCTGCGTGTGCAGGTCAGGGAGTGCTAAAAACAACAAATCCAGGGCTCTCCTCTCCTTCCCAAATGTCCCCCTTGTCCAAACTCTTCAGTCACCAGGATCTTCCCAGAAAACTGCTGCTGACTGGCTGAAAAAACGAAGATTTCCAAGAACAACTTAGGAGGAGGGTAAATTAATCTCTCCCACTTCCATCTGAGGATTTGCAGGAGGCCTTCATCAATTATTGGACATTTTGAACATATCTATTCCAGGAAAAATAGCTCTTCCAATTAACAAAGCTCTATTGGGACTGTCTAAAAATATCTGACAGACTCCAGATATTGTCATTCCCATCTTCAAAACAGACAGATAAGAGAGAGTTTGTGCCCTCCGTGGGAACAGAATATCTTTATTCTTACCCACAACTGTGAATGAAAAGAATATGTCCCAGCAGCCTGGAAATGACTGGAGCTGAAAAGAACCAGAACTACTACAACTGTAAAGTCACAGGAGAGATTCATTGCCAAGCTGGAGATTTAAAGCTTCCAACGCAATTTCCTTAATGAGAGTAATTTATTGACAAACTGCCCCAGAAATATAAAGGAGACATCAAGGCCTTAATTGCAGAAAGGAACTTTGTCACGGGAGCATCTCGCAGGGGAGGCTGAGCCGAGGCTCTGCCAGGGTCTGTGAGTTCCCTGCCAGCTTGGGGATGCCAGGGAGGAGCATGGGGATGAGGAGCTCCAGGAGCTCCAGCTTGCACAGCAGCCTGTGCCCTTCACACCCTGCTGCTTCCCCAGGGCCTCATTTCATCCTTGAGGTGCAAACACCTGGAGGGATGAAGAGTTATTGAGCCAGTTTGGCTCCTGGGGAAGAAGGAAACCAGGGGTGAGAGGCATCCAGGAGAGCCGTGAAGGGGAGAGCTTTGGCAGTGCCACCCTTTGGAGCATATATGGATATAAAACCATTTCTCACAAGTGTTTTCCCTAAAAAAGGAGGGCAGAGAGCTCCCTCCTGCCTCTGGAAGTCAGAGGCAAAGCAGGAAACTCAGCCTGGAGAGGCAGGAATGTTGATGTGTGCTGGGTACAGCTGCAGGGCACACAAGCAGGGCACGTCCCAGCATAACCACGTCTGATCCAGGGGCAGATCCAGATCCCTCCTTTTCCTCTGGAGTCAACAAAAGCCCCACACAGGCTGCTCTGACTCTTGAGCCTCATTTGTTTCATAACCAGCAAATGCTGGGTGCATGGTGCTGGGGCTGGAATTTTTTCCCACCCTGCCATGGTGGGGAGGGATTCTTGCTGGCAGAGCTGTCAGGAGCGGGGCTCAGCTCCTCTCAGCCCCTCTCAAGCTTCCTCTGGCTGGAATGAAGGAGTTTTTCCATCCATCCTTCCCATTCCGTGCCCTCTGCAGCAATCAAGTCAAAACACTTTAAGTCTGTATATCCATATATGAAGACATTTCAAATATGGATGTTCATATACATTGGGAAAAAATTATTATACATCCAAAGTTATCATTTCTCGCTTGATGAACAGATGGAAAGTCAAATAAGCAAAGGTGTGTTAACACCAGGCTTCACTGTGTGTTCTGTGGATCTTATTTTAATTGTTATCAGCACACAATAAAATTGCAGGTGATGAGATCAGTGGGAAGGGCAGAGGGAACAGCCTGTGGAACCCTGGATTAGGGAGAGGAGCTCCAGCACAGGGAGCAAAGGGTTCTCCTGGAAGTTTGGGTCCCCTGGAATGCTGGGCCTGCAGCTTCCTGCAGTTTCTGTGCCTCTGAAAGCCCCGTCTGGCTTGGAAAACCAGAATTACAGCATCAACTGACCAAAAAATTTGGGAAAGGACACGAGGAATGTGGTGCCTTCCACTGTTTGTAGCTCAGCTGTTTATAGGAGATAACCTGGAGCAGAAGAGAGGCATTGCCCTAAAGAGAGACTCTGGAATTAAACCCAGGAGAACTTTTCCTTGGGAACTGATTTAAAATTAATCTGGAACCTGAACTTTTCCTTGAGAATTGACTTAAAATTAATCTGGAACCTGAACTGTTCCTTGGGAATTGACTTGAAATTAATCTGAGAACCTGAACTTTTCCTTGGGAATTGATTTAAAATTAATCTGGAACCCGAATTGTTCCTTGAGAATTGACTTAATCTGAGAACCTGAAATTTTCCTTGGGAATCGACTTAAAATTAATCTGGAACCTGAACTTTTCCTTGGGAATTGACTTGAAATTAATCTGGAACCTGAACTGTTCCTTGAGAATTGACTTAAAATTAATCTGAGAACCTGAACTTTTCCTTGGGAATTGACTTAATCTGAGAATGGATGCTGAACCATTGGTCCTCAACTTGCTAAAAGCCTCAACAAACCAGATTCTCTAAAAATGCTCATCCCAGAATGGTTTGGCTTGGAAGGGACCTCAAAGACCCTTTAGTCCCAAGCCCCCCACCACAGGCAGGGACAGATCCCAAAAATCTTGTCCAGAAGGGTGCAGGGACAGGTTGTTGTGCTGTGCTGGGTTTTTATTTCATGCAGGGTTTGCTGGGGAAGGTTCCTGACACGTTACAGGTTCCCAGATGGTGACTGGAGCTGAGGATTTCACAGGCTCCCGGATATTTTTAGCAGAGGAAGATTTTTGTGCAACAACTGTTGCCTTTTCTAGCAACAACTCAGAGTCTCCAGGAGGACTGCTGAGACCTTGTGAAATTCGGGTTTTGCATAATATTCAGTAGTAAAACAGCGAGGTTGGGATGGAAATGGAATTTTAAATGCTGGTCTAAGTCTGGGGAAGCTAAAAAAAATATAAAAGCCTTTGCAAAGCTCTGACTCGTGGGAAGCTTCCCAGTTCCAGGTGCTTGGAGAAGCTGTGGAGCTGTTTGAGGGATGCCAGGACTGGATTTGTGGTTTGGGATAGAAAATAGAGGATTCTGTGAGCTATGGGATCATGTCCCTTGTCCCTATGGCAACTTGGATGTGCTTGAGCTGCTCTTTCCTTTCTGAGGAGCTGCATCCACAGAGCTGATGGTGACAGGAGAAATCCACTGAAAATGGGAGATGTTTGGCTTTTTTTTGAGAAACTCCTCCAAAAAAAATTAATCTCCCCCTTTGCACAAATTTCGTGACGTTTGACAATTTGCTGGTGGTGGCAGCATCCTTGTGAAAGTTTAAACTGCTCTGGGAGAAGATCAACCTGTTTTTTCTAGCAGTCAAGCCTGATTTTTTTCAAGGAAAGGTGGTTTGCTGAGGAAAAAAAACACAGGAAATTCTGACGCATCCTGGAGGTAAAAATATCCTGTACCCTGAGATAAAAGTAATAATTTTATTGGGGTTTTTTGTAAAAGAAGAAACATTTCAAGGCCAGAAAGAGAAAAGTTTTGAAAACATCTCTTTTTTTTCTTTTTTTCGTTTTTTTTTTTTTTTTTTTATTTTTGCCCTTTTTGCTTCACAAACACATTTCCCACCCTGGGAGCTCAGGTGGAGCCCTCTCTGCCCAGTTAAGTGTGGGGTGGACAAGGACTGGGGGGACCCCCCTCAGGTGTGAGGGTGCAGCAAACCCTGCCAGGGAGGGGGCAGAACGCTGTGATTGCTCCATTTTTCTCTCAGTTCACCTCTTTCTTTGCCTGGAGGAACAAAAATGGGGAGAAAAGCAGATTTAGGAGATGAATCCAGTGGAGAGATGCTGCAGGACTTGGTCATTTGTTGGGTCATTTATTTGCCCTGCAAGGCTGTTCCAAAGCCTGGTTTATCTCCCTTCTCCTGTTTATTTCCCTTCTCCCATTTATTCCTCTTTCTCCCATTTATCTCCCTTCTCCTTTTTATTCCTATTTCTCTCATTTATTTCCCTTCTCCTGTTTTTATCCTCTTTGCCCCATTTATCCCCCTTCTCCCATTTATCCCTTTTTTTTCCCCATTTATCCCTTTCTTCCCATTTATCCCCCTTCTACTGTTTATCCCTTTTCTCCCATTTATCCCCTTTGCCCCATTTCTCCCCTTTCTCCCATTTATTCCCTTTCTCCCATTTATTTTCCTCTCTCCCATTTATCCCCTTTGCCCCATTTCTCCCCCTTCTCCCATTTGTTCCCTTTCTCCCATTTATTTCCCTTTCTCCTATTTATCCCATTTATCCCCATTTCTCCCATTTCTCCCTCTTCTCCCATTTATCCCCTTTACCCCTTTTCTCCCATTTATTTCCCTCTATCCCCTTTATCCCTTTGTCCCATTTCTCTTCCTTTTGCCATTTATTCTTTTTCTCCCACCTATTCCCTTTTGCCCCATTTCTCCCATTTATTCCCTTTCTCCCGTTTATCCCCTTTGCCCCATTTCTCCTCCTTCTCCCATTCATTTCCCTTTTCTCCCATCTATCCCCTTTTGCCCCATTTCTCCCCTTTCTCCCATTTTTTCCCTTTCTCCCATTTATCCCCTTTGCCCCATTTCTCCCATTTATTCCCTTTCTCCCATTTCTCCCCTTTGCCCCATTTCTCCCATTTATTCCCTTTCTCCCATTTATTCCCCTTTTTCCTATTTCTCTCCCTTCTCCCACTTATTGCCTTTCTCCCATCTATCCTCTTTGCCCCATTTATTTCTCTTTTCTCCCATTTATCCACTTTTCCCCATTTCTCCCATTTCTCCCATTTATTTCCTTTCTCCCATTTTTCCTTTATCCCATTTTTCCCATTTATCTCCTTTGCCCCATTTCTCCCATTTTTCCCATTTATTCCCTTTTCTCCCACCTGTCCCCTTTGCCCCATATCTCCCCTCTCCCATTTCCCCGTTTCCCTGCCGCGGTGCCACCATGTCAGGCGCGTTCCCTTGCGCCCTTCCAGAACCATCCTCACCTCTCCAACCCCAACCAGCTCCAACTCCTCCTTTGCTTTTCCACCCCCAGGGCCGCAGACCCGGCTACTTCTCCTTCCTGGATCCCTTCTCTCCCGGCGTCTGGCTCTTCATGCTGCTCGCCTACCTGGCTGTCAGCTGTGTCCTCTTCCTGGTGGCTCGGTAATGTCGCGGTGCCTTTCCCTTCCTCGCGGTGCCACCTAGTGTCACTCGCAGACCCGTGGAGAGGGGACACCCAGGGGGACACGGGGACATCCCCTGCCCCACCCGAGGTCACCGGGATGGGTGGCAAGAGGCGTCCCAGCCCTCTGCCAGCTGGGGACTGAGGTTTGTCACCGTGTCCTCATGCTGGGATGGCTCTCATGCCATGTTCAGGATGTGACTGGCCACAGTGGGGCCCAGAGCTGGGTGGGAGAAAGTTTGGGAGAAGGTTCTGGAGAAGGTTCTGGAGAAGGTCCTGGAGAAGGTTCTGGTGCTGTTTCAATGCTCCCTGCAGATGTTTTTTACCCCTTGTCCTAAGCAGGCTGTTAGGGACCTGCAGATGAATTCCAAGGTGTCAACACGAATTCCGTGAGTGATGTCTGGCTCTCCTGGCCCTGTGCAACCCAGTTTGTGCAGGAAAGGAAAGTTCATGAATATCTCCGAGCAGCTGATGTGCAGAGCCTCGCTTGGCACCTCTCAGCTCCTTTCCCCTATGACTAATTTAAATCAGCCTTAAAATCCCTCCTTGAGTGCTCTCCTGCAGCATGGCCCCATTGAGGCCCAGGGCTGGGCTCCAGTGCTGCTCTCCCTGCCCTCCAACATCCCTGTGGAGGGGCTGTGGCAGGCAGGGTGGAGCTGTGTCCTGCTCTGTGTGCCAGGCACTGCTCAGGCCTCGATGGCTCTTTTGGGACCCAATTGCTGCCCAATTCTCATTACACAAATTGGAGCTGCGCTGTGGCTGGCTCCCTCAGCGTGGCTGAAGTTGTCATCCTGACAGGGCTTTAATGGGTTCTTCGAATGCTGTCACAGCCTCAGAAACGCAGGTCTGGAGAAACCATTGAATTATGCAGAGCTGGTGCTTCTTTAGCCCCTTCCTCATGTTTTAAATATGATCCTCCAAAAAGGTGCCCACTGCAGAGGGAGCTGTGGCTGCTGCCCCCACCTTGCTCAGCAGGAAGGAGCTTTTGACCCTGTGAGCTGCAGACCCTCCCAGAGCACTGGGGTTTGCTGCCAGGGCTTGATCCACCATGGAAAGTCTGCAGGAAACAGCCTCCTCCTCCTCCTCCCTGGCAGCACAGCGAGAGAGGAGATGCAGGGATGAAAATGATGCCCTCGTTCTGGCTAAATACGATGTGAGCTGGCACAGCCCTGCAGCTGTTCTGGCAACAGCCCCAAAATGACCCTCCCAGGCCCTGAATTTCTTAGCTAGAGCAATGTGATGAAGTGCAGCACGTGAATTAGCAGACTTTCCTAGCAACCAAGGAACTGGGGATTGGAAACAGCAAAAGAGAAGAGAGAGAGGCGCAGTCACAGCAGTGACAGGCTGTCAGATATTTCTCATCCCCACCTCTGTCCTATCCCTGAAGGATGGGAGGCTTTGAAACACCAGCACTCAGCTTCCAGCTCCAGCTCAGACCTTCTCAGAGCAACCCTTTGCACCAACACAGTTTTTCTTGATGGTTTAATGCAGTCAGGGCTCACACACTTTGCTTTTGAACTTCCCATCAGTGCTTGTGCTCCGGCAGGGAGCACAGCCAAAGATGTTTGATTTCTGCTTCCCGTCAAATCCCTGCATATCTGGAGTTCCTGCTGTGGTGTGAATGTGCACACAGGGCTGCGGGATGCACGCAGAGCTGCCCAGAGTGGAGCCTCTCAAAGTTTTTGCAAATCTTTACAAGAAAGCCTCTGGCTCTTGAGTCTTCAAGCAAACGTTTCACACAGCTCTGAGCCCTGGGCATCAACTGACAGCAAAGCATTTCCTCCTCAGAAAACTCTGCCTCCAGGAGAGCTGGAGCTTCACAGCTTTTCTCTCTTTTTTGTTGTTTTTTAAAGCGTCCCATTTCCCAGCGCATTCCCTGAGCTCCCCCGTTTCTTGTCCTTTCAGGCTGACTCCGTACGAGTGGTACAGCCCCCACCCCTGCTCCCAAGGTCGATGCAACCTCCTGGTGAACCAGTACTCCCTGGGGAACTCGCTGTGGTTCCCAGTGGGGGGGTTCATGCAGCAGGGCTCCACCATTGCCCCCCAGGCTCTGTCCACGCGCTGCGTCAGCGGAGTCTGGTAAGGAGGGCAGCAATTCCTTTCAGGAAGCTTTCTCTGGGCACAAGTGGATGTGGAGGAGGAATTTCTTCACAGGAAAGGGCTGTGGGACATTTGGAGGGGCTGCCCAGGGAGGTGGTGGAGGTGTTCAAGGATGACTGGATGTGGCACTCACCTGTCTGGGTGACACGGTGGGGATTGATGCTTTTGTGGAAGGATTTTGTAGCTTCAGGAACTCTGGGATTCTGAGAGGCAAAGGTTGGGGATGGAGAGCAGATTTCCTGAGGCAAACCACACCTGCTCTTCCCTCTCCCTAGGTGGGCCTTCACCTTGATCATCATCTCCTCCTACACGGCCAACCTGGCAGCGTTCCTGACCGTGCAGCGCATGGACGTCCCCATCGAGTCCGTGGATGACCTTGCTGACCAGACAACCATCGAGTACGGCACCATCCACGGCGGCTCCAGCATGACCTTCTTCCAAGTAAACCCCCTTCTTTGGCTGCCTGGGGGGCAGGGGGTGCACAGGGCACCCCTCAGTCAGATTTGGGTGTCCCCTCAGCCTGCTGTGCCTGTGTCACTCCAGCTGCTGGCACAGAGGGGACCTCTGGAGAGATCCTGCACAAGGGTGGGGATGATGTGGGAGAGGCATGGTGGAAGACACAGAAAAGTCAAATTTTCATAGGTCTCCACCTGTTTTTAGCCTTTATTTGAGAGTCTTTCAGGTGGGGTAAGCAAAGAAATATTTGCACAGCCCAGGCAGGCTCGCAGAAGTCGAAGTGCTGGAGCCTGTGTGAGGTCAGTGGCACTGAAATAAGTCAAGTGTATGCAAAGTTATGTGGGCCATTTAGCCCAATTTCATTTTGATCTTCCCTGCTCTGCTCAGAAGGGAAATAAATGAGTGAATATTTTCTGCAGCTCTCTGAACACACAAAGAACTGCTGGAGGATTTTTTATTTATTTATCACTTGTTGAAATTCCAAAAGGAGAGGAAGCTTGTTCTCACTCTTTCCCCCCACTCTGAGGCTGAACTGAATTTGGAAGGCTGGGAAATCTCTGGAGCCAGCCTGAGCTTTTCAGCCCAACTTTATGCTCTTCAGGGGTATGGAAAAGAGCTACTTTTAAGCCAAACTTTACATCTCAAATGAGCTGAGCAGAGCCTAAGTGAGTGAGGTGGTTGTATATGAGGGGCTCACTTGAGGAAAGCTTTCACGTTTAAACCCCTGACTGTATCTCTGCACTGCCTGGCAGAGAGGAAATCAGAGAGGAAATTAGGAAAAGAGGGTTTTACCCCATTTGTGGTGCTTTAAGATGTGTTGGGATCCATTTGCCTCAGGTGTAGGGATGGGGAGGTTAAAGTAGTGATGGATAACTGCCTCCATCTCCCCTCCCTTCCTGGGTGTATAAAGGAGTGTTTGTCCCCTCCTGAGGCACCTTGTCCTGGCAGTGCCTCTGCTGACACTGACACACAGTTTAAGGTTTAAAAATGCAGTGAACTGGGACCAAACTCCCCCCTGCTCATCTGTCTCCTGCCCAAGTGGCTGCACCCAGAGGACAGAGCTGGACAGATGAGGACAGGAACTGGGTCAGCAGCAGACTCCCCAAGGCTCTCCAGCATCGCTCACCAGCCACAGAAAACGAGCCCTTGGCAGTGTGAAAATCCTCATGTGGAGCAGGGTGTGTTTATTTTCAGTCCTGGTGTGAGCAGGTTTCACTCTCTGCTCAGCACAGGCAAGAGAGATTAATCATTCTCAGCTTTCTTCTCATTGGACTCATTGAGTGGTTCAGCCACCAGCAAACTCTGAGGATTTGGGGTTGGCTGAGCTTTAGTTTATTGTAATCAATGACAAAAAAACCCCAGGTTTTTTCCGGCAAGCACTTTAACTTGCCTCACAGGGGGTTGAACCAAATCTGGGTAAATTTTTGAATAAAATTTGTGAGCAACAATCTCCAGAGAGCTTTTGTGCTGCCCCCAGCCATCAATGCCCTCCTCAAGGGGAGTCTGGCTGTGACACTGAAGAACTGTTGGGACAATGTTTGAGGGATGGTGTGAACTCTACAGGGAGCACCCAGAGGTTTCAGTCAACCAAGCAGGAGCTGTTTCTTCTCACTTTTTTTGTGTGTTTTTGATATATGGTTTTCAAAATTATGACTTTTTTCTAAAATTGAATTTACACAGAGTTTTGCCAGACGCCGTTGGAATTGGGGTGTTTCATGCCCAGCTTTTCCAACAAACTCCCAACATATTTGGGCTTCTTTGATGAGGCATCAAAATCCTTTCTGAATCTGAAATCCGATTTGATTCCTCCCTCCATTGTGGCCTTCCCGCAGCAGCGCCTGACTTGGGGGGTTTAATTTTCAGGCTCTAACTGACCCCCAAATCCCTTCCCTGAGCTGTGGCCGCCTCTTCTCCTCCCCTCAGAACTCCCGCTACCAGACGTACCAGCGGATGTGGAACTACATGTACTCCAAGCAGCCCAGCGTCTTCGTGAAGAGCACGGAGGAAGGGATCGCGCGCGTGCTGAACTCCAACTACGCCTTCCTGCTGGAGTCCACCATGAACGAGTATTATCGGCAGCGCAATTGCAACCTCACGCAGGTCGGGGGCCTTCTGGACACCAAGGGCTACGGGATTGGCATGCCCGTCGGTAGGCAGTGAAGAACAATTCTAGTCCTTCTCAGCTGTCGGCAGAGGACCGGAGCGTTCCAAAGGCTGCGCCGGCTCTAAAAGCCAACGTTGCATCTCACAGCTCTGCCCAGGGTCCTTTTTATTTCTTACCTGTTGCCCGTGGTCAGAGCCAGATGTGAGGCCCTGCTCTGGTCCAGAGGCAGATGTGAGACCCTGCTGTGGTCCAGAGCCATGTGAGACCCTGCTGTGGTCCAGAGGCAGATGTGAGACCCTGCTCTGGTCCAGAGCCATGTGAGACCCTGCTGTGGTCCAGAGCCATGTGAGACGCGACCGCGGCTCTTTCGATAATTCGTGTGAAAGATGTCTCGAAATTGCTGCTTGTTTTCTGCATACCTGCTCTTTGCTGTTTCCTTCCCCAACCAGTGTTTGTGCATCGTTTTGTGCTCCTTGTTCTAATCCCAGAAGTGATGTCAAAGTAATGCTGTGGTAACTCTGGTAGCTTTTAGCAGGAGTGTTTTAACAGCTGGTGGTTCTTGAAACTGCAGGCCAGAGAGCCCAGCGATTCAAGGGCTCATCATCAGGTTTAACAAATGCAGGGGTTTTGCCTTTCAAATGTATGAGCTCACAAGAGAACATCACCACTAAATAAGGGTTTAGTCATTGTTATTCCAAACTGATCTTTTGGACAGCCTGGAAGCCTTGTCCTGACCTTTAAGCCTTGGCATTTAGCAACACAAAGTTGAGGTGGATTACATAAGGCCCCGTCACACAAACAGCCACTCTAGTTTAGGGAACATGGGTAAGCTTGTAAAGTCACAGCAACCTGATCAAAGTGAGTACAAATCCCTACCTTCAGGGCTAAATTTGTTCTGACATTGTCTTGTTAAACAGTGAAACCGTAGCAGATAAGAGGAGCAGAAAGCTGCTGGCTGGGACAATAGTGCAGAGTTACTGGGAGAAGCAGAGTCTTTCCCATGGCCTTTCCTCAGGATCCTCGGGTGGCAGACAAGGATTTCTTGTACCAGACAAGGATCTCTGGTGGCAGACAAAGATCTCTGGTAGCAGACACTGGGACTGCAGCAGAGCTCCATGCCCAGCACAGGGCTGAGCTCCTCCAACATGGACATTTTGGCTTCCGTGATCCTTAGGCTCCTTCCAGCTCAAGATTTCTATTCTGTGACCAATTTGAGGGAAGGAGCGTTAGAACAAGGTTGAATTGGAGGTGGAATGACAAGAGAGGGACCTCCATGGTCTGCAGGAGCAGGATACTGAACTGCTCATTCAAAGCCAAAGCTCCCCTTGTCACAGACCTTCTGCAGTGGCCTGTGTGGCTCCTGGTGGCCAGGTAAAGTCACCTTCTGCAGGTGACACAAACCAGGTGACATTCCCAGCGAGGTGGCTGCAGCTTTCCATGGCTCACATGGACTCACAGCCCCTCCAAGCCACCCAGAGAGGAGCTGTGGTAGCTGGGCAGGCTGGGGTGGGGCGAGTGATGATGATGATGATGGGGAGGAAGGCGGGGCCCTACCACGTCCCTCTTGGCATTGCAGGCTCCGTGTTCCGCGACGAGTTCGACCTGGCCATCCTCCAGCTGCAGGAGAACAACCGCCTGGAAATCCTGAAGCGCAAGTGGTGGGAAGGAGGGAAGTGCCCCAAAGAGGAGGACCACAGAGCCAAAGGTAAGCCCTGCACTCCCAAGGGATCAGGCATGGAAACATCCCAGCCAGAGGTGCCAGGATGAACACCCAGCTGCATTCCTGCCAGGTTTTCTGCCTGGCAATCATTTTTTCCCCTTCTCCTGACCTGAGATTTCTTCCTTCACAATTCAAGGAGAAAGCCGAACCGCTCCGCTGTGCCTCACGCTGTGTGTTTTTGCCTGGGGCAGAGATAGCAGGAACAACCAAATGACAAATATTGGAGGCATATGGAGGGTAAATTAGCTTCTAATGAATGTCTGGGAAAATGGATGGCTGAAGGGATCAGACCAAAATCCTGAGTTCCTTGAAGGGAGATGGATCTCCACCACAGGCCCGCTGGTTAATGGCTCCAAGTGAAAGCGTCTTTTAAACAGCCAGAGGAAGGGACACAAGGACTTTATTAGTACATCTGTAAACTGAGGAGCAAATTCTTTTGGGTAATGCTATGCAAATTGCCATAAAAGCCACCACATTAGGCTGATGTCCCAGCGTGAGAGCAGTTGCCAGCTTAACACAGTTGCTGCATTTTTTAGTTTTGGCAGCTGCCCTTTCCTCAGCAAGTGTTTTCCGCGAGGCCAGCAGGCCCCTCAGTTAAAAGCACAGCCTTGTGACCTTTGTGAGAGCAGAGAAAAGAGCCAGGCCAGGTGTGGGGAAGCTCTTTTGGGGTTTTGACCTTGCAGCAGGTGTAGGTGTGTGTGTGTCTGTGCAGTTCCTGCCAGGACCCCACGGGGCTGGGAGGTGATGCTCACTTTTGGGCAGTGCTGCTCTACAGATGACCCCAGTTATTTATGTCCGGGCTGAAGGTGTAACACATCAGGTTACTGCTATTAGAGGAGTTACTTTTGAAGGTGGAAGCGTTTTTTTTCTCCATGGACTGTGCCAAAAGCAGCTCTAAGGTGGAATCTAGGCTGGGGGCTGCTTTGAGATGGCTTTGGAAGGGGGAAGCTGGGCACTACCCAGCACAGTCTGTGACCCTGGGCAAGTTTTCCTGCTGCTTTGTTCCCTATGCCTGGTGGGTAGGGATATTTTTTTTCCCTTAAAAACCCTGGAGTGAAGCTGAAACCCTTTTCCCTTATATGAAAGCCTCCCATCTTCCTCAGTTTGGGAGATGAGGAAGGCTGTAGCTGTATGGAGAAAGGAAATTCCTCTCAGTGAGCTTGGGTGTCTGAGGTGGCACCCAGACTGAATGATAGGAGGATGTAAAGAGAGGTACAAACCCTAAGTTCACACTTGTGAGCTGCTGGAGGGAGTGGATGCCCTTCACCTTTGGGTCTGAATTGTGATTCTGGGCTGGTTTTTCTGCCTTGCCATTGCTGTGGAAGCACCTCTGCAAAAGTCTCTGATTTACAGACTCCCTGCGTTGTTCTGGGGGTGGTGCCAAAAGAATGACGGAGGAGGAGGCAGAAATGTGACCTGCTAAGGTTTAGAACAAAACAGGTCAGCGATTTACAAGGATTTTGGTGAGGTTTTATGTCTAAAAGCCACGCCGAGATCAAGTCAATAAATCATCGATTCTTACACTTTGATTTAATGCTACAGGAGGGAGAGGAAGAGTTTTATAGATGTTCTTGTTGAGTAATGGCCTCACACAGCCAACCCAGGGCCGAGCATATGTTTTTTAGTGATCAATCCAATCTGGGACCCAAACCAAACACAGGAGAGAGGAGCTGTGGCTCCTCATATCCCAGGACAGCAAACGTTGAGGTCAGCTCATCTCACAGGCAGATGGAGGCACAGTTTTGGGGACCAGGGCTGTGGTGGCAAGTGGAGTGATGGCCTCAGCACATGGAATGCTCAGGTGTTTAAGGGATGGACTTTCCTTCAGCTGGTGAACTTCCTGGAATGCAGGCTGGGTGGGCATGGTGGTTATCCCATGGGAGGCGAGCTGTCTGAGGGAGATGGGATGAGTAATTTCCTCCTCATGGCCCAGGGGTGCTGGGCAGAGACACCCAACCCACAGCCAGGTACCCCTGGGTGACAGGGACCCCGTTTTTTCACCCTGTGGTGTGACACGGCATCCTGCTCTTGTTCGGAGCCTCTCCTTTCCCACTGCAGTCCAAGCAGCCGGAATCATTTTCCTGCAGCACTTTGTGATGCCATCAAAGGAGCTTTTCCTGCTGCCAGCTTCCTTTAAAGCCTTTCCCTGTCTCCTTTATCTCTGCTCCTTTAACAGCCTTGCTCCTCTTCCTTTCCAAGCTCAAAGCCACTGGAGCTCGGTGAATAATTTGCAGGGATTAACGTGCCCCATTGATCCCGCGTTCTTCCCCTCCTGTTTTTGGTTTGTCCACAAATTGGTTTATGCTTCCCTCCAACGTTCTGGCTGTTTATCTGCAAAATCATCATTTCTGAGAAGGCCTCTTCGATCCTGCAGTTATTGCAAGTCACTCACTTGGGCCATCTGAGTCATGCAGGGAGCTATTAATAGGACACTGCTGGCTCGGTGGTTTTGGTTGTTGTCTGTTGGCGTCTACAATGCCAACAAAACAGCAAAGCCTGAGGGTTCTGTGCAGTGATACTTGAGATTTATGATGTGTCTGCCTCTCCAGAGTGTCTCTCCTGCTTTATTTTAGGCTTGGGAATGGAGAACATTGGTGGAATCTTCGTGGTGCTCATCTGTGGCTTAATCGTAGCAATTTTTATGGCAATGCTGGAATTTTTGTGGAGCCTTCGGCACTCTGAACAGTCGGAGGTAGGACCTGGGAGTGTCCTGAGGGGGCAGGGTGTGTTTATTGCTGTCTGTGGGGTGTCCTAGAGCAAATCACACACCCAGGCTGAGAGCCAATCCCAGCCAGGACACCTCAAACACAGGAACAGGCTTGGTCCTTTGGGCAGGGTCTAAAATCCATGAGTTTCTCACACACTCCTACTCAGGATCAGAGATGTGTACAACACCCAGGTGCCTTTCCTGGACATGGGATTTGTACCTGCAGCAGGTTTGGATCTTGTGCTGATCAGGGATGAAGAACACAGGAGGAGGGCTCTGATGAGAGGCAGAGTTGGGTTAAATCAGGTGTAGATGTCTGAGCATTGATGTTGAAAACCAGCAGCACTGAGTCCATAAAAATTTGGTGTCAGAATCATATCATGGAATCTTAAAATGGCCTGGGTTGGAGGGGCCCTTGAAGCTCATCCAGTCCCACCCCCTGCCATGGTCAAGGACACCTTTGAGAAGGTGAAGGACCTCCCAATATCCCAGGTCACTCCAAGCCCTCATCACCCCAGGACCTAGAGCCCCTGAGGGACTCAGAGCTTGCTCAGGTGAGCAGAATTATTGAAATTCTCTCCAAGCCAGATGTTTTTAGCTCCACGAGGATTCAACACACTCTGAGGTGCCCAGCAGCCTCCCAGAAATGGCTTAAAATAACTTGCGAGACAGCGTGATCGAATGTGTCTTGAAAAAGCAAAAAGGTTTTAATTAAAGAAGAAAATAATACAAAACAAAAGAACAGAAGGCTGTGCACAGTGCAGGGAGAGGTCCCACACACCTGCTACAACACATCCAAAATGCGAGGAGAAGCCTCGTGTCTCCCTTTAAAAACTGAACGATTTAGGTGGGGTTTTGACAAGAAGACCAATAGAAAATAGTTACATCCCAATAGGAAATAGTTGCATCCCAATAGAAAATAGTTGCATCCCAATAGAAAATAGCTACATTTTTGAGGAACAGCTAAAGACACCTATCAGTGTTTTTGTCTTGGCACTGGGCCAATTATGACCAGGACGACATAGAAGTTTCTGGCCGTTTTTTGGGTTTTTTTCCCCCTTAAAAACCCTGGGGTGAAGCTGAAACCCTTTTCCCTTATACAAAAAACATCTCCTTGGTTTTGGGGGATACAATGGAACAACAGGGACAGCTCCGTTCTCCCCTTGCAGGTGTCGGTGTGCCAAGAGATGGTGACGGAGCTGCGCAACATCATCCTGTGCAAGGACAGTTTCCACCCCCGTCGGAGGCGAGGGGGGGTGGTACGGACTCGCCCCGCTCTGCCCGAGGAGCGCCGAGCCCGCAGCACAACCACGCTCAGCAACGGCAAGCTGTGCAGCGGGGGCGAGCCAGACCCCCTGGCGCAAAGACTGGCCCAAGAGGCAGCCCTGGTAGCCCGGGGTTGCACCCACATCCGCGTGTGCCCCGAGTGCCGCCGCTTCCAGGGGCTCCGGGCTCGGCCGGCCGCGGGGTCACCGGCGCGGAGCGAGGAGAGCCTGGAGTGGGACAAGGCCACCAACAGCAGCGAGCCCGAGTAACGCCCGTGGGGCGTCGGGGTGGGACGAGAGGGTCCTGTTCCATTTTACAGAACACGGACTTGTACAATGTCAACTCGTTTTTAAATCAATAGCAGTTACCCGGCTTCTCCAGAGCGAGGTGGACCTTGGGGTGGACGCCTGGGCTGTGGTTTGGGTGTCCTCCACCAGCAGGGAGGTCCTCGGGCTGGTGGGTGTGTGGAGGTTGTCTCTGTGGGAAGAAGGGACGTGGTGGGTGGCTGGTGTAGCAGATATTGCCCACCCAGGGCCAGGAGGGCTTCTTGGAACTTCTCCCTCACTCCAAGGTCAGGAGAAAGGACGCTGGCGCTGCCTCTCCATCACTTACTGGGGGATGTTCTCCAAGGGACTTTTTATTTGCTATGGGAAGGGAGGAGTCATTATTTTGGTTTTTTTGTTGTTTTTGTTTAATTTGGGTATATCAGGACCCAATCTCCAAGGCACCAGGTGCTGAACTCTTCTTCCTTTTCAGAGGGTGGCAGGTGGGTTGAATGGGAAGGGGAGGATGGGATGGGACACGCTCCCTGTGAGAAGCAGCGTTTGCTGGAAGTCCGTCTGAGGAGTTGTTAAAATTACATATATAGAGAAATATATCTATACATAGATATATATATATACATGTATATTAAAATGCCAAAAAACAGCCAACCAACACAGTGAACTCAAAGAGGCCTTGAAACGCCTGGAAATTCAGGGGTTCTGTGTCTTTTGTTTCATTCTGGGGTTATCTTTCGCTTTTTCCTTCCTTTTCCTTTCTGTTCTTGGGATGGGGTGGAGGGAGCCTTTTGAAAGAGGTGAGTGGGGAGGCTGCCCATCCCCACCAGCCGAGTGAGGAGGTGTTGGGACCCCTAAAATGTCCCTGGCTGTGCTCTGCACGCTCCTGAAGGGACCCTGAGCTCTGCCCCAGGCTCATGAGCTCCCCAAATCCGTGACCCCCGTGGAGCACCCTCAACTTCCAGGGTGAATCCCAGCCACAAAACATTTGAGAAAATCATTAGCCCGGGATCTCGTGTAAGGAAAATAGTGACTTCCCTAGGAACTGCAGCAGCTCACCCTCTGCTTGGTACAGATGTGGGGTTTACACTGGCAAATTTAATTTTCTGATTGAAAAAACAAATTCTATGCAATTTCTGGTCGTAAAAGGAAAGAGATGACAATGGAGAGGGGCAGGGGAGATAAAGCCTTGAGTGAAGGTACATCCTGTTCTTGAATTGTTTTCTTTTCTTTTTGTCTTGAATGTACGGAAATAAAAGATGTCCTTGTATAATCATGCTTTATTTTTTTACTCTTTCCTCCCCTGTTCAGAGTCAGGAAAGTTGTGAGACAGTTTGAGGCCCGTCTGCTCAGGGACAAACCCAGCAAGTTGACAGGCAAGAGTTGCTTTGGCTGTTGCAGGTCTCTGAGAGTGTCCACACCCCTGGTGTTGCTGTTACCTGTAGCTGAATGGAAAACAGGGGTTTAAAAGCAAAGGTCAATTAAAAAAAAAAAAAAAAAAGCCCAAATACCTGGTGGTGAGGGAGGAGAAAACTCAGAACTGACAGAAGGGTGAGCGGGGATGCAGCTCCATCTTTCCCATACCTGGTGGTTGGAGCCCAGCTGGCCAGGGGTGAAGCCAGGATGGTGCCAGCAGGTGTTTCTGAGGAGGACACACAGGGAATGGGGTGTGATCCA
Organism: Acrocephalus scirpaceus scirpaceus; assembly: GCA_910950805.1. NCBI lineage: Eukaryota > Metazoa > Chordata > Aves > Passeriformes > Sylviidae > Acrocephalus > Acrocephalus scirpaceus. Next base: position 2,920,522 of record OU383793.1, read on the forward strand.
TGGTGATGGGTACAGCAGGGTACAGCAGGGTTGTTCTGACTATTCCAGCAGATATTTCTGAGGAAGATGCACAAGGAATGGGGTGTGATCTGTGGTTATGGGTACAGTAAGGTTGTTCTGGTTATTCCAGCAGATATTTTTGAGGGGGAGGTAGAGGAATGAATGGGGTTTGGTCTGTGGTGATGGGTACAGTAGGATTGTTCTGGTTATTCCAGCAGTTATTTCTGAAGAGGATGTGCAGGAAATGGGGTTAGATCCATGGTGATGGGTACAGTAGGATTGTTCTGATGATGCCAGCAGATATTTCTGAGGGGGAGGTAGAGGAATGAATGGGGTTTGATCCATGGTGATGGGTACAGCAGGGTTGTTCTGACTATTCCAGCAGTTATTTCTGAGGAGGATGCACAGGGAATGGGGTTTGGTTTGTGGTGATGGGTACAGCAGGGTTGTTCTAACTATTCCAACAGATATTCCTGAGGAGGATTTGCAGGGAATGGGGTGTGATCTGTGGTGATGGGCACAGCAGGGTCATTCTGCTGTTCCCAGCAGGGTGTGAAGGGAAGCTTTGCCTCCCAGTGACTGTAAAACAGGCAACAAGGAGAGGATTTAGAACTTGTTTTTAAGGATGTCGTGTGAGATGTTCACAGAGGTCCTTGCTGGCTTTCACATCTGTAAATCCACAAGATGTTCCCCTCTCCCTGACACAAACTGAGCACTGAGATAAGGCAAGGCTCCCCCAGTGCCGTGGGGTTGGAGAGGCAGATCCTCAGCTGAGGTAAGTCAGTGAAACTCCATCCAACTCTGCAAGGAGCCAGGCTGGGCTTTCAGAGTCCTGACAGCAGCACTAGAGACATCAGAGAGTGCCTGTGTTGTGCTTAAAGGCCAACATGTTTCTACGAGCCGCAGAATATATTCATCAAAAGGAAGCTGCTTTTTAAAATTTATTTACAGATTAGCAGAAGAAAAGGCTCCATGAATCATTTATCAGACCTGATGTTTTTTTCACTGCTTCCCCGCATTGAATAAAGAGAAATCTTGACAGAGCCAGACATTATTCTGCATCTCCAAAGATCTTGCAGTCATCTGCTCAGACAGAGGATGTCAAGGAAAAAAAAAATGATGAGAAACCACCTGGTTTCTGAGTATCTTTGCTTTTTATCTCTCCTGTTAGCTCGTTCCACCCACATGGTATTTTATATCTGGGTCTGTATTTTAAGGAGATTTGTTTCATGTCCCTCTTGCCCTCCTCTCCTTTTAATGTTTTTTTTCTTTTTTTTTTTAATATTCAGAGGTTTTGCACTTGGAGCAGAGCTGGACCTCAGACAAGGAGGATAAAAGCTGCTGTCATTGAGATGCCTTTTCTAATGTGCCTCTGTCCTGTATTTTCTGCTCCCTGGTAAATCCTTCCAGGTCCCACCCAGGAGGGAGCAGGCAGCATTATGCATGTGCTGGGTTTGTGCTCACACACATTTGCATGCCCAGATGGGTTTACATCTCACACAGGTTTTTTTTTTCCCTTTCCTCTCATCTTTGAAACCATTGTGGGGGCCCTTTTGCTCAGCCAGCCCCAATGCTAATGCAGTTCAAGATCTGGAGTCGTTTGCCTTGCAAAAGGCACTTTCCCAGTATTGCTGTCTCCTGATAAACCCTGGGTAACTCTAGTAAGATATCTCTGCAAATTCCACCGGGAGCCAAAGATTAGATCAATTAAAATGTAATACTTTGCTTTATCCTCTCTAACCAGTGTGTTTGAGCCTCCTGCTGCCCTCTGTTTGGGGCTCACGTCTCTCCCTGCCCTGACAGCCAATTCTCCAGCCCTGGCTCAGTGCACAGCAGCCTGGCAGCTTCCTAACTAAAAGGCCTGGAATCTCTGCTCATGGGCTAAACCCCGTGTTTGTGTTGTTTTTTCCAGGCAGTTCCCTTTTCACCTAATGATAAAAAGCTGTTTTTTCCCCGGAGGTTTCATGGGTGAAGGTATTAACAAGGCCTGGACCAACCTGGGGGCATTTCCTGAGCTGAGCCGTGTTCATGGAATAGAAAAGGGTTGTTCTGTGAGCACAAAACCTTGGGAAGAGAGATGCTGAGCTATAAATTATAGAACAGACACTAAGCCCTCCGTGGTCCTGAGGCAGGAATCTTTTTAACCATTCCACAGCCACAGAAATCTTCCCTGCTTCTGCCCTTCTCCTTGAGCCCCAAGTGCCTCACCAGGTAAGTGACCCAAAAGGTGGAGGAAAATCCACAGGGAGCAGATTTTTTTGGAGAAATTTGGAGTTACAGGAGGGGTGTGAATTCCTCTGAACCAGCAGGGAACTGGGAACTGCAGCTGTGGGCACAGGGAAGCTGGGATAGACACAGGATTGGTTTGTATGGTTCTTGGGTGATGGCTCTGGATGGTAAAAAATAAGGTGAAAAGAAAAGATCTCTGGGTGAGAACTGTTCAGTGAAGGCTGGCTGGTTCCTAAGGAGGTTTCTAAGTAGGTTTCTAAGTTTCTGGAAGAGCAAATAAGCAAAGGTGGACTGGTTTGGGGTAAAGTTGTCACAATTTGGCTCTGAAAAGCCCGGTATGAGTGATCAAAGCCCCTCCAACAGTTCAGTTTCATTTAGCTCTGCAGCTGATTACCTGCAGGATGGGTGTTTCTCTCTCCTGCTTCACTTGTTCATCCAGTGAAAGTGCTGGAATTTCTTGCAGTGACTTTGGCTAGAGGGGGAAAGCAGCAGTGGCCATCAGGAGAGTGAGGCAGCACTCCAGGGCAAGGGAAACAGCCCCAGTCTGGGCAGGATTGGACAGAAAGAATTGCAAACTGCCACCAGAAATGGTCAAAAGTAAGTCTGGGCTCACATGTGACACTTGTGAGGCTGCTGAGGATCTGAGAGTGAGGGAACATCACATTTGCCTGGAGTGAGGGGCTGAACACAGCTCAGGGAAGAGCTCAGCGAGCCCAAACACCCACAGGACAGAGCATAAAGCACCCACAGTTCCAGAAACCCCATCAGGGGCTGATGGCCACTAACTGATTGAAAAGACAGAGCTGAACTCTTCTGGGCACAAAGTGGCTCTGATGAATTCAGCATAAATAGGCTCCCCTGGAACCCAACACCACGCTGGGAAAATCAGCCCCAGATCAGGACAATGGGCAGGTTTATACATCCCTCAGGGAGGGTTTTCTGCCCTCCAAGGGGGGAATCTGCTGTGTTCCAGGTGAGTTATGAGTCTGGTTGGTGGCAGGGCTGCAGCATTTCATCCCAGGGAGGATTCCAGCTGAAGGGTGAGGATCTGCAGCTGCCCTGGCTTGGGGGGGACATGTGGCACTGCCATCACCAGCACAAAGGGCCACACAGCAGCGGCTCCCCGAGAGCCCTGCCGGGGCCAGAGCAGCATGAAAATGAAGGCAGCTTAATTAACAAAGGCTTTCTCCTGTGCTGTGTTGAGGTCTGCAGTTATCAGCATAGCTGGCAGTTCTCAAAGACTGAAATGACAGTAGTTGGCTGTAAAAGAGATAACTGTCAGATTAGCTGGGACATATCTCCGCTGAGGTTTTCTATATCATACCTATCTTGAAGCATCTCCATGTATCAAAGGGACTAGTTGGCCATTTGCCTCTCCAAAGTACCCTTTCCACTGTGATAAATAAGGCTCTGTTACAGGGGAAAGGCCTAACATTTCTTGTGCCTTGACTCAGGCTGGTTTGGAGCAGCATTTTTTGGGCTTTGATCGATGTGTGGAGACGAATCCTTGCTGTTGTTTTCAGTGTTTGATGTGTTGAGTTTAGGGTACAAGGGACAGAAGATGTCTGAGAGAAAATGAACATTCCTGGCAGGGTAAGTGGGGTTTTCACTGGCATTGGTGAGGAAAAGGCAGTTTTTTCAAAACTTTCCCTGTATCACTGAATTCCAGTTGGTTTTGGTTGGAAGAGACCTTAAAGGACCTTGTTCCATCCCCTTTCCATGAGCAGGGACACTCTGCCTTCCCAGCACCTGTCCCTTTGCTGTTCATCCCCAAATACTTGTCCTCATGTTGCTCAGTCCCAGAAAAAAAGTCTCAGCCTGGCTTTTGCCTGAACTCCCAGGGAATGTTCCTGAACAGAGTCCTCTGGCTTTCCAGCTCTTGCTGAGCTGAGATTTAAAGCAATTTCCTTTCAAAGCCAGAAATGAACACAAATGAGGGGAAACAAGCAGGGGAGGAAAAGAAGAAAGACTTTTTTATTCCCAGACGAGCAGTGAGATGTCTGAGCTGCAAGCCTCAAACTGATTGTTCTTCCAGAGTCTACAGCAAATGCTCCTGAGTGTTCCTGAGCTCAGGATGCTCTGATTGCTGCTGCCTGAGCTAAACTGGAGCAGGGAGGTGAACACACAGCCCCTGGTTTTACTGAGCAACAGCTCAGCCACAGAATCCTGAGCCCTCAGCTGAAATGAAGGTCAGGACGTGGTAGGGAGGCAGGCATGAGCAGAAAGCCACCAAATGTCCGTGCTCTGAGGTCCTGGGAGCCAGCCTGGTCTCCTCTGTGAGGAAAGTTTGTCTGCTGGCCATTTCTAATGGCCCTGGCACACTGTGGCTGGGTGAAATGGGTGATATTTCTGTTTGGAGCTAGGCCTTGAGTGGAAAACTGGAGTTCTGTCAGGGAATGTCTTTGAGGAGGAAGTCTGCTGGTTTAGAGGATGTCATTTTTTACTGTGACCAACCCATTTCATTCCAATTCCTCTATGTGAACACTGTATTTCAGGGGACATCACTATTTTGGAGTGAAACCCCGCTGCTTTTAGGTTTGTTTTGGGCAAGATCATGTCCACAGGGAGCTGTCAGAAAACAGCAGCAAGGAGGGCAAGGCTGGGTGGCAAAAATGCCACCAAGCCCCAGCAGGGACAAGAGGAGCTGCTGTCACAGCACCCCGTGCTCTGTGCTTTGCTCAGGGCTATTTCTGGGTTATTTTCTGCTGTGTCCCAGCAGCGAGGACAGAAGCAGAACTCTCTCTCCACCAGTTTGCTGATCCATGACAGACTGGGCTGAGTCTGCGTCCCTTCCTGCTTGGACTTTGTTGCCAGTGAGATAAGGATGAAGCCTTGCCAGGCTGAGGAGGGATGGGGCAGGGCTGGAGGCCACAAAATTCACTCTTGATGCACCAGCAATGCTTGTTGGGGCTTTGGAAATGTCACTTTTGCCACCACTCTGTAAAATGAGGGTGACCTGAGTGCTTCCCAATCTCACCCTGTTTGCTAAATACCCTGTCAGAGAATGGAAGTGGAGGGAAATCTTTGGATTAATGTGTAGGACTGGCAAGGTTTAATCTGTTCCTGTTTGCAGAGGGCTCTAAGAGCGGGTGGAGACTTGCCAAGTGTTTGCCAACATTAATGGTTAATTATTATGAATTCTGGCAGCCCACAGACGCAGCCAGCATCGTTCTCCAAGTGGGATCCAGACCTGTAATGGAGTTGTTACACACAGAAGATGGGAAGAGACAGCTTCTAGCTCTGTTCTGTCCTGTTCTCCCAGCCAAAGCCCCATTCCAAAATCAGACAGCAGTGGCACCTCTCTGTCTCATCAGAGCCACAAATCCAGGACATTTGGCAGAGGGAGGCTCAGCCTTTTCCATGTCTGGGCTCATTTGTGTCTGCTGGTGCCCTTTTTGTCCGAGTGAACAGGATGGAAATTGTGGTCTGAGATGAGGAACAGGTGGGTGCCACACCAGGGCCAGACCCAGAGCTGGCTGGAGAAGGGCTCTGAGCATGACCTGTGCCCAGGCTGGGCCAGCGAGCGCCTGGCCACGCTCTGGCACTTCCAGACGTGAGGATGCCACGCTGAGGGATCACAGGACAGGACAGAGCTGGCAGATCAGACCACACGTGAGTTTGGGGGTCTCCCATGCCCAGCAGGGCAGCTGCATCTGCACTGAGTGCCCAGAAGGGTCCCCACGGTGGTGGAGAGGGTGACAGCAGCCAGCTGAGCGAGTGTGGCCCCGAGTGGGGGAGATTTGATTTGCCAGACTTCATTTGCAGCAGTGCCAGCGCAGCAGTACCTGAGAAAGCTGCCTTTATCTAATAGTAACCATCCAGAAAATGAAATCAGCTGCATAAAAGGCTCAAGGCCCGTTTGGTCCTCTGAGCATGCCTAGCAATTGCCAAATTATGAAAATGCAATCGATCTTGAGACTCCACCGGCGCTGATTTATTCCTGATTTCTCCGTCTGAACGCGCAGCCTCAATTTCCGAGGCTGAGAGCTGCATTGTCCCCATCTTTGGGCCACTGATAATATTTGAGAATTATGGCCACGGAGAAATGTTTGCTCTAAAAGGTAACTTCAAGGTGCATTAGTCTCGGATAATTGACGGAGACTGGAGAAGTGATTTGGGAAGCGTTTATGCGGAACCAAAGATCCCGGCGAACAGTTCCCTTAAATTAATGGTGTAGTGAGGAGCAGCTTGGACTCCATCAGTTGGCACCGCTGCTAAATGAAGTCAGGCTCTAAAGTTATTAGCAAAATATCTACGAAACAGCTCTGCTGTGGATTTATGAGCTTGCTTGAGTCTTTAGGGGCCAAATCTGCAGCGTGCACAGCATTCCCTGGCATGGGTGGGAGGAGGGAATGCTCAGCATCCGTCAGGATTGGGCTCTCCTGGAGCTCGGGTCAGGCGAGCAGGGCTCACACCTACAACTCCCTTCTTAATCCCCAGATGGAATGAAAGGTCTTCTCTCCACACTTAGTAAATCTCCAATTTTATTTCTCATTATTAAATCATGGAATTGGCCATAAATGTTTAAATTAAGTGAAAGGAAGAGAGATTTGTGAGAAAATTGAAGCCTCTTTGAGGAATTGAAGAATAATCTCCAAGGATGAAGGAAGTTGCATTTGCTAGACCCAAAAGTGAAAGGATCAAAAAGCTACAGAAAAGAAATAGAAAATTGCATGGTTTAAATCCTCTCCCCCGCCCTCCCCCTAAAACCTCTGCTGTTTTTAATATAGGGAGAAGTATTCTGATAAGCAGCACAGTCTAAAAGATGCTCCTTCCCCTGCTGCTGCCATTATCTGTGTGTGACCCAGGGAAGTTGGATGACCTCGGTGTCCCCGTGTCCCCAAGTGTGACAGTGACACTCCTGCTCTGTGTGCAGCGAGACCTTTTGAACATTATTAGTGTGAGCTGGGAATTAATTGGCTTTAGATGCCTCCCTCTGACTGGAATAAAGCCTGTGGTTTTTTTCTTTTTTTTTTCATTAGCACAGTGAGTAATTAACTGTTTGATTTTTCAGACTGGGTTTGATTCTCCAACTCAGGTAATTTTTCAGGAATACATGGGAGGGTTTTTTTTGCCCTTCAGACCAAATGGCAGCGAAATTAGAGGAGTTTGTGGCTTTTATTCTGGATGTGATTCCCTTCTGGCCTCGGTTTGTGCAACTCAGACCGTGGTAAGTGCCCCCAGTGACAGTCGTGGGTGACATTAATTTGTGGTGTGTTAGAAACACGAGTAATGAGGGCAGGCTTGGCACAGGATTCTTTTCAGATACTGAGGATGTTTTGCTTGCTGAGTTTAATCAGGTCCAGCTCTAAAAAGATGAAAATAACTCGGATTTGGTGGTTGTGTCACCTCACAGGGACATGTCAGTGGGTTGAGGGTGGGTGTGAGGTACCACTGTTGGTATCCCCTGCACAGCCAGGCAGAAGGAAGGATGTGCTGATCCCAGTCCTCCCAGTTCCCATGGCCTGTTTAACCTTGGGAAAGCAGCTGTGGGAAAGAGGGGAGCTGCCAGGGAGGGGCCCGGGCTGGTAAAAGCATCAGCAAGAGGATACTTGTGTGCCAGCGAGGAGGAGATGGAGACCCATCAAACCCCAACAATGAGACAGCCAACGTGATAAGCGTGATAAGCGCTCAGGATCTGGGTTAGCTCGGGCTGAATTCAAGCTGCTCCCCGGAGGGGGAAGATTCTATTGTGTTAACAACTCCCTGACCCGTCCAGGCTCCGTGGAAATGGGCTCTGAAGTCAGCCAGGGGTACAGCGGCCACTTTCTCACACTTGCAGCACTGACCCAGCAGAGGTTAACACAGACATCTCCTCTATCTGTAATTATAGAAAGCAGCCCCTGAAATGTGTTTCAGCTCGAACTGTGGTGCCTGTTACCAGCTGAAGTCTGCTCCCTCTGCCTTCCAGCAACCAAATAGCGCGGGTGAGCCGTGCAAAAAGAAACCACGAGGATTGTTAGGGAAAGAGGGTGGCCTCTGGATGCAATGGAATTCTTTATCTTGCTGAAACAGATCCGAGAAGCAGAGAGGGAAGGAAAACTGAGTGCAGACAAAGCTCCCTCTCCGGAATGTATTGAAAGGACCAAATGAGCCGTTCAGAGCACAGGGAGAAAAAGGTTTTTTAGGGAGTGTTAGCAAGGAAATGTTCGGCTGTGCTGGCCTGCCCAGGAACCAAATAAACCCAGTGTTGTGTCAACAGGGTAAAAAGGAAGAACACCCAAGTGGTTTTCTCTCTGTTAAGGCCTGTGAAATGTATTTCAGCTTGGGCTGCTCCTGTGCTGGGAGGAGAGTGGGGGTGGCAGGGTGGTACCAGCAGAGCTGGTGATGGAGATGGTCTGTGTGGTGACACCTGGAAAGCCCCGAGCCCTTTCACAGGGTAAATTTGTCACAGGATGTGCAGCAGGATGTGGGTCTCTCATAACCCTGGCATCAGGCAAGGTTTTCTCCTCCATGGTCTCGAAGAAAATGCCCTGTGCTTTGTTTGAAAAGCTGCTGAGAACCCAGCCCGAGCAGAAGCAGGGAATGGCAGACAGTGCAGCTGTGTTTAGTTGTGGTAATAGGTTTGGGCACCTCTGATTAGCTCATTAGATTCTATGACTAAGCCTATTACAGCTTTTAAGTTTGGAGCCGGGGTTAATGTGATGTGCTGATGGCTCCAGCTCTGCCAATGGTCTCACTTGGCTTCTCGGGAGGGAGATTTTCTGCTGAGAACTCCTCAGTGCACTGGTTTAGCTCTGGGGATCCCAGCATTGCCTCCTTGGCCTGGCAGGAGTTGTGTGGGTGCAAACCTGCCAGGTCTGTCCAAAGTGAGGCCGGGAATTCCTGGCAGAGCAGGAGTTAACCCAGCCCCTGGGCTGGGGATGAGCTCCTTCTGTTGTCCTGTGCCTGGGTGGCACCCACAATGCTGCCATTGTGCCCTGCAGCCTGAGGAGCGTGCACAGCTCGGGGTAACAGGATAAAGCTGTCCCGATGATGTTACAGCCTGGGGGATGCACTGCAGCCACCCAGCCATGACCAGTGCAGCTCTGCTCCAGCTCCCCTGTCTCTGCCAGGCAGCACAGGCCGTGTCTCAGGCAGTTTCTGATTCCTACAGTGCAAGGATGGAGGTGGGGAACCAGGCTGGGTGGATTTTTCCTCACACTCAGCATGATTTAACATCCAGGTCAGGTTTGGAGCAGCCTGGGCTTGCAGAAGGCGTCCCTGCCCATCCAGAGGGGTGGAATGGGATGAGCTTTGAGTCCCTTCCAACCCAAATCAAGCTGAGATTCTGTAATTCTGTCCTTGACCAGCCACTGCAAAGTGAAGGAGGTGCCAGCAGTGAATAAACAGGAGAGAAATGGTGAATTGGTGAAGAGCAGGTGGGCACTGCCAGCAAGGGGTGCAGCTGCTGCATGAGCCAATGCAGCCAATGCTGCTGCCATCTTACATCCTGAACATGCAATGGGCATGGGTTTGCAGGTTTTAGGTAATTTTGTGTATCTGGCTCCAGCAGGGCCCTGGGGGCAAGGAGGTGCCCAGAGCTGGGCCCTGGCACTGCAGCGATCTTGGCATCATCCCTGTGTGGCTGCACAGAATCACAGACTGGGCCAGGGCAAAGTGGGTGACCCTCAGGGTGACCCTCAGGGTGACCCTCAGTGGGTCACCTACTCCACAAAGTCATCCCAAGGCACAGGGCTGTGTCCAGGTGGCTCTGGAATCTCTCCAGTGAGGGTGACTCCACACCCTCTGTGGGCAGCCTGTTCAGGGCTTGGTCACTGGGTAATAAAAGTTCTTCCTCCCATCCAGGTGGAACTTCTGGGGTCAGTCCCTGCCCATCCCCCTTGTGCCACTGCTGGGCCCCCGCAGCACAGCCTGGGCCCTGCTCGGAGCCCTCCCTGCGGGCACTGACAGACAGGGGTGAGGTCCCTGAACAGAGACTCTCCCGTCCCTTGGTCTCTGTCACCCTCCGCTGTCCCCGCTCCAGGATCTCGCTGTCCCTGCTGTGCTGAGGGGCGCAGAGCTGGGCGCAGCACTCCCGATGCGCCTCCCAGGGCTCGGCAGAAGGGCAGGATCCCCTCCCCGATGCGCTGGCACCGCTCTGGCCCCGCTCTTCCCGTCGCATCCCGAGGAAACCCCCGTTGGTGACAAGGATGACGTCATCGGCGTCGCCGTCTCCGCGGCAACGGGGGGAGCGCCCCGCGCCACGTGACCGCGCGCGGTGTCACGTGATGTTTGGAGCTGCTTCCGGGTCGATGCGGGACGCGGCCGCCGGGCCTGGGTGAGAGGGGCGGGGGACGGGGGGGGACAGGGGACAGCGGGGACGGCCGGCAGCCCCCGACACCGCCCGGGTACCCCTGGCAGCCCCCGGCTCCGGCCCCGGCAGCGGCGCGGTGCGGGAGCGCGGAGGCCGCTGTCAGCCGGGGCCAGCCCGGGGCCGTGTGAGAGGATGGGGACGGGGACAGTGACAGGCCGTGTGAGGGGACAGGGATAAGCTGTGTGAAGGGACGGAGACAGGCTGGGTGAGGGGCCGGGAACAGGGACAAGCCGTGTTAGGGGAAAGGGACAGGCCGTGTGAGGGGCCGGGGACAGTGACAGGCTGTGTGAGGGGACGAGGACAGGGACAGGCTGTGTGAGAGGGTAGTGACAAGCTGGGTGAGGGGACAGGGACAGTGACAGGCCGTGTGAGGGGATAGGGACAAGCTGTGTGAGGGGCCAGGGACAGGCCGTGTAAGGGGATGGGGACAAACTGTGTGAGGGGATAGGGACAGGGACAAGCCGTGTGAGGGGACAGGGCCAGGCCGTGTGAGGGGCGTGGGGAAGCCTCAGGGGCTCGGGGCTGCGGGCTCCGAGCTGTCAGGGGCAGCTCCGTGCTCGTCCTGCCCCGGGCCCAGCAGCATGGACAGGAACTGGGCTGGCTCCACACGGACAGGGATTTCCAGCAGGGAATGATTGCTGGTGCAGTGGGACAGGGTCAGGGTCAGGAGCGTGCCAAGGGTTAATTCAGGTGTCTCCCGTGTGCTCTCCTGTGCTGTGCTGTGGGGACAAACAGCCGTGCTGGGTTTGATGGGGACTTTGACAGAGTTTCGCCTGCTTGGGTGCCTTGTCCTGGTGTCCCAGAGGGTCAGGCCACCTTGGTGGCTTCTTGGGTGGCTCAGAGGGTCAGGCTCCCTGCCCTGCTACAATTCCTGATAAATCCTGCTGGGATTTCCCTGCCCACGGCAGGGAGGGGTGGAATTAGTTGATATTCAAGGTCCCCTTCCAGCCCAAACCATTCTGTGATTCACTTCTCTGCCTCTCAGGATCATCTCAAAAATAATTCCCTGAATCATGTCTCGGGAGAACGATGTTCCAGCTCCTTGCAGAGGGATGTTTGTGCCCTTCATCCATTCCTTAAGCTTTGTTTTCCATGTGTACAAACATGTCAGGGTGTGTTTGGTGTGTGACTATTCAGGATGTGCCCCGAAGGCATTTGAGTGGCACTGGAATTTCATTAGCATCTCATTAATGATGTCATTCTCCTGAAGGGTCTCTTCTCCTCACAGCACAGGGCATGGAAATATTTTCCGTGCTGGTTTTCGTGTTCTCTTTTCACTCATCAGCTGCAGCAGCACGCTGGGTTTCCCTGGGATCAACCTCAGGTCAGGGTCGTGCTCCTCTTTCCAGACACTTCCCAGTGCTGCTTCCAGCTTGGCAATCCCAGCACAGGCAGCACCTGGAGCTGTTGGGGAGAGTCCAGGAGAAGCACCAGGATGATGAGAGGGATGGAACAGCTCTGCTGGGAAGAAAGGCTGGGAGAGTTGGGATTGTTTACCTGGAGAGGAGAAGCTTTGGGGTGACCTTATTGTGACCTTCCAGTGCTTGCAGGGAGACAGATGGAGAGGGAATATTTCCAAGGGCCTGGAATGACAGGACAAGGGGAAATGGCTTCAAAGTGTCGGAGAGTGGCTTTAGACTGGATATTTGGCAGAAATTCCTGCCTATGAGTGTGGGGAGGCGCTGGCACAGGGTGCCCAGAGCAGCTGTGGATGCCCCTGGATCCCTAGAAGTGTCCAAGGCCAGGCTGGACAGGGCTTGGAGCACCCTGGGATAGTGAAGGTGTTGGAATGAAGGATTGGAATGAGATTATTGTTAAAGTCTCTTCCAACCTAAACCATTCTGAGATTCTCTGTCCTTCCTTCACTGGGGCCACAGCCCTGCAGCAGAGCACTTAAATATAACAACAAAGGCTGTTTGTTGACACCTCTCAAAGCCCAAGTGCCTTGTTTGCACTCTGTGCTGTCATTTAGAAAAACCCAGAGTTATTTTGAGACGTGAATTGTTCCTCGTGCTGTCAGCAGGGACGCACTCAGAAATGTGCACCTTGCAGGTCACCCTGTCCTGCCCTTGTGCTGACAGCATTCCCTTGAAACCTGTCACTCCCTTTGCACATCCTGCTGCTCCCAGGCAATTGTGGGGATTCAGAGAAGCCAAGTGCGTGGCAGATGATTACAGGGGACGTGAAATCCCATGGGAAGGGAGGTGGGGAAGGTGGCTGCCCGCTCCACGGCGTTTTTATCACCTCACAATGGCACTGCCGTTCAAAAGTGGAGCTTGAGGAAGAAAATGTTGGGGATTCAAAGCTGCTGGATGTAAATGTCAGTAGTTTTTCCTCTCAGTTCTGGATTGCTCTCACACTGTAGCTGGAAACACCATTTTCTGTCTCAAAGGTGAGTTTCTCCTGTGGAATTTCCAGCTGATGTTTGTTCATCAAACAAACATGATGTTTGTCCATCCCTTGCAGAGGATGGAGCTGGTGGAAAGGCCATGTGAAGGACAGAAGGCTTTATGCACGTGGCAGTTCCAGAATTTCCAGAGCAGGAGGTCTGAATGAGTGTTTGGAAAGCCCTGCCTGTCTGTGGATGGTGCTGAGCTCCCAAACCACTCTGGGACGAGGCCTTTCAGCCTTGGCTGTCAGTGCAAATTGTTCCTGTGCCATGTGGAATGGTTTAGCCTAAAACTAAATGCCTTGTTCCTGTCAAACTTCACTTTGAGGATTTATTTTTTGATCCTAGATAGAGTAGTGACATGAGTCGAGTTTGAGCTATGAATCAACCAAGCTGTTGAGAGATGAAAATGGTGTTTTTTGGGTTTTTTTAAAGACTAATCCTCTAAGTCCCTATTTGTGGCGTTTAAACTTTATATATAATATCAAAATGATAAGATGCTTCAGTAAATTGCTGCTTATTGTACTCAAATTCTTTTGGTTGGTGAGTTTTAGGTAGTCTGGTCATGAAGAAGTGAAGTGGAATTTGTTAAACAGGTGATTCTCAGCAAAGGGAGCCTTAGTGAAAATCACTTTTGTTTAGAATTTTGTATCTAGGTTTATATCCTTGCCTGTAACAAGTCTAAGGGAAAGGAACTTGAATTCAACATTAGCAACATGGCTTGCAATGAATGTGTGGCCCCAGTCTGAGGTTTAAAAATGTAATTTTGCAGGAATTAGTGGAAAACTGCCCTATGACTCATTGTTCAGTGTAGGAAACCTGCACTGGTTCCTGCACATCCAGGATTGTGCTGTTGTGTCCATGATGGGCAGCAGGGCTGGGAAACCTCTGGAAACAACAACCTCTTCATTCATGAACTCTGCTCCTGTGTGACAAACCCACCAGATGCCAAGTGCACAGGAAAATAGGGCAAAGAGAGAGGCTGAGTCCCAGCTGGGCAGGGCAGAACCCCGGCCATGGGGGGCTCCTGGTGCCAAAAACCCTCCCAGCTGACTGTCAGTATCTCTCCAGGCAGCTCAGCAGCCTGTGATGAGGCATAGCCTTGTTCCTGTGCTGCTCTGTGCCATGCCCAGATATGAAGGGCACAGTTATTATCTCCCAGATACATTAGGCAGCTGCAGGATGGAATTGGCAGGAGTTGCCTTTCGGCCTGGCCAGACGATGTTGGGTGACACAGCAGAAAGGGGAAGTTGGCAGGCAGCTGTTGGAGCAATCTCCTACCCACAAACAGCTGTTTGCTCCTTCCCCTCCTGGCTGCCCTGGAAATGAGTTTGAGAAGAGCTGTGGATTTCTCACAGTGCTCGTGGGAGGGGCAGAAGTGACAAGTACAGAATTTGCAGCCTGGAATTACCCTGGAAGAGCATGTGGGGTAAGGAGGTCTTCACCTTGGCCTGTAATGCTGTGTTTGTACAGCACCAACCCCTCTGGCTTTGGGTTCTTTTCAAGCAATGTTTTACTTTAATCCTGAATTTGAAATAGGACCTGTTAGATGATCTGGAGCTCAGAAATAAAACCCACCTGCTTGCTTTCCCTGTGTTCTCAAGCACCACTCTTAGAAGTGATTATTACTTGCTGACTGCTCATGTGCTCTGTTTTTCTCTTCTTTAACCAGAAGTCCAAGAAGGGAGCATGGACCAGCCCAGTGGAAGGAGTTTCATGCAAGTTCTGTGTGAGAAATACAGCCCTGAGAACTTCCCCTACCGCCGTGGGCCTGGCATGGGGGTGCATGTCCCAGCAACTCCACAGGGCTCACCCATGAAAGGTAAATCCTGAACTGTCTGAGCATCTGGGAGGGTGCTGGGAGGAATCAACTCAAAGAGGAATCACCTTGAATTTCCCAGAAAAACACCATCACAATGTGGTTTTTTTTACTGGAGAGTTGAGACTGGAATCTAACAAAGGTAGAAAGTGACTGAACTGGTTGCTGTAAAAAATGAAATTTCTCTACAGCACAACAGAATCAGAATTAGAGAATAGAACAGAATCAGAATTAGAGAATAGAACAGAATTGTTTGGGTTGGAAGGGACCTTCAAGATCACCAGGTTCCAGCCCTGAGTGGATGATGGACCTGTGCAGTCTGTGTTTTGAGGGCTCAGCAGTCCTTGGAGCTTTTCTTCAAGCCACTGATCCTATTTTATTATTGGCTGCAGCAACAGGTGTTTTGGCAGAGGTGGCTTAAAAATACATAAAATATCTAAATGTGAGGTGGGTTCCCATGCCACCAGCTGGCTTTGATGCCTGCAGTGTGCACAGGAGGGGACACATTTCAAGCAGAGTGATGAGTTGTTGAACCTCCAGCCAGGCTGCTTTTGTGGCAAGTGCCTCAGGTGAACTTGCAGCGTGCTTTGTCTTCTCAAGGCACCAAAGGCTTTGTGACCTAGTGGAGAATTCCCCTCTCCTGTGCTCCTGACCTTGCTGCCTCCAGGGAATTTAGCCAGATGTGTGTCTGAAGCTCTGTGCTGCTCATGGATGTCCTTGAGCCTCCCAGACTGCAGAATCTGTGTCACCAGCTCCTCTGAACTAGATCCATGTGACACCTTTTAGTCTTCCCTCACGCTCTGATGTTGGCATTTAATTCTTGGTTTGGGATTCACATTGATCCCATCAGAGCTGCCCCTTCTTTGTGTCACACATCTTTGCCCATCATGATCTGTAGGAGTAATCCAAACATCCATCAGGTCAATTTGTGTCATAACCAGCCCCAAAGGGGAAAATAGCCATGGAAATCAGCTGGATGAAGTTTCCAATAACTGGGTTTGACAGAGGAGAAAAAAGGGCCTGAGTTCAGTTGAGGATAAAACACTCTCAAAATGAACAAGAACAGAAAAATGGCCTGATGGAATTCAGTCAGTTCAGGCAGTGCCCTCTGCAAAACTAATTTGCCTCTCTCCTGCCCACCTGAGCTGTTTGGGTGCTGAAAAGAGGCCATGTCTTAAAACGTGACTGAGACATGACTTAGAAATACTGCATTAGTAATTCCCAAAGTGCCACACCATCTTTTTAAGGAACCAGACACTTATGGGCCAGAAAATTTGGAAACCCAGATCACCCCAGGTAATTGTTTGCTGCTAGAATCCCTTTCTAGTCATGCAGCTGTCAAATGTTAAGGAGAAAAGGGGCCACCTATTTAGAAAAAGGCTTGTGGTTAGATTTTAATGGATTTCAGTGCTCCAGAGAGGTGGGAAAGCCATGCTGTACATGAAAGAGTGTAAAACTGATGGCTTGCCTTGCCTCAATGTGGATTTCTTGTGTGGAAATTGTTCCCTGTTACAAACCCCCAGCTTTTTGTCATGGTTTAGCCTTAGCACAGCAGGCTGTGATTAAGGTCCAAGTCCTTGGTTGTGGCTTTGAGTACATTTACCTGTCTGAGGAGGAGCTGGAGCAAAACCAAAGCAGAAATGGAAAGGCAGAGCAGAGACCTGAGTTTCTGCATGAAACTGCACTGAACCTTGGGAAGGGAAAGCTTAGAAAGGAAATGTTTAAACACCTCCTAAGAAATGTTTAAATACCTCCTAAGAAATGTTTAAATATCTTCTAAGAAATGTTTAAATACCTCCTAAGAAATGTTTAAATACCTCCTGGCTGTTACTAGGGTTAAGAGGATAAGTGAGTCTGACTGTGCAGCTGGCACTCCCCTAGTGCTGTGTCCTATCTGCAGCAGCAGCTGCTGGGGAAGAGCAGAAGTTGTGGCAAGGACTGATAGGAGGCAGGCCATAAATGACAAAGGACACAGAAATACCTGGAAGAACTGAAGAGCACTGATAGGAGTTGTACTTCGTGTTTACAACCCAGACTTGAGGATGGTGTCAGTTATAAAATCCGTGTTTAACCTGAAATCGGTGTAAATTCAGACATCACTGCTAGATTCCTCTTGCTGGTGTAACATCCATGTTTGGGGCTGGGTTCTGTAACTCCAAGGCAATGCTGAGCAGAGGCAGCTTCTGTTTTTCCCTGTGCCAGACCGCCTGAACCTGCCCAGTGTGCTGGTGCTCAACAGCTGTGGCATCACCTGTGCCGGGGACGAGAACGAGATCGCCGCCTTCTGCGCCCACGTCTTTGAGCTCGACCTCTCTGACAACAAACTGGAAGACTGGCACGAGGTAAAATGGTGATGGGCGCCTTACTGGGTACCTTTCACAGCTGTTACTGGCTGCAAATGCCTTGCATTGAGGAGAGTCCCATTTTTGTGGCTTCTTCTTAATTTCTGAAGGTGATGTTTATTTACTTGGACAGCAACTGAGCAATACATGTGATGAAATTAATCCAGTGTGGCACTTCACTCCTGTACCTTGTGACTTACAGTCTTGGCCTGTGGGTGAAAAAATCTGGATTTTTATTTTATATCATCATGCAAAGCAGTGGAACTGGCATTTCTAATACCAAGGAATTAATGAGCAGTTTAGTTTTTAACAGAGTGGCTGGCAGTTGATTCCCAGCTTTGCCACTGTGATGGTGGGCAAGGTATTTATTCCCTCTCCACATTTGCTGCCTTATCTGCAGAACAGATTTAGTAATATTTACCACAAAGGGTATTTCTGCAGCCTCATTAATTAATGCTAAATGCTGCTGTAAAATCCTTTGATGAAATAATGCTCAATAAATGCAATGTAACAGGAGTGAAACAATCTCAATCCATTCAAGTGTCATTAAGTTCCTCACTGGATTATGCTGTCCTTTTATGTTAGTGTTTATTGTTGGAAATACATGGAAAAAACCAGGATATCATGGGGTTTTGTGCCATCAGATTCTCATGTCTTTAAGCAGGGAATGCAGTGTTTGAAGTGTCCCAGCTCAGTGAGGCTGACCTCCTCTCTGGTCATGCACTGGTCACTCACAAGCTGCACATCTCACACCCTGCTCTGTGTTCAGTCTCTTCAGGCTGCCCTGGAACTGAAAGGCTTCTGTGTGTGCTGGCCCCTTCCTCTGAGACAGGATTAAGTTTTCACAGCCCATCCACACCAGATAAATATCTGCCCACCCCTAAAACCTGCCCGTGCTGGGGATTCCAGATCCCTGGGTAGCCTGTTCCCATGCTTAGCTAATAACCTCATAGGCTAAACTGTGTAATTTAAGTCTCCTGTGCTGCAATTTCAGCCAATTTCTGCCTGCCCTGTTCTCAGCAGGCAGGAGGAGCATCATCACTGCTCCTTATCCAACAGCTTTTTATACCCACTAAGAAGAACTTTAATGCCTCCTTTTCTTATTTTAGTATAATACTGAAAAAATACCCTTCTTCCAAACATCCCTCATAAGCCATTTTCCCTAAATCCTGTGTTTTTGCTGGACTGATGTCATCCTGCTTGCCTGCTTAATTCCTGAGGTGTAGCACCCAAACCATGACATCACCTGAGAGGAGGTGTGCAGTGAGGCAGAGTCATTACCTCATGTTTGCCACACTTGAATTCATGAGACAATCACCCTTTGCCAGCAACCAGGGCATTTATTGACCTCTGTGTGCCATGGTCTGTCCATCTCTGCCCATCCCAAAGCTCTGTGGAGCGCAGCTCTCCAGCCAGGTGTTCTCTGGCTCAGAATTATTCTCTGCATTGATGTCCGCTGGTGTTGGAAGCTGCTTCCCACTCAGTTCCCCAGTCAAGGAGGGAATTAGGGATTGGCTGAGCCCTGTGGGGAGCAGTGGGAAGCTGGCCAAGTGTTGACTGTGGAGGCAGGAGAGGAGCCCACGGCCCCCTGTGAGCCAGGGCTGGCTCCTGGAACTGCTCAGCCTTGGGGCTGAGGTGGATTTTATGACCTCTCCCAAGGGACTGCCTTTCTCTTATCAAGCTGCTCCTGAAGCGTAATTAAATGAACTCTTAAGGAGAATGAGCAATTAACCAATCCACCTAGATCAGGAATGGCTGGAGTATGAATTACAGGTAGATATCCCTATGTTTTTCCCCATATCATTGCTTTGTGATGATTCCACAGGGCCCCTTTTGGGAGGTGGGATATTATTGCCAGAGGTCTGATTACTGCCTGATACACATTTCTTTCTTTCTATTTCTTTTTTTTTTCTTCTTCCCTCCCCACTCAGGTCAGTAAAATTGTGTCCAACGTCCCCCACTTGGAGTTTCTAAACCTGAGTTCCAACCCTCTCAGTTTGTCCGTTTTAGAGAGAAGTTGCGCTGGGTCTTTCGCTGGCGTCCGCAAACTTGTGCTCAACAACAGCAAAGCTTCCTGGGAAACAGTGCACACCATCCTGCAGGAGTTACCAGAGTAAGCCTGGGAATCTGGGATTTTCTGCACTCAGGACAAGGCTGGGTTGTGGAGTTGTGTGGTGAGGGATGAGGGGGCTGTGAGAATGCAAACATCAGTAGAGAAAAAGGGATGTTTTCCTTTAGGAGTTTGGGAACTCCAGGTGACTGCTTTGCATTGTCCTAAAAACCGAACTTGGGTGGTGCTGCAAAGCCCAGGCCTCCTCTTCCTCCACACCTAAATACCAGAGATGGATAATGACCCCAAAAATGTAGGAGGGTCACACTTCCCTCTGAGTCACCATGCAGTGAATGGTGCAGGGCATACCTGTTAAATGGGAGGTACCTCTGAGGGTCTGGCCACTTGTCAAGGAATATTTCATCCTGCTTTGCTGTGCTAAGGTGTTGATTTCTGTGGTTTGGTCACGGGCCACCTTGGCATTCTGCTCCCATGGATGTCCTCAGGGGATTTGTTTTGATGACAGATCCCTCTTTGTGTGGCTTTGTAAGCAGAGATGATGACAGCAGAATGTCCTGCGTGGCCAGCCTACACTTCCCTGGGATTGTGAGAGTTCAGTTGTCTGAAAACTTAATGGGACCTGCTCCTTCTTTAATGGAATCTGTTCTTTCTTTAATGGGAATCTTTGGCAGTGATGTGGAGGGAAAAATCATCATCAGTATTGTATCAAAAACCCCATTTGAAATTAAATTGAGAGCACTGGGAGCAGGCCCCAGTCACCGTTGGGTTGGTGGCTTGTTGGGCACAGATGTGGAAGACAACCCCAACCAATCTGTTACACAATACTGGGAGAGGCTCAGGGAACAATTAAAAGGTTTTTTAATCTCTGAAGATATGGATGGGAGCAGAGATGTAGTTGAAACACTATGTGGAGTCATAGGTCTTCTCTACACGAAGGTTCTCAGAGGTGGTACAGAAAGTTGTGTTAAAATCACAAAAAATTGATGACATGATCCTTTCTGCCCTGTGCAGCTTGGAGGAGCTCTTCCTGTGCCTTAATGACTACGAAACAGTGTCTTGTTCTCCAGTTTGCTGTCAGTCTCTCAAGCTTCTCCACATAACTGACAATAATCTTCAAGACTGGACTGAAATTCGAAAGTTGGGAATTATGTTTCCATCACTGGACACACTTATCCTGGCTAACAACAACCTCACCACCATCGAAGAGTCAGAAGATTCCCTGGCAAGGCTCTTCCCCAACCTAAGATCCATCAACTTGCACAAGTCAGGTGAGAGCCTGGAAGCTGGGATGGGTTTTGTTGGTTGATCAGAGTCTCTCCTCCTATATAGGAATGGATTTGCCCATCTGTGGGATTTTCCTGCTGCTTTGGGTAGTCAATCATTATCAAAAGATGAGTCAGAGCAGTGTGGACCAGTTAGTCAAAACGAGCTGAAAAGGTTTTTTATGTTGGTAGTTTCCCTCTGTTTCCCATCCCTGCCTCAGGTACTCCTGGCTGGGGAAGGATAAATAAATGTCTGGCAGTGGAGGGGATGAAAGAATCCCATTTTCCCTTTATTCCCTGCTTTATCCTGGGTAAAATGAGGCCATGTGCAGGTTTGCAGCGTGGATCAAGCATCCCCCAGCAGAAGCTGCCTGTCATCTGTGCTCAGTCATTACAGCCTCACAAGTGATGCTGGAAGCTGCTTTTACACTCCAGCCCCAGAGAATTTCCAGCCAACGCTCCAGAAAGAGAATGAGCAGTTGGAATATTGGGAAGAGCACCCTGTGCTGGGAGAGAAGGAGCTGCAGGGCAGCTCGTGGGGGCTGTGACGTGCTTGTGTGTGACACATTCAGCAGAAATTCATCTGCACGAGTGCTTCATGCACCAGCAGCTTTTGTTCTTTACAGCTTTATATGCTGTGCAAGTGCTGCTGGAGTGTCAGGCAGGTAGAAGGGACTTCATTAACATGCCCTACAATGTGAGCATCAAGGAATCCCTGTAATAAAAGCTTAACTAGAGGAGGAAAAGCCTGTTAAGCTGCATTTGAAAGCACTGTCTCACCGAGGAACAAGTGCTCCTCTGGTAAGTAGTTTTGCAGTTTTGATGCCAGGTGCTTAAGAACTCTGGGCTCTGTGTTGCATTTTGATGTTTTTGGGAGCTGAAAGTCAAACAGGAATCCCAAGGAGCTTGTTAAAACTTTTTGGGGGTTTTAGAGAGAGCTGCTGCACTCTGAAGTTCTGGCAGGCAAAGACTCCAAGACGAGTTGTGTTGATCTCACCACACAATCACGGCTCTGCTGTGCTCAATCCTCAGCTTTGTTTTATTTTGCCCTCCCTGCTTGCTTTGTTATCCCAAATGTCAGGTCTTGAGGGGGCTGAAAACGAGTTAAAACCTTTTTCATTAAATGGCTGGATGGCTTCTGGGACTGCTTCACCATTGGGTTGTGAGCAGAAATGGGACCCAAGGTGGTTGTGTGTGTGAGGTAAAGCCATTTGATGGCTGTTTAGTGATGCCTGCAATGAAGGAAGTGCTGGTGACTTTAACACTCTGAAGGCAGCGTCCCTTTATAGACACAACATCACTGATGCTGGTCAGTGCCCAGCAGGGAGGCCAAAGGCTGAGTGGTCCATAAAAAAGCCATGGAGAGCATCCTTGTAGACCTGGAAGCAGCACAAGAGAATTTCAGCTCCTCTGTCTTGTAAGGAAATGTCGATTTTTTTAGCAGCACATAGTGAGCAAAAAGCCAACTTCTCAAAGGAACAGCAGTGACACTCTCCTGTCACATATGTTCTTTGGCTGTGTCTGATTATCTTGGATCCATGATGTGTTTTCTGTGTTTGTTAACACAAATCTTTCCTCCTGAGCAGGTCTGCATTGCTGGGAAGACATTGACAAGTTAAATTCTTTCCCCAAGCTCGAGGAAGTGAAATTGCTGGGAATTCCTCTGCTGCAGTCTTACACCACCGAGGAACGCAGGAAGCTGCTAATAGCCAGGTCTGTTGGTTTGTTCTGCTCAGCAGGAATGTGACAAGGCAGGGAAGGGGTGGGAGCAGGTAATCCGAGGAAAAGGCTGGCAGGAGATGAAGTTCTGTGTGAATGCAGAAAGATTGGAGCTTGTTTTGTGGAAAAGTCAGAGAAGTGAAAACGTTTAATCTGACTGCTCTGCTTCTCAGGGGATTTTTTGAGTCTCCTACAGATCTGTGGTGCTTATCTGTGGTGAAATGAAAATGTTAAATTTTGAATGTTCTTGAGAAATTACATGGAACCTTCCCGCTCTCTCAAAGGGATCAAGGCCTGAGCTTCCTGGCAGGAATTCTCATGGTGTGATTGATGCCTTGTTGGTGAGGCTGTCTGGGCTCCCCTCCTGGCTGACCTTGGCTCTTGGTGTGTGCCTGCAGGTTGCCCTCCATCACCAAACTCAATGGCAGCATCGTGGCCGACGGCGAGCGGGAGGACTCGGAGCGATTCTTCATCCGCTATTACATGGAGTTCCCCGAGGAGGAGGTTCCTTTCAGGTGGGAATTCTGTGTCCTGCAGTGCAGAGCAGGGACAGAAGGGTGGTGGCTGGCCAGGTGATGGGAAATATGGCCAGCTATTCCATGAAAAACACATCCCTCACCTTCCTCCAGCCTTGGCTCCTTCACTCTGTTTGGGCTGAAATTGTTTTATTATTGTCTAATGATTTGTAGGGTCACTCCTGAGTCAGATTTGATCTTAAAAGTGCCTGTGTCAAATGCCATTAAACAACAGGACTGTTCAGTTCATGACCTTCATTGTTTCCTGGCCTCTTCCATGGCTCCCTTCATAATCCACCTGTGTTTGGGAGTGCCCAGAGAACACTTGTGCCCAGGACACATCGTGCTCTCCACTGCCAGGCCAGGGCATCTAATCCTCTGGACCATCTGGTGTGTGGAATGTGGCTGGCAAGGGGAAGCTGTCCCCTCACTTTCAGGCCTGCAAATCACAAGTCTGATGGGTTTTCTTTGCCAAAAAAGTACATCCAATGATCCGTTCATCTTGGTAAACTAATGAACTCGGACAGATGCTGTTCAGTCTGTATCTTTTTTGTGCCAGCATCCACTTACTGCTTCTAATGGGCAGAGGAGAGATCATGGAGCCTTTACCTGCCCTCTGCCCTAAACCCTCATGTCCTTTTGGACAGCAAAGCTTTATTATCTTTTTTTTACAGAAAAGGGGTAGGACAGGAAGTGTTTGTGTGGCTCTGAGGGCACAGACAGAGGTGGGGATGCACTGAAGGTCACAGGCATGGCCTGGCATGGATGACAGAGGTGCAAATGGAATCTGCTCAGTGTTTTCCTCTGCTTAACTCCCAGCTAAAATACCTCTTGTTTTTGTAAAGCACTGGATATGTGTCTTGCCAGTCCAGTAAGGGGGTGGGAAGGCTGGAATGGGGAATGAGGGCATGGCATTTTGTGTGAATATTAATAGGGTCAGTGATTAGAATATTTGTTAAAAGCATGCTGGGGTCAGTTCAGAGGCAGAGGGCACTCATGCAGTCAGGGAGACAAGACAGCTAGTCCTTCTTCTGAGGACAAGTCCTGACTTGTAATTTTAGAGGGCCTTGAAGCGTAAAAATTGAAGGAAATATTGGAAGGGATAACAGCAGAGACAGAAAATGCAGGAGAGAGGAAGGGGAAGGGGAGACTGGGACTGTGAGCTCATGGTGCTGCTCCCAAAAGGGATTAATTTCCATAACTTTTCATATTTCTTGTGTTTGGTGGTGACAGAATGTCAGTGATCCATATATTGCTGGGAAGGACACAGTGGGGTACAGCTCTAGGCACTCATGATGCCTAGGACATGGATTTTGGGAACAGGCTGTGTGTTACACATCACCACACACCACTGGGATTGGTTTGCAGGTGGGATCTCAGGTAAAAGATTACTGCCATCTCACCCATCCAAGAAAACCAGGCTAATTTTAACCAACACACCAGCTTTATGCTAGAAAAATTACCTCCCCCTCAGATTTCTTAGCCTTTAAACACTGGTACTGCCTTTTTCATGGTCAATGGCCTCTTTGTCCAAATCCCTTCATCTGTGCAGCGTTTCCAAGAGACTTCTGCAGCTACCAGAGAGGTTTGTTCTGTCCTGGAGGGGTTGGGTGCCACTGCAGACTCTTTTTAGTGAGGCTGCAGATGGCTGAGAGTGTCCCCAGTGCTGGATTTCAGCTCCTGGACCCACAATCAGCAGCCCTTGTCCAAAAGGAGACCTGGCATTCCTTGCAGAGGGATTTTGTGTCTGTTTGTTGCTAAAGCTTCCCCTTCCTCGCTCCCAAATCTGGTGTGGTGGCTCTGAAAGTGGTTTGTAATTAGAAACTAATCAGGACACACATGTTGTGGCTGGGGTCTGACATCTGCATTGCAGTGCTGCCTGGAGCAGAGGGAGAACAACTTGAGCATGGAAAACTTCCCAGTGGGAGCAGAGGACAGCTTCTCCTCCCCAAGACTGGCAAGGTGCAGCCTGTGATAAGCTCTGTCACCAGAGCCCCCCTGCTTGCTGCATTGCTGTCTGCAGCTGGAAGGGATCAGGCAGGCAGGGAAATGGAAGGAACAATTTATCTCTGTGGATGTCGTGGCTATGGGGAGTGCTGGCTGCACAATCCAATATTGGCTGTCTTGTGGAGTGACGTGCTCGTGTCTGGGGGGTTTTAATGAGCCCTCTGCTTGTCTGCTCCACTGTTTATCTGCCCAGTATCACAGACACTTCCAGCCAGGCTCAGATCTTCAGCAGCCTCAGCGTCTGCCAGGCTGCAAGGGGTGATTAGAAAAGTCTCCAGGGTGCCTATTATTGGGGTCCAACACATCCATGTACCGTTCTGCCTTGGTCCTGATTGATTTGAGGGCAGCCAGTCACTCACACTGCCCACTTTCTTTGCAGCTCACATACAAAGGAGCAGGCTGCAAAGCTCATTCTGCCATTCCTCAACACAAGAAAATTTCAGACAGCTTGACCCACCACATATTTACAGCACATACTTGGATAATCGTGGCTCTCTCATGGTGGTTTTCTCTCTCTCAGCCTGTCTGAAATTTGTCCCCCTCTTTATCCTCTCCCCACCATCAGCCCAGTTCACTCTTAGTGCATGAATCATGACAGGAATTGTGGCTGGCCCAGAAGTTGTTGCTGGCCTGCAGCAGCAGAGATGCTGAGAATTAAAGGGATGTCCCAAAGGGGCACAGGAGGCCCCTTTGAGGGTTTGGAGCAGCAAGAGGGGGGTTCCTCTCTCCCTCTTGTCCATCAGATGTTGCTGCTGGCAAATCCTTCCAGAGAAAGAGAAACCCTCCCCACTCTGACAGGTTTGCTGGCATTTGTTCTGCCTGCAGGTGGGTTAAATGTGGGGAGTGTTGTTTTCTCTCAGCACCAATGGCTTTCCCAGATAAACGGGGCTGCTCCTACCACCCCAGTGCCTGTGAAAGCAGGGCACCATCCCACCTTTGGACGCTCTGCTTGTGTCCGTGGGACTGGGGAAATCCTAATGCCTTGTGGCCCTTACCCCAGTGCCCAGCACACAGAGGGGCTGCTGTTCTCCAGGAACATTCCTGCCTCCAGCAGGGCTCCCTGGGGTCACCCAGGCTGCCAGATCCCATCGCTGCTGTGACACTGCACCCGTCGCATTCAGCTCTGCCTGGGACGGGGAGCACAAAGCGCTTTCTGTGCAGGGCCTCTGAAACCTTACCTGTCCTGGGCAGCTCTCAGCCTTTGTCATCCCAATCCCATTGTGTTTTGTGCCATTCCTTCTCTTTCCCAGCCAGGCAGGGAGATCCAGCCTGGCCCGATGGGAGCGATACCAGGGGGGCGGGGGTGACACAGACTTTCCATTGCAGGGACCTTGGGAAGAACACTCAGAACTTGTCTGCAAGGACAAGGTGACAGTGGAGTGTGTGCCTCTGCTAGTAAAACTCCCATCTTGTTTTAGAGCAGGTGTGAGGGATCAGCTGGCAAGGAGTGCCCTGTTTGTTATCAGCTCTCAAACTGTGCAGCAGCTCACCTTGCTTTGGTGATCTTGATGATCCTGTGCTCAGTGGAGTGTAACATTTGGGACCTCACTGGCCTTTTGGAAAACAGCAGGAATGTCTGATGATCAGTTAAGTTGTCAGGCCACAGATAACTGGGAATCTAAAGGGAAGGCTGTGTCCTTTTTGTGAGCACTGGCTTGGTCTGGCACTGTTCAGTGAAGTGTTTTCACTGAAGCAGGAAGTGTAGAGTTGTGAGCACAGCGTCCTCTCTTTCTTCTAAATCCCACTGCAGCCACGACTGGGATTTCCGAAACTGTAGGAGTCCAAACTGTGCTGCTCAATCTTGTCAGGAAGCTGTTTTGACACCAGTCAGCTCAAACATCTCAGGCTGGTGGTAACTTCACCTTCCTCAGCAAGATATTTCTCCCTAGTGGGACACTGAGCTCTTGTCAGTGCCATGGTGCAGCCTGGGGACAAAGTGACTGGAGTGCTTGGGCTTTCTGGGGCTTCAGGGTCAACGTTGTCTCGTGTGGAGAACTCTCAGACCTGGGAAATGTGCACTGACTGCACCATAACTCTGGACTTGCTGAATTTTCCAGGTATCACGAGCTGGTGACCAAGTATGGGAAGCTGGAGCCCCTGGCAGTGGTGGATCTGCGTCCTCAGAGCAGCGCCAAGGTGGAGGTTCACTTCCAGGACAAGGTGGAGGAGATGTCCATCCGCCTCGACCAGACTGTGGCAGAGCTGAAGAAGCACTTAAAAACTGTGGTGCAGCTGTCAACAAGCAACATGCTGCTCTTCTACTTGGACCAGGAAGCTCCTTTTGGTCCCGAGGAGATGAAATACAGCTCGCGGGCGCTGCATTCCTACGGCATCCGGGATGGGGATAAAATCTACGTGGAGCCCAGAACGAAATAGCCTTTCTGCCCACACCCACACACCCCCACACACCCACACACATGCATTGAGGAGTTTTTTGCAAGGTTTTTATTTCGGTTGGTTGGTTGAGGTTTGGTTGTGTTTCTGTAGCAGGTAATTTCTTAGCCCAGAGGAAGTGCCCTGATCTGAGAACCATGCCCACCATCCACTGCAGGTGACCTTGAGGTGACAATTGACTTCAGGATGTGTGTTTCAGTGTGGGCAATACCTTGATGTTTCCTTTGATGCTCCGGTATACTCGTGATTTGGCATGAATGGTCAGTTGTTCAAGCTAAACAATGCCAGGGTCCATAAGGGAGGAGACAGCTCGGTGCAGAATTTGACCCGTTGTTTTCTTTTCCTAAATTTTTTGGTGTTTTGCTCCACCAGAGCTCCCTTTGGCCTAGCTATCCAACTGTGGCTCGAGCTTGCTGTAGTATTTTCTTGCAGCTTGGTGCTGTCTCAACCTTTTGTTGTGCTCGAGTTCACAGGAAAGATCTCCATCAGTATTCTGCTTGATTCAGAGCTCAGGTACTTTAGTGCATCCACTTCACTCCACTGGTTTGCTTTCTGTGAGTGCACAAAATGGGGGAAAGACAAAGAACTTCCCAGAAAGAAACTTTCTTTTCCACAGTGCACGCTCTAGATCCACCTGATTTTTTGGGGAAAAAAAGAGGTTTTGGCTGCTGTACCCATCTCACACGATGCCTGCAGCCTGTGGGGATAAAGGTGTGTTGGAAAGTGAATTTTAGGACGTGGTGGATGAGCGCTGTGTTGGAAGGGCTTTTAGAGCAACAGGCCAACAAGGGGTTGAAGATCAGCTTCCCCCATTGGCCGTTGTCCATCCTGATGCTGAAGAGATCCTCCGTGCACTTCACCTTGTACCAGTGGCTGCTGCAAGTGGGATGGCTAAAATTCCTCTCCTGGGAGAGAGGAAGAGTCAAGTTGAAGTTTGTGTTCGTTGCTGTTGCACCAGTTCAAACCTAGCACTTTCCCCAGGGCCCCTGGCCGGGGGTCCCTGCGTAGGGTCCGAACTCGGAGGATGTGTTGGCTCGGATCAGCCTCTGGAAGTGGAGGAGCAAAGCAGCTGGACTGACGGGTGTTCAGCAGGTTTCACTCTCTCTCTTGGCTTCCCCCACGCGCCCCTCGTAGGCATCGCGTGCTGCTGCTTCACGTAGTCCCTGTTTTCTACTGCAGAGCAGATTCCCGTGCCTGCTCAGTGAGATCCTCCCTCCTTCCTTTCTCGTTTCGCTTTCCTGTGTCTTCCCTGCTCCAAGTTCAAGACTTCCCCGATTTCCTGGTTACAAGCAGCTGCAGAGCAGTTTTTGGAGCTGTGCAGCGAGGGCTCTAGTTACACATGAACTCCTGACCTTCATTTTGAAATGCTCCCTTTATCCCCACGTGCACTTTCTTTCCCAGGATGCTTTTTGCCCACATCACCGAGCTCCTTTGGTATTCTTGGAGTTGTGTATTTCTCTTCACATTTTACCTGGATTGTGGGGTGGGATCAGTGGGGAGGGGATGATGTATTATTATCTCATAGTCTTCAGGTTTAGGAGGTGGGGATTGTTCAGAGGGGATTAGTTCCTTATCCAAAGCAAGGGTTAAAACGGGAGGATTTAAAACAAATTACTGATTTGTGCCTCATGCCCCTGCCAAAAATTGCAATTTCTTGGCCCCTTTGAGATGAGCAATAGGGAAGGGAGTGAGATTTTCCATAGGTAGCATAGATTTTCCATAGATCCGTGGTACCTGTAACCTAAACAGCAGGGAGATACTGGCAGTGTAACATAAAAATGATGCTTTTATAAGCTAGAGCTTTACTGAAGATGTATTTTCCATTTGGGCAGCAAAAATAATTTGCTGCCTGATAGCAGAACCCTTAAGCCAACACTTCTGTATGATATATACATACCTACCGATAGGAAAAGTTGTGGTTAATAAGATATTTTGTTATAAAGCAAAGTTTTATGAAGATATGGTTGTTTAATATTAGAAGCCTATTTCAGCCCTTGACCTCCAGTGTAAGTAGGTTATCCCTGAGTGGCTGCAGAGTCCGAGGCAAGCGACCTAAGGGGATGCAAAACTATCTCTGACCTAATTCTCCAGAGCAGTAATTGCCTCTGTGGGTGTATTTATGGCATTGTACCTGCTGTTAATGAGATGCTGTAACTCTTGACCAACTTCCTCAGCACAATTAAGTGTCTGGGTTTCAGAGAAGGGAATAAACAAAGGCAGTTAAAGAGGGGAATGGGACGATAAAGAAGAGCCAAGTAGGTGCTTTTAAGTTTGTTTGCCCACTAAAAATTGGGCTGTCCGTGGAGGGTGTCCATCACTGCTGTCACTAGCTCAGAACTGGCAGTAAATCCTGATTTTAGTTGTGACAGACCTGGTGGGAACTGGGAGATGGAAAAAGAGAGCACAGAAGGTTTGCAGGAGCTGGGGGTTTGGTGCTGACACCCAAACCTGCTCCCCTGGTCTGTTGAGGTATGAAATCACCACCCTGCCTCTTCTCCAGGGGAAGGTTTTTCTCCAGGCATTCACCTTTTGTGCAGATAGTGGAGCAGTTGTGGGGTAGAAACTGAAAATTGTGGTTGTTTTTGCAAGGAGAAGGACTCAGCCCCAAAACCCAGCGAGAGTTTGTGTGTGCAGATGATCAGCTGTGGGAAATGGGACCAAATGGCACACAAGGATGTGGCAAAACACCCCAAATCCTGATACCTTGTGGGGAAGGGTCTTGTGTGCGTGCCACCCAACATGGGACCACATCCTGGGGAGAGAGGAGAAGGTTCTGAGTGGGAGAGGAGGTCTGGGTGCTGAGGGAGGCTGCAGATGTGGCAGGAGGTTTGATTTAAACCTTTGCCGTGTCCAGGCATCCTGCTTCAGCTAAAGATCCTTGGTTCTGTCACACCTCCTGGAGAAAACAAAAGAGATTTGCAGGCTTCCCTGGCTTGCGTGTCCTTCTGTCTGAGGGCTGCTTTTGTCAAGAGCTGTTGTGTTGTTCCTGCTGGTTGATGCACAGAAATCTGCCGCGGGCAGAGCACCTGCTCTGCAAGGACTTGGGTGACAGCTCTATACCAAAGTGTCACACGGCTCCATGTGCCGAGTTCCACGCCGTGCTCTTGTGGTTTTGGGTATGTTCCTGTTGAATATCCGTGGTTTTGGACAGATGTTCCAGGCAGATCGCCTGACGGGCGCTGTTAGGAATATGCACGAGGTGCTGGCTGTCCTCTGCTCCCTGGCTGGGATTTGTAACCTTGGTTTTTTGGGAGCTGCAGGCATGCTGGTGGCAGGTGTGACCCGTGGTGGCTTGGAGGCGGCGCTGCTGGGGACAGGCTCTCCCTGTGCCCTCTCCTCCTCGGGTCTGGAATCCGTCAGAGGCGCTGCGGCGGCGCTGCCTCCTCTCTTGTCAATGAGATTCCGTAGGTTCTGTTCGTGTGCAAGATTTGAGAATGCAAACGAGGTGCTTGAAGCAGCCCAGAGGGTAAAATATGTATTCCTGACAGCTGTGCCTCCCTCGTTTGGATGTGGCATTTTTGTAGGCAGGAGAGAGACGCCTTCCCCAGAGCAACGTTAGAGGGGCTTCAGCCATCTCGGGCCTTTGCCTCTGTGATTGCTTTTCTGCTGTTCCTGGAAACTTCAAATATAATTTAAACATGAAGATCTATTCTTGCTCCCTGTTAATGTTGCATCCATATGTAATTTCAAAGAAGAAGAAGAAGAACTGTAAGTGCATCTGGTTTTTTATTCTGGTTTCTCTCCCTGGGGATACACCTCCCGCTCCCACAATTTGCCTTTGGTTTGCTCGCAGACGTAGCGGTGGAATTCAGGCCAAAATAGGTCATTGGTTTGGATCAGTTCAATAAACTTATGTAAGTTTTTACACAAAAAACCCCCAGTGTCCTGAGCTTTGCACTTTTGTGTCCCCTGAAGCAGAAATGTTCCCTGTTGTCACCCCAAAGGTGTGAGTGAAAACTGCTGTGGTATTTTTGTCCTGCTGATGGTTTTGTTGTCTGTCCATGAGCTTGGGCACAGCCACCTCACCTGTGCAAAGGAGAAGTCACAGAGCTGGAAGATCTGTTCCTCTTCTGGACTGTATTTCCCCATGGATGGGACTCATCCCCACTTCCAGGTGAGGAATAAAGCTCAAGCTCACTCTCTCTCTCTCCTCAGAGAGTCTGGCCTTGGGGTTAAAACAAATTTCACCCTCATGGCCTGCACCAAATGACCCTGGGGGAGGCAGGAGGAGGGAGATGCCCCTTTGGATGGGAAACAGCTCCTGGGCAAATGCATTGCCAGGGCATCTTCCATGGGCTGTGCCAGGTGCTTGAGATGGGAACGAGACAAGGCACTGCCTGTGGCTGCTGTGCCAAGGTCAGGCAGCCACAGAAACCCCTGTGGCACCTTTGAGTGCTTGTTTTTCCTTGAGGGAAGGCATGGGAGCAAGTTCCCTGCTAAAGGAATTAAGAAAAAAAAAAAAGAAAAAGAAAAAGTGTTTGGTTGCTCAGCTCCGATGTGTTCAGCACTGCATGATGGGAACATCCCCTGCCAAAAGAAGAGAGGCTGGAAGACAAAGTCTTCCCCAAAGAGACAGTGAGACCTAATCAAACTTCATCAGTGTTCACTTGCCCGGGACAAACGGGACCAGAATATTAAACTGACAAAGGAGCAGAGGGAAACCTATTTTCACCAGTTTTCTCTGTGTTACAAAACACAACGAGGAGAGTCAATTGATTTTCCTGGAGGGGTGTTTAAAATGTATGGGAGGGAAGGGAAGAGCTGGGATGCAGGCTGGAGGTAATCTGCCCCTGGAATATCAGTCAGTGCTGATATCCCCCTGCCCTCCTAAAATAGCTGTTGGCTTAGGAAAGGGTAAAAATAAATTTAAAAATGAAAGATTCCTGCTAGCAAGGCCATGCTTGGAGGATGGAGGGAAAGCAAATTCTGGGATTTGCTGTGGAGGCAGCGAGCTGCCTGGTGCCCTGATGTGCTAAAAGAGACTGCTGAGGTAAGAGGCAGCTTTTTGGGGGAAATTTGCTGAACACACTGCCAGGGGCACCTGGGGAAAAAAATCTGGGCTGCTTGTTGGGCTACTGGCATCCCTGTCCTCCTCTCCGTTCCTGGCAAAGGCTGGGGAGGACAAGAGGAATTAACACCTCCTAGCAGGGAAAATAGGGAATAAAAGTCACCCACCTAAAATGTCAGAGGGGAAAATCAGTCTGTTTTCCCCCTGCTGGTGTTGGAGCTGTGTCTGTCTGACCTGAGCCCTGCCACAGGCTGAAAAATCAGCTCTAAGGTGGATCCTTCACCCCTCAGCTGCTGTTCCAGCTGTCCCATGGATATGAACCAACTCAAAGCAGCTGAAATCTTTCCTGGGGTCCAGACTGGACTCAAATGTCGAGCTGTGGTCAGCCCAGATGCCAGAGGCTGGGAAAATCCCTGTGGAAGCTGCAATTGTACGAGTGAAAATGATAATAACACTCACAGCAGACCCCCAGTGAAGCTCCCCACCAGCAGCAGTCCTCCCAGAGAGGGTGGAAATGGGAACAGCAAGGAAACCTCTGGGCTGGACTGGGTGAGTTTTCCCTTTTCCACCTGTAAAAGCAGGACTTGGATGGCAAAGCAGCTCCATTGAAAGTTCAGGGCAGTGCCTTTGAACGGCGCTTTAAGCCTAGCACTGTTTAATGCTAATGCTGTAACTTTATATAGATGGGCTCCTTTTTTTTCCCCCTTTACACAAAGGAGGAAGGGGCTCAGTTCTTCTGAGGGTTGGGTTTTCTGTTCCCTGAGCAGCAGAGCTGCGAGCCCAGCTCCGTCCCTCTGGCATTTCCATCTGAATCCACCTGAAGGGGGTGAGCTTTTGGGGAAGAAAGAGGCTCCTCTCCCTCTCCAGGCCAGAATCTGATCTCCAGATTAGCCTGCTGGTTATCAATAGAGGAACAACAGTTGTGATTGCAACTCAACACTGCTCCAGCCCTGGAAGAGCATTGAGGAAAACGGAGTTTTCCAGCTGGAGAGCAAAGGACTGAGCCATCGTTTCAGTCATCAGCAATAATTGGCACGGGAGGACGGGCATGCATTCTCCATTGACATAGGATTTCGCCCCGCTCTACCAAGACTGGTCTAAAATTTCAGACCTGGTTGCTCCTCTAGCCTATGAAACAGGTTGGTAATTTTTTTTTTTTCCCCCATACCTAAAAAATTGTAGTTTTGGGTGAGATGTGTTCAATAGTGTGTTCCTCACTGTCTGTCCTGCTTTGCTCTTGTCCTCGCACTGCCACAGTCCCCACTGGTCACTCTCTGCTGCTCTCTGCTAATGAGACTCAGATTTAAAACCTGTACAAAATTCTGTCCCTCTCC
Source organism: Acrocephalus scirpaceus scirpaceus (assembly GCA_910950805.1). Classification (NCBI taxonomy): domain Eukaryota; kingdom Metazoa; phylum Chordata; class Aves; order Passeriformes; family Sylviidae; genus Acrocephalus; species Acrocephalus scirpaceus. The sequence goes on from OU383793.1 coordinate 2,953,907, forward strand.
TTTCACCTTTCCAAGACAGGGAATGTGCTAAAACTTTTCCTTGGTGGAATGAACTTTTTCCCATGGAGAATGCAATCACGGTGATGTGAGCGAAGATCTTTCCTTCCACTGTGTTCCAAACTTTCCAAGTTTGGGAGTCAAGTGGGAGTGATGTGGGATAAATGTTGGGTGTTCCCCTGTAATCCCGTGCTCTGTGCCATTAGCAGGAATTGGATCTGTTGATCCACATTTTCCATAAAAACAGACCCATGGGGAGAACACGAAGAGACGCTGAGTTTTTAGGGAGACTTTTAAGGCTGGGAAGGTGGGGAGGCTGCTGCTGCCACCCAGGCTGTCCATAATGCACACAGTTGGTGTGGGAATCTCCCACATCCCTTCCCAGCACTCTGGGAGAACTCCAGACCTTCCTGGGAGAACTCCAGACCTTCCTGGGAGCACTCCAGACCTTCCTGGGAGCTCTCCCCGAGCCGTGCCCGCGCGGAACGAGCGCAATCGACGAGCGAAGAAATCAAAGCAGGTGTTGGAGCAATATTTTCTATTGGATTAATAACGAGTAACAAATTGCATTAGGCACAGAAGGAATTAGAGCTGGCACAGGATTTCGCTTTCATTTTGTGTCTGCGCTCTCTCTGTCTCTCATTGATTCCTGTACAAGGAGCTGCCCAGCTGTGTAAATGTTTGTGCTCCTTCCACGCTCATCCAACCCCCTGAGTGATGGTTGTGGTGGCACCCAGGGCAGAGGATTAGCTGAAACCCCTGGACCATGAGGGCACATCACAGCTCTGCTGTCTGGAGCAGAGCTGCTCCCCCTGGGATCAGCCAGGAGTGGCCATCCCTGCCCTAAGCGGATCAGGAATTGCTCCTGAACACTCAGGAGAATGAGGAGCCCACGGAGAGCCGAGGCTGTTCACAGCTTCCAAACATGAAATGAGCTCCTCCAGCAGCTTCTGATTTGCTGTTATCACCAGGGAATTAAAAAAAGACTGGATACAGCACTCGGTGCCATGGTCTAGTTGAGGTGTTAGAGCATGGGTTGGACTCGATGACCTTGAAGGTCTCTTCCAACCTAGAAATTCTGTGATTCTGTGAATTCTCCTCACACCAATCCATGGGAGAGGCATTTCAGGGCTGCCTGGCAGGCAAGGGACCTCCAGCTCTGAAACATCCTCAGCAGCAGTCAGGCAGCTTCAGGAATCACCTCAAGGATGTGTTTCCCTACCAATGTGATGCATGGCTGGGTTTGTCTCCTTCCTGCAGGATGAACAAGAGATCATTTCTGGGAGCCTGGGTGGCCCTTTTGGTGATAACAGCACGGCAGAGAGGTGAGTATCCCCCAGCAGGAAAAGATTCCCCAGCTGGGCTGTGCCCAGAGACCCCAGAGGGCTTGGAAAATGACCCCAGAGGGCTTGGAAACACCCTAAAGGGCTTGGGAACACCCCAGAGGGCTTGGGAAACACCCCCAGCTCCTTGGTTGGACCAAGAGCAACAACCAGGGTGAACTGAGCATTTCCCATGGGGACAGAGGGACTGAGAATCCGAAGGGATGCTTGTATTTATAATTTATATGGCTGTGTGTGCACCTGGAGCATTCCAGAGGAAGCAGGAGTTTGGGAAATTTCTGTGTTAGGGCTGCTGAGCAGGTGTGGTGGTGTGGCACTTGTAGAGCTAAAGGGGAATTGAGGAATGTCTGCTGAGCCTCCTGTTTAAAAAAGAAATAAAATCCATGTCTTGTAGCTGTGCCTTGGCTGTGATAACTCATCAGGTGTGTAACAGCTGTGAAATGATTTATTTTGCTGCCTGGCAGGAGGAATTTTGCTGTGGCCCTTTGGATGTCTGTGGAGACAGAGCTGTGACTTGGGCACCATCAGTGCCACCTCCCTCTATGTCCAACAGGGCACTGAGGGCACACAAATGTCTTAGGAAATCAGGATGTCAGTGAGTTGGGCCAGATTTCCCCTCATCTCCCTTTTCCCAGGGAAATTTGGAGCCTGTGAAGGGTCAGTCAGTGACTCCTTAATGCCCAGCATGGAGCTCCCATCAAGGGGAGCCCCTTCCCTGCCCATGGGAACACAAAACAACCTGGCCTCGGCTGGAGGCCCCCCAGGAGCTCAGGGCAGGGCCCAGGAAATGAAAGCATGTCCCAAATCCAGGTGAACAGAGCCGGGATTGTTCCAAGCCCCGGGGCTCTGTCATCCCAGATTGAATGTCGTCAGCTTTTCCTACATCAAAGAGGGGAGAAGGGGGAGGCAAACCCAGAAAAATCCCCGTTTGCTCTGTGAGGAGCTGGCTGGAGGAACAGGACATGAAATGACAGCAGAAGTCTGGCGGTGGCTGGGACAGGAAGGGATGTGTGCCCCGGGGCCTGGAGTGGCTGCTTGTGCCTCAGGCTGATGGATTTTAGACTGGTAAAAAAAGCAGCAGGCTGAAATGTGTCAAAACCATCTTGTGAAGTACTTTTGGGAGAGGCAGTTATGTTCTCTGGCAGTGCCTTTTAGCAGGAAACTTCATTTTGCTGGGAAATGTCGGAGCAGGCGTGACCCCTCAGGCTGTCACTGGAGCCCTGGCAGGGGAGGAAGAGGCAGGAGGAAGGTGGGAACTGCCAGGATCGTGGCTCTGGGGGTTGGAGGTGGTGCTGCTGGCTCCCCTGAGCACCTCAGGATATTCCACCATGTGTGGAGCAGCTGATCCTGCCCATCCTGAGCAGGGCATGGACCTTCTGTCCTCATGTGAAGCCAAGACTGAAGGGGTTTGACTTGGTCACAGTCCCAGGGGAGGAAAAACTGCAGCTGTGGCCACTTTGCTGTGCCCTGACTAACCTGGGTGATGCTTTTTCTCCTGAGCCAGCAGCTCTGCCCTACCTTCAAGCACCCTTTGGCTCTGACGTTGGGGTTTGGTGCTGCTCTCTGTGGCCTCTCTGAAATCAGGACCATCCTGACACTGCCCTGAGGACTCTTCCCCCTCTCCTTCCAGCTCACACCATGGCAAGCCTGTATCCATTCTGGCAGAACGACACCAAAACCCCCAAAGTCGATGATGGGAGCTCCCCTGAAATCAAGATCTCTGTGCCATTCATCTTTTTTGGAGCCCCGTACAGAAGCATTTATGTAAGTAGAGAAAGCAGATCTTCCCTTCATCCTTTTCCTTGCCATTATTGGCTGCATTTTCAACACGCTCTGCCTGTCACCAGGAATTGGAAGATTTATTAGCAGCTACCTGACAAGTTCTTAGATTTCATGAACTGATAGGTTTTATGATTAAGAAAGTCAAAGGTATATTTAATGGGATAATGTTCATAGGAAAGGAATCTAAAAGGCAATAAATTTTCTTGGTGGGTGATTAAATGGCACAGCAAAGCGAAGGGCTCGACACAAGGGACATTATTCCTGCTCCGTGACAAGAAATGGGAACATGCAGGACCTGCAGGGGGGAAAAGGGGCAACAGTTTTTTGGAGGCCTAGGACAAGGAGAGGCTGCTGCTGCTCCCAGGTGATGGCACAGCAAAATCCTGGTGAAGGAGACACCAGGGCTGGGCTGAGAGGGATCACCTAAACCTTAGACAGGGCCTAAGTCTGTGTGACCATGCCACATCCCAAGTTTTGTGGTCTCTGTAGGATCAGAAGAGAGACTCATCCATGCTCCAGCTCGTGTTTGTGCACAGCAGCCCTGGGAAATCCCATTCCAAACCTTGTGTGGTGGGGGATCCCAGCATCCAGGGCAGCAGTGCCATTTGTTGTCCATTCTTTGCACAAAGTGTTTTGGGGAGCATCTTCAGCAGACTCTGGGGGGGCTGAGGTGACACCTCCCTGCTCTCGGGGAGCCCCAGGATGTGTCACAGGTGACAAAGCCAAAGGCAGTTTTTTCTATGTTTTTTTCCATGTTTTTTCCACCATCATCCGCATCTCTCAGTGCTGCAGAGCTGCTCTCCCAAAGCTGAGTAATCCCGGGAGCCCAAGGCAGTGTCTCAGCAGATTTGGGTGCCACCCTTCTCTGAGGGGTACCTGTCCTGTAAAACCCTATTTTAAAGAATTTTTAGGGTTTTGTCCTGCTTTTGGGGCTTCTTGCACCAACTCTTGGCCACCATGGGTAGGGTGAAGCTGAATTTGTGCCGGGCTGCTCACCTTCTGCCTGTGGTGTTCTTATTTGAGTCCATTTTATCATTCTGGGTTTTGCTTAATTCCATGTTTCTCCTAAAGGTAACAGGGAAAGCCTCACATGGTGCAGAGATGGAAAAACAAGTGCAGCTTTCCTTTCATTAATGGGAATTAATTAATGGGCATTAATTCTCTCCCATGGAGCTGTGCCCCAGTCTGAGCAACTGGGAGGAATCACGACACAAACATCTCCACACTGCAGAAACCCCAAAAAAGAGCGGGTTTGTTTTGAAGCTGGGTTTAATGCATCTGTCCAAAGTCGTGGCTGTTTTTGGGAGCTCAGAACATTCTTGATGTTCTGCCTCAGGATGAAACTTGGATCACAGGAACTGCAGAGACATCCCAAAATATTTGAAGCTGTTTAGGTAACTCTAGACCTAATTTAGAATTCTTTGCTGAGTGAGGCACCCAAATCCTCTCTGACTGTGGTGGTTCGACTGAGTCTCGGACAGACAGCAGACAGAGATCTCCTGTGCTTTTTAGTTACTTTTAGCTAGCTAAAGCAGAGAAGTTCCCTAGACTGTTTGTTTTCTTTTTCTTGGGACTGTTTAAACCTGCTCCAGACTGAAAAACCCAGAGTAGCACCGAGAGCTCTCACACCTGCAGCCTACTGGAGTGTGGACCTCCAGAGGCCTGATAAGAGACTGAGAGAGCTGAGCTGCCCACAGCAGAAACTTTCTGAGTTTACCATCTCACTTCAGAGCAACAAAAAGTTTTATTGTTTCATATAATTCATTCTTTGTTCTTGTGGGCACTTTGTTAAATAAACAGGTTTTATCCTCTTTTCTCTGAAGAAGTTCTTTTTCCCAGACCAGTTGTAAAAGAAAAGCTGTTTAAGTTTGCCCCATTCAGAAGTTTCCTCCCAAATTTGCCCTAAACCAAGACACCCACATTTCCTGACAAACCAGCAGCTCTGCCCTGATTCATTCTGCTAAAACCACCTTTGCTCAGACAGGCTGGGGGGGTCTCCACACAGGTCAACAACAATGGGGTGATCTCCTTCAACGCCCTGGTCAGCCAGTTCACACCCGAGGCCTTCCCGCTGGCCGACGGCCGCGCCTTCGTGGCGCCCTTCTGGGCCGACGTGCACAACGGCATCCGCGGGGAGATCTACTACAGGGAGAGCACGGAGCCCGAGCTGCTCCGCAGGGCCTCCAGGGACATCCGCAGGCACTTCAGGGACATGGCCTCCTTCTCTGCCCTCTGGGTCTTCATCGTCACCTGGGAGGAGGTGACGTTCTACGGGGGAAGCAGCACGACGCCGGTAAGCGGCTTCTCGCTTTTTGTGTGTGTTTTGTGTCTTGTCCCGTCATGTGTGGGTAAAATTAAATGGGACACTTGGTGTTCCTGCTCCCCACTTCCCTTCTGGGGAAGAGCACCACGGTCCTTTCATTCTGTCCCCTGGGAACCTGCAGGAGCCTCGCTCCCTGCTCTAAGATCTCCAGGGAAAGCATCGCCTCCTCAGTGTTTGTAGGATCTAAGCAAGGCTCTGACACCAATTAGGATGTTTTGGCTCGATCACAATGCATTTCTTGCATACAAATTCAGATGTTTCTGATGGCAGCTCCCTGCCTGCATGGGAGATTGATCACGCTGCTCAGAGTCACACTAATGACTTGGCCGTGTCACATGGCCGCAAATGTGCGAGCTGTATCTCGCAGGAGTGGGATGGAAGTGGCATGTTTGTCAGGGCACGGACAGCTTTTAAAGATCTGCTGAATTTGTGAGCTGTGACTGCAGCTGATGCCAGGAGGTCCATGCTGGACTGCTGGTGGGGCCTGTGCTGGAGCTTGGGGTGAAGATTGAATCAGAGTGGTTTGGGTTGGAAAATATCACCTCATTCCACCCCCTGCCATTCCACTCCCACCCTTCCTCTAGACTGGGTCACCCCAAGCCTCATCCAACCCATTCTTGAATAGAAGTGAGGGATCCCAGCTATTGCCTTGTTCAGGATTAGCCTGTGTGCTGTGAGTGCCAAAACCCAGCTTCTCCTGTCTCGAGGAGTTGGCTCTGATAAACAGTTCAGCTCTTTTCCATTTGTTAGAGAAGCTTGAGATTTGATGCATATTTTTTTGCCAGTCCTGGCAGCACTTGCAGAAAAACCCCACATATATATATTTTTATATATATATATATATATATATATATGTATGTATTTGCAGACAGCAAGCAATATAGAGATTCATGTATTGCCTGAAGAATTACATTTGCAACACAATGCAATTTATTTTGCTGTGGAGCAGCCTTCCTCCTCAGCAGCAGCCAGGGCTCGGGGTTGGCACAAGGAATAGCACCGTGCAACTTAAGCAGGAATTCCATCGCAATGCAGAAAAGCTGCAGAAAATTTGGGAATGTGGCCTCAGGGATGGCTGCAGTTGCTGCCTGGAGATGTCACCTGAGCGAACAGGTTCATTTTCTGAGGGCCTGGTTGGACAGAGAGGGTGCTCCATGGCCAGGAGCTCCAAAGAGGGGAATTTTGGGGGTTGATGGAAGTGTTCTTCACCTCCTGCTGCCCTCCCAGAGGTTCCTGTGCAGAGCAGGGTTTGTTCCTGTGTGGAAAAGCTGTTGTGCACTCTCCAAGTGCCACTGCCTTTATGAGTGACGTGTTTGTGACCTCCTAGCATGGCAAAGGTGAGCGAGAGGAAACCACAAGTAGGAGAAAGAATCCCAGGGAGAGGCTGAGGAGTGGCTGTGGCTCTGCTTTAGCTGCCTGCCCTGGTGTGACCCGTGCCATTTGCAGCTGCTGGGAGGCAGCTCTGCCCACACCTCTCTGTCTCTCTCCTGACAGCTCCCAGAGCTGCTTCGCCTCCGTGTTGGAGAGTTCTCCTGGCAGGGCCTCGTTTCCTTGGAAGTGACATCCCCTGTGGTGCACAGGCAGTGAGAGCAGCCCTGGGCTCCCCTCTGAGACATCCTCAGAGCCATGGGGTTTGCTCCAAGGGGATGGGATGTGGTGCAGAGTGACCCCCAGCCCTCCCCTTCCTCCAGCAGCCACCAACTGCAGGGCTCAGGCCTCCTGGCAGGATCAGCCCTGGTGCTTCCAGGGAGATTGGGCTTTCCCAACCACCTGGGAATTGTTTCTGTGGCTGCAGTTTCCTCCCCAGGGTGCAGGGAGCCAGGCTCGAAGGGTTGCTCTGATTTATTAAAAGAGAGGCAGCTCACACTTTGTGCCCTGCTAAAATCCTGCTTGCTCAGAGGCAGGAGGAGCTGTTCTCATGGCATGGTCCCAGGGCAGGAATGGGAAGGAGAGGAAAATGCAGGGAGCTGAGAGAAGTGACTGAATTCCCAGTTCCTCTGCTGCTGGATCTGCAGGGATGGAGGGGATATCCCAAGGGAAGGAGCTGCTTCTGTCTTTCTGCACAGCTCTAAAAGGGAAGATGGGCTCTTCCCACCTGGATCCCGGCTGGAATGTGCCTGGAGTTTGTGGGGCTGGAAATGCAGAGTCATTTCAAGTGAAAGGAAGAACACCAGCAGAGGATTTAGCGTGTAGGGAGGGGATTTGGCAGACAGCAAAGTGCAGGATATACACGGCTGGCTTGGATGTAATCCACCCTCAGCAGCGTGGTGGGATACGAATGTGGAAGGGAACCGGGAAAGATAATGCAGGAATGAAGCTCAGGCAGGGTAATGGGAGATAACAGATCACAGCCACCCAAATCCTGCCCGCCGCTCCTTCCCCCTGAGTTTATTCTCATGCTGCCATCTATTGGTGTTCCCTTGGATCAGAGGTGGTTTTCACAGGCTCCCAGGTGGAGGAAGGAGCAGGAATGGGAGCTGCTGGAGCTGTGGCAGCAAGAACAAACGGATTTTGGGTCTCATTCCACTTCTGCTCTTGGCCAGACATCGATGTGGCAGAAGGGCAGGAGAAAAGCAGCATCACCTGTGCATGTGCCCGTGGTTTTCCACAGGTGAACACGTTCCAGGCTGTCCTGATCACAGATGGGGTGTCCTCCTTTGCCTTGTTTAACTACCACGAAATCAGCTGGACCACGGGCACGGCCAGCGGAGGGGATCCCCTCACTGGTCTCGGCGGGGTGATGGCTCAGGTGAGGCTCCTGCTCCCGTATCCCCATCCCTGCTGAGCTCTTGGATCACTGCCTATGGCTTTCCCAAGGTGTCCATGCTTGCTCAGGCCACTGAACCCCTCAGTAAGCCCAGGAATTGCCTTGCACTGAACTTCTGGGCACGGTGGGATGAGCACTCCAAAATTTGGTGGTGGCAGCAGTGCCACAGCCAAATTCTGCCTGAGGAAGGGGACATTCCTGCATAAGGAGTGCAGGAATCCTGCATCCCCACTTTGCTTCCTTGCCTGCATTGCTCCCCCACTTGATTTTGGCCACTCAATTCGCACACCCTTGGATCTATATGTACATACATATGGATCTACACAAACATAAATCTGTGAGTGCATATCCATTCTGCTCGTAGTGCCTGTTTAGCTTTTCATTCACACCCAGACTACCTGAAAACGGAAATTTAGGCTACCTGAAAACAGAAATCTCCAGAAAGAGCTGTTAAAACTAAAGAAGATGCACTCAGGGTGGAACAGAGAAGTGAGGATATGCAGCATCACTTCCCCATTGCCAAGAAGGGTGATGGAATTTGCTCTCTCTCTGGTTTAGGCTGGCTTCAATGGTGGAAATCTCACCAACTTTTTCAGCATGCCAGGCTCCAGAACCCCAGACATTGTCAACATTGAGGAAACAACCAACGTAAACGTGCCTGGGCGCTGGGCTTTCAAAATAGATGGCAGAGAAATAGACCCGGCCAACGGCTGCAGCCTGAGAGGTAAGGGAGAAATGGCATTGCTTGTGCCCAAATTTTAGGGTGCAGTGTAGCAAAAGGTGAGGCTGTTGGGGTGCTGCATGATCTGTGCTTTTGCCAGGGCATCGCCATGAGCTGCAGGGACAGAAACACAAGAGAGGGTTCAGTCCTTGCACATCTCCAAGTTCCTGCAATAATTAGTGGCAACAGGAAAGACCCGGGGACAGCAATTTCCTCTTGCCCATAAATTAAGGCAGCTGATCTTGTGGTGCCATTTCCCTTTTTGTGCAGGAGGAGCAGCGGGTTTTGCAGGCAGGACAAATGCCGTGTGTGTGCAGCAGTTACAGAGCAGCAGGTTTTGCAGGCAGGACAAATGCCGTGTGTGTGCAGCAGTTACAGAGTCTGTGCCCGTCACTGACAGCGCGGGGCCATAAAGGGATTAATCGATGCACACGCTGCCTGCACTGGGACTCTGCTGCTGAAAGATGATTGCATTTCCATTTGACAAATAAAACTGTCAGGAGCATCCACTGTGCTCCAGGAGTCTTTCCAGCAAGAGAGGATTGTCATTTGCCGACAGACACTGGAGACACGTGGCTCCTTTATGTCCTAGTTTAGGACTAGTGAAGGTCCACGAGATTCCAAGGCTCCTGCAGCTCCAGCAGAGTTTTGGGTGCAGCTGCTCCAGCATTTCCCAGCTGCTGACCCCAGGAAGAAAGGCTGGACTTGGCAGAGAAGCTGGAAACCAGTCTCAGCTCTGCAGGTGACAAGAGGAGTGCGAGCAGATTTAAATTTCACAGCGAATGGCTGATTGCCCTCCACGAGAGGAGATGCAGCACGAGGTGTTGGATCTGAATGCCACCCCATTCCCAAATTCCCCACACCAGGATGGTTGGAGCGTGGGTCTTGCCAAGAGGAGACATTTGTCGCGGGGAAGTGGAAAATATCCTTTTTTTTTTTTTTTTTGTAGGAGGCAGGGAAGAGAACAAAAAGTTTAGGAGAGGTAAACTCAGGCAGCGCACGGCAGAAGCCACGCGCCGGAGGAGTGTGAAAAATGGCCAGATGGAGGGGAGAGAAACTCTCACGGGGACTTGCCACCCTTGTTCTCCAGCCTTCTCCCTGCCTCTCCTGTCTCTCACCAGCCCAACCCGCTCCCTCTCTGGTGGTGTAACACGTCTGCTCCGTCTGGGGCTGTGCGATCATTCAGCGCTCTGCTGGGGCTCGTGTGTGGGGTGGAAGTTGCTTATCAACAGCTCTTTGGTGTCGTAACTACTACGAGCTCTTCCTGAAAGGGAGTAAATTGCTCCTGGGGCTGCTGATGACAGAGTGACTTTTTGACCAGCAGAGTTATGTGAGTAGGGGAATCATGGAAGTGACAGCGGAGCTGGAGCATGGTGCAACTGCAGCACAAGGGCTGGAAACTGCCTCCAAATGGGGCTTTTCCTTTGGGAAAACAACACAAATGCCTCTTGTTCCCTGCAGTACTGAAGAAGAGCCAGAGTGGTGGGTGTCTAAAATGCATGGAATGACCTTCAAGTTTTCCAGCCTGCGTGTTGCAGCACTGACCCCGGATTTGTGACAGCACTCACAGCATTTCAGGGACTTGTGGTGTGGGTAGGACTCCAAGAGGATGCACCAAACGTTAGAAATGAAGCTTGGGATTTGCTGAGCGGCTCTTGCTGGGAGTTTGCACAAACAAAGCAGCTCAGAAGCCCAGCAGCAGGACACAGTGGTGGTGGTGGTCTCCATCACAGGACCAGCAGACCTCTCCAAGGGTGCACTCAGAGCATGTTTCTGTTTCAAGAAATGATGTAGCGTGGGTTTTTCCCTTTCTGTCTTTTTAGGACAGTTTCTCCGTCAAGGGGAGATCTTTTGGGACAACGCCAACTGCACCACCAAGTGCCGCTGCCTGGACTTCAACAATGAGATCCTCTGCCAGGACATGGCTTGTGGCCCCTTCGAGGCGTGTGAGACGAAGGCCAAATTCTTCCAGTGCGTGCCGGTGGAGAGCAGCACCTGCGTGGTGTTCGGAGATCCACATTACCACACCTTCGACGGCTTCCTCTTTCACTTCCAGGGTTCCTGCTCCTACCTCCTCGCCAGGCAGTGCTGGCCAGGCTCCCAGCTGCCCTACTTCAACGTGGAGGCCAAGAATGAGAACCGAGGCGGCTCCTCCGTCTCCTGGCTGAGGGATATTTTTGTGGAGGTCTACTCACACAAGATTGTTCTTCCCAAGGGCAGCTTTGGGAAGGCAAAGGTAAGAGCTCTGCTGGAAGAGGAGAATTTACCAGGTCAGCTCCTCTGAGGTGGCAGCAGCACTGTGCTGGCAGCCTGGAGAGTTTGGGATGGCATTTCTGGGCCTCGTGTGTCCTGGGGAACAGGCATGGGTGACACAAAGTGCCTGTGGCTTACCAATGGCTGTCCCTCTGTGCATGTCTCTATCCCAAGACCCCAGGGCTGTCCTGTCTGTGTCCCAGCACGAGGCCTCTGCCATTCCGCGCGCTGGCTCAGCTGCTGGGTGTTGTCCCCGCAGGTGGATGGCCTGGTGGTGTCCCTGCCCATCTCCTTGGAACTGGGTGCAATCAAGGTCTACCAAAGCGGCCTGTCCACTGCCCTGGAGACTGACTTTGGCCTGCTGGTGACCTACGATGGGCAGCACTATGCCTCCGTGTCCGTGCCGGGCTCGTACATCAACGCCACGTGCGGGCTGTGTGGCAATTACAACAAAGACCCCGAGGACGACGCCCTGCGCTCGGATGGGAGGATGGCCACGTCCGTGCCGGAGCTGGGCGAGAGCTGGCAGGTGCCACATCCCGAGCGCAGGTGCTCCACGGGCTGCCTGGAGAACTGCAGCCTCTGCGACCCCGCCACCGAGGCTCTGTATTTCACCCCCGAGTACTGCGGCTTCATCAACAAGAGCGGGGGGCCCCTCTGGGAGTGTGGCTCTGTCGTGGATCCCACTGCCTTCATCCACAGCTGTGTCTACGACCTCTGCAGCGCCAAGGACAATGGTACCGGGCTGTGCCAGGCCATCCAGGCATATGCCACCGTGTGCCAGGCCTTGGGCATCTCAGTGGGAGAGTGGCGGAGCCAGACGGGATGTGGTGAGTGTTTGGGAGGAGGGAGAAATGCCAGGGATTTGCCTGTGTGTCCCAGGAGTGTGGGACAGGAGGGGGAGAAAATCACCTGAAGTGGAGGGAGCTGGGAGAGAAGTGATTGGTCGCACCTCTCCATGGCATCACACCTCTGCTCTGGCAAAAGTGTGGCACAAGTCAGGCGTGAGATGGGAGCTCCATGTTGCTCCGGAGATCATCAGCTGCCATGAGGAGAGTTGGAGGCTGGACTGGAATGGTTGGTCAGTCCACCATCCTTGTGTCCTTAAATAGCTGTGGGCAGCTCAGAGGCTCTGGGGCTATTTTGGAGAAGCTCAGCACTGGCCAGGGAGGCCTGGGTGGGAAATGGAGGGACAAATCCTGCCACAGAGGGTTTCATGGGTCACTCACTCTGTGTTGTCTCTGCTGTGGTCTGTGAGGAGGTGGCAGCTGATCCTGAACTGTGCTGTAACATGGCCCTTCTGTTTGTCACCTCTGCGCCCACAGCGGCGGCCGTGCAGTGCCCAGAGTTCAGCCAGTACTCGGTGTGTGCCAGCAGCTGCCCCGCCACCTGCTCAGACCTCACGGCCCCACTGGCCTGCACCTCCCCCTGCACTGAGAGCTGCGAGTGCCCCGAGGGCCACGTCCTCAGCGCCGACCGCTGCGTCCCTGTCCAGGGCTGCGGCTGCGACGTCAACGGCCGCTACTACCCCGTGGGGGAGTCCTTCTGGGCGTCACCAGACTGCACTGTGCAGTGCCACTGCGAGGCTGGCGGGGACACCATGTGCTTCAACACCACCTGCCCTGAGGGAGAGATCTGCACCATCGAGAACGGCTACCGGGGGTGCTACCCCAAGCGGGAGACCGTGTGCTTGGTGGGGCAGGACCAGGTGCTGCAGACTTTTGATGGCATCACCTTCCCCTACCCGCTGGAACAGTCCTACACGCTGCTCAAGACCTGCCCAGAGAGGCCAGACTTCATCGAGGTGGACATCAACCAGAAGAAGGTTGGCTCTGCTCCCAATGGGCCACGTGTTGTGCGGGTCCAGGCGGCCGGCCAAGAGGTGAAGATTGGAGGCACCAGGCTGTCAGACATTAAGGTAAAGGTGTTGCCCAGGGACAGGGTGGTGGCTTGTGGTGTGATCCAGTGGAGGAGGGTTATGGGTCTGTGGCTGTGGACACGACAGAGACAGTTGAACCATCATGTGGAGGCCCTTTGGGTGCCTGTGAAGTTGTTGCCACAGCACTGCTCCTTCTGTTTGCTGGAGGAAGCTTTCCTGCCTCCTCCTTCTCCAGCAACTTGTTATTTCCCTGGAAAAAAATTGCTTTTTGTGGGGCAAACCCCAAAGATACACAGCTGCATGCCCTCACTCAGAGGAGGCTCTGGGCCTTGGAGGGTGGGTCTGAGTCAGGAAGTGTTTATAATGTGCACAGTATGGTTGGGCAGAGCCACATCACCCTCCCTGAAGCCTCTCCACCTTGTTCCTTGTAGGTGAATGGTTATGACGTGGAGCTGCCCTACTTCCACTCCTCTGGGCGCCTGGAAATCTACCGGACTGACAACAGCACTGTGCTGGAGTCTGAGGGATCCCTGGCCATCAGCTACTACGACTCTGGCCTCCTGGAGATCCACCTCTCCACCTCCTACTTCAACTGCACCGGGGGCCTCTGCGGCCTCTTCAACGAAAATGCCACCGACGAGTTATGGTTGCCCAAGGGCAAGTTCACGGACAACCTGGAGCTCTTCCTGGAGAGCTGGACCACCTTCGATGAGATCTGCAATGGCGAGTGCGGGGACCTGCTCATGGCTTGCAACAACGACTCGGAGCTGCTCAAGTCCTACAGGAGCCGCTCCAGCTGCGGCATCATCAACGACCCCACCAACAGCTCCTTCCTGGAGTGTCACAGCGTGGTCAACGTCTCAGCCTACTACAGGACGTGCCTTTTCCGCCTGTGCCAGAGTGGTGGCAACGTGTCGGAGCTGTGTGACTCGGTGGCGCGCTACGCCACCGCCTGCAAGAACGCTGACGTGGACATCGGCCAGTGGAGGAGCTACAGCTTCTGCCGTGAGTCCATCAAAGCTCTTCATCACCCGGGGTGGGGAGAAAGGAGTTTGGAACCCACCAAACCCAATCTTTTTGTTGGGGATTTGTGAGCATGCAGAGGTGGAGAAGCTTTTGGTGCAGGATGCTGGAATCTCAGGCAGTAGTTTGTGGTGCCAGCTGAGACAGATTTCCCAGGGAAGCGGTTTCAGGGTGGCATTTCAGGAGGCAGCAGAAGTTTTATGGAGCACTGCAGGAGCGTTCCGGAGCCGCAGATGGTGTCTGGCGGTGCCGCACGCCACCACCAGAGGATCATTTGAATAACACTGGTTTTTAGCTGTCGCTGTAAACTTGCTGTGGATGGGAGAACATTCATAATTCAGAAGCAAATGTGAAAAATCGCGAGTGTGGAAGTAAATGGTGAAAAGGCTGTGCCTGTCTCTGCCTCAGAGGTTTCAGGGAGGTGTTTGTTTGGGAAATAACAGGAGGAGGTGATGTGTGGCACATGGCAGGACAGCGTTGAGATGTGAGGGGGGTGATGGCTGAGAGGAGAAGGGGTTGCAAAGGGAATGGGATGAGCCAGTGACCACAAGATGCTGGGACTGTTTCCCCTTTTCCCTTGAATCCATCACCACCTGCTTTTTTGCCTGTTCCTCACCCTGTGCTGTCAGAGCTGGGGACTCAGGCTCTGCGTTTGCCAACCCTGCAGCTCTCTCCTGCCCGGAGAACAGCCACTTTGAGGAGTGCATGAGCTGCGTGGAGACCTGTGAGACCCTGGCCTCGGGCCCCGTGTGCAGGGACACCTGCTCGGAGGGCTGCCAGTGCGACGAGGGCTTCGCCCTGCGCGGCACCCGCTGCATCCCGCGCCGCGAGTGCGGCTGCAACTTCGAAGGTCGGCAGCTGGCCACCAACCAGACCTTCTGGATGGACATCTCCTGCCACTTCCTGTGCTACTGCAACGGCTCGGACAACAGCGTGTACTGTGAGAATGTTTCCTGCAAGGACGACGAGTACTGCCTGGAGGAGAACGGCCTCTACTACTGCCACGTCCGCACCGATGCCTCCTGCATCATCTCGGGCTATGGGCACTACCTGACTTTTGACGGCTACTCCTTCGACTTCCAGAGCAGCTGTGAGCTGGTGTTGTGCACCACCATCTCCCGGCCCAGGGTGGAGCGCTCAGACACCTTCCCAGCATTCACTGTCACGGCCAAGAATGAGGATCGGGACACCTCTCTGGCCCTGTGGGTGAAGCAGGTTGAAGTGGAGGTCTTTAATTACCACATCGTCATCCACCGTGCCTACAAATACACTGTGATGGTGAGTGCAGGGCTGTGAGGGCTGTGATTATTCCTGCAGGTGTGACTCCCAAACTGTGGAGCAAAACCCTGGACATGAGGCCTTATGGCTTGCAAAGTTTTCTAAGGGTCAGTTCATGCTTGGGCTCATCCTAGGGTGCTGCCAGGCACAGCTTTTGGAGAGGATTTCTGCGATGGTTTTGGCTTTTTTCTTCTTCTGCTAAGGTTAGGATGAATAATACATGGGAAACGCAGGTTCAAGTTTGGACTTGGATGTTTAATATTTGTTATTTATTTACAAACTTACGAGCTGTGAGCTCAATCTAGCAAGCTAAAGAAATGAAATAAAATGGAGCACTTTTAACTCTTTTTAAGGTTATTTAAGTGATAATTGCCTAGTAACAAGGTGACACATATAATTTATGCTTTTGACCTAATAATGACCACTTAAGGCTTGCAATGCGGACCTTTTCACTTAATTACAGAAAAGTGCTTAAACCTATGAACAAAAAAGAAGAATAAAATAAAGAAGAAAGACTTAACACTTAAAGCCCTCCATCTTAACTCACATATATCGCTATGTACTAAAATCTTGAATCTATATTTCTGGAATTCCAGCAGGTTTCTGTTTTGGCTGCCTTGTTTTGGGTGTGGAGGTGAGGTCAGCAGGGACCTTTCTCTGCCTTTATTTCTGTCCTTCTGTGGAAGCTCCCACCATGGTTCCCCCTCACAGTGTGCCTCGTTTCCTCCCCGCAGATCAACGACGAGCGTCTCTACCTGCCCCTGAAGCTGGGCCAAGGCAAAGTGAACATCTTCGCCTTCGGTTTCCACATCGTGGTGGAGACCGACTTTGGGCTGAAGGTGGTGTATGACTGGAAGACCTTCCTGTCTGTCACCATCCCACGGGCCTTCCAGAACCTCACCTACGGCCTCTGCGGCCGCTACAACGGCAACCCCGAGGACGACCTGGTGGCCTCGTGGGGGACACTGGCCACCAGCATCGGTGACTTTGTGCAGAGCTGGGCCAAGCGGGACGCGTTCTGCCGCGTGGGCTGCGGCGACCGCTGCCCGGCCTGTGGCAAGGTGGAAGGGTTCTGGAAGCCCCAGCAGCTCTGCAGCCTCATCCCCAGCCAAAGTGGTGTATTTGCCAAGTGCCACAGCAAGATCAACCCCGGCTTCTTCTACAAGAACTGCCTCTTCGACACCTGTGTGGATGGGGGGGCCATGCAGACGGCCTGCAGCTGGCTGCAGAACTACGCCAGCACGTGCCAGACTCAGGGCATTGCCATCACCGGCTGGAGGAACTTCACCTCGTGCTGTAAGTGCCACCCCACGTCCAGGTCCTTCTTTTCCTGGGGTGCCAGGGTGGGGGAGGCCAATGGTTTGGCAGCCAATCCCTCCCACGCTTGCTGGGGGAGGTGGGTGAAGTCTGGGACACCGTATTCTCTTGGAGTTGTCACAAACTGCATGTGGGACAGGAGGAGCAGGGATGGGAAAGGGGAAGTCTCAAGGTCCAAAGGGATAGGGATGGAAAAGAGGAAGTCTCAAGGTCAGAAGGGACAGGGATGGAAAATGGAAAGCCTCAAGCTCAGAAGGCATCAGCCATTCCCCACTGTTAAGCAGGGTTTATATCAGTCAGCCTCAATGCCAGCAGTGCATGTTTGCTCTAATGAAGCTGCAGCCCCTTGTCAATAAGATGACGATATGCTGTTCAATCAGGCTCCTGAGGATGGGCACCGCATGCATCCCCGGCAGCCAATCTGTCTGGCAAATCGAATGGGAAGTAATTGTCTTTGCTAACGAGACTGAAAATTAAATTTGTGTCATTTTCCCCTTCTAACAAGCAAGCCCATGGCTCAGGGGCCCTGCTGTCACAGGGTGGTGAGGCCACAGACTGGCACCATGCATGACAGGCCTGAATCAGTCCCTGGTGGGGAGCCAGGTTGGTTGTGTCCACGGAGCTAATCTGTATTATCTGTTTTGTCCCCTGCTCAGCTGTCAGCTGTCCCCCCAACAGCCACTACGAGAGCTGCGTGTCCCTGTGCCAGCCTCGATGTGCCGCCATCCGGCTGAAGAGCGACTGCAGCCATTACTGCGTGGAGGGCTGCCAGTGTGACCCTGGCTACGTCCTCAATGGCAAGAGCTGCATCCTGCCCCACAACTGTGGCTGCTACTCTGATGGAAAATACTACGAGGTAAGCAGCTCTTGGGGCCTGCTCCCTCCCTGTGGATGGTATTTCTGGGCAGAGTTTGAGTGGGGTGACAGTCAGGAGGGGCTGGTAGCAGGGCTAGAGAGGAGAGGGGTGTCTTTCCATGGTGTCTTTCTATCCAAAAAAATCATGCAGTTGTTGGGTGAAGGTGACCTGGGTGTCAAGCACAGGAGGGAGCTGCTGGAGGTGGGGTGGAGAGAAGGGTGGTGACTGGGAAGACTCTTTGATGAGAGCCTAAGTCCAGTATTGTATGATCACATTGTGCTAGGTATTCACACAGTGCAGATTTAGTGTTTCACATGAAATTTGCTTTTTTGTACCTACTGGCTGCCACTGAGGAGTTTGAAGCAGCAGAGTGCTGTGCTGATAGCATTGGCCATATCACAGTGGGCTGTATTTTGTGCCAGTGAAATTGTTCTGTGTAAGATGTCTTTGAGGAGTACCCCCAGTATTGGGGTACTGGTTCAGTACTGGTTCCATGAGGAGCCAGGAGCGGGGTACTGGTTCAGTGCTGGTTCCATGAGGAGCCAGTATCAGGGTACTGTCATATGGGATTCCTTGCAGGTGGGTTGGTGGCTGGCAGAACCAAGAAAGAGGCCAGGGGGGTATTAAGCACTGTGGCTCTGTGTGTGCACAAGAGGTGGGGGAGGTTGTGGTGGCAGCGCAAACGCGAATGTGCGTAGCAGAGATGTTGCAAGCTGCCAGCGTGTTCTTTGCACCCTTTCCTCTGCCCTTGCTTCCTGCTCCTGCTTGTCGTGTGACAGGGTGGGGGGTGTAAACCTTGTCCCAGACACGCTCAGAGGCTGGTGGGGCAGCCGGTGATGGGTCCCTCTTTCAGCCCAAGCAGCTCTTCTGGAGCGGGGACTGCACCCGGCGCTGCCGCTGCTTCCGGCGTAACCTGATCCAGTGCGACCCCCGGCACTGCAAGTCTGACGAGGAGTGCGGGCTGCGCAACGGCGTCCGCGGCTGCTTCAGCACCCGCAGCTCCTTCTGCCTGGCGGCCGGCGGCGGCGTCTTCCGCACCTTCGACGGCGCCTTCCTCCGCTTCCCCGCCAACTGCGCCTTCGTCCTCTCCACCATCTGCCAGAAGCTGCCCGACTTCTCCTTCCAGCTCATCATCAACTTCGACAAGTGGTCCTCACCCAACCTCACCATCATCTCCCCCGTGTACTTCTACATCAACGAGGAGCAGATCCTCATCACGGACAGGAACACTGTCAAGGTAGGTCTTGTCAGAAGTGTGAGTGGGGCTGGGTGGGGATAGTGGGTGGGAGTCCAGGCTGCACAATGGTCTCCACAAGGGCCCCATACTGTCCATGTTTTCACAGATGGGATAGTGGGAAGCAGCCGTGGAATCTTTTATGAGTGGCTCGCACCCACATCCATAGGCAGGGGATATGGGAGGGATGTCAGCTTCATGTCCTTCTCTCGTGCCAGGTGAACGGAAGCCATGTGAGCATCCCCTTCGTCACAGGGCTGTCCACCAAGATCTTCAGCCAGGAGGGCTTCCTGGTCATCGACTCCAGCCCCGACATCCAGATCCGCTACAACGGCTTCAATGTCATCAAAATCACCCTCGGGGAGCGGCTGCAGAACAAGGTGTGCGGCCTCTGCGGCAACTTCAATGGCGACCGCACCGACGACTACGCCACGCTGCGGGGCAAGCCGGCCGTCAGCAGCGTGGTGCTGGCACAGAGCTGGAAAACCAACGGCATGCAGAAGAGGTGAGTGATCAGACAGCCCTTTCCCACCAGGTGGGAGCGGGAATGGGAGCAGGGCTGGCCATGAAAGGAGCCCCCACCACGTGTCCGGTGCCCACAGCTGCAACGAGCTGCAGTACTCGCAATACGCCGCCTCATGTGACAACGTCCAGATCCAGGAGCTGCAGAGTGACAGCTACTGCCTGAAGCTGACCGACATGAAAGGCTTCTTCCAGCCCTGCTACGGCCTCCTGGACCCGCTGCCCTTTTATGAGTCCTGCTTTCTGGATGGCTGCTACAACCACAAGAAGATCCAGCTGTGCGGCTCGCTGGCTGCCTATGGAGAAGCCTGCCGGACTTTCGGCATCCTGGGCACTGACTGGATCGAGAAGGAGAATTGCTGTAAGACAACTGGGGCTGCTCAGGTTGAGGGGAGCCATGTCCCACAGGGGAGATGGGCTAGAGGTGGCTGCCCCACGCTCTGAGGGTAAAGGTTGTGTTTGTGCTGTGTCTTGTGCTATTTAGCAGGAGTGGTGGAAGATCCCTGCGTGGGCGCCGACTGCCCCAACCGCACCTGTGAGCTGGACAACGGCGGGGAGCTGTGCGGCTGCATCGAGCCCCCGCCCTATGGGAACAGTGAGTCCTCTGCTCCTGGCCCTATGGGAACAGTGAGTCCTCTGCTCCTGGCCCTATGGGAACAGTGAGTCCTCTGCTCCTGGCTGTGGGGTCAGTGCTGAGCTCCAGGTTGGGCCATTTTGCCACCGGGGCTTTGGGAAGGGACGTGCTGAGGGCTGTGACCTCTGCCAAGATGGGTTTCCCTGACCATGCACAGTTCAGGAGGGGAGCAGAGAGCAGGGAGCAGCTTTTTTGGGGTGCACATTGTGGGCATCTCTGGCTTGGGAGCACTTTGAGCAGCAGGGATGTAGGATAGGCAGAGCACACCACAGGAGATGATCCCAGCCCATTTCTGGTGGTGGAAAGAAGTGCCAAGGGGCCATTTGTGGTGATCTGAAGTTGTGTCATCTTCTCCTCCAGCCACCCACGACATCATTGATGCGGAGGTGACCTGCAAGGCTGCCCAAATGGAGGTGTCCATTTCGAAGTGCAAGCTGTTCCAGCTGGGCTTTGAGCGTGAGGGCGTGCGGGTCAACGACCGCCAGTGCCCCGGCATCGAAGGGGAGGACTTCATCTCCTTCCAGATCAACAACACCAAAGGAAACTGTGGCAACTTGGTGCAGGTGAGCTGGGACATGGGGCACGCAGGGCTGGGAGTGTGGGAGAGTCCACTGCAGTCCAGCTCAGCTCCAGGGTTGGGGCAGGTCAGTGCAAGTGATGTTTGGGAGGTGCTTTAATGGGCTGGGAGTCAAGGAGAGCACAGGAAGGTTTTGTAGAATAAGGATGCAATTCCAAGCCTCACCATTCCATATCCTTTCTGGCCAGAGGTGGACAGGCAGCAGGTCCCTTATCACACAGCTCATTTAGAGGCGCTCATTAGGAGCAGGGAAGTGGGGACAGCTGGAATTAAATGTCCCTGTGTTCCCTGTGCAGTCCAACAGCACTCACATAGTGTACAAGAACACGGTGTGGATCGAGAGTGCCAACAACACGGGCAACATCATCACCCGCGACAGGACCATCAATGTGGAGTTTTCCTGTGCCTATGAGCTGGACATCAAGATCTCCCTGGATTCGGTTGTGCGGCCAATGCTCAGGTGGGAGCAGGGCCCGTTACACAGATGGGTGGGGCAGTGCTGATTCTGAAGCAAGGCAGCAATTTGGGGGTTCAGAACCTTTCCACCAACTGAGCCAGGTTTTTTTTGCTGTCATTAGCGTGATTAACCTGACGGTGCCGACACAGGAAGGGAGCTTCACCACCAAGATGGCCCTGTACAAGAACTCGTCCTACAAGCACCCGTACCGGCAGGGCGAGGTGGTGCTCACCACCCGGGACGTGCTCTACGTGGGGGTCTTTGTGGTGGGGGCCGACTCCAACCACTTGATCCTGATGCTGAACAAGTGCTACGCCACCCCCTCGCGGGACAGCAACGACAAACTGCGCTACTTCATCATCGAGGGAGGGTGAGCGACCGCCAGCCCCATTGGTTGTCTGTTGGTGCTGGAAGGGTGGTGGCATCAGCTGGGACAAGGATTTTTTGGCCAATGAGATGGCTGATCAAAATCTGGAAAGGGTGGGGAACAGTGTTGTTAGAGTGGGAGTTAATTTGCTTGGTGTAGACATAGCCAGGTGACAGAGTACCAGGTGCAGAGAGAAGCACTTTCCCTGTGTCAGTGATGCTGTGGACAGCACCAACTGCAGGAAATGGGGATATGGATCATGGCACAGGCATTTTGGGAAGTTGGAAACTCCAGAGAGGCAGGGCCTGACACCCTTGTCCAGACAAGCCATGGCAGGGTCTAAGCGCCCCCCTATGGGACCTGGGGTGAGGAGCCTTATGGGGACAGGAAGGGTCCCAGTCACAGGAGGGTGGCACTGAGCATCAGTGCTTTGCACAGGTGCCAAAACATGAAGGACAACACCATTGGCATAGAGGAGAACGGCGTGTCCCTGACCTGTCGCTTCCACGTCACCGTCTTCAAGTTCATCGGGGACTACGACGAGGTTCACCTGCACTGCGCCGTCTCCCTCTGCGATTCCGAGAAATATTCCTGCAAAATTGTGAGTGCAGAGCGAGGGGATGCTTGATTTGAAGGGTTCTAACAGAGTGCAGTGAGCCCTGCTGGTGTGGCATCACAGAGGTGACTGGAAATGTAGCCCTAGGGGTGAGGTGGGAGTGTTGTGTGTCCCTCTAGGCACAGGGAGGAGGGCAGGTCACCTCGGGACCTGTGCTCTCTGAGGCTGGAGAGGGTCCCTTTGGGAACTGGGACAGCTGGAGGGGCACAGAGGGGGCCTAGGCAGAGGCTGAGGGTGACAGGGGTGGTGTTTATCCCCGAACAGAACTGCCCTCAGCACACGAGGATGGCCAGCGCCTTTGCTGAGGAGTCCAAGGAGCAGATCCTCTCAGTGGGGCCTATCAGGAGGAAGCGTAAGTGTGGGACCCAGGGCAGGCTGGGAGGTTTCTCTGCCATCCCAGCCTCAGGCAGCCAAGGACCAGGAGCCTGGGGTGGGGGAGCGTGGCTCAGGTGTCCCCCTTTGCTGTTTGTGTCCAGGGTCGGACTGGTGCGAGGACAACGGGGGCTGCGAGCAGATCTGCACCAGCCGGGCGGACGGGCCTTTGTGCAGCTGTGTGACAGGGACACTGCAAGGGGACGGCAAGAGCTGCAGGGGCAAGTACCGGGGTCGGGGTGGGCACAGCAGGGCACTGCCACCCCAAACCGAGGGGCTGTGGGGTGGGCAGTGTGGGGAGGGTGGCTGGGACGTGTGGTGTGCTGCAGACAGAGGGGTGTGGAGGGCAGCGAGCCAGATGTGCACTGTCCCTGCCACCTGAGGGTGGTGAGGGCACTGCTGGCAGGTTCTGAAGAGCTGCAAGGGAGGTGATGGTACCTGCATGGTACAAGGCAGGGTAAATTCCATGGGCAGAGTCTGGGGGCCCAGCAATGAGGTCGGGCTTTTGGGTGGCACAATTTGAGGGGAGGGAGGCACCCACTGCATGCCAGAGCCCCAGCTCACATGGATCTTGTTGTGTTGGCAGCCTCCAGCTCTTCAGGGGAGCACCGAGCCCGAGTGACGCTCCTGGTGGCGGCCCAGCTGTGGCTGTGGCTGCGCTCAGCTCCGCGGCACCTGACCTCGTAGGCGCGGCCCCGCCGCCCAGCCAAAAACTGTTCTCGCGTCAGCCTGAGTCTTTGTAGGGTAGGAGACAGCCCCCCCCGCCGTGGCCACGCTGCTGCCTACCCAACCATGCCATGAGGAGGCAGAGGGATGTCACCTGGGGGGAGATGGGACACGGACCCTAACGTGAAGGTGCAGCCGGCACAGTGGCAGTAACGGCGAGACTGAGCAGGACGTTCACCAGCAGCGATGTGGGACTGGGGTTTGGGGTTTTTTTACAGCTTACCATCATTGATGTGGACTCAAGGAGGGGTTTTGCAGCTTTTCCCCTTGTGGGGTGCACTGCAGGTGGCTCACACCGCTGTTGGTAGTGTGGGACAGGATGGAGCACATGCTGTCCCCTCACAGGGACAGCTGCAGGTCTCCTCTGTCCTTAGGAGCTGCCACCAGGGTCTTATGAGCTGAAACAGAGGTAGGTGTTGGGGCACAGGTCACGGCCAGAGCAGTGCACTGCCATCACTGCATGTTGTGACACCTTGGGACCGTGTCACCCTCTGACTCTCTGGAGCAGAGGTGGTGCTGAGGTTTGGTTCAGAGAGCCAAACTCATCCATGGAGGTTTGGAAATCTTGGCGCTGTGCTGTGGTGGTGACAAGCTGGTGCCAATAATTGGAAAGAGGTGCTTTGTGGTGGGCAGGAACAGGAGTCAGGGGAAGGAGGGATGAAGTTCCCTGCTGTGTTTGTGTGGTGTGCAAGGGCTGAGGGTCAGTGCAGGGTTAGGCAGCATTGGGGTGCCTGGTGAAAAGTGGGGAGCAGCCTTGGGGTGCTGGTGGGTGTGGGGGGGCTGTCTGTGTTGGTGTCTTGTCTTGTGTTTGTACTCTGTGAAATGGCTGCGTGGGAATAAAAAGTGTTGTAATCCTTCGTAAGCACCGGCTCCTGTGTGATGGGGGCGAGGTCGGGGAGCAGCAGCAGGGCCTGGAAGGAAGGACACCAAGGCTGCAGAGAGGCCCTGGGAGGGATGGACGGGGAGTTTTGGGGTGCCAGGCTGGGGCACACAGAGCTGAGGGCACAGGATGGGGCTGGAGTGTGGGTCTGGAAGGTTTGCCATGGGGTGGGATGTAGGGCAGAAGGAGCAGAGGAGATTTGGGGTTTAGGGCAGGAGGGCAGCTGGTTCCCTTGCCTCAAGATGAGAGGAGGGTAACAGGATATCATGGACTCTGCTGTGCTTGTTCTGTGCCTCTCAGCTCCCTCTCCGGAGTGAATTCTCCCTCTGAATTCTCCTTCACCCCTTTTCTCCCTGTGACTGCCTCTCTGCTGCCTCATTCCCCCATCTCTGTGCTTCTTTGCTCTCTATTCCCAGCCTGTGCCTCTCCTGCCTGCCTCTGCTCTCTCTGTGCTCTCTCTCTGCCCTTTCTGTGCTTCTTTGCCACCCCTCTCCTGTCCCTGCTCCCTCCCTGCGCTCACTCTCAGCTGGGTTCAGTCTCTCTCCTCTCTGCCTTTGGTCTGTTTGCTCTTTGTGCCTCTCTGCCCCCTCTCTCCCCGTATTTGCTCTCTGTGCCCTCTGCACCTCCCTCTTTGCTCTCCATCTCTTTTTCCAGTCTCTCTTTGCCTCCTCCTGCCCCGGGCCATGTCTGTGCCCCTTATCACTAATTGATGACCTGCCGAGGGATGGCAGCAGGCTGTGCTGTACCTGGGCGAGCTGACTGTTCCTGAGGCCAGTCTGGGCGCACTGTGGGGCTGCTGTGGCTGTGCTGGGACACCCCGAGGATGGGAGAGGCTCCCCGGGGCCCTGGGGGTGCTGCTGGTGCTGCCTGGCCCTTGCTGGGTGAGCAGGTGGGTAAAAACTCACGCGGTGACACGGCGGGGTGGCGGGGAGCCCTGCCGGGGGGGCATGGGGATGTTCATGATTTTCTTTGGGTCTTTAAAGGGTTTGTGTAGGAGATGGTGCAAATGAAGGATGTTGGACTCCAGGCAGCTCTTAAAATGTTGTTTATTGTAAAGAAAATGTGGATCCATTTCCATTTTTCCAGCCACGACAGCAGTCGTGGATCATGGATATACAAAACCAAGCCTAAAAGCTGCCAGCTACAGCTTGAAGGCATGCCTGAAGCCACCCTAGTTCTGGTTACAATGCATTTATAGATCTATAAATATATAAATATAAATATAAAAATATATAAATATATACACAATATATTATATATAGTATAATATAAATTATATGTAATATATAATATATTATATTTTATATATATTATATAATTATATATATTTTTTTATTTTCTTTACTGAGCATCTTAATACATAATAAGCAATCAGAATCACACACAATACCTTTACCATATTATGTTACAGTTTAAGCTTCAAGTTGTTTTTCTGTTTTCTTGCAGTGGAAAATTCTTTTTACTTGGTAAAAACATGTTTTTTGTTTGCCTAGGCTTTTCCTAAGATTTATCTTTACTTAGTAGAAGTGTGTTTTTGTTTGTAGTTAACTTATCCTTTGCTCTTAGCCATAAAAATTTCCTTCTAACTCATCTCAACCTTTGTCCAGTAACAACCAGCAATTCCTAACTTGAACATCTTTTATTCTTCTATATCAAAACTTGCTTCTATCTCTGTTCTGCTTTAAGTTCCACATTTGGAGAGCCTCATGCTAAACCTGCATTTCTGTGAAACTTCTCCTGTCAAACTCTCATCTGTCCCAACAGGTTTGATGGATTGTCCAGACAGCGATGGTGAGAGGAGAGTCTGACTGTGGGGATCACACTGACCACAGCACTGACCTCTGCACTGACCTCTGCACTGACCACAGCACTGACCTCTGCACTGACCTCTGCACTGACCACAGCACTGATCACAGCACTGACCTCTGCACTGACCCCAGCACTGACCCCAGCACTGACCCCAGCACTGACCACTGCACTGACCTCTGCACTGATTCCAGCACTGACCACTGCACTGACCTCTGCACTGATCCCAGCACTGACCACTGCACTGACCTCTGCACTGACCACAGCACTGACCCCTGCACTGACCCCTGCACTGACCTCTGCCCTGACCACAGCACTGACCCCAGCACTGACCACTGCACTGACCTCTGCACTGACCCCAGCACTGACCACTGCAGTGACCTCTGCAGTGACCTCTGCACTGACCACAGCACTGACCACAGCACTGACCTCTGCAGTGACCACAGCAGTGACCACAGCAGTGACCACAGCAGTGACCTCTGCACTGACCCCAGCACTGACCACAGCACTGACCTCTGCACTGACCTCTGCACTGACCTCTGCACTGACCCCAGCACTGACCTCTGCACTGACCACAGCAGTGACCACTGCACTGACCTCTGCACTGACCCCAGCACTGACCTCTGCACTGACCCCAGCACTGACCTCTGCCCTGACCACTGCCCTGACCACTACACTGACCACTACACTGACCACTGCACTGACCACAGCTTCATGGGAATTAATTATCATGGAATTGCACAACAATTTGGGTTGGAAGAGGAAGAGATCTCAAAGCTCATCCCATCCCACCCCCTGCCATGGGCAAGGACATCTTCCACTATCCCAGGGTGCTCCAATCTGGTCATGGACACTCCCAGGGATCCAGGGGCAGCCACAGCTGCTCTGGGCACCTGTGCCAAGGCCTCACCATCCTCACAGGGAAGAATTCCTTCTCAAAATCCCACCTAGCTCTGCCAACTTTACCCCAAAGCAGAGCTGGATTTGCTACTTGAAATCCAGCTTGGTCTGTAAAACTGGTCCTGGGATGTCAAACTCTCTTTGATCTTAAGCTCTTCAGGTTGTAATTAAATGTTTCCCAATCAACCTGATCATACGCAGAAACAAAATTAGCAACTGTCAGATGGCCTAGGGTAAATCCAGCCATGGGGGGCTCAACTGGAGATGATATAAATATGGCTTCAAAGCTTTAAAATACTATAGCTATGTTAAAAAACAATAATAAAAAAAGAGAAAACTCCCCAAACTCTCCTTAAACTCACTATTCCAACTGCATATGTTTTCTTCTGCAGATCTCCAGCTGATTTAGCCCAAATTTATTAAAGACTGATCACTCAGCTGTGTATTAATGATGATTAAAGCCAAACCCTGGGTGCTGTGTGCTGTTAATGCTGTCAAGTCCAATAAATTTGATTTAAACTTTCAAACAGTGTTGGTGTTTTTTAAATCCATCCAAAATCTGCAGGTTCAAAGGGAAAAGGTGTGGGGGCACTGAGGGACACTGAGATTGAGGCAGCAGGGACAGAGCTGGAGGGCTTTGAGCTGCTCCAAATGCACAGGAATTTCATCATCCTGAAACCAAATGGGGCACAAGAGGAGCTGAAAAGCAGGGGAGGGCCAGGGAGATTTGTCAGGAATAATTTTGTTGACTCTAAATAACCCAAATGAGATACAGAAACCCCAAATTTTTCCTGATTAACCTCAAAAAAGCCCCCAAAAGACGCAAAGTAACCCCAAAGTGCACTGGAGAGAGTGAGTTTGACCTCAAGAAACTCCGATCACCTATAGTAAACCCAAATTTTAAATTTTGACCTCATGTAACCCCAAAATGACCTAAAATAACCCCAAAATTTTCTAGAGAGAGGAAGTTTGAACTCTAATAACCCAAACAACCTATAGTAACCCAAATGACCTATAGTAACCCCAAAACTTAATTTTTGACCTCAAGTAACCCCAAAATAACCCAGAGTAACCCCAAAAATGACCTAAAGTAACCCAAATTTTTTTCTGGAGAGAGCAAGTTTGAACTTTAGTAACCCCAATGACCTATAGTAACCCCAAATCTTAATGGTTGACCTAGAGTAACCCCAAAATGACCTAAAGTAACCTCAAAATTTTCTGGACAGAGTAAGTTTGAACTTTAGTAACCCCAATGACCTAGAGTAACCCCAAATTCTAGGTTTTGACCTCAAGTAACCCCAAAATGACCTATAATAACCCCAAAATGACCTAAAGTGACCCCAAAAGTGACCTATAGTAACCTCGAATTTTTCTGCAGCAAGTGAGTTTAAACTCTAGTAACCCAAATGACCTATAGTAACCCCAATGACCTATAGTAACCCCAAATTCTAAGTTTTGACCTCAAATAACCCCTGAACGACCTATAGTAACCCCAAAATGACCTAAAGTAACCCAATTTTTTTGTGGACAGAGTGAGTTTGAACTCTAATAACCCCAGAATGACCTATAGTAACCCCAAATTTTAATGAGTTTGGGATTCTTAAGGGCAAACTCACTCTCCATGAAGCACTTTGGTATTACTTTGTGTCATTTTTAGGGTTACTTGAGGGCCACCATTAAGATTTAGGGTTACTCTAGGTCATTTGGGTTCCTAGAGTTCAAACTCGTTCTGTCCAGAAAATTTTGGGGTTACTTTAGGTCATTTTGGGGTTATTATAGGTCATTTCAGGGTTACTTGAGGTCAAAACTTAGAATTTGGGGTTACTCTAGGTCATTGGGGTTACTAGAGTTCAAACTTACTCTGTCTTGAAAATTTTGGGGTTACTTTAGGTCACTTTTGGGGTTATTATAGGTCATTGGGGTTATTATAGGTCATTGGGGTTACTAGAGTTCAAACTTGCTCTGTCCAGAAAAATTTGGGGTTACTATAGGTCACTTTTGGGGTTATTATAGGTCATTTTGGGGTTACTTAAGGTCAAAACTTAAAATTTGGGGTTATTATAGGTCATTTGGGTTATTATAGGTCATTGAGGTTACTAGAGTTCAAACTTGCTCTGTCCAGAAAAATTTTGGGTTACTATAGGTCACATTTGGGGTTACTTTAGGTCATTTCGGGGTTACTTGAGGTCAAAATCTAAAATTTGGGGTTATTATAGGTCATTGGGGTTACTAGAGTTCAAACTCGCTCTGTCAAGAAAAATTTGGGGTTACTATAGGTCACTTTTGGGGTTATTATAGGTCATTTTGGGGTTACTTTAGGTCATTTTGGGGTTACTTGAGGTCAAAATCCAAAATTTGGGGTTATTATAGGTCATTCTGGGGTTACTCTAGGTCATTGGGGTTACTAGAGTTCAAACTTACTCTGTCCAGAAAATTTTGGGGTTACTTTAGGTCACATTTGGGGTTATTATAGGTCATTTTGGGGTTACTTGGGGTCAAAACTTAGAATTTGGGGTTACTATAGGTCATTGGGGTTACTAGAGTTCAAACTTACTCTGTCTAGAAAATTTTGGGGTTTCTTTAGGTCACATTTGGGGTTATTATAGGTCATTTTGGGGTTACTTGAGGTCAAAACTTAAAATTTGGGGTTATTATAGGTCATTGAGGTTACTAGAGTTCAAACTTGCTCTGTCCAGAAAAATTTTGGGTTACTATAGGTCACATTTGGGGTTACTTTAGGTCATTTTGGGGTTACTTGAGGTCAAAATCTAAAATGTGGGGTTATTTTAGGTCATTGGGGTTACTCTAGGTCATTGAGGTTACTAGAATTCAAACTTGCCCTGTCTAGAAAATTTTGGGGTTACTATAGGTCATGTTTGGGGTATTATAGGTCATTTGTGTTTATGTTGAGTCAAAATCTAAAATTTGGGGTTGTTTTAGGTCATTTTAGTGTTATTATAGGTCATTTCGGGGTTACTTGAAGTCAACAATTCAGTTCCGGTGTTACTCTGGGTCATTTGGGTTATTAGGGCTCAGGTTTTCTCTCTCCCGAGCATTTTGGGGTTACTTTTGATCTTAGGGTTTCAATTTCTTCCTCTTTGGGGACCAACTTTGATCATTTCCTCTCACCCAATATGTTTTTTCCCCCCGTGCCACTTTTAGTCACTTTTACCATTTCCTTCCCACTCTGGTTTGTTCTCTGATCCCATCTCCATAGGATCCTTGTTATCATTTGAAATAGAGGGGTTTTTTTAGGATTTACCATTTTTATTGCTTTGGGATTTATGGATGTGTTTTCATCTCTCCACAGCGCCCCCACCCAGCCACTCTGAGCCACAATAAATTCAGGATTTTTATCATTCTCTGCCTCAGACTTTCACCCCACATTTGTGAACATCAGCACCATCACCCCATTAAAAAAACCATTTATTTCAGTGGAAGCCACACTTGTGTCAAAGCCAATAAAAACGTCTCTATGTTCTAATAAGAATAACAAACAAAGCTGGTTTAAAATATTTTTATTGAGAAATAATAAATATGTGCAACTTTTCCCCTGCTGAACATGATTTTTTAACTTAGACCAAATATTTCCCCCAGCTGAGCCCAAATCCATTTTATTCAAATGGTTAAATAAAGATGATTCCAGAAGGAAATAAAATTCTGGACAGGATTTTCTCATTGAGCAATTACAGATTTTCCCTCCACCGTATTTCCATATCCTGCATCTATCCCAGCTGGATAAAAATGTGCATCAAACATACAAATGTGCTCATGGAAGCCCCAAATATAGGATGAGCACAGAAAAACATCCCAAAATATCACCCAGAGCCCCTGCACCACCCAACCCACCCTGGTTTTTGATTTATTTGTTTATTCCTGGGGATTTTAAAGCACTGCAGGGAGTTTAAAACAGCACAAGGTTTAAAGCCAAGTGGAATTGCTTTGTGCTGCCCCTGAAATAAAGTGGCTACAGGGATTTGGTGAGGATTTTTTTGGTTAAAATTCCATTTGTAAGCACGGTTAGTACAGGAATAACTACAGCTTTACCATTGAAAATTACTTTAGATCAAGATATAATTTTTTTATTCAGCTGCCTTGCCAAAAAGCCCCACTGGAAATCGTTTTCCCCCTTGTCTCTGTCCTACACTTGTTTGTATTTATGCCACCAGCAGCTTGTAAATAACAAATGGGCCTCGAGTTTCCTCATAAATCAGTGTTTCTGTAAAAAAAATCCAGTTTTAATGCCTATAACTTCAACAAAATATAATCTTCTAGACTGACTTTTATATTCTGAAGTTGCTCTTAAGTTCTACTGGGAAAACAATCAAAAGAATTGACTGTATCTTAATAAAAATAAGCTTGGGGGATACAATTTTTGCTCATGTTGGGAAAAATTCTGTGGTTTTGGAGGCTGAGGCAATGTTAGAAATCCCCCCACCCCTCCCTCCCAGATTTGCTAAAGCAGAACTTCAGAAGAAAACAGAGTAACAGACCTTTCCAGCAAAAAACAAGTAGGAAATTCCCATGGATGCAGGAATTTGGGTAGAGAGCAGGAACGATGATGTGAGCAAAGCCCTCGCTGTGCTTCTCTGCTGGAGTCCCCAGCCCAGGCCCTGGAGAGGTGGAAAGGTGTGACCTGAAAAGAGGAAAAGAGATGTGTTACACCTGGGGAAAACTCAGGGAAATTGGAGTGGCAGAGAGGAGGTGAGTCCGGAGACTGAGTAAAATCTACTGCAGAGGAAACTGCGGGAGGAATAGAATAAAAAATAATAATTAAAAGAAAAAAGGGTTGCAAACTGCTAAAGTGGGGAGGCACAGGGTGCCCAGAGCAGCTGCGGCTGCCCCTGGATCCCTGGCAGTGTCCCCGGCCAGGCTGGACGGGGCTTGGAGCGCCCTGGGACAGCGGAAGGTGGCCCTGTCCCGTATAGGGTGGAACCGGACGGTCTTTAAGGTCCCTCCCACCCCAAACTGCCACCAGGGATGTCCCCCCGCCACCGCGACCGAGGGGACAGCACGGAAGGGGCCCGGAGAGGGCAGAATTCACGCTCGAGCAGCGCTCGGAGGCACCGAGGGACCGGGGAGGGACCGGGGAGGGACCGGGGAGGGACCGGGGAGGGATCGCGGAGCTCCGCACGCCCCGCCCCGGTCGCGCCCCATTCATAACCACGCCCAATCCTAGGACACGCCCCGAGGAAACGCCCCCAGGACACGCCCCAACCATGCGCCCGCCCCCCAGCCATGACCCCGCCCTTTCCTGCCCACTGACGTCACCGCCCGAGGTGGCGCGAGCGCCTCCGCCGGTGACGTCACGTGGCGCTACCGCTCGGCCCCGCCCCTGTTCCCCCCCCCGCCCCGCGCCGCTCCGGGACCCCGGGCAGGTAACGGGATCCGGGATTTGGGGGACCGGGATTTGGGGTACCGGGATGTGGGGGCGCGGAGGGAGGGACAGGGCCCCGCTGGCCGCTGCGCCCCCCGCGAGTGTCGCTCTCTCCCGGTTTCCAGCGCGCCGCGTTTGCGTCCCCGCCACTGGCCGTGCCACCTGCGGCTCCCGGGCACGGTGACACCCCCCGCCACCCACCCTGCACGGGGACCCCCTTGGAGCGCTGTGGGAATCGGTCCGCAGGGCACGGAGCGGAGCCCGGCTGCCCCAAAAGGGGTTTTGCACCCCCAGACCC
Organism: Acrocephalus scirpaceus scirpaceus; assembly: GCA_910950805.1. Taxonomy (NCBI): domain Eukaryota; kingdom Metazoa; phylum Chordata; class Aves; order Passeriformes; family Sylviidae; genus Acrocephalus; species Acrocephalus scirpaceus. The sequence goes on from OU383793.1 coordinate 2,986,212, forward strand.
ACATGGCGCTGTCACCCGTCCCGCTGCCACCCACAGCCCGCTGTCCCCTGGCATAAGTGTCCCCTCCCACAGCAATAGAGCACAGAACTAGGCCGGTCCCCCACTTCTGCATCTTCCATACTTTACACCCACCACCTGCATGCTCAGATTTGCTTCCCCATCCCAGCTAAGGTGCTCCAGACGGATGGACAACAGCACTGCCACCCCCCTGCCCACAACCTGGCGGGCACCCGATTCCCCGTGCCCCTGTGGCGCTAGGGAGGGACATCTTCGAGCAGTCACGCCAACCCTTTTTCCTGCAGGAGCCGCCATGGATCTGGTCCTGGAAGCCGCGGACCGGCACCTCCTGACGCCATACGTGTACCCGGCGGGGTGGCCCGAGGGCGAGCCCTGCCGCCAGCTCCTCAGCCTGTTCGTCATCACCAACCTGGGCGCCCTCGCCCTCTACCTGCTCTTCGGCACCCTCAGCTACTACTTCATCTTCGACCACGAGCTCAAGAAACATCCCCAGTTCCTGGAGGTGGGTGCACCGTGCTGAGTCCTCACCCAGGCCCTGCGTGGGTGGCAGTGTCCCCCTTGCCATCCTCTTGTCCATTCCAAGTGTCACCTGCCAGTGCTGTGACACAGGCTGTCCCTGCTGCTGCCTTTGATCATCCCTGACCAGGGGCAAATGCCACAACCCCCTAAACCCAACACCCAGCGTGAGCCCTGCCCTGCCCCAAGCACAGCTGTCCCCAAATGAGCAGCACCCTGTGTCCCACACCGTGGCACAGATGCCACGACAAAGGGATGGCCAAGACACCAGCCCTCCCAGCCTTATGATGGGCACTGGGGCTTTCAGATGTCCCTTGTGCCCCTGACCCCTCTTGTCACCCCACAGAGCCAGGTGAGCTGGGAGATGTCCCCTGTGCCCCTGACCCCTGACCCCTCTTGTCATGCCCCACAGAACCAGGTGAGCCAGGAAATGTCCCCTGTGCCCCTGACCCCTCTTGCCACACCCCATAGAACCAGGTGAGCCAGGAAATGTCCCCTGTGCCCCTGACCCCTCTTGTCACACCCTATAGAACCAGATGAGCCAGGAGATGTCCCCTGTGTCCCTGACCCCTGACCCCTCTTGCCCTGCCCCACAGAACCAGGTGAGCTGAGAGATGTCCCCTGTGCCCCTGACCCCTCTTGCCACACCCCATAGAACCAGGTGAGGCAGGAAATGTCCCCTGTGCCTCTGACCCCTCTTGCCCTGCCCCACAGAACCAGGTGAGCCGGGAGATCTCCTATGCCGTGCGCTCCCTGCCCTGGATCAGTGTCCCCACCGTGGCCCTGTTCTTCGCCGAGGTGCGGGGCTACAGCAAACTCTACGACAACATCGAGGACTCCCCGTATGGTGAGTGACCTCCCTGCACCCCCTGCCACAGCAGCGTCCTCTCCCCACCTGGGTCACCTCCCTCAGCCCCCATTTCTCCCGATGACAACCCCAAAAAATCCTCCTGTCCCAGGCTGTCAGCCAAAACCCCAAGTTCGCTTTAGGGGAGGCACCTGTACGCTCTCATTCAGGGTCGTGTCCCCCGCCTGACACCCTCCACATAAGAGATCCTTCCCTCCCCTGGGCGTGGCTCCCAGTGGAACAGCACCTGACTCACTTTCCCTGAGTCACGGGACAGCCTGACGCTCTCACCTCAATGGGGCAGAGCCTGGAATGACTCAGATGTGTCTCCCACCACGAGGACGATGTGGAGACCCTCACAGCCTCCTGATGCCCACATGTGCCACCTCTAACAACCTGTCCTCCCCTCCAGGCTGGTCTGGTGTCTTCCTCAGCATGCTGTCCTTCCTCTTCTTCACTGACATGGGCATCTACTGGATACACCGAGGCCTCCACCACAAACTGTTCTATAAGGTATGGGACAGGACAGGGGGCTCTGGAAAAAGAGTCCTTGTCCTGCTTTGGTGACATTTCCAAGCTGCTCCTCCCAGGGAATGCATGCTCGGGTGGGAATGATGTGATGGGAGCTGAAAGCTCTTAGAGCACACGTCCCCCTCTCAGTTTGGGTGGTGATGGCCCAAACAGCCTCCCCTGGGGCCATGAATCTGGCTGGGGGACCCTCTAAGTGGGCCCACCCCACTGACAGCCCCCTGTCCCCGCAGCGCTTCCACAAGCCGCACCACCTGTGGAAGATCGCCACGCCCTTCGCCAGCCACGCCTTCCACCCCGTGGACGGCTTCATGCAGAGCCTGCCCTACCACGTGTACCCCTTCCTGTTCCCCCTGCACAAAGTCACCTACCTGGGCCTCTACATCTTCGTCAATGTCTGGACCATCTCCATCCACGACGGCGACTACCGCGTGCCGCGGCTGCTGCGCCACGTCATCAACGGCTCCGCCCACCACACCGACCACCACCTGTACTTCGACTACAACTACGGGCAGTACTTCACCCTCTGGGACAAGATTGGTGGCTCTTACAAGAGCCCCACGTCCTTTGAGGGCAAAGGCCCCCACGATTATCTGCGCAAGCTCCGAGAGAAAGACCCAGGAGCGTCCAATGGCACCGTGGCCTCCAAGAAAGATCCGGGAACATCCAATGGCACCATGGCCTCCAAGACTGAGTAGGCTTCCTCCAAGTGTGTCCCTTCTCTGGCTGGATCTTGTCCCATTCCTCACCAGCCACCCAAGACTGTTTTCCACGGACAAAGAGCCCCTGTCCCTGATGATGTGACCAGCGTGGGGTGATTTTTGGTGAGCGTCCGACCCGCCCCGGTCCCAGCACGGCGGTGTCCGGCCTTGCTCCACACCACAGATCTGCCCTGGTTTTCCTACTGCTTCCCCTCCCAGCTCCCTTTGGATCTCTGCTAAGGTCCCTGCGCTGCTTTAGTGCTGTGCTGATGCTTTACCAGAAGAATAACATGGCACAAATAGAACATGGCACAGATTAACCTGACTCGTGGCAGGGTCTTTGTTCCACTGCTGCGCCCCTTTGTCGACGATTCGTTGCTCCCATCGTGGTGTCCATCGGGACGAGCTGTATTTTGGAAAAAAAATAACCCTACCTTTTGGAGGTGGTGTGGCTTCTTCTGATGGATCCCTTGGTGGGACTTCTTGCACTCAACCTGCTCCCTCTTGCCCGGGGATGTCCCATGGAAACATCACGCCTGTAGGACAGAGGTGTGGCATGAGTCTTGTGGGTCTCCTGAGCTCCCTGAGGGGGAAGGGAGGAGGAACAGGCACCCAGATGTGAGGGGCAGGGGCTTCTCCTCACTCGAGGGTTCGTGGCCAGCTTCCCCCCTGAAGGGCTTGTGTTTTTCCTGCTGAAATCTGGTCACCCCACCTTTGGGGTTGGCCCACGTTCAATAAATCGTAATTGCCAACTTGGCTGCTGTTTGGTCCCTTCTCCCTGGCTCATGCAAGGTCTCCTGGGGCAGCTATTTCTGCCCTACAGCACCCATGGGGGGCTGGTCACAGACCCGTGCTGTGCTGGCAGCAAATTTGGGCCAAAACAGCAGGAGATGGGCAAAATACAGAGTGGGCAGAGCCACCTCCAGTACCCCAAACCTCCTGAGGTGTAACCTCGTCCCTGCACAGTGACCCCTGTGCTTTCCCATTCCCTGGTCCCCCAGTTTCACCAGTTTCACCAGTCACTGGAGCTCTGCTGCCCTCACTGGGGATGGAGCACAGAGTCTGAGTCCCTTGCTGTGGTGACAGCCCCTCAGCCAGTGTCAGCTGTCCCCAGGCAGGGCATGGCCCAGGGCCACACCACCACACCCATGGCACCTGGGGAGCACAAGGGACACCTGTCCCATGTCCTGCCACACTGTCACACTCTGCTTTCACCTTTTCCCCTGCCCAACTTGCTCCCCCTGCATGCACAGGACCCCTGACCTCTGTTTGCTGATTAACCTGGGGCCTGGAGCACAGCCCAGATCAAACACGGTGACAACATCACAGGCCTTGGCCAGCCTCATTCCCAATCCCCATGAGACCCTTCGGAAAAGCCCCAGACTTCTCATGACCCCAATCCTTCCTCCTTAGCTGAGCCCAGTGTCTGAGCACCCCGTCCTGGCAGCTTGGGGACAGACAGTGACCCTCAGAGCTGGGTCCTTGCAGGGCAGTGAAGTCCTAGGATGAATTTACATCGCTCCTGGTGCCCAGTGCGCCCTCCCACGGCCCTTCCGCTGGACACCTGCCATTCCCAGCGGGATGGAGCTGCAGCACCCCGAGCCTGGGTGTGCAGAGTCGGGCACAGGACGTGTCCTGTCTCAGTAGCACGGAGAGCGGCAGCTCTGGCTCTGGTCCCCTGATGCTGCTGCTGCCACAAGATGGGGATGTTGCTCACGGCAGCCATCGCTGGAGCTGCACCTGCGTGGATGCCCTTCCTCCTCCTCCTCCTCCTCGTTCCCCCGGCGCGGGGCAGGAGCGGCTCTGCCGTGCTGCCTCTCTCAGAGGACACACGCAGGGTGTCCCTGCTCCGGTTCCACGACCCCATTCCTCATGTTTCCCCTGGCATCAGAGCCTTCTCTGCTGATTTGTCTGCAGTTCCTTCCCTGTCCCGCCCCACACTGAGCATTCCCTTCCCTCCTTTCACCCCCCACACATCAGGGCAGGTTTGTACCACACACTGAACATCCTCCTCAGAGAGACCCCGGCACACAAAGTGACCCGTGCTGCGTGAATTGGGTGCCTCTGACACAGCCCTGAGCCCTGCAGGAAACCCTACAACCATCATCCTCCTCTGAGGAAGGCTCTGAGATCATCGCTGCTGCCTTTGGCTCCTGGCACCCCTGTTTGCTCACTGATTCGGCTCCAGCAACAAGCAGTGGTTCCTTTAAGCAGCTTTACCCTCTCTGTGAGGCTTTGTGGGGAATGGCTGCTCCAGCCCCTCGGTCCCCCAAACCCTCTGGGACCTCTAAAGCTGAGACAGGGAAAAGTCTCAAGGAAAAGGGGAAGGAAAACCAGGGGGCCGGGGGCTCCTCACCTTGGAGTTCACAGCTTTTGCTGCTGATGAAATCCAGATGGACCTTAAAATAAACTCTGCACTGTTCCCCTCTCCCCTTTACGCCTCTTTTCAAGAAACAAAAAATACCTTGGCAAGGGAAACGTGTGTTTCCCTGCACAAAGAAAGAGCCATTCATCTCTGAGCATTTACCAGGGCTGGGTTCACCCGAGAGCTCCTGGCTAAAGCTCTCTCACTATGCCCACCACAGGGAGCTCACAGGGGGGCAGGGACCCTTCTTGCACCCTGCAATGCCTGGAAGAGAGACAGAACCCCTCCTCAAACACCATTTTCCTCCATTTAGCCCCTCAGTTCCTCACTTTCCTCCTATTTCTTATTCTATTCCTCATCTCCAGGTCCTTTTTGAGTCCTTCTCATCTGGCTCAGAGAGCAAATGGCTGCAGGGATTCCCCCACAACAAAACCCCCTCACTGACCCTGCCCATGCCCACGGTGACCTCCTGTCCTCTGGGGGGACATTACTCCGAGTCAAGACCTCTAAAAGCTTCATTAGGAGGGCTTATAATTGTATTGACCCGATAACTGAAATACATTAACTGGGTTTCTAGATGAAAGCACCTCGGGGAAAGCTCTGGACAGCATTCCTGCTATTAAGGCAAGTGGAATAAGGGGGAGTGAGGCTGCCTTGGGGCTGTCCGTGGGATTTATAGGCTGCCATTCCTTCACTGCTGGGCCACGTCCATTTTCTTGGATGGAAATGGAATGGAGCACACGAGGCAGAGGGGTTGAAAGCCATCAGTGTGTTCACAGTTCCTTGGAGACACAAAAATGGCCTGAGCCATTTCTCAGCAGCAAGATCATGCCTAAAAATCCAGCTCTGCCTTAGAGAGCAACAGGCACAGCTCAAAACCTTCCTGTCACCTCCCAGCATCATTTGAATCTCCTGCCTCGAATCCTTGCCCTGCTCTGTAACCCCCAGGACACACACAAGCCTCAGGCAGGGATGGGATGAATTTCCTTCTGAAAGGGATGCACAGTGACCAGGGGAGCAGCGCCAGGGAATCCCCACACCTGGGAGTCCAGCACTGTGAGCTGCCCCAATAAATCAGAGTTGTGGTCACTGGCATTGTTCCTGTGCTGTCCCTGCATAACCAACCAAGCATCTCCTGCACTTGGGTGAGTTATGGGCATGTTACCTGTGCCAAGGGCTCTGTGGGAAGCACACAGGCACAGCTCAAACCCACCTGCTGTGGGTGGGACAGGTGGCAGAAGGCCCTGGAGAAACCCTGAAGGTCTCTGGCTTTCCTCTCCCAAGATGTCTTGCTCACCCTCCCAACTCTGCCCAGGTAAAAAGATGGCAGAAATTGAGATAAAGACCTCTGAGGGCTGCTAGAGCATACCAGGGGGAACCTGTCACAAAAACCTGTGAAATCATTTGCACCTTTTCTTCTTGACATCCATCCACACCTTCACCTTCCCATCCAGAAGCAGACTCAGCTCTTCATCACACTCAGCAGCCAGGACCTGAGCCTGTGTTATCAGGATTTTATGGTTCACACCACTGTGATTCTACCAAACCTCAGCCTGGACAGCTCTGCCCCTTCCCACCAACCCTGGGGTGTTTTAGGCCCACAGCCCAGGCTGAGGGACACACCTGCAAGGTGTGAGTGGGAGGAAAAACCCAGCTTGGCTTTTTTGGGGAAAACCTCACTCATTCCCCAGAGAGAGGCAGCTGCAATGCTTTTACCTGAGTTTGTTTGATAGAATCCCAGAGTGGTTTGGGTTGGAAAGGACCTTAAAGCTCATCCAGTTCCACTCCCTGCCATGGGCTGGGACACCTTCCACTGTCCCAGGCTGCTCCAAGCCCCATCCAAGCCAGCCTTGGACATTTCCAGGGATGGGACAGCCACCCTGTGCCAGGGCCTCCCCACCCTCACAGGGAAGATTTTCCTCCTAACATCCAATCTAACCCTGTTCTTTGCCACTTTGAAGCCTTTCCCCTTTGCCCTGTCACTGCACGCCCTCCTCATCAGCTCCATTTACTTCAGCACCGTTTCCTTCCATTCACTCTCACTCCCTTCAACTTGATTTCTGGCTGCTTCATTTTTCTTTACTCCATTTCACAGAAATTAATGGGAACTTATTCTTTCACTCCATCTCGGGCACCAGAGCATCCTCCAGAGAGGGAGAAGGGAAAAAGAAGAAGAGGAGGAAGATCAGGGGAAAGGAGACGCGGGTAGAGGGGCCGAGCTTTAGCCCATTTCACAGAAATTAACCAGAACTTATTCCACTCCATCTCGCCGGGCACCCGAGCATCCTCCGGAGAGAGAGAAAAAAAGACGGAGAGGGAGGAAAAGAGGAAGAGGAAGCAAAACAGCGAGAAGGAGACGAGAAGAGAGGGGAGGGGGGGTGACACCCGAGCATCCGTGCCCGCGGGGAGCGGCGGGGGGGGCTGGCAGCGGCAGCGCTGCCCATGCACATTCTCTCCGGGCGGCGGCGCGGCTTGCCGCTCCTCCCGGCCCCGCTCCGCTCCTCCCGGCCCCGCTCCGCTCCGCCCGGCCCCGGCGGCACGAACATGGCGACACGGAGCTCTGGCGGGGCCGGCCGTGCCTCCCCGCTTCCCCGCCGGCTGCTGCCGCTCCTATCGCTGCTGCTGCTGCTGCCGCTGCCGGCGGCCGCCCGCTCCCCTCCGCCGCTGGTGCTGCTCCGAACCCCGCCGGCCCCGGCCGCCCCCGCCGAGCCCCCGCGGGGCCGCCGCGCCGCGCCGCGCCCGCCCGAGCCCATCCAGGTGTACGGACAGGTGAGCCCGCAGCGAGGATGGGGAGGAGGGGGCAACACGCGGGGTTCACCTCGCGGAAAACGCCGCGCTCCATCCGTCCATCATCATCATCATCATCATCACCCCCCTGTCCCCATCCTTCCCCGGGGGTCGCGGCAGGGTCGGTGCGTGGGTGCTGTGCTGAGAGCTGAGATTGAGGTGCCTGCCCTCGGCTCTGCCTGCAGCCCCGGCTCTGCCCGCAGCCCCGTCCCCGCATCCCCGGCTCGCCGCGGTCACGTTCGCCGTGGTACTCGCGGGCTCGTTCCCGGCGAGATGCGCTCCCAGAGGGAGCAGCCAAGGGCACGCGGCAGCGATTGGGGCCGGGCATCCCCGCCGCCGGGGAGCCGGGAACGGACAGGGTTCCCTGCGGGCAGCGGCGCCTCCAGGGATGCTCGCGGGGAGCTCGGGAGCCGGGCAGGGGGAGGTGACGGCGGGGAAGGCACGGCTGTGTGCGAGGCACCGTGTCCTTCCCCGGGAGAAGGGCTCCTGGCGTGTCCAAGGATCCTCCGCTGGTCCTTGGAACAGAAGGGGAGCAGAGTTGCTCGTGGCAGGAACGCACAGGAGCTGCTGTTTGTGAAAGTATCCCTGCTCGGGCTCCATTCACGGCAAGTTTTGGTGCCAGGACCATGAAGGTTCCCCCTCACCCCTTCTTTTGCATCTCTTTTGGGCGGTGATGACAAATTCCACTTGGACTTTCAGCTGGGGAAAGCTTCGGCCTTTTAAAGGTTCCTGCTTTATTTTTGATGTACCCACACGCTGTCTGCACTTCACCACCCTCCTTGATCCTCCTCGCTGACACTGTGTCCCCATCACGTGCCCAAAATGCTGAAGGGGGGTAGGACCAGCCCACAGAGGGACTGAGGAGAGGCTTTGAGCCTTCAGTGACATCTGCCTTTGCCTCCTTGGACAGCGCTTTCCCCAGGGTGCTCCATAATTTCTGCTTTTTGTAGGATGAGGAGCCGCTCATGAGGCAGGGCCGGCCCTGGAGCTGCACACTCGGGGCTGGTGCTGCTCCTCAAGCCCTTCTGTTCCCTTGTTTAGGGAAAAGCTGTTCCTCCTCCCCTTGAAAATCTGCTTCGCCTCCTCTACCTCCTCAGCGTTTGGCTGTTTTTAGCATAACACAGCTACCCCATTTTAGAAGAAAACATGACACTTGTCTCTCATCCACGGCAAGGCATTGCTGGCACTTTCCCTTCTGTCTCCCCGTCCAGCCCACCTGCCAGGTGGGAGCTGCTCGGGCAGGAATGTCCCTGTCCCCTGCACACGGAGCTGCAGTGACCCTGTCACTATCCAGGACAGGACTAATAGGAAGCAGTGGGAGTTCAACAGTTTCCCACTGTTTGGGCTTTTCTGGTTGCCTCAAGCTTCCAGAGGGATTTGCCAGGGAAATGGAGATGCTCTCACTGGCAGCAGAGCACACAGCGCCTGTTCCTCCCTCTGCTTTTGGGCAGGACACACAAATTTTGCAGCCCAGATGTGTCACCAAGAGTTGCTCGGCACTAAACAACATTTCTGAGTTCTCCCGGGTGCTACAGCGCTTTAAATCAGGGGTCTGCTGTAATCAAAGGGACAAGAGGGAGCCTGTGTGTCCCACAGCTCTGACCACACGAGTTACTAATGCCTGGGAAGCCGGAAAAGCCGAGCAGCACCGTGCTCAGGGGTCTCGTGCCTGGTCACAAGCACCCAACAATCCCCGTGACCCCCCTCCCCCATCTCTCCGGCACTCCCGACACCAGCAGAAAATCGTGCAGTCAAAGCACTCCTCTCCCAGGGCCATCAGCAGAAGGGGCAGCGCTCGGAGCGAGCATCCTTGTGCCGTGTCACTGCAGTCCCTTATCTGGGACACGTCCCGCTCCCGTGCCTTTGGCAGCTCGCTCGGCCATATGCTACGCCCTGGCTCGTGCCCCGAAACTCGCGGCCCTTCCCTGGCTCTGCGCTGTGGCCCTGATCAGGCTGGCGGGACAGCGGAGAGAGCCCAGCTCGGCTCAGGGGCGGGGGAGAGCGGGGTTTGCTGCTGGTGTGGGTGATGTCATCAGGGGAGCACAGGGAGGGATGCATCGCTCCGGCTGGAACCGAGCAGGGGAAGAACATCCAAACCCTTTGTAGCTCCTCGGGAGCCAAACGCGGCTTACTCAGCACCGTCAGGAGCAGGCTCAGAGCCCTCTTGCTTTGGACACCAAAGCACAGGATGTTACTTGGATTTTTTTATCTGGACCTTCGCTGCTGATCACATCCTTGCTGGATGGGCAGGCAGCAGCAAAACTTCCCAGGAACATCATCAAGTAACAGGAGCAGCAGCCTAACCCCCTCTGTGGCTTTTCCTTGTTTTTCCGGACTCCGAAGCAGCAGCAATCAGGAGACCAAATGCCCAACTCTGGGGTCCATCAGCTTTGAGACAGAGCAGGTTTTGTTCCCCTGCACAGCCCTCACCTCTGTGGGATTGTTGGTGAGGGTTACAATGGACAGACTGTTTGAAGCGGGCACTGACACAAGACAGGGCTTTTCTGGGATGAAAGCAGAGAAGCATCCCCAGGGCAAGAAAACTTCACCCTCAGGGCCAGCAGGGCTCCCTGAACCCCTTGCACCAGCGTGGCACCTCACCCTGCCCTCCTGCTCCTGGCACGGGCCACCAGCACAGTGGCTGCTCTGCCACCCTCCTGTCCCCTCACAACCTTTCTGCTCCTGCCTACACACCCCTGGGAAATGGGGCCTGGCTCCAGGGCTTTCCATTTCCATGGAACCTCCCCACCATCCCACAGAAATCCCGGCTGCTGGGTGCGAACCAGCCACCAACCACATGGACTGCAACAAACAGGGGAGAGGAAAGCAGCGGCTCTGGCTGCCTGTGCTGGGCTGAAGGGCGACCATGGGGATGGGTGTGCAGTGAGTTTGGTGACCTGGCTGTGGCAGACAGAGAGGAAAAATGCTGGGGCAGGACCCCAGATTGGGTCTGAGAGAGGGGAGTTATGAGAGCATTTACACTGCTAAAACAGACCTGACCTTTACCTGCAGACATCCCTTCCCCTTCTTTGCAAAGGGTTTATCTAAAGCCACCCCTAAAGCACACAGCTCACAGGAAATCTTTGCCTTAAACCACGCTGGGACAAAAAACATCTTCTCTGAGTGCTGGTGGCTCCTGTGGCTGCCACTTCCCCTCTCTGCTGTCACTGCAAAGCTGAAGCCTCTCCTTGTGCTCATAACCTGCACGTGGCTGTCACCTCTGTGTCTCCCTGTCCCCTGAACCAGCATTAGTGCCTGCCCTAACATCATTTTTCTCTTCCCCTTCTGGGTGGAACTATTTCATTGCTCCCAACCTTCTCATTTCCTGATGACAACCCACCCTGCCTTTGAAGAAAAGCTCTGAGTTTTCATCATTTCCAGGCCATTTACTACGACCTGACCTCTAATCAGCCCACCACTTGACCTTGACCCTGCCCACCCCTCCGTGCTGATGGAGACCTCAGATAACTCCTCTGGGAACGTGCAGACCCGGCAGGGAGCCTCGCTGCTCTCCGGGGAGGCAGAGATTGCTCTGCGGGGTGGGCGCCATCCAGCCCTGGGAGCGCAGACATCAGTCACGCCGCATCGCAATTGAACCGGACTTAATCTTGACCTACTTTGCCAGCCTGGCAGAGCCTTCCCAGATCTGACTTTAACCTTCTGGAGGTGCCCTGGGTGCTGACAGTGCCTCCCAGCCATGTCCTCATCCTCCTCCTTGGTGTTGGCAGCTCCCCCTCGCCATTGCCGGGTCTCTCATGAGAAGGTTTCCCCGCTCCTGGTGTTTGCTTTTTGCCAGAGCTTGATCCCTGGAAGCCACACAGTTCCTGCTCCTGGCACCGTGGTGGCTGGGAGAGGCTTTTGTGTTTTTATTCATTGTTTTTCCCCCTCCAGCAGATTCCTCACAGATCCTGTGAGTGCTGTGGTGTCCCAGGGGCACCGCTCAAGCTTTCCAGAGCTGTAATGACAAGCTCATGGCACACTTTGGACCTCTTGTGCAGCCTCCATCCTTCATTACGGGAGAGTGAATTTCATCAGCACTTCCCGAATCTGCTGGGGAAGCCTTCATTCCCATCACATTATCCCTGCCCCTCTATCCATTTAGGAGAACCCAGGTTGTTCCTGGGGTTGTTTCTGGATTCCTGCCCTGACCCCAATCTTCCTACTCCTCTACCTTTTCCATTCTCCTGGAAACAACAGCTCAGGGAGAGCTCTCTTGGTGGTGGCAGAGAGAAAACAGCCCTGCGAGCAGATGATTTCGGTATTAACCAAATTAACACGGGGCCTGGCACTCTCCGAAATGAGTCACCCGTGTTTCATATCAATGATTTCAGACCCTGGCATTTTCAGTCCAAGCCACAAGCAGCGCCACGGCAGGCACAGGCTGTATTCTAAAATATCATGGCAGGGCTGGAAGCAGATGCTCGGGAGCGGAGCAGAAGGTGCAGTAATGAAGCTTTAGCGGGAGCGCGGGGAACGCGGCGTGCCGGGAGCCACCCATGGCACTCCGGGGCCGGGCTCTTGCGTCAGCCCTGCCGGGGGGAGGACAGGCAATGGGGACAAAAGGCCTGGCACTTGTCCTCTGCAGCTTCCAGCGAGCTGGAATGAGGAGGAGCACGGCCAGAGGACCTTTTCTTTTCCTGCCCTGGGCTATCCAGGCAGCAGCTTTGCTTCTGACCCCTTCTTCAGCCCCATCCTCGTTCTCCCAGCTACTGGGCACAAAATGTTTAGGCTGTTCCCCTTCTCCAAGCGTGTCCTGGCAGCCCTGAAGCCGTGATCTGAGCTGATGGCAGCACTGGGATGGTTCCAGCAGATGCTCACAGCCGCAGAGGACCCTTGCTCTTTGCAACCTTTGCTTTTCAAACAGCAGTAACAACTTATTAACTACTCTGAAATTCCCTGGGAGCTGCATTGGTTTGTAGGTCACTTTGAGGATGGGAAAACACCCCAGAGATCCCTTAGGGATCCTTGTTGTGCACTCAGTTTTACAGCACTGAGCCTCAGCCCCCGAGCTGTCACAGCAAATCACCTCCCGAGGAATCACCAGCGCCCAGCCTGAGCTGCAGTCCCAGCCCTGGGGCTGGACCATTAATCCTCAACAAAACAAACCCAGGCACACACACAGCCAGCTCCCAAGCCTTGGACACCAAGGACAGCCCCTAACGCTGTCCTGTCACCTGTCACTGCTGCTACAAGTCAGCCAGCACACGGTGTTCCTGCTGGCAGCTCAGCACAGCCAGCGGTGGGATTTCTGCAAGATTCCCACACAGAGCAGGGGCTCCAAGGCTGGGATTTAGAGTGAGGGAAGGGCCTGAGAGCAGCCCCTGCCTGCCACTGATCCCCTGGCCAGCCTGCACCATGCTGGAGCCAGGGCCTTCTGTGTTTGTCACATGCCAGGGGTGAGCCACCGCCACAACCAAAATCCTTCTCCAAACTCCAAATCTGGGCATAGGCAGCTAAAAGGGATGTGAAAGGAAGGGCAGCTGGTGTTTAGGTGCCAAAGAACAGGGATCAGGGCTCTTCTCCCAGCCCTGGGTGCTCCAGGAGTCAGCACTGCACTCACCCAGGTCTCCTCAATTCCTGACATCCATCACCCATCCAGGCTCAGCAGCACAACACTTCCACCTCAGCTCCCAGACATTCCGTCTGCCAGCCCAGCCTGGAGCTCCCAGGCTCCAGCTGCATCCCTGAAGCTCATACCTGCTCTCAGATGGCAGCTCCAGGGGTTGTCTCCTTCCCATCCCGTTCCTGCAGGGCATTCATTTGTTGGAAGATGCTGTTAACAAAGAAATAAATACACAGCAAAGCTAGAAACATTAACTCCATTAACTACAGCTACAAGCAGCCTCTGCTATGCCTTGGCTCCACTTTTCCCCTCCTGGACTTCATTTGGCACCTTACATATTAGGAGGACAAATTAGAATTTCATGCATATTTCATATATACTTAATCGCTTGGCAAAGACCAAAACATTTCCCCATTAAGTGGAATTTATGCTAAATGCTGTTTCCATGAGGCCTGTTCAGAGGTTACACCAGCTCCCCAGGCAGGTGTCCCATGCCAGGAGAGGTGGGGACGGGGTGACAGTGCCACAGCAGCAGGGCAGGGTCCTTAACAGCAGCTTTATTCCAAAACTATCCCACAAAACCCATCCTGGTTAGTGGGGTGTCAGCTGCTGTCTGTGGGGTCCTGTTTGGTGCTCCCCACAGAGCTCTGAAGGGCTGCAAGGCAGCAAAAACAAAAGTGTGAGGCTCATCAACCCAAGCCACTGCTGCACAACCCCGTCCTGGGAGACTTACAGCGTCCTTGTGCTGCCTTCTCCTGCTTTACACCCTCTAGTAAGAGCTGCTCCAGCTGCTCCAAACCTTCCTACCAGGCAGCCAAACCTTGCCTGTCTCCAGTTTGCCTTTATATAGGGACTCTGCCACAATCAAACTGCTCGAGCTCACCCGGCTCCTTAAGGACTAACAAAGCTCAGCTGGCTCCCCAAACACTTGGTTGCCCTTGGGTTTTTTTTGGGTTTCACTGCACTTCCCGAGTCTTCAAAAAGGGATCTTGCTGTCTGCTTTATCTTACAAGCAAAAAAGATAGAGAGGTTTAGTGTTAAACCAAGGTGCGGATAGGAGTCACCTCTGGTTTTCCTGCTTTTGAAACTCCAAGTGTTGGATTTCTTTTGGAAAAAAAAAAAAAAGAAAAAAAAAAGAAAAAAAGAAAAAGGAGAGAGAGAGAAGTACTATTAAAATTGAAAATTGACACTGAGGTAGTAACAAACCCTTCTTGGCTGAGAGGACCTAAAGGGCCAAGTTCTGTGTTCCTGACAGTGCCCAACTCCAGCCTGAGCACAGCTGGTCACCCAAAAAAGCTGCACCCAAAATAACCAGCAGAGATGTCGGAGATTTAAACGGGGTTATTCTGCTTCCAGAGCAGGGGAGGGGGACTGGGAGTGCAGAGCTGAGTTCCACAGCCGGGGCTGTCTGTCGGCTGTCTCAGTGGGCAGCAGCAATCCCTCCTTCTCCGTCCTGTTTCCCTGCATCCTCAAACAGCGTCTCTTCCTTTCATTATTATTTTTTAAATTTTATTATTTTTTTTTCCCGGCGGGCACGCAGGGCTCTGTCTGCCTGGCTTTGTAGCTGCTGCTGCTGCCTGACCTAAATCTGCGCCGCGTTCGTAGCCGGGAGCTCCGGCGGGGTTTGCCCGGTGGGGAGGGGTCCCTGCCTGGGCAGCCGGGGGGCTCCGGGCCCGGGGGATGCTCCCTGCCAGCCTCAGCGTCGGTTCTCCTTCCCCTCCTCTGAGCCTATTGCATAAGAGGGATTTGAGGGTTTCTACTCGGCTCTCCCCCCCACACCCCCGTCTTCTTCCAGAATAAAGACCTTGTTTTTCCAAGTGCTTCGCTCGCTGGAGGTTAAAGCAGCCCCTTCTTCCAGGCGGAGCTGCTCGCTGATCCCGGGGTCAGCGAGAGCTGCAGGGTATCAAGCCTAAGCAGGGCTTATCCCTGTATTTTTACAGCTTCCCAAGGCTCCGGGGTTAGCAGCCCTGGGCTGAGCTGTGGCGTGCGAGGGCTCAGGCACGCACGTCCTCTGCTGCAGGCAGCGGGGCACCCATCCATGGCCGAGCCGAGCCGCTTTCCCCGGCCCTCCCGGCGCGCCTGGCTGTCCCTGCCGGCTGGTGACAGCCGCCCAGGGTTTGTCCTGCGCCGCCAGCTCCCACCGTGCTGGTGCTGCAAGAGCTTCCCCATAGAAACCAGCGCTTTGCTGGCAGATCAGCACACACGGGAGTGACGGGATCTGTGTGTGCTGGAAAGCAGCTCGGAATCACAGAATATCCTGAGCTGGAAGGGACCCAACCCTCACAGAAAACCCAACCATCCCACCCTGTGCATCCCTGGGAGCGCTGTCCAAACGCTCCTGGAGCTCCTGGGCCTGTGCCCATTCCCTGGGGAGCCTGGGCAGTGCCCAACCTTTCCCTGATACCCACCCAAAGCTCCCCTGGCACAGCTCGAGGCAGTCCCTGCCACTGGTCACCAGAGGGAAGGGGTCAGTGCCTGGCCCTCTCCTTCCCATCAGGCAGAAAGCTGCCTCTGTTTCCCTGTGGCCTCATCAGCCTGGATTTGAAAACACTTCTCAGTCCTTGGTTTGAGTTTTCACTCTCATCATCCCCTGAATCCTGTTTGTCTGAGGAAGAATAAAGGGAAAATTGACCTTTCTAGGCATATTCTGCCAGGAGAGATGCTGCTTTGAAGGAGTTTTCCCAAAGTCTGGTATTCCCAAGGAAGGGTGACGTGAGGTGTTTGCTGTCCCCGTGGGTGAGGCTGTGACTCAGAGTTGTCCTTTTCCTTGGTGTTGCAGGTCAGCCTCAACGATTCCCACAATCAGATGGTCGTTCACTGGGCAGGAGAGAAGAGCAACGTGATTGTGGCCTTGGCCAGGGACAGCCTGTCCTTGCTGGGTCCCAAAAACAGCGATGTAAGTAACACACCCTGGGCCCCTCCAGGTGCTCCTTCTGCTTCTGGGTCAGGCAAGGTGCTGGTGGCTGCTGAGCTACGGCCTGGCTTGCTCTTGTGTCCTGAGAAACACAAAAAATGCCCACAAGTTTGGGTTCAGAGGCACAAAAATATTAAATTTCCTCTGTGCTGCCTCATGGGTTCAAGGCACGGTTGAGAAAGTCTCAAATCTTTCCCCTCCTCGTAGTTTTCACCAAATCTGTCAGAAGGGAGCTCAGAACTTTGTGCTTCTCACTGTGGGGCTTCTCCTTTGCAGGTTTATGTGTCCTATGACTACGGGAAGAGTTTTAAGAAGATTTCGGAGAGGTTCAGTTTTGATGGGGGGAACAGCAGCGAGGTGGCCATCGCCCAGTTCTACCACAGCCCGGCTGACAACAAGAGGGTGAGGAGGATGTGGCAGCTGTGCCTTTATCCCTGGTGTCCCAGGGAGCCTGGACACCCCTTGGGCTGTCCCTGGGGCAGAGGTGGCACGTGCCAGGCACTTCTTGTATAACTTGGTGATGCTCAGAGTGTGGCAGGAGAGGGGTGGCTGGGACAGCCAAATTCTTCTCCTCCAAAGTTTGCCCTCCCAAAGTTTGCCCTGGGATGGGCACCTTCATTCCTGCCAGCCTGAGCTCTGCTCTGACCTTCTCTCCTCCCCTGTCTGTCCCTCCTCTCCCAGTACATCTTCGTGGATGCCTTCGCCCCGTACCTCTGGATCACCACCGACTTCTGCAACACCATCCAAGGCTTCTCCATTCCCTTCAGAGCAGCAGACCTCCTCCTGCACAGCAGGAACCCCAACCTCCTCCTGGGCTTCGACAGGTCACACCCTAAAAAACAGGTGAGTGCTTTGCTCAGGTGGGCAGCCAGCATCCCACCCCTGCCCTGCTGAGATGTTCCTGTGGCCTGTTTGTCCCCCACAGCTGAGAGCCACCGTGCCTCATGCCAGGGCCATGTGGCTTCACACTTTGGCCATTCAGAGTGTCTGATCTCACATGCAGAGCTGTCCAAACCAGCCAGGACTTCCTCTTCCCTACATCTTACCTCTGGAGAATGAGGATAAAATACCTGCAGGCTGCCTGTCTTATTTCCCTTCCTTTTTCCTCCATCCACATGCTCCCATCACCCCAAACTCTCGTGGTCAGAACTCACCACAGAGCTCTGGCAGCTGAGGCAGGATGACCTCTGCAGTGTTTCATGTGGGCTTGTGGTTTGGCTTTGGGTCCTGAATAACAAATTGCTGCTGGAATACAAACACTTTATTTTTTTCCCTCTGGAGTTATTGGGTAAAGATTGAAAATAGTTAGAGCACCTTCAGATAGACACAGTGATAAAACCTGGAGGTGAAATAGTGGGAAATCCTTCTGGTTTTAATTCCAAGGCTATATGAAGATTTTTTTTTTCTGTTTGGGTTGTTTTGCTGTTAGAAAAGCTGCTGTTGCTCCACATGAAAAGAAGTCATGAGAGTAGCCATGGATCTCTTGAAGGATTGGGTCTGTTTGTGTCCCGATCCTACTGGCATCTCTCACCTTTGTTGTTGCAGCTCTGGAAATCAGATGACTTTGGCCAGACCTGGATAATGATTCAGGAACACGTCAAGTCCTTTTCTTGGTATGTATTGTGTACACCCAGCTCCTGTCTTCTCTCACTCCTCACTTCTTGCACTCTTTGCTGCTCTGTGAAAATCAAGAATCAGGGTGTGTTCCAGCACTGTGGGGATGTGGCACGGCAGGGTGACAAGTGACAGCCACCCACACTGGCACCCAAGGGTGCTGCCCATTACCCCCACCCCATCTCCTTGCTCCTGCTGCCTTCTTCTCCCATCCCACCACGCTCCCTGTCCTCCCCAGGGGGGTGGAGCCCTACGACAAGCCCACCACGGTGTACATCGAGCGGCACGAGCCCTCGGGGGCCTCGACGGTCATCCGCAGCACAGACTTCTTCCAGAGCCGGGAAAACAAGGAGATAATCCTGGAAGACGTTGAAGACTTCCAGCTCAGGGACAAATACATGTTTGCAACCAAGTCTGTGGTGAGTGACACGGGAAGAACTCACTGGGTTGATGCGGTGCAGAACCAGAACATCTGCCAGGGATGGTGCTTCTCCCTGCTGCACCTCACAGCCCTCAGACCTCTCTGGTTTGTCACAGAGGTGTCACCCAGCCTGCCAGCAGCTGCCACCCCCTGCGGGCTCACAGCAGTGGCTGCCCGTGCTGCTCTCCCAGCGGTGTTTCCATACCCCTGCCTCCGTCAGGCTGGGCAGAAGTAGGTCAGCCTGCAGAGGGCTGGGACCCGGGAAAAACCACAGGATGGCTGGGAAGGGATGTCGGGGTGGGGGTGGCAGGGGATTGGGGATGTGGCTCGGCAGCTCGGTGGTTAAAGGAGGCCGCTTGTCAGAGGAGATTACCATCAAATGTGGACCAGGTCCAAGCAGCCTAATGTGCTCCAGCCTGGAAAGAAAGCTGCGTTTTCAGTCTGCTTTCCTAAGAAAGGAGGATGGGGGCGAGCAAAAGTGGTCTTTTGGTCCTTCTGCAGCCGGAGCCCCTCTGTGCTTTTTACAGCAACCTGAAAGCAAGCATGAAGGTGTCTGTGCTTCCTCTGAGAGCCAGGCCTTTCTAGATCAGAAACAGCATCAGAGGGATAAAGTCCTGATCCTTCTAGAATTTAAGGAGCAGCTTTCTTTTCAGAAGATGCATTTCTCCCCTGCAGCTGCCATTGAGTGTTTTAAGAAGGAGCCCTTATTTAGGGGTGACTGCTGGCAGAACCAGGGGGCCTTTCCTAGGCTCTAAGTGACGGGTGTGTCACCTCCGGCCCCCTGAGCGGGCACAGCGGTGTCTGACAGAGGCAGGGAACATTTGCAGAGCAATTTCAGTTTCTCAGAACTCTCCCTTGCAGGTAGTACAGCCTGTAACTGCCAGGGCCCGGCCCCTTGGCGCTGTGCCTGCTCTGTGGTTTGCAGGAGATTTTATCTTGGGCTCGGTGCTGGTGTAGGGTGAAACACTGGGGGTGGTTTGTGTCTCTGCACAGAAGCCACTGAGCTCAGGGACAGCATCCTGAAAACATGAGGAGGGTTTGGGCCCCATTTAGGGGTGCTTTGGAGCTTTTTCTGCTTCTGGAGCACTCAGGGGCCACCGGGCAGTACACCCTGCTTCCTCCTGCAGCTGTAATGATGAAACATCCATAAAACCACTTGTGTTCCACACCACGGCAAGCACTGCTGGGAAACCCTGAGACAGAGGGAGGCTGGCTGCAAACCCCTCATTCAGGGATCACATCCCCAGGTCTGGAATGAGGCGCTTGCCTCCAAGCCTGGCCGCAGCAGAGGCGGTACTGGGGAAGGGACAGGCTGGGTGGCAGCGGTGCCCAGGGTTCTGACTTCTGCTCCTTTCTGTGGGAGGCACGGTTGCTTAGTGATACAGAGCCTGGGGAAAAAAAAAAAAAAAACCAACAAAAAACCACAACAAACCAGGCTGCTTATTTTTGGAGCCTAGATCTGGGTTTAGGTCCTCACCATTGGCATCCTGTATGAAATAGGTTGCCCCCAGCTTTTTGACTTTCTCGGCTTCGCGCCGGCGCCTTTCGTTTTGCGCAAATTGGTAAAAATAGGAAGGGAAGGACAGTGTGCTCTGAGGAAAAAGGAGGAATTAAAACCAGCCTCTTTAGCCCCACCTGACTGACCAGGAAGGACAGTTTGTCTCCTTGCTAAGCCCTGGCTGTGGAAATTTAAACCCTGAGTGGGGGTCACTGCTCCCAGTATCGGGCAGCTGCTGCGCTTTGCCCACATGCAGGGAAGGGGAGGTCTGGGAGATCCCAGTGGAGATGAGGGTGATTTTTTGGGGTGAGAGCCCCTCCTAACGTGTCCCTGTGCTCTGCACAGCGTTTGCTCGGCAGCTCACAGCCACCCTCGGTCCAGCTCTGGGTCTCCTTCAACCGCAAGCCCATGCGGGTGGCACAGTTCGTTACCAAGCATCCAATTAAGGTAAGTGGTGCTTCCCGAGCAGCCTCCTGGCTCCCTGCCTTGCCAAGGACACCCTGTGGTGTCAGCAGCAGCTCCAGATGCTGCAGGAGTGGCAAGAGACCTCGCATGACCCTGTCGGGGGGAGTGGCAGAGCAAAGGCTCATGTTGGGATGATCTTGTGGTTTTACACGATGGCACATGGACAGTCACTGGGGATGGGGCTGGCAGCAAAGCCCAGACACCAGAGAGGGGCTGATCCCACTGCTCTGACACTATTTTTGGGGACTTTACCTCTTCCCATGGCGTGGGGTGCACTAGCATGATCTGGAGCATCCAATTCTTGCAGGCTGAGGAAGCCCAGGGCACCACCAGGGCTTGTAAAGGGTCCCTGATCCATGAATCAGACATGCCGTGGTGTCCTCAGGCTGGTGGGGATGAAAAAGGGCATGAAAGCAAGTTCTTGGTGCTTGGCAGGGCACAAAAGCAAGTTCTTGGTGCTTGGCAGAGCAGTGGGGGCACTCCAGCCTCAGGGGGGTCCAGAGATCCAGCACGTGTGGGGCTTGGCAGCCAATGCTGCTTCCAGGGGGCGTTGCAGGGCAGAGGAGGGAATCACTGTGGGGGGAACACAACAGAAAAAGCAAAGTGAAGGTTTTTTCCACCTGCTGAATGGAAAAGATACAAAAACGTGGAAGCAAGCTAAGAGGAAATCCAACCCAGCCTGTGTGTAAACCCTCCCTGTGTGCACACACACACGAAGCCCATTCTTTGTGTCCCGAAGGAATATTACATCGCTGATGCCTCGGAGGACCAGGTGTTTGTGTGCGTCAGCCACGACAACAACCGCACCAACCTCTACATCTCAGAGGCCGAGGGACTGAAGTTCTCCCTGTCTCTAGAAAATGTGCTCTACTACAGCCCAGGGGGAGCTGGCAGCGACACCTTGGTCAGGTAAGGCAGGACCTGATGCTGTTTTGAACTACAACGACACAGGGCTGTGATGTCAGAAGGCTAAAAATGACTCTATTCTTTAGCATGAGAACCACGGAAGGCAGAAGGCTTTATTACAATTTCCTTGGCTTCTTTTATAGCATGCTCCACTACAAAAGCTGACACCTCTGTCCATTGGTTAAGTAACAGAAACAACAGACAACACCTGGGAGGGCAGGTGTGAGGAGAAAAAGGGAACGGTTTACTTAGCGTGGTATGAGAGAAAAGCAGTTTTTTAGATAACTGCTTTGGGAAGAGAGAGAGCTACTGAAAGTAGTTAGTTTGGGAAACTAGCACAGCTCTCAGGCTCAGAAATAGCGAGCCCACAAGGACCCATCCGACAACAAATGAGAACATTGACCAACATCTGTGACTTGGCTGTGCCTTTACCTGATGATCCCCCACATCCCCAGACTTACTGAGGGTGGGTGGTTCAATTTCAATTCCCCTTTTGCCCACCCCACAGGTACTTTGCCAACGAGCCCTTCGCGGATTTCCACCGCGTGGAGGGCGTGCGGGGCGTCTACATCGCCACGCTGATCAACGGCTCCTTCAGCGAGGAGAACATGCGCTCCGTCATCACCTTCGACAAGGGCGGCACCTGGGAGCTGCTCCAGCCCCCGGCACAGACCCGCTACGGGGAGCACATCGACTGCCAGGTACCACGGGGGGCCTGGGACAGGGAAAAGGACCCCCAAAAGTATCTGGGGGTGTGGTTTGTTAGAGATGGCTTTGGTGGTCTTGGAGGTCTTTTCACGCCGTGACTCGTTACATTATCTGCTTCAGCATTTAATGATTCTTTTCTTCAGTGGAAATACGTTTACTTGAGTTTCTCCCTTAGGTGGGCAGGCTAATTAGGCCTTGAATACACTCAAAATAAAGTTGACTTCGTTGCAGTTGTGAGAGAAATGTTGATGCTGTTTTTTTGTGTCTTACCAGGTACTATTACCCAAATGTCAGAGACAGCTGACAAAGGGGCCTTGCCTCTTTTTCACTCTGAAAAGAGGGTGAAACAGCACGAAGGAATCCCTCCTTGCCTTTCCAAACAGAGAGGGCTGGACTAGACAGGATGAGGGGTGGATGTTAACCCACTGTTGTGCTTTCCCAGTTGTCCCAGGGCTGCTCTCTCCACCTGGCCCAGCGCCTGAGCCAGCTGCTGAATTTCCAGCTGCGCAGGATGCCCATTCTCTCCAAGGAGTCAGCGCCAGGACTGATCATTGCCACTGGTACTGCTTTTCCCTTGGCTTGGTGGGGTGTTGTTGTCAGGCAGCGTTTAGTTTGTACAAGCAGGTTATAAAACGCAATTAAATGGCGTGTTTTGCTGTCCTTTCTCTGCTGCAGTCCCCATACAGTAATTACAGAATGAACATTTCACTGCAGCACGGAGATGTGAGAAACCTGCTCTGTTCTGATCCTCTTTCCTGATCCTCGTGAAAGGCTTCTTAAAGATTCAGAAATTCCTGTTTGTCTCGCTCTGTTACTGAAGAACGCACACATTTTGTTTAATCATGTTTGTAGCCATGGGTTTTTCCCCCATCTGCTTTTAAAACTTGTAATAGTCCTTGAAATATTTGCTTTTGAAGGGATTAATTTACAGTGTGAAAAATCATCTCCTCAATCACAGATAAAAATAGTTTGGAGGTGTCTGGCCTCCTTTTAAGCAATCACTTTGCATTCCTCAAGAAGGATGATTTCTCCCATTCTCCCAGGCTCCGTTGGCAAGAACATGGCAAGGAAAACCAATGTTTATGTCTCGAGCAGTGCTGGAGCGAGGTGGAGAGAGGTAAGGCTGCTCTTACACCTGCCAGATCGGCCAACATGGTGGGGGAACAGGAAGAATTTTGGCAGCAATATGGATGAGTGATTGAAGGTGATTTCATATGAATCCAAGAGCTGGAAGGTGCTCAATGCCTTAAAACAAAGGAAAAATTGTTTTAGATGAAGGACCAGGCGTGGGTTTGGAGATGAACCTCTGGTGTAGGTGATGGATTCAGACACAGGAGAGCTCCATCCTCTATTTTTCCTTTACACCTGGCAGGAGTTTTCCTCAGCAAGGGTCATTTGGTGCCTTTTAGACAGGACTGCCAGCCAGGGCTGTGTGTGAGAGTGTTTGGAGAGGCTCTGGCTTCTTCCCGAACTATGGGATGCTGCCCTCGGTTTATGGGGAGTTTGCTGCTGTTTACTGAGTGGATGTTCTGGTCTGTGGCAGTGTTTGTGGTCTGCCTGTGCACTCTGCAGCCAGTGTAATGTGGTATTCCAACATCTGCAAGCTATTTAATCCCGGGAACTGAGCGGCCTCCTTCTCCCCCTGCGGTCAGGGTGAGGTCTGGGCAGCTGCAGTGGTGCTGGGGACACGCCACAGGTCTGGCTGGTGCCAAAGGTGGTTCAGAGGCTGCTCCTGGCTCCAAAACCCAGCTGGAGAGCAGCTGTGGGAACCCTGCAGCCAGGCAGGAGCTGACAGATGGGGCTGGGTATCCAAACCCAGAGACTTTCAGGTGCCAAGCTCCACAATTAAATGCAATCAAAACGTTCTGAGGAAGTGTTGATCCAAAGCCACCAGTGCCAAGCTCCTGATTGATCTCTGTATCATGAGCAGAGGTGCAGAATGACCCAGCAGTGTAGCTGAGGAGCGGCACCACGACTCCTCCTGCTCAGCTTTGGCCAGGATCTGCTCTGCAGATCACTGGGGTGATTTCACAGCCCAGAGAAGAAAGGAACAATGCATTCCATGCCCTGTGTAATACAGCACGTCCTGTGAGCAGGGTCTGGCATGGACATGCTCCCTGTTTTCACTCCGAGGTGCTCTGGGCTCCCAGGATGGGAAAGCAAATCTGGTTGTGTGCTGCAGGTGTAGGTGAGTGTGAAATCCAAGCTCCTTGCCGTGGGATGGATGGATGAATTGTCTCCAGGGCTTGGTCCTGCATGCCATGGCCCCACTTCTCTCTGAACATTCACAAGACCTTCCACAGCCTGAGAACCAACTTCTCTGCAGTCCTAGGAGGGCCACGAGTCACTGCTGGGTGTCAGGAAAGCCTCACAGAGGTGACAGATGAGAGGAGGAGTGATGGACTCTGGTTTTGTGTCATGGCACTTCTTCCACCAATTTGCTCCATGCACAGAGCACAGGAGGAGCAGAGTCCAGGGCTCCTGGCAGCTTTTGCACACATCTATTATGGGAAATGGGCTGTTCTCATCTGCAGATGGTGTCCCATAAACGCTTGAATCTCTGGCACCTCCAGATACTTGACTTGGCCAAGGCTGAAGCATTAGCTTGGGTCAGGCAGAGTTTCTGACAAAGCCATTTTCCCTTCATCCAGCACAGCTCTGATCATCTCTCAGCACTGTCTCTCTTCCAGGCTCTGTCTGGACCCCACTACTACACCTGGGGTGACCACGGTGGAATTCTGGTGGCCATTGCCCAAGGCACTGAGACCGACCAGCTCAAGTGAGTGTCAGGGCACAGGGGCTGCCTCTGCTGCTCGGGCTGGGGATGGCACAGAGTGCCCTGCAGCAGGCAGGACGTGCCCCTGGCATCTCTCCCAATCTCCTTTTCTGTGCAGGTACAGCACAAATGAAGGGGAAACCTGGAAAGTCTTCACATTCTCGGAGAAGCCAGTGTTTGTGTACGGCCTCCTGACCGAGCCCGGCGAGAAGAGCACCATATTCACCATCTTTGGCTCCTACAAGGAGAATGGCCACAGCTGGCTGATCCTGCAGATCAACACCACTGACGTGCTGGGTAAGGGGACAGGTGGCAGAGCCATCTCTGGGGTGGCTCTGCAGGTAGGAGAGAGGACACTCCCCTGTCCCAAATGTCTCATGTCCACGTGGACACAGCTGCTGAAGGCACTCCTGAGTCCTGTGCTCTCCCTGTATTCCTTCCCTCCTCACTGAGGAATTCGTTGAAAAGGAAAGGGGAAAAAAAAAAAAAGAAATTCCTTCTGAAGGCTTGTGCCTATGAATGTTTTATAACCCATTTCAGCTTTGATTGCGAGGCAGCATTTTAATCAAAGCGCAGTTAAACCCAGCAGAGGAATTTGCTTGACTAAAATTTATCACCGATTCCCTCGACGTTCTGTTGGGAACGGATCTGTTTGGTAACCAGAACGACTTCATTCAGATTCCCTGTCACTGCCAGGGAGCTGCCTGTTCCCTCCTGTCACCGCGTGCCGCCGCACGCTCCCAGCTGGAATGCTCCTTGCCTTGCTTTTCCCTGTGGGACAGGGCTGGGGCCTCGCGCTTTGGGGGGAGTTTTGTGCCAGGGGAGGGTGAAGAGGGAATCACAGAATGAGCCAGGTTGGAAAAGACCTTTGGTTGGAAAAGATGCAAAACCTCCTCATCAACTGAACCACGGCACTGAGTGCCACATCCAGTCTTGTTTTAAACACATTCAGGGACATTGACTCCATCCCCTCCCTGGGCAGACAATTCCAGTGCCCAATCACTCATTTAATGAAGAATTTTTTCCTGATGTCCAACCTAAAATTCCCCTGGCACAGCTCAAGGCTGTGTCCTCTCGTTCTGTCTGTGGCTGCCTGGGAGAAGAGAAATTCCCGTGATGTGGGGCTGGATGCCAGCACGCCTGGCACTCCTGGGCACCAGGGACATCTGCATCTCTCTGCCTTTAAACCTGGGGTGCTGCAAAAGCTGCACCTTTCTGCACCCCAACCTTGTTTCTCCTCTCAGGGGTCCCTTGCACAGAGAACGACTACAAGCTGTGGTCACCCTCAGACGAGCGAGGCAATGAATGTTTGCTGGGGCATAAAACCGTTTTCAAAAGGAGGACTCCTCATGCGACCTGCTTCAATGGGGAAGATTTTGACAGGCCTGTCATGGTCTCCAACTGCTCTTGTACGAGGGAGGACTTTGAATGGTAAAATACCAATTAATTTCTTCTAGTCTGGATTGTAAATCCAAGATAAGTATCTGTGACCAATCGCTCCGAGTGAACAAACATCCAATTTATGTAGCTCGGAGTGTCTCTGCTTCATTTTATAGAGGAGAGGAAACTAAACAGACTGAAAACATCCTTTCATTAATAACAGGGCATGAGACTTAATTAATGTCTTTAGAGCCTTTTGGGAGCCTCTGAAAGCTTCCATGGAAGAGGGAAGTATTGTTAATCCATCACCTTCCAAACAATAATGGATGATTTCCCATCACAGACGGAGATCCACTAAAAATCTTTGTGATTTTGTAGCCACAGGGGTGCAGCTGGCCCTGCTATTGCCCTTCGACTGCAATTCCCACAATCCTGACACTGCACAGCTTTCAGGATCGGGAAACACGCTCTGGCAACCCGATGCAAAGGTTTGGGGTTGGAAAGGGAACGGCTCTTCAGGGACTGGGATTGCAGTGCAGCTCACACCAGACTGAGCAGAAGACAAATTCTGGCTCACCACGAGCAGACTGAGAGCAGGGCTGGTGGGATCCTGCCTCAGGATTCATCCCTGGGCTCCCAACAAAATCACACAGACAAAACCTCTCTCCCCCACAGCGTTTTCCAAAGAACAGCCGCACTAACTCCCATTTTAGCAGCAGGACCAGCCAAGAGACAGAGCAGTGACCCGAGCCAGCAAAGCAGCAGGGCTGGAGCTTGCAGCCAGCTTTGCAGAGCACACTGGCTCAGCTCTGCCTCGCTGCCTCACCTTCCCCAGCCTGCCCAGCCGCTGGCAAATCTGATCTGCAACACTTTTTCAAGTGTTCTTGAAACATCCTGTCTGGCTCGGAGGTGTTCTGTGCAGCTAAATACTGATAACAAATGAATGGTCACTCTGGGTTTTTAAAAATTCTATGCACAAATAGACTCGTGGTATAGCATGGCTTCATTTTTTGTTTTTCCCTGTCTCTCCCTACATCTTCTTTCTCCTTGCAGTGATTTTGGCTTCAAACTGAGCGATGACTTATCCCTAGAAGTTTGTGTCCCTGACCCTGAGTTTGCTGGGAGACCCTATGACCCACCAGTCCCTTGCCCTGTTGGCTCAACCTACAAGAAGACTCGAGGGTATGTGCTGTGCTTGCGAGGGCAACCTGATATTCCAAGTGCTGGAATTCATCTTACTGCTGATTTAAAAAAACCCCAAACAACCACAAAACCCACAAGAGTGGCAGCAAACAAACGGCATGTTAGGACATAGATGGCAATTAAACACCACAGCTTACTCTGGCTGCGCAGGATGGTTTGTTCACAGTTTTTTTCCATGGAATAAACTGCCTGGCTCTGTGTGTTGCAGCTACAGAAAGATCTCTGGGGACACTTGCACGGGTGGAGACATCGAGTCGCGGCTGGAGGGGGAGCTGGTGCCGTGCCCGCTGGCGGGTGAGTGTGTGCAAGATCTGCTCTGGGCACAAGGGCTCCATTCATAAAACCTTTGGCTGGTGCCTGAGGGACCAGGCACAGAGTCCCAGAGGGCTCTCAGACAAAACCTGTGACACAGGAGCCTGGGTGGGTTACAAATCGCCCTCTCCTGTCCTGTGCCCAGAGCTGCTCAGGAGCAGTGTCTGCCCACAGTGCAGAGCCCTCTGATGCCTCAGCGGCAGGCTGCAAGCAGGAACCCCTTCATCCTGGTCACATCCTTGCTGTAGCTGGCTTGAACCCAACCAGAAAGACAGGAATTAGATCAAAGACATCCCCATCCTTGGGAAGGTCCCCTTGGGAAGGTCCCACTCTGAGACAGCCACCGTGTGCAGCTGAACGATGACCCTTTGGGGCCAGACCAGGGAGACCTTCAGCCCTCACCCCTCTGCCTGCCAGGATTCATCCCCTCCATCCTTATTTTCCCCTCTCAAACATACAAGGCACTGTAGCAGTCCCGTGCCCCTGTGCTGCCGGAGTTATTTGCATTCTGCTCATTACAGCTTTAATTTAATCTGCCGTCACGAGCTGCGTGATCAGCATCGCTGCCGTGCTGCAGCTCCAGAGCCTCAGGCAGGGCAGGGGCTCATGGAAGGGCTGGGGAGCTGAGCAGAGCAGCCAGACCCACCAGCAGCAGGTTCCCCTGCACTGCCCTAAAATTTTTCAGCGTGCAGAAGATATTCCAGGTGCAAAACAGCCCGGGGAAGCATCCCCTGTGCTGGGACTCCTGCCAGCGCTGCACTCAGCTTTACTCCTGACACGTTATTCACCCCTCTGAGCCCTCTTGAGCTATTTGGAGAGCTGTGTTGGGCATGCTGAGAAGGGCCCTGCTGATTGCAAAATAAACCTGCGGTCCCCACCGGGCCGGCCTTTGAAGTGCCGTGTTCCCAGAGTGTTTGCGGATCGTCTCCGGATCCGTGCTGGCTCGCTCCATGGTAACACTTTCATGTACAGTATCTGTTTCATATCTCCGTATAATCTCATTAGGGATGCACAGCCAGAGTTACTTACTGACATTAGCTCCACTCATTAATAGCATTATTGGACTTGACCGGTGGTGGGATAATGCCCAGGAGACTTTGTCCTGGACCAGGATCCCATTACCTGGATTCGGCTCCGTTTGGAAACAAAACCCACTCTGGGATATTTCCTGCGGGGCCGGTGTCCCTGAGGACTTGCAAAGTTGCATCACTCCCACTCTTTTTAATGTTTTGGGGTTTTTTTGGGTTTTTTTTGAGGATGAGGAGATCAGTATTTTGTTTCCCATCAGCAGAACTAAGGTGGGAATAAAGGGGTCAGGGCAGGTTCTGTCCACCATGCCTCCTCCACCTCCTCCTCCTCCACCTCCAGGACCAGACAATGCCCACAGTGTGTGCCTACCCCATGTGAGGCTATTACCACATTCCCATTAACCTAATCCCGCTGAGACAAAGTCTCTTTGCCTCCCCAAGGTGCTAAAACCAGGGGTGACAAACACCTGCTATTTTCCCTTTTTTTTTCTTTTTTTTTTTTTTGCCCCTGGAGTAGCCTATAATGGTCACTAAATAAGTCACTGTTGTTTCAGAGGAGAACGAGTTCATTCTCTACGCCACCCGCTACTCCATCCACCGCTACGACCTGGCCTCGGGTGTCAGTGAGGAGCTGCCCCTGGCTGGGCTCAGGGGGGCCGTGGCCCTGGATTTTGACTACGAGCACAACTGCCTGTACTGGGCCGATGTCACTCTGGACATCATCCAGGTGAGCCGGGAGCAGGGAGGCATCGCCTCCTTTCATCACACCCTGAAATGCAAATGTTTGTCCTGGAACTCCTCCCCTCCGAGCTGTCTGTCAGCTGACCTTCAGGCTGAGGCAGCTTCTCGTCTTTTATTCTGATTATTTTTATTTTTTTAATTTTTTTTTTTTTTCTCTAGCGTCTCTGTCTCAACGGCAGCTCTGGGCAGGAAATAATCATAAGCACTGGGCTGGAAACAGTGGAAGCTTTGGCTTTTGAACCTCTCAGCCAGCTGCTCTACTGGGTGAACGCTGGGATTCCCAAAATCGAGGTACAGCTCTGCCCACCCGTGGCAGTGTGTATTTTATTAAGGTGCAATAATTGCCTGTCACAGATTTTGTGTCACTTCAAGCAGTGCCAGTAGCAAACACAGCTGTCCTGGGTTTGGTTTTCGGTCTAGGTTGCCAATCCAGATGGAGACCTGAGACTCACCGTGCTCAACTCCTCGATATTGGAGCGGCCCAGAGCCCTGGCTCTGGTTCCCCGCGATGGGTAAGAGAGAAAACATCACAAGTATTTCCCTGCTATTCCCAAGGGAAACTGCAGCTCCTTCACCACTTCCTCCTCAGGGAGGACAGTTTGGTGGGGTGAAATTAGGGACAGGCCCAGCACAGTCCTGCCCTGTGGAGCCCACTGTCACCACTGCATCCCCAACTAAGGCACCAGCTCCCTCAGAGCACAGATCACCAACTGTTTATCCCTTCCTACCCATACATATCCATTAGTAAATCAGTTTCCCTGCCTGTAAAACTGGTCTGGTCAGTGGGGAAAGCTGCAGCGATGCGTGAGAAACTGAGCTGTGCTCGAATTCTAGAGCCAAATGCGAGTTACATCCTTCTGGGGTTTGGCCTCGGCTGCGAATGCAGCTCTGACAAACCAAAGCAGTTCATGGCAAGGTAACCTGCAGCTGCACTCCCACCACAGAGCCTGCAGCTCCAAAGCCTCTGTGCTGCTTGTAAATCTGCTGGTTGTGTTCATTAGAATTGCAGAGCTCCCTGTTGAAAGGCATGTCGTGCAAGAGACGTGGAATGTAAAGCATTCCAACCTCTGCCTCTCCTAACCTGCTTCCTTCTGCGGAGCTGCTCTGTGCAGGTTTGCAGTAACCTCTCTGCCTGCTGCCAGGTTGATGTTCTGGACAGACTGGGGGGACTCCAGGGCTGGCATCTACAGGAGTGACATGGACGGGTCGCTGGCCGGGTGCATCGTCTCGGAGGGTGTGCGGTGGCCCAACGGCATTTCCGTGGATGACCACTGGATCTACTGGACTGAAGCCTACATGGACAGGATCGAGAGGGTCGATTTCAATGGAATGCAGAGATCTGTGATCCTGGACAGCCTCCCTCACCCCTATGCCATTGCTGTATTTAAGGTTTGTTTTCTCTGTTGTTGTTTTTTCCCTAGTGTGCAGGCTCTGAGGTTGGTGCTGGAGGAGCACGGAGCAGACTGAATTTAAAGGACAGGGATGTGATTTGGAGCAGGCACGACGCTTGCTCTCTTTCTGCTTCCCTGAAACATCCCCACAAATCCCTGAGACGAGCAGAAAGTGCAGTTAAATCCAGGACCAACGTTCCCAAGCAGCTGCACTGCAATGTTTGCCACTCAGCACATCACTCTGCCACTCTCATTCCTGCTCAAATCCCACCTCAGGCCTTCCCCTTCCTCTCTCCCTTGGGCTGGGGACACTTTTCACTCTCCACATCCCCCCACATCCAGTATTTAGGGTGAGGAGTGCAGGTAGCACTGATGAGCACGGCCCTGGTGCTGCCTCTCCTCACACTAAGAGCCGAGCCTGTGTTGCAGAATGAAATCTACTGGAACGACTGGTCACAGCTGAGTATTTTCAGAGCATCCAAAACCAGCGGCTCCAGGATGGAGATCTTGGTCGGCCGACTGAATGGGATCATGGATATGAAAATCTTTTACAGAGGAAAGACAACAGGTAATTGTTGATGGTGCTCCCTGGGATTTAGAAATGTTTTCATCCCCCATTTCCACAGGTTCCCAGCCTGCTGGGCCATCCTGGCTTGCATTTCCTGAATATATCCTCATTCCTGCCAGGCTTGAGGCTCTCAGGCACAGTCAGGAGGAATGAGTTTCATGAGTCTTTCTATGCTGCTTTTTGGCTGCCAGGAGAGCTCACAGGGCACTCGGCTGTGCTGGCACCTCATAGTTTATGTCACACATCCTGGCTTTTCCATCAAAGTCTTGTATAGACCAAGAAACCTCAGGATTTCAGGGCTGCACCAGCTTTGTCCTCCTTTCATCCTCTGTCTGCATTGTGACAAGGCAGTGCTGAGCCCCGTGTGCTGTTCATACCCATTTTCAGATGGGTACCAGACCACTAAGGGCTCTACCAGCCTCTGCAGGAGGCTGGAGGGACAAGAGGCACTCTGGGGGTGTAACTCACATCCTTTGGTAGATCTCCAAAGCCACTCAGATGAGCTGTGCCCCTTAAAGGCCCATCTGGCCCTCTCAAACTGCCTGCAGCAGATGGCTCTGGGCATTGCTAGGGGTGACCTCAGCACTCAGCCCTGCAGAGATGGCTCCTGATGGGGTCTGAACCCAGAGCAGGTGACACTGGGACTCCTGTGCCTCTGTCCTGGGGTCGCAGGTGACACCGGGACTCCTGTGCCTCTGTCCTGGGCTGGCAGGTGACACTGGGACTCCTGTGCCTCTATCCTGGGCTGGCAGGTGACACTGGGACTCCCATGTCTCTGTCGTGGGGTAGCAGGTGACACTGGGACTCCTGTGCCTCTGTGCTGGGCTGGCAGGTGACACTGGGACTCCCATGTCTCTGTCGTGGGATAGCAGGTGACACTGGGACTCCTGTGCCTCTGCCCTGACCTTGTCCCCTTCCTCCTGCCCTGCTCCAGGGCAGAACGCCTGCATCTCCAAGCCCTGCAGCCTGCTCTGCCTGCCCAGGTCCAACAACGGCCGCAGCTGCAAGTGCCCCGAGGGGGTGGCCAGCACCGTGCTGCCCAGCGGGGAGCTCAGGTGTGACTGTCCCCACGGCTACGCCATGAAGAACAACACCTGCATCAAGGAAGGTAAAGTCAAAGTCCTGCCTGGCTCCGGCTGCTGCTCGCTGCTGAGGTGGCTTCAGCCATCATGAGAGGTCGGCGTGACCTGTCCTCTGCTGGGGAGGAGAGTGGCCCATTTCTGGGAGCTCAGCCTCATGCCAGCTCCTTTCTGTTGTCCCTCCTGCCCCAGAGAACACATGCCTGCCCAACCAGTACAGGTGCTCCAACGGGAACTGCATCAACAGCATCTGGCAGTGTGACAATGACAATGACTGCGGGGACATGAGTGACGAGAAGAACTGCCGTGAGTGTCCTGCCTCGGCCTGGCCACACTCAGCACAGCTCTGCTGGAGCTCCACTCTCAGGGAGAGCAGGGGGAGCTCTGGGGTGTAACTCAGCTCCTTTGGTAAACCCCCAAAGCAGATTGGATGGGTTTTGTCCCAACCCCCTTGACCAGATGAGGTGTCAATGTCTGAAATTTGGTGAGGCTGATGCCAACCGTCTCTTGCACTAATTGTCTTCTGAAGCTAATTGAGGGCACAGCCAGTGAGGAAAAGAGAGCAGACAGTGCTGACAGGGGCCTCTTGTTGAGATAATAAATCAAGGTCACACATGAAAGATGGAGGTCACCTTCTTGAGCAAAGTTAGGAACTGCCAATGTGTGCAGGAGGGGCAGATGCTCCACAGCCTGAAGGGTTTGGATTAGTGCACTGTGCAAAAAAACCTGGGTTTGAAGTTAGGAATCACTGGAGGAACAGGAGAGAGGCTGTTTATGCCCATTTTGTACCAATAAGGAACTTATTTCCCTGACAAAGTTGAAGTACCAGTCAGCAGAGTCCAGGTTTGAGTTCAATGACTCCAGGTGTGGGAAAGCCTCTGTGGGCACCCATTCCTTGGAGAGAGGTGGCACAGATGCTGCCTTGGATAGCAGCACTCCTGCTTCTCCCCTGCTTTGGCTGCTCTGTCTCCTGCCACCACCTGAGGTTTCAATCCCCTCTGTGGGGAGCAGACAGCTCTACAGCCTTGGCTTCTTGCTCCTTGGCTTGGGAGTGGAAATCAGGAGATGTCCAGACATCCTCAGACAGAAAACTGAGCCCTGTGCACTCTGCTTTACATGGAGTGCCTAAAAATGCCATTAAGATACAAGATCAGGAATTCAGGTTGGACTGGCAGGATTCTGTCCCTGTCCCTCCACTTCCCTGCACTCAGTACACACCCTCCTCAGGCAGCAGAAACCATTTTCTAACCACCTCCTCCTCCTCCTCCTCCTCCTTTCTCCATCAGCAACCACCGTGTGCGACACCGAGACCCAGTTCCGCTGCCAGGGCTCGGGCACCTGCATCCCTCTGTCCTACAAATGCGACCTGGAGGACGACTGTGGGGACAACAGCGACGAGAGTCACTGTGGTGAGTGCCCCCATTCAGCCCTGGGCACGGGTGGGCAGCTGCCCCCCAGCACTCTGTGCTGCTCAGAGCTGCTCCTCCTTGGATGCTGCTCTGAGGTGATGAAGGGAGAGATGCCCCTGTTTGCCCAGGCTGTGTCCTGCTCATTTACTGGGGACTGGGAAATGGGGGACAGGAGCAGATTTACAGGGAGTCTGGGAATTAGGGACAGGACCATGGTGTACTGGGAAATGAGGGACAGGAGAAAAGAGTGAGGCTGGTTCTTCCCCTCGCCGTGTTCCAGCTGGGAGATTTCTGTGCCGTTATTATCCAGCTTTCCTGCTCTGCCCTTTGGGTATTCCCGTGACTTGAAGTCCAACATTTGGTTTGCAGAGGCTCACCAGTGCAGGAACGATGAGTTCAGCTGCAGCTCGGGGATGTGCATCCGTCTGTCCTGGATGTGTGACGGGGATAACGACTGCAGGGACTGGTCTGACGAAGCAAACTGCACTGGTGAGTGCTCAGGAGTTGATCCAGAACCTCCTGCTGCTCCCACTTTTTACTTCCAGCCTGGGAGACATTGTCCAGTGTCTTGTGCCTCAGTTTCCTTGTTAGAGCACCTTAGGGTGATGTGATGCTCCAAATCCAAGGATTCTTTCCCCCAGCTTCACTGGGGATTTGCTGGCAGCTCTGAGATGCTCACACAGTGACCCAGCTTTGCTTTTTACCTGCAAGACTGCACCCACAGGCAAAGCCCTGTGGAATGGGAAGTGGCTTTGTGGCTGCTGAGCATCCCAAGGATTCTCCTGGCCAAAAGAGCTCCCGTGTTGCAGCGAGGCAGTGATCAGGCTGGTGGGCACTGACAGCATTTCACAGCTTTCACTCTGTTTCCCTGCCATTAATTTGGTGCAGAAAACAGGCACCTTCCTTGCAGCTTCTCCACAGTTGATTGATCTGAGGAAGAGGCAGATTTAGTTTGGGAAGTTTAGTTTGGCTGTTTTAGTCCTCCTCTGGCTGTCTCATTGCTCCACAGGCTCAAAAACCTAAAGAGGGTGTCCTACCTAAGTAGGGAGTCCCACATCGAAGACCCACTCTTGTTTTTGCTTACAACTTGCATTAAAGCAACCTGGCTGGCAGAAATAACCTTGTTCCTGCTTGATGCCTCCTGTGCAGCAAGTCCTGTGAGCCTCACGGTGTGTTTGGAGCGGAAAGTCACAACTCTCCACCCTCCTCACCACCACAGTGATGTTCCCCAGCAGCTTCCTGAGGTTAACACCCACACAGAGCCGTTTTCTCATCAGAAAAAACCAACAGATAGCAGTGTGTTGGTCTTCTCCACCAGAAACAATCAAGCAAAAATATCAACCAAGCCAAACCCCTCAGTGCTTGCACGAGAAGAGACTTCTCAGAGGAGGCAGTGCATCAGTGAAAAACACAAGGTTGCATTTATCGAGCCATACATGGGATATTTCAGGATAAAAGCAGTGCTGTCCATGGCAGGAGGCAGAGATCCCGTAGGGACCAGGACAGCCCCTGGAATGCTGGCAGCACCTGGCTCTGATGCAGCCAGGAGCCTTTGGGTCAGAGTGGCACCAGCTGCTGTCCTGAGGTTGTGGCACAAGGATTTAAGAGATCCCTTTCAGGTCTTGGAGCTCCTCTTTGCTCACCCCTGTGGCATTTGCTGTGCCTGGAGCACCCAGGGCTGATCCTGGTCATTAGTATTCCGTGAGTGTGGCTTTCTAAGAAGGTTTAATTTATATTGGTATCACTTATCTCTCATACGAGTGTCTCCGGAGAGAATTACTACAGGAGAGGAACCTACTTCAAAAAGCGTGTCGGGTTTGTAAAGCCCCAAGTTGGAATTATCTAAGAGGATCACAATTATTTGAGGAACATTCCGTCTGACTTCACCGGGCTGCAATTATTGCTCTTATCTAAAATAATTACATTTCATGCTGAATACCTAATAGAATATTACCACCACCAGATTGTACTATTTCGAAATATCTGCGAGTGCACGCCACTCTCTAACCTAAAACTCAGGATCATGCCATTTAATTAAGTTGAACACTGCTTTTCTCAATAACTCTGAGCTCTCTCCTGCTTGAGGAGCAAGATTTATCTCTAAAGTGACAACACAAACCAGGCTGCAACCCAGATACCCCACAGGCAGATATTTTCCTGACGGGAGCCTAAGGAAAATCCCCAGGGAGAATCGTATTGCTTGTTTGCTTTGGCAACATAGAAGAGCCTTGTTTGCCTTAATTAAAAGCTCTCTCTGACTGTGTCCTGCCCTGCACGGGGGAGTCTGCAGTTCTGCCAAGCCTTGCTCCATCTCGGTGACATTTCTCGCCATCTCTGGCACGATGCCACTGCTGTCACCTTTGCCCACACACCCCAAGGACTGACATCCAAGGGGGAGAGGCTGCTGACTTTGGGGAGAACTTTGGGAGATCTCCAGCCTGCAAAACCCATCCTCAAGGCACAGCAGGCTTGTGAGCAAGAACAGCATGGAGAGGGAAAACTGGGGCTCCTGCCTGGGGTCCATGGGGTGGTTGCTTGTGGTGGGAGATCCTGGAGCAGGGGAAGGAGCAGGGTGTGGCAGTGTGGCCTGGCTCACTCTCAGCTCAGCAGGGACACGGTGACACCCCACACTCAGGTGTCCCCCTGCTCTGCTTTCAGCAGTTTATCACACCTGTGAGGCCTCCAGCTTCCAGTGCCACAATGGCCACTGCATCCCGCAGCGCTGGGCATGCGACGGTGACGCCGACTGCCAGGATGGCTCTGACGAGGACCCTGCCAGCTGTGGTAACGTGTCCTCTGTGTGTGAGGGGGGCTCTGCCACGGGTGGGAGGGATTTCTGCACCCCCACTGAGCTAAACCAGCAGCAAACTCTAGGGGAGAGCCCCAGCCCTCCAAAATTAATCACAGTGTGAAGGCAACCATGGTTTTTTCCAGCCATGGTTAGATTAATTAATTAAACAGCTTAACTTGAACCAGCTTTAACAAAACCCAAAAAAACCGCACAACATCCACCCAATCCTGCATTTCAGAGAAGAAGTGCAACGGTTTCCAGTGCCCCAACGGCACCTGCATCCCAACCAGCAAACACTGCGACGGCATCAACGACTGCTCTGACGCCTCGGACGAGCAGCACTGTGGTGGGTACCAGGCTCAGGGGGGCTGCTGGGGCCCAGACTGAGGGCTGAATGCATTTCTGCTCTGCCCGAGCCTGTCCCACTGGGAGATAATGGGAGATATTTCCTATTATCCCTGTGGGATAATGGGAAAGCCTCAGCGTGCAGTCACGAGCCCCCTGTGAAATCGGCAGGTCAGCAAAAGGCACAGGCTGGGAGGACACTGCCAGGGAGGTGACAAAACCCCTCCTGGTCCCTGTGCTCACCCTGAGGGGTTATTTGGTGGGGGCAGCCTGTGCAGGGACACAGCTCAAACCATTTGGGAACTTTCTGTAAGCTCCAACCATTTCCCTTGGGAACTTTCCTTCCCTAAAATCCGCCCGCTGCGCTCAGCTCAGCACAGACCCCGGCGGGTGACTCTGCTGTTTGCAAGGACAGCAGAGGTGCCACCCCCATCCTCCTGTCCCCCTGCCCCCTGCAGAGCCCCTGTGCACCCGCTACATGGATTTCGTGTGCAAGAACCGGCAGCAGTGCTTGTTCCACTCCATGGTGTGCGACGGCATCATCCAGTGCCGGGACGGGTCGGACGAAGACGCCAGCTATGCTGGGTGCTGTAAGTGTCACACTGGGCACCTCTGCCAAGGGAGGGGTGGGCACAGGATGAAACCAGAGGTGTGGAGAGAACCAGGCTGCCAGGAAGCTGCCAGGAGCTCTCTGGAGAGGTGGCTCTAGACCGTGATGCTCTGCTTAGAAATCTGTGATTGCCCCTGGGTGTGCTCCTTCCTGCTCGAGCTTTCCTGAAGCCCCTGATCTTTATGTCAAACCTCTCCCTGCAGCTCAGGACCCCGAATTCCACCGGACCTGTGACCAGTTCAGCTTCCAGTGCCAGAATGGGGTGTGCATCAGCCTGGTGTGGAAGTGTGATGGGATGGACGACTGCGGCGACTACTCTGACGAAGCAAACTGTGGTGAGCAGCACCCCCAGGGCCTCCTGCCACGGCAACTCCAGCTTCCCTTGGATTTCAGGAGCATGGAACCCTGCCTTGCTCATGTTTTTACTCATGTATCTGTGAGTGTAGCTTTCCCTGTGCACATCACAGCGTATCCTACATAGAGATTGGTGTCATTTCCCCCATACTGCAGGCAGGTAAAGTGAAGCACGCAG
The DNA here is from genome assembly GCA_910950805.1 of Acrocephalus scirpaceus scirpaceus. Taxonomy (NCBI): domain Eukaryota; kingdom Metazoa; phylum Chordata; class Aves; order Passeriformes; family Sylviidae; genus Acrocephalus; species Acrocephalus scirpaceus. The sequence goes on from OU383793.1 coordinate 3,024,228, forward strand.
AAAACCTGGCACATCTTGTGCTTGACTAACTCCTCTGTGACCATATTTACTGCACAGACTCCCAGCCCCGAGCAGACAGGCAGTTTTCAGCCAAGCCCAATATTTACTGCTGTTCCCTGGGTGGCTGTTGGAGCTGTACCCAGCCAGGCGTGGCAGCTGCAGCCTCATTTCGGAGTTGCAGGGTTTGCTCCTCCATTTCTGCCATGCTCTGCTGGATTCTGCTCTGGTTCTGACATCAGGGCTGGTGTCTGGCCATGAAGAACACAGACAAAGCAGTGGTGACAATAGAGTGAGGGCTGGGAGGAATGGGAATGCTGGGGATGAGGAGAAAGGAATGTGCCTGTGCTGCTCAGGGTGATGCTCTCTGGGCCAGCCTGAGGTGCTCCCAGCTCTCAGCTGTGCTGAGGGCTGCTGAGGTGACCCTGTGGCTCAGGGGACTCTGCTCTCCTTGCCAGAAAACCCAACAGAAGCCCCGAACTGCTCCCGGTACTACCAGTTCCAGTGTGGGAATGGGCACTGCATCCCCAACCGCTGGAAGTGCGACGAGGAGAACGACTGCGGGGACTGGTCTGATGAGAGGGACTGCGAGGGTAAGGACAGTCCTGGGGCTGTGACAGAGATGTGACAGGGACTGGGATATGCTGAAGGATCACTCTGCCTTCCCACAGCCCCCGTGACCCCAAAAATGCCCCATGAGTTGCTGAGTGGGCACTTCCATGCACCTTTTAACTCTATAGATATCCTGATTACAGACACAATGCAAGACAAAACCACCGCGCTCGTGATGCCTCACCTGCTTCCCCCTCGGTCAGCAGGGAGCAGGCAGAGCTTACCCAGGAGCAGGGAGCTCAGGTCAGCTCTCCCTGGTGTATTTTTAGGATCTCCAGTTCATCCCATTACCACGCTGATCCCCCCGACGTGCCTGCCCAACCATTTCCGCTGCAACAGCGGCGCCTGCATCATGAACAGCTGGGTGTGCGACGGCTACAAGGACTGCACCGATGGCTCTGACGAGGAGGCCTGTCCCACCTCAAGTAAGCTCTCCTCTCCCTCACCCCTTCCCTTTTCCCAGATCACATCTGCAGGGAATTCTGGCCTTTCAGAACCTTGCCAGGTTGTGGGGTTGATTTACACTGTGGGTGTAAAATATCCTCTAAAGCTGGGGTCACCCTCCTCCTGTCTAGTGGCTGGGACAGTGCTCCAGAGCAGGACATTCCCTGCTTTTCCAGCAGGCTTTTCCAGCCCTCTGCAGTCAGGAGAGAGGATGGCTTAGGCGTCATCCCCTCCACCTGCTAGATGGAAGGACATTGCCATCTAGTGGAGTCGGGACCTGGGCACAGCCGCTGGTCCCTCCTGGTGGTGGTGCCAGCCCGGCCGTGCCTCGGTGCTTTCCTGCCTGTCCCTCTGTGTGCAGGACCCAACGTGACAGCCACGTCCCCAGCGGTACCGGGGCGCTGCAGCCGCTTCGAGTTCGAGTGCCAGCAGCTGCACAAGTGCATCCCCAACTGGAAGCGGTGTGACGGAGTGAGGGACTGCCAGGATGGCACGGATGAGAGGAACTGCCGTAAGTGTGGGCAAGGGACACGCTCCCACCTGGATTTCACAGAATTTCACAGAATTTCTAGGTTGGAAGAGACCTCCAGGATCATCGAGTCCAACCCAGCCCTGACACCTCAACCAAACCCTGGCACCCAGTGCCACATCCAGGCTTTCCTTAAACACATCCAGGGATGGTGACTCCACCACCTCCCCGGGCAGACCATTCCAGTCCTTTATCACCCTTGCTGTAAAAAACTTTTCCCTGATATCCAGCCTGGATTTCCCTTGGCACAGCTTGAGGCTGTGTCCTCTGGTTCTGTCAGTGCTGCCTGGAGAAAGAGCCCAAGCCCAGCTGAGCACAGGCACCTTTCAGGGAGCTGTGGAGAGTGATGAGGGCACCCCTGAGTCTCCTTTTCTCCAGGCTGAACAAGCCCAGCTCCCTCAGCCGTTCCTCACAGGGTTTGTGTTCCCAGCCCCTCTCCAGCCTCGCTGCCTCCTCTGGACGCGCTCGAGCGTCTCAACGTCCACCCTGAACTGAGGGACAGAGCTGGACACAGCACTGAGTGTCCATCCTGAACTGAGGGACAGAGCTGGACACAGCACTGAGTGTCCATCCTGAACTGAGGGACAGAGCTGGACACAGCACTGAGTGTCCATCCTGAACTGAGGGACAGAGCTGGACACAGCACTGAGTGTCCATCCTGAACTGAGGGACAGAGCTGGACACAGCACTGAGTGTCCATCCTGAACTGAGAGACAGAGCTGGACACAGCACTCAGTGTCCATCCTAAACTGAGGGACAGAGCTGGACACAGCACTCAGTGTCCATCCTAAACTGAGGGAACAGAGCTGGACATAGCACTCAAGGTGAAGCCTCACCAGTGCTGAGTACAGAGGAATCCTGGATCCTTCCCTTGGGAAGCTCCTTGTGAGGGCAGGGAAGCCTCTGAGGAGGCTTTGGTTGCTGATGAAAATCCCTACAGGAAAAAATCCTTTATGGAAAACAGAAATCGTTTACAGAAAAAAAAAAAAAAGAAAAAGGATAAAAACCCCAACCAGTGCTATTCCCAGTAGAAGTCCAGTTGTTGTTTTTAATGGGGTAAGCTCCAGGTTCTTCTGAAGGAGACACCCCAGTGTGTGACACATCAGCCTGAGCTGCATCCCTGACATTCAGCCACCTGCAAACATTCCAGTGCTGCTGAGGGAACTTCCCTGCCTCGAGTCCTGAACTGTTCTGCCTTTTTCAGCCACCCAGAGCAGCCTGTCGTGCCCCAGTGGTTTCAGATGTGAGGATGGGGAGGCCTGCATCATGCTGACAGAGCGCTGTGATGGATACCTGGACTGCTCAGACAGCAGCGATGAGAGGAACTGCACAGGTAAGCAGCAGCATCCCTCTGCCATCCCTCACTCCCTGCCAGCACACAGAGGAGCTCTCCTGGATATGTGACCCTTCCCTCCCGACAGCTTTGATTTATCTGCCTCTGCTCACTTGTCCAAGGTACCTGCTCACCCATTTATCACCAGCTGGGACAAACTCCCCAGCAGCTTCTACACTGACAATTTGTCTTCCAGCTGCCTCAGACACAGGAAAAAAAAATCATTTTAGGATGGATAGGAGCAAAGCTGCCTGTTTTACATGGCCCACAGGTGTAACAAGTCTCCTGCTCTGCCCTCCTTTGCAAGGTGACCCTGGGGGATGTGGCACGTGCCCTGCTGCCATCCCTGGCCCTTGGTGGCCCTGTGGGGGCAGAGGGACAGAGCCTGCCCGGGGCTGATAACAGCAATCAATCAGTGCCTCTGGCCAGCCATGAGCTTCAGCTGCTCCCCCACTGAGCTGCTGGGGGGGCTGGGCATCAATCAGGTTTAGTTCTTTAATTAAATATCGATTGGGAGAGGCTAGCAGGTTCAGGGGAGAGGGAAGGAGCTGCTGAGATGCACGGCTCGGCTGCCGCACCAAGGGAAAACCATCTCTTTTCCCTTGGAAAAATTGTCCTGCCATGCTATCCGTGGACCCATGTGCCTGCTGGATTTAATTCCAGCTGTTCAGGGAAAGCAAAACAGCAGCGATTTGCTTCTGCTGTGCTTGGTTTCTGCTCAGCACCAAAGCTGAGCACCCCAGCAGAGCCAAGCCACAACAGTGGGATTCCAGCACATAGAGAGAGAGAGAGAGAGGGCAGGGAATGCCTGGTGGGAGCAGGGCACGGATTTGGGGCATTTCAGATCAGCACCTCCCATCCCCAGCTCTGCCAGGGCTGGGTCCCACGGTGCTTTTATCCCCTAAATGCCCCTGTGAAGGTCAGGCAGTGATTCAGCCACAGAGCTGCATCAAGGCAAGCCCCAAACTTGAATTACCAGCCTTTGCTTGGGTCCTGCTGCTGAACACGAGCTGTGGTAAGGGAAAACACACAAAGAAAGGCTCTGGGTGGTGACAGGGACAGCACAGACTGATCACACCAGGAGAAGGGTGACACTGAGCAGTTTGCAGTCACACACTTCCAAAATTCCCAGCATTTCATCAACAGCCACTCTTTATGTTTCCTTAGGGGAAAGGAGATGCCTGCCTGATGCCGCATAAAGATATTAGATATTATTAGATATTAGAATTAAGAGCACCAGGGATAAATCCCTGCTCTGAACTGCCCTCTATGCGCCCAGTCTTTTCCACTGATAAATTACATCTCATTTAAATGGTGCAGACACCCCTTCAGTCAGTGCTGTTTCTACCTTCCCTGTTTGTGTTAAAAACCAAACTCCTGTTTCTCTCCTGGGCACAGGGTTTGTTTCCCTGCAGTAAATTAACTTTCCCCATTCTCTGCTCAGATGACACAATCGTGTACAAAGTCCAGAACCTGCAGTGGTCGGCTGATTTCTCTGGGGATGTCACCCTGACGTGGGCCCGGCCAAAAAGGATGTCCTCCACCTCCTGTGTCTACAACATCTACTACAGGTACCTCATCCCTCCCTGCTGTTGAACCAGGTAAAGAGGATGAGCATGAGCTCAGGTGTGCCTGTATTTACTGCACAGAACCACACAGGATCAGGCCTGAAACATTCAGAGCTCCTTAACCAAGTTCTGCTTGGGAAATCTAATATTTGGTAGCAAAAGAGACACAAAATAGGTGCACCCAGAGGGCATTTGTGACAAACTGCATCACTTTCCTCCTTGACTGTTTACTCAGACAGTAAAGTTGTTATATTCTTTTTTTTTTCCACTTGGGCCTTGTCTTTGTGGGACCATTAACAACAAGAACAAAGATAATAAATTTGAGCACAAGAGTTGTAGGAAAGCTCAGGGGTTTATAAGTCACCAAGCCACGGTTAATTCAGGCTTTCCAACAGCAACTTTTCAAGATTGGTGGTGTGGCCTTACCAAAACAAGCAGTGACTTTAAAATGGTTCCATTTTTTGGGGACAAATCTGTAAGTTCTGTGCTAAAAACGCCCATCCTGACTGGAGGTGCGTGGCTCTCTCACTCAGGGTGGTGGGGGAGAGCATCTGGAAGATCCTGGAGACCCACAGCAACAAAACCAACAGCGTCTTGAAGGTCCTCAAGCCCGACTGCACCTACCAGGTGAAGGTGCAGGTGCAGTGTCTGAGCAGAGTCTACAACACCAACGACTTCATCACTCTGAGGGCGCCTGAAGGACGTAAGCACAGCTCTGCTCCCACCAGTGCCTGGCAGATTGGGGCTGCTTTGGGCTCAGAATTCGGGATATCCCTGCTGTGAACAAAAAGGGTCTTTCCATGGGCTTGGGAATTATGCTGGGCTGGGCTCCCCTCTGTCCTGATTTTTTGGGGAGGTGCTCCCCAGCATGCTCTGGGCACAGCACTGTGGCTGTCACTAATATTTCTCTTTCTCTCCCTAGTACCAGATGCTCCCCTCAACCTTCAGCTGGCCCTGAAGAAAGAAGCTGAGGGTGTGGTGATGGGCTGGTGGAGTCCCCCCGTGAACGCCCACGGCCTCATCCGGGAATTCATTGTGAGTCCTGCTGCCCACTGGGGCTGAGCCCAGCTGGGTGGCATGGGGACAGCAGCACACAGCCAGCTGCAGGGTGGGGTGGGCCTGGAGTGGGAAATTTTAGGGAGGAAATCTGCTGGAACATCAGGCAAGTTGGGAGAAGAAATGTTGCAGGCACCACGGCCCTGGAGTTCCTAATTTCTCCCTCTCTGACATGCTGTGCTTCTTTCTGCTGACATTTTGTCTCAGAGGCACCTGCTGGCCTGTGGTGTTTGTGAGCCCTCACGCCTTGTTTTGGTGCTCCTAGGTGGAATACAGCAGCAGTGGATCCAAGGAGTGGTCATCCCTCAGAACCACCAAGAACTACACGGAGATCAAGAACTTGCAGGTCAACACTCTCTACACAGTCAGAGTGAGTATTTGCAAAGCTCTCTCTCAGAGTATTTCCAAAGCTCTCATTACTGAGTGGCCTAAGTCCTGCACAGCCAAGAACTTGCTAAAAAAATCTTATTAAAAAACCCTTATTAAAAAAATCTTTTTAAAGCCCTGCCCTTTAATGCCAACCCACAGCACCACTGCTAATGTCTATAGTTCCAAGGCCCTTGATTTGCTCCTTTGTCCCAGAAGGCCAGGCTGGATTACAAAATCCTCCCTGCTAATTGCCCATTCCAATGTCACTGCAATTGCACTGGATGTGGGCCAGAGATAAATTTGGTCCTTTGGTGGATCAGTGGGAAAAGGAGCAGATCTGCCTGTGGGGAATGTCTGCACAGGGGAGAGGCTGGGTAATTATAGACAGAAGTAATAAGAATAGGAAATGAAAGTCTGCACAGTGAGCCCTGGGAGATTTGTGCTTTGCCATTGTCCATCCTCCTGAGTTCCTGGGGAAGTTCCCTTCGAGGGAAGATAAACCAGATAAACCCCCTCCTCCAAATCCCTGGTTGGAGGCTTTCCTCCCATGCCATTCCTTTCCTATATAACCCATCCCCAAATAAATCTTTGCAAGTTGATTCAGAGCTTGGACTTCCCTGGCGTGGTTCTCACCTACTTTATGGCCCGTGCAGTCCCAAGCTCCTTATCTCGATGGACTCCTCCAAGATCTCATAAGAGAGCAGTTATCTGCAAAGAGGCTGCACCTCCCTCCTCTTAGATTCCTTTAATTGACTTTAAGCAGTCGGCTTTATCTCGGCATTAAGCATTTTATTGCCAAGTAATTAAGCTTTTGTTTGCTCCCAAGCCCTTTTCCCAGGAGCCCCGCCAGGTCTGTAACCTTGCTCTAACCTCCCGCTCTGTTTGCACCGTACAAAATGTTGCTCGTGTTCCCTCATTTCCAAAGGTTGCAGCAGTAACCAGCCGAGGGGTGGGAAACTGGAGTGAACCCAAGTCCATAACCACGGTCAAAGGCAAAGGTAAATGTTGTTGTTTGGGTCAGCTCAGAGAAGGTGACAAAAAGGCAGAAAATCAACCTGAAACAACATCAGCAGCACCCAGAGCCACCTGCCCAGCCTTTATTCTCCCTGCTGAGCCTTTCACACCGTTCAGCAGCTTTGCTGTTAACAGTGACCTGTAAAAAGTGACTTTTTCACTCAGCCCGAGCTGCCTCAGAGTTCAGTCTGGAGGTGTCACTGACTCTTCCTCCGAGGCACAGGGGATGGATGTGCTGCCCTGGAACTGAGCAGGAGCCCCTCTCCTCTCTCCCAGGCTGCAGACAGATCCCCTCAGACTTTTGTAGGCCAAATCTTGCCTCCAGGTAGACAAGAAATTACCAACCCCATCACTCTCACTCTATAAGGATGCTGGCTCATCCTTCTCCCTCTTAGGTCACCGTTTCTGTGGCTCCTCCTGCAGGTTTAGACCATAAAAAACAACCCCAGCTCCCAGGAACTATCACAGCATCACAGTCTAGCAGCAGATGAATTCAAACAGCACCGTAAATCATTTCCTTCCCAACCTGTTGTTTTTTTGGGTTTTTTTTTTTTTAAGAAAAGCCTTTTGAAGTCTTTGTATTCGTGCCAAGTTTTTCATCCAAACTTACGTCCCTGCCTCAAAATTGTCTGCTAATTTGTCAGATGAAAGAAGGGAAGGAAAACACCAGGCTACTCAAAGTGCAGAATTCAGATAATGTGAATTACCTGATGGTTAGAAAAACAGAGGTAAAAAGAACAGGAACAGCTTTGACTTCAGGTTTAGCACGAGTGTTGGGCACCGATAGCTCCTGACCTCCCTCAGCAGCTCCTCGGAATGAGCTGTTAACTGGGATAGGAGCTCACCCTGCTGAGCTCAGAGGGAAATCCCTCTGCCAGACCCCTCCAGTTCCAGCCTGCACTGAGCAAGGCACAGATAAAGCAGCTTTTAGGTGCTGCACTTAAAAAAATGCTGTCAGTGTCTTCTCTGAGGGGGACATGTCTTAGGCAAGGTTGGGGCATCCTGTTCTGGGAGCTGGGTGTTGCCAAAAAATCTGTATTTTATCTGTCCCCTCTCAATAAATATTTTTATTTCTTTGTGCTGTACTAACAAGTCTTTTCCCTCTTTCCTCCCAGTTATTCCTCCCCCTGTCATCCACATTGAGAGCTACAGCGAGGACTCCATAAGTTTCAGCCTAAAAATGACCACAAATATCAAGGTAAGAGTTTTTCCCTTTCCATCTGAGCTGGTTTAATGGTGAATAGTGGCTGGGAGAAGCTGTCTCCCACTGAAGCATTGCAGTCACCAGTTATTTCACGCCAAATAATTTCTTCCTGCTCCCAAACTGCCCCGGGGCTCTTAATTGGGATGGAAAATACAATGCAAAGACTGTCAGGGGTCTGCCAGTAACCCTGGCTCCCTGTGTGCATCAGCTGAGCTGATGGCTCTGTGTCCTTGGGCTTGGCAGGTCAGTGGCTACGTGGTCAACATCTACTGGACATTCGATAGCCACAGGCAGGAAAAAAGGACTCTGGTCATCCAAGGAGAAAAGTCCATCCAAAAAGGTAAATTCTGCTCAAAATATAAAGTTTTGCTTTGGTCAACACCAAGCAAAAGGATTTATGAGAGGTTATGGGATTATTTTATTAATTTTTGGAGGTTGTTTGGAACTCATAGTTTCTGTTTAAACAATTCTGTTTAAATCTGGCCAGGACAAAACAGCAAATTCTCTGTTTTGCAGACCTGGAGATTTCAAGCAGATTTGGGATTTACCCCCAGAGCTGCACTAGTCCTTTCTCATCACGTGGGGTTTTGTTTATTGTTCCATTTCTAACCTGCCAAAGGGAGTAGAAACAGAACAAGGATTTCTTGGGCTTGCACACAGCACATGCCCCTGTTAATCACATCTCTGATTTGGGAAAATCTCAGTGTGGATATGGGAAATCACCCAGGCACAGAAAAGCACAGGCTGGGTTGGATTCCAGTGTCTCAGGTGCTTCTGTATAAAAGAAATTACTGCAAAAAGTTCCAAAGTAGAGCCCAGGAGAGGCAGGCTCCTGTTTGCTGATGCTGACCCTTCCCTCGTGCTCCCACCCTCGCCGTGCTTTGCCTCACCTAATAGTGCCCCTTTCTCTTCTTGCTCAGTGGCCAATTTGACAGCACACACCCCCTATGAAATTTCTGCTTGGGCTAAGACGGAGCTGGGTGACAGCCCTCTGTCTTTTGTGCATGTGGTGACCAGTGGCACAAGACCCGAGTCCCCAAGCCTCAAGGCCAAGGCCATCAACCAGACGGCCGTGGAATGCAGCTGGACCGGCCCCAGGAATGTGGTAAGGCACCAACCCTTCCCTCTCCAGCCACCCTGGGCTCTAGCTCAGAGCTCAGAGCCTCCTAATGAATGAATTTTGATAGACAGGAATTTTAAACTATGTTAACTCAATAAAACTTGCATGCAATAGAACTTTAAATTAATAGAATGTAAACTTAACATTAAACTCACTTGAACTTAATAAAACTTAAACTTAACAGAACTTAAAAGCAATATCACTTAAATTATAATAACTTAAATTAAATTTTAAACTTAACTTAAACTTTATAGAGCCTAAACGTAACAGAACTTAAAATAATATAATTTAAATTGAGCAGCACACAAAACCCCTGGAAACAGGATTTTTTGCTTGGATTGAATTCCAAGCTCCTGAAAAATTTGGGGATGGTGAGGGAAGGTATGGGGATTGAAACAGAGAGTGCAATGGAACTGATAAAGGAGCCTGATCGAGCAGAAACCATGGGAGAGACAGACACAGATAAAAGCTCCCTGGGGTAGGAGTGACCAAAAAACATGTTGTGAAACTTTGTAATGATTACCAAGTAACTGAGGTCATAAAGAATGTATAACCAATGAGAATTGTCACCAAAAATAGAACCCTATATAAGTCCTGTAAAAGAAAAACCCTATATACAAGCAAAAATCTATATAAATGCCTTGTATGCTCAATAAATTTGGCTTCTGATCAGAACTCAGATTGTCCCCATCTCTCAATCACTGATAAGGAAGAATCTCCTGCCTTTTAAATAGAAGCAAAGAAAGGCTTCTTGTCTGTTTGTTGCAGTGAGAAGTGGCTTAAACACAGATAGCACAATGCTCCAGCAGCCTCTGAGTCAACTGCTGTTACCCGAGCCGAGCTCAGGGGGGTTGGGTTGGGAGGTCAAAGGGAAGTGGGCAGGTTAAACTTGGGCAAGACAGAGGGAAAAGCAGGAAAAAAGGTCCAGAGGGAAAAGGGTCTTTTCTTCATGCCCCTAAAAAGTGACAGCCAGTGGATGCTCTGGGCCATGTCAAACCTGTAGCAAGTGACAGAATGAGAGGACACAGCCTCAAGCTGTGCCAAGGGAAATATAGGTTGGATATTAGGAAAAAGCTTTTCATGGAAAGAGTGATAAAGTACTGGAATGGCCTGCCCGGGGAGGTGGTGGAGTCACCATCCCTGGATGTGTTGAAGGAAAGCCTGGATGTGGCACTGGGTGCCAGGGTTTGGTTGAGGTGTCAGGGCTGGGTTGGATTTGATCTTGAAGGTCTTTTCCAACCTAGAAATTCTGTGATTCTGGGATTGTGTGAATTCTGTGATTCTACTCCATCCCTGCTGTGCTCTCCCTCCTCAGGTCTACGGCATCTTCTATGCCACGTCCTTCCTGGAGCTGTACAGGAGCCCCCACAACAGCACCACCAGCGCACACAACATCACGGTGCTGGTGCAGCGGGACGAGCAGTACCTGTTCCTGGTGGGCTGCCCTCCTCCTCTGCCCTCTGCCCGCCCCGTGGCTGTGCTGGGGCACAGCCCTGACCTCTGTGCCTCCCTCCCAGGTGCGGGTGATGTCTCCCTACCAAGGGCCCCCCTCAGACTACGTGGTGGTGAAGATGATCCCGGACAACCGGCTGCCCCCGCGGCACCTGCACTCCGTGCACACCGGCAAGACGTTCGCCGTCATCAAGTGGGAATCGCCCTACGACTCACCCGACCAGGACATGGTAACCTGATGGTTCTGGCTTCCTTTTTCTTGCCAAGGTTGGGATTAACACACGGGAGTCACATGACAAGTTAATGACTTGAGTAATGATTAATGATTTGGGATTAATACACGGGATTAATAGGGGAGTCGCGGTTTTGTGTTCAGGTTCGGTGTTTATGATTTCTTATCTATATTGCAGTCTCACGAGCCGTGAGCTCTAACTAACAAGTTAAAGAAATGAGGTAAAATGGATGCCTCTAACTCTTTCCAAGTTATTTAAGTGTTACTCACCCAATAACGAGATGATACCTCTATTATTTATACTTTTGACCCAATAATGACCACCTAAGGCCCACAATGCAGACCTTTTTCACCCAGTGCAGAAAACCACCCAAACCTATGAAGAAGAAGGACTCAGACAATGCCCAAACCCCCCATCTTGCCCCATATATTACTATATACTAAAATCTTAAATCTAAGTTTTTCACCCTGTGATATCACACAATTCCATTCAAACTCCACCTCCACAATCCCAGTGCTGTCACTCAATTTCAGAAGCCTTTTCCACTGCCTCAGGTCCAATGTGGTGCTTGCTTGAGGGTCAGTGCCTTTCAGAACAGAAAGGCTGAAGTTCTCAGTGCCCAGGGTTCCAACAGTAGCCCCTCACAGAGCCTCCTCCTGTCCCTGTGCACACAACATCCTGGTTTAAAGGCTTTTCTTCTGCTGGAGGAAGGCTGAGATGAGGTCTTTGCTCCACATAAAATCATCATCAAAATGCTGACACCTCCAACATCTTCATTTCCTCCCTGCTGGCCATTAGCTCAGGACTGTAACATTTAAAAAGAGCCAGGTCTGGGGTATCTGCTGCTGACCAAGTCTTAAAAACAGCCCTGAGCATGTGCCAAAACACCTTTCTGGGCTTTGGCTCTGCCCAGCAGGGCAAGCCTGGGTGGGGCACTGCCTGCAGCCCCAACAAAGCCCGGTTCTGTTCTCTGCCATGCTGGAATACACTCAGGTCTCGCTCCATTGAAGGCCAGTCATTTTCTCAGCAAGCTTTCCCCTCCCATTCTGCTCCAGAGACTTTAACAGCAAAGGTTTGGAGGTTTAAACCTTCTCAGCAGAGCTGGAAACTCTGACAGGGCAGGGGTTTGCTTTGTGTCCTTGTGAATCACTGAGAAACACAACCTGAGGTTTTCCTCCTGCCCTCATCTGTTCCACTAATTGCATTTTCTGTATCAGTAAATGCTGATTTTGGGCAGAGATCCAAAGAGAGACCTGGAATTTTGCTTCCCAGGCTTTCTGTAAAGCTCAGCCTTGTTTTAAAGCAAATTTTACCCATCCTGTCTAATGTCCTGCCACTCTTTAGCTGAAATTCTGCAGGAAAATGAGATTTTTTTTCCCATTCATTTCCTCCCCCTCCAGCTCTATGCCGTGGCAGTGAAAGATTTGGTGAGGAAAACAGATAAAATCTACAAAGTGAAAAGCCGGAACAGCACGGTGGAGTACACCATAAAGAAGCTGGAGCCAGGAGGGAAATACCACGTGATTGTCCAGCTGGGAAACATGAGCAAGGAATCCAGCATGAAGATCAACACAGGTAAGGGACACACCACCCATCCTGTGCTGCCTGGAGGCTGCAGGAATGTTCCTGCAGGAATGTTCCTGCAGCTCTTGGTCCTCCCCCACAGCCAAACCCCAATTTTGGGAGGCCTCCCAGGGGAGGGGATTTACACCCCCAAACAACAGCAGTGGAGAGGAAGCTTCTCAAATGATATCCAATGTTTTCCTGGATAAATGGAGATGGGAATAACACCAGTTTGGCTGTGTGCACATCATCACATACCATTACAGCCCTACCACTAAAAATCCCTCTCAGCTTCCACACACAGCAGCCTCTCCTCCAGCTCATCCCTTTTCCAAGCAGAGTATTGTGCTGATCCCTAAAAAAATCCCCTAAATTTCAGAAGTGACTCCATTCCTGTTAGACAAAAGTGCCACCAGTGCTACAACCTCACCCACTGCCACTTTTTTTTTGCAGTCCCCCTGTCTGCACCAGATGCCTTAAAAATCATCACTGAAAACGACCATATTCTGCTTTTCTGGAAGAGTTTGGCATTGAAGGAAAGCAATTTCAATGAAAGCCGGGTAAGTTTTGCTGTACCTCGTGTCCTACAGAAAATCCTGGAGCAGAGTCAGTCAAAGCTCCTTTGACAGACTCTGAAATCCATCCTGTCCTTGGTGAGCCCTCTAGAAGAGCTCACTAAAATTCAAGTCATGGCTGAGGCTCTGCAGCTGATAGATCCAATCAGTCACCTTTGAGGAACATAATTACCCTGCTAGAAAAGGACAATTGTCCCGTGTGTGAAAGGACTGGGAATAGGACACTGCCCTGCCATGCCAGGAAGTCTGAAAGTTGTCATTATTCAGACTTGGATAGAAATTCTGTAAAATGTTCTCTGTCAGAACATGGGCAGGTAGAGAATTGCACCAAAAATTCCCTCACCCTCCTGGACTCTGTGCTTGGTGGTCTGGGGTGGGTGCTAAGGACAGAGGGGACCAGGCAAACCAAACCAGAGTCATTTAGGTTGGAGAAGACCTCCGGGATTGGGTCCAAGCTGTGCCTGATCCCCACCCTGTCACCAGCCCAGAGCACTGAGTGCCACCTCCAGTTGTTTCTTGAACACTTCCAGGGATGGGAACTCCAAACCTCCCTGGGCAGCCCTTACAATGTTTAACAACCCTTCTAGTGAAGAAATCCTTCCTGATGTCCAACCTGAACCTCCCCTGGCACAGCTTGAGGCCGTGTCCTCTCATCCTGTCACTTGGGAGAAGAGAAATCTCTCCTCCCTGAACTGGCCAAGGTCAGTGCACACCAGCAGGGGCTCCTGGAGGAGCCTCCACCTTGCTCCCTCCCAGCTGACAGCCCAGCAGAGTTCAGATCCAGGAGTTAAAACCAAATTTCAAAACCAGAACCATCAAAGCCAGATGCAGGAGTTAAAACCAAATTTCAAAACCAGACCCATCAAAGCCAGATGCAGGAGTTAAAACCAAATTTCAAAGCCCTTTTTGGAAGGAGCAAACCCTCCCCCTGCAGCTGGGTGATCTGGGGTTTGTGTTTCCCTCACACAGGGCTACGAGATTCACATGTTTGACAGCCTGATGAACATCACAGCCTACCTGGGCAACACCACAGACAACTTCTTCAAGGTGTCCAACCTGAAGATAGGCCACAACTACTCGTTCACCGTGCAGGCCCGGTGCCTGTATGGGGGGCAGATGTGTGGGGAGCCAGCCACACTTCTCTATGACGAGCTGGGAACGGGTGAGTTCCAATTTTACAGAATCACCAGGTTGGAAGAAACCTCCAGGATCATCAAGTCCAACCCAGCCCTGACACCTCAACTAAACCCTGCACCCAGTGCCACATCCAGGCTTTCCTTAAACACACCCAGGGATGGTGACTCCACCACCTCCCCGGGCAGACTTTATCCCTCTTTATCCCTTTTCAATACTTTATCACTCAGAATGGAACTATCATGGAATTAATTAGAGTCATTAAACTTGGAAAAACCTTCAAGACTATCAAAGTTCAACTGCCACGACTTTTCCCAACCAAATATTTTTATCAAATTAGACCTCTCCTTCCAATGCAAATCACTTAAAAGCAGAGTATAAAAAACAGATAGAGTGATAAAGTGTCGGAATACTTTAATACTAAATATGAAATAATATTTTAATACTGAATACTAAAAACTTTTCCCTGATATCCAGCCTGGATTTCCCTTGGCACAGCTTGAGGCTGTGTCCTCTGGTTCTGTCAGTGCTGCCTGGAGAAAGAGCCCAAGCCCAGCTGAGCACAGGCACCTTTCAGGGAGCTGTGGAGAGTGATGAGGAGTGATATTTTCTCCTCATCCTCCTTAAAAAAATACTGAGGGAAGCCTCATCAATTCTTTAGGGATGTGCAGTTGGTACAAACAGCTCTTGTGTCCCTCCCTCACCAGGTAAAGACTCCTCGGCCACCGAGTCCGGCCGAGCCACGGACGTGGCTGCCATCGTGGTGCCCGTGCTGTTCCTGCTGCTGGTGACCCTGGGCATTGGCTTTGTGGTGCTCTACATGAGGCACAGGAGGCTCCAGAACAGCTTCACTGCCTTTGCCAACAGCCACTACAGCTCCCGTCTGGGCTCGGCCATCTTCTCCTCGGGGGATGATCTGGGTACGTGGGCCCTTGGTGGCATTTGGGGACAGCACTGGGGGTGTGACACCAGGGCAAAACTTAATTGTTTTATCATGGTTTGGGCCACTCTGGCATCACAATCTCTATGGATTTGGTCTAAGAGTACAAATCATGGAATTACAGTCGTTAAACTTGGAAAAGATCTTCAAGACTATCGAAGTTCAACGGCCAGAACTTTTCCCAACCAAATATTTTTATCAAATTAGACCTCTCCTTCCAATGCAAATCACTTAGAAATGCATTGAGGATGTGAAATCAGGGCAAGAATTAATTATTTTATCATGGTTTGGGCCACTTTGTCATCACAATCCCTGTGGATTTGGTCTAAGAGTACAAATCATGGAATTATGGAGTCATTAAACTTGTAAAAACTTTCAAGACTATCAAAGTTTAACTGCCAAAACTTTTCCCAACCAAACATTTTTATCAAATTAGACCTCTCCTTCCGATGGAAATCCCTTAGAAATGCATTGAGGACATGAAATCAGGGCAAGAAATGATTCTTTATCATGGTTTAGATCATGATAAAATAATAAATAAAACAAAATAATCATAATCTCTACGGATTTGATCTCAGAGTACAAATCACAGAATTATGGGGTTGTTAAACTTGGAAAAAACCTTCAAGACAATCAAGTCCAACCGCCAAAAGTTTTCCCAACCAATATTTTTATCCAATTAAACCCCTCCTTAAAGTGCAAATCACTTAAAAGCAGAGTATAAAGTTCTGAGGGCCCCCTAAGAGCTCTTTTTTGGGTTTGTTTTCCAGGAGATGAGGACGATGAAGCCCCAATGATAACTGGATTTTCAGACGACGTCCCCATGGTCATCGCCTGAGGCGCATTTCTGACTGTACAAAAACCAAATGGTGTAAATATTTTATTTGATAAAAATAGTTGATTGTTTATTTTAAAGATGCACTTTGAGTTGCAATACGTTATTTTTATATGGGCCAAAAAAAAAAAAAAGAAAAAATAATAATAATAATTTTAAGAATACACTTTGTAGTAATCAACTGTGAATTGCAGACTAGGTTGGTTGAGTAACAAATTGCTTTGATTTAACATTAATTTAGTCTTACAAGGCTATGCTTGCTGGGCATGCTTTTAAGTCTGTGAGATATTTTCCGTTGACTAAATTGGCTACTCATTTTATTTTTCTAAGACAAGAATAAATTTATTTAAAAAAAAAATAAAAATTCAGGAGATTATATATGTAGAGAGAGATAATATAGTCCCTGAAGGTTTTGCTTTTACTTTAGGACAAAAAAAAAATCCTTTGGACTTTGTTTTATATGAAAGTATTTTTGTTGTGTTAATTTATTGGGAAATCTGCTGCGGAACAGATTTCCAGAGTCGTCAGACATTGTACACATTCTTGTGTAGAACATGTGCCACTTTATCTTGCAAGGCAGTCGTATCTTGGCATCCCCATCATCGTCCTTGCCATGATAATAAATCCCCTCATTTTCACATAGTTTTTCTCCCTTTTAAAGACCCAGTCTTTGAGCAATCTTAAGGTAGAGCAGCACATCTTTATTTTTTTTTTTAGGGGTGAGTTTTAACTTCCTGCTGCTGTGGGAAGTCAAAAATATCCCCAACACCAAGATGTGCTGTCCAAACCCCTCCTGCTGCTGCCCCTGCCCTTAATTAATCTGGAGCTTACAACCACCAATCACTGAAACAAAAAAAAAAAAAATTGCCACTTGCACCTTAAAATTCATTTCCCAGGTATTTTTAGGATACTCCTCCTCCATGGAGCTTCCCTCAGATGCCAGCACAGTGGTGGGACGGAAGGGGGAGCCTCCAGTGTGTGCAAATCCAGATTTTCCACACTCACACAGAGCAATAATTACTGAGAATTTAAATTAATTTGGCCCACAGCAGGGATTTGATGCTCCCTCGTTGCAATTTCCTAAAAGCAGCTGCAGTTTTACCTACAGCTTTAGAAATAATATAAATACACACACACACACGTGTTATTTTCTCATCTCACATTCCCAGCAGACACAATACTGGCTGCAGAGCCAAATGCAAAAAGTCTGCTTGCCACTGTTTGGAGCTTTTGATTTTTTGTGACAGCAAAATGTGAATTTCACCAAAAAAAAAAAAAAAGTGAACCTCACTACCTGCCAAGCCAGGAGCACGACAGGAGAGGATGTTCAGGGCTCTCCCCTGGCCGTGCTCGATATATGCAAAACTTCTCACCAGGAAATACAGCACACTGTCTTGTCACACTGTTTTTGTGGAAAAAAAAAAAACAAAGGTATTTTTGCTGTGTAAATTAAGTTATAATTGCAGTCTTCCTACAGATGAAACGAGAGAGGCCAACTATGTTTTGATACGCGACTGATCCGTTTAATTTCACAATAGAAAAATGTATTTAAAAAAAAAAATAATGTTGAAGTCTGGATGCTTTGATACTCTAGAGAAATACTGATTCTATTTTCAATTACTGGCGTTAGCATTCCTGGTGACAGATTTTTCCCCTCCTCCCCCAAAGCTGGGACCAAACTAGAATCAGATTTTTATAAGTAGCAGCCAGCTCGCAGAGTTGCAATATTTTTACCTTGTCAGTGGATCAGGTGATGCTCAGGAGTTGAAATTTTGAGTAAAATCCACCCAGTACACACAGCTCAGTTTGCCTGGAGTTACAGCTACACAGAGAGACCAGACTCTGACCCAGAGGCTAAACCAGCCTCAAGAACATAAATCAAAAGATTTTATGCAGGAGAAGAAGCCTAAAAACAGAGATAAAGAGTATTCAACCCCTTCTTTATAAAGTAAATTCTTTTAGCACAGGTAACTGAAAATTACAATGTAGCATCCCAAAATCTGGTGCCTCTCTGGTGAGGGTTAGGAGTGGTTAAATTCTGATATTTTACTCCCCCAGGGTAAATCCTGCTGCAGTAAAACGAGCAGAATTTAGAGTCTAACCCATCTCTGTCTAGCCAGATGCCACGGGGAGCCTTGTAACCACTTTATATCCTGCAGAAATCCCTTGGCTGGAGATTCCCAAGCATCACCTGGGGGACAGGTCACTCCTGGCTTGGGGACACTCGTGCAGAGCAAAGAATTTTGTACCCCAAACCCCAACACTTTTGGTTAAACCCAACTCCCAAACACAGAGTGGGCAGAGCAGAGCCCTCTGCGTGCCCAGGGGTTTGGGGACACTGCAAACCTTTGTGGGGACGTTGCTGTCACTCAGAGCTGTCCCCAACCCTCCCCTTCACTGCAGAAATCACCACTGTGCTCTCAGCAAAGCAACTTTCACAGGGCTAGTGTCTTTTATATAGAGAGATAGAGGAGTCTGGGCTCCAGGTGGGGAGTACTCGATGCAGTTCTGGGGTAAATTGTATATTTTTTATGAACTTTTGAAGCACGGAATCTCGTTCACAGAGACGTACAGGGGGTGGGAGGGTTCTGCTGTAAATATGGTACGTGGATGTGGATGTATATTTTGTTCTGGTTTCGTTTCAGTAGCCTGATGTGATGTGACATGACTCGCTACCCTAAATTTCGGGAGGTGATCTGGGTTTGCTTTATGGGAACCCAGTAAAATGTTCAAATCCGTATGAAAAACAAAAAATGGGTATGGAAAGTACCCTGGTTAGGAGGGACTTCCACAGTTAATTTATGTTTGCATCCATTTCAGATGCCCACGGGTGCTCTCAAGTCCATTTGAACAAAAGACTGAGGTTGAACACAAAAATCTGTTGAGGTTTTGGACCATCAGGCTCCTTTTCCTTTGGCTCAGGCGTTTTGAGAGGTTTTCTTTTTTTGTGTCGGGCGTTTGGTTTTTACAAGAAAGGACAAGGAGGTACCATTTTTTCCCAGGCCTATTAAAGGGCCAAAAAAGGCTCTTTTCAGTCTCACAAACCCCATCTGGGGGTTGCCAGCCCTGTAAAAACTCCCTGAACCCAGCGAGAGCAGAAAGCAGCTGGAGCAGGAGCTTCCAACCCCTCTGGGGTTTGGCTGAGGACTCAGGAAAACTGCAAGAGGAGTTCAGAGAGGGCTGAAATTTGGGGTGAAAACCCCTGGCTGCAGGTGTTTCATGTGTGCTGAGTTCACTCCCAGCTCACCCTGCCCTAACCTGTTCCAGGTGTTCCCACCTTGACACAGCCTTAGGGGGCAGCTGCGGGCTCAGCCCCTGGAAAAGGCTCTTTTCCTTGGACACAGATGGAGTTATGGAGATGTTTGGGAGCTCAGAGCCAGATGGGAAGGGAAGGGGAGAGAGGGGGGCTGCTCTCGTGGCCAAAAGAGGTTTGTGGTTGGTGGTCACCTTGGTGGTCACCAAGTTATTTCACTCCTCCTGTTTCCAGAGTGTCCAAAAACCTCAAATTATCCACCAGGGAACCCCCACCTGAGCCAAGGAAAATCTCCCTGAGCTGAATTCCCATTCCTGGCAGGGCAGAGCTCTGTGTGAGCATCTCCGTGCCTGGAATCAGGATATATTTGATGGCAAACTTCACCTGCTCGCTGATGGAAAAGTCAAATGTCATTTTTTTTCAGCAAAAAAAAATGACCTTTTCTGAAACAGCTTTCAAGTCTCCTTCAAATGGACTTGAGAAGGGAAATGGTGCAATAACTCAGCTACTCTTGGACCCCAAGAGCATCTTTGTTCCTGGAAATAGCTGCAACATTATAATTAATCCAAACCTGCATCAGTCCACAAGCAGCCAGCCTCTAATGGAGGTAGTGTCACCTTTTAATCAGGTTCTTTAAGTGAAGTTTAATGTTATACTATTTGAATTGCTACTCTGTGTCCTTTGTTTGTTTGTTTTGGTTTTGGTTTTTTTTTTTTTTCATTCACTGATTTCTGCTATGTATTATTGCACAAATTTGAAGGAATTTTTGTCTGTCCATTTTTTCTCCCCCCACTTAATGATAATAATAAAAATGGATTGGGTAAACAAAAGAGTTTCTGCTTTCTGAAATTGTTATCCAGCCTCTGTAGTGCAGGAGAAAGGATACTTTTTTCTGAACATATTTTTGTTTCACAGGATTACTAAAAGGATTATAGAATCACAGAATGGTTTGGGTTGGAAAGGACATTAAAGATCATCTAATTTATACCCCCTGCCATGGACAGGGACAACTTCCACTATCCCAAGCTCCATCCAGCCTGGCCTGGGACATCTCCAGGGATCCAGGGACAGCCACAGCTTCTCTGGCACCCTTGCCAGGGCCTCCCCACCCTCCCAGGGAGGAATTTCTCCCTGATATCCAACCTAACCCTGCCCTGTGTCAGTTTGAAGCCATTCCCATCCCGTCAGTGCTCCTGATCAAGTGGCAGTGACAGGACAAGGGCGATGAGAATCAAGAAAATCGAGCTTTGTGCCGAAGGAGCAGCAGAACCCGAGAGGTGCCACCCTCATTCCTAACTCAGTCACGTCTGCCTGTCCCTTCCCTCAAGGTCACCAACACCCCCAGACACCAAAAATCATTTCCAACCTGTCCAAGCTTCACCTCCACATCTGCACAACACCTCTAGCGTTATTTTCCGTGCTTAAAACCCATTTCCACACCAATCCCACCCCTGCACAGGGTGTGTGCAGGTACACCCGGCACCTGAGCAGCCGAAATCCAGCAGGATTTCTCCTGGCAGGGAAGGCAATGAGCAGGCAGCAGCCTCCTCACACGTCCCTCATTTCCCAGCCCGGATAATTGGAAAGGCAACATGTGATCTTGGTGGACATAATTGAAGGCGTGCGAGCATCTTAAGTGTTGCACTTCATTAACGTTTCGCTTAAGGCAACGTTAACAAACAGTCGTTCCTTCCTCCCCGCCGCCCCCTCGGTGGTGAATGAAGCTGATTTATTTTATTTTTTTTTTCTCCTACTGCCGCTGGAATGGATTGTTCCCCCCAGGAGGTACAAGGAGTTCCACCTCATTCCCAGGCTCCTACTTTCTGCTGGAGGAACTGGCGTGACTCTAAAGCCTCAGTGCTGTCACTGGGACAACTTCAATGGGATTAAAGTTTGTCTCCTCTCCTGGCAGAATCTGCAGGGTTCTGTGGATAGGGAAGATTTCCACCCTAAGCCTTTACTGCCTTCCCCACAGCAAGTTGTAATATTTTTCCCCACTATGATGAGAACCCATCAAAGAGGAAGATTGCAGTTCCTGGAGGAGCTTTGGATGGAGTACAAATCCATCCAAGAACTGGATCCAGGCTCCCCTCACTCTGCTGCTCCCGAAAAATTCACCTCTTTACCCCAAATAACATCAGGGACTGCTTCCTGCAACCACAGGGAGGGGGAGATGTGGATGCTGCCTGTAGGATCGAGGAAACCAGGTGGAAATACAGCAAAAAATCCCTTCCCACCACGGGTTAAGCTTTTCACAGAACCGATGGGCTCTGATGTTGAGAGAGAGCAGCTGAAGTTCTGGCTCACTGCTCCTCCTTTGAGCGAGCACTCCCAGTGCCTCGTGCCAGACTCCTGAGCGATTGTGTTTAGCCTTTCTCAGCTGGAAAGATGAAATAACTGAGGACATTTCACAGCAGAACTCAAGCTGGATTTTGGGATGGAGGAGCCAAGAGCTCCCAGATAGCCCAGCCGAAGGAAGGAAGGAAGGAAGAGAAGGTCTGTGGGAAGGGAAGATTCATGCGAACCATCAACGTCTTGGCTCCCACCACAAACCTCCCAACCTGCCAAGTGTGGGATGCGAGAAAAATGGCATCTTCCAGGATGTGAGGTTTATTTCTTTCCTGTAAATTATAGGCATCCACAAGCCCACAACCTCAAACTCTCAGAGCTGGGCTGACATCATGCCCAGAAGTTTTTCTCTCCCCAGGCCCTTGGATCGATTTAGGGAGCAGACCTGACCTCTTATTTTTCAGAGCACCTGCGTGGGGTTGTTCTGGAAAAGATCCCAGGGTGATGGAAGGTCATGAAAAAGGAACCAGACAGCATTTTGGGAAAGAAGGAAAGACACTCAGTGAGCAGGAGGTCATTAAATCCATCCTGAAGCTACAACCTGACACTGGCTGTACAGGAGGGGAATGTTTTAGGGTGGAGGACCTGAGGCAGAGGTGGACAAGAAGTGACATTCATGTCACCAAGCCTCTCATCTCCAGGCTGGCCTGGCCAAAAGAGAAGATTTATTTTCCCTGGATCTTTCTGTAGCCAGTGGAGGGAAGCAGACACACTCCAAGGAGGAATTTGGAACCTGAATGGAAGTTTGAGGCTTGAGTGAGCCATTCTCAATTGCTTTTGTACACCGGGAGAATGGCTGCCTGTGTATTTTGTGTCTCCTCGAGCCTGAGAGATCCCAAAGGGTAATGAGAGGATGGAGAAGAGGTCGGAGGTTCCTCCTGGCCTGGGCTCCGTGTAACAGCAGGCAAGATTCATCCCTGCCCAAGCCGAGAGGGTCACTCCAGGCCTCGTCTGCAGCCAGGGCTGAGGCACAGCAGTTCAGAGAGTGCTTCCCTCATCCCAAAATAGGCCAGACTCTCTTTGCTATAACGGGAACTCAACGGCGACTGCCTCACGCCGAGCCCGGGGACTGTAAGACACCACAGCCTACGTGAAACGAATCCCAAACCCGAGATCTGGGTGAGAACATCCCCCCTGCAGCCAGGCAGCTCCTGAAGCACACACACCCTGCAGGCTGGAGAGGAGCCCTGGCCGAACATCTCCTCTTTGTTAGCACCCCTACCCCAGCTCCAGCGGAGAGCAGCACCACAGAACCTCTCCCAACGCCCTCCCCGCTCCCTCTCAGAGGCTGCTGGGCCCCTGTGGGCTTAGCCTGGCTCTGAAGTGACACAGCTTTGCTTCCCCCCCGCCGGGGCTTTCTCGGGATCCCTTGGAAAGCCAGGAACAGAAGCCTGGAGGCCAAATCCCAGTTGTGTGTTCAGTCACGGGACCAGCCTGGTTTCCCATCCAGCTCCACTTTGCAGTAGCTCCATGGAACCCACAGCCAGCCTGTCTCTGTACCCTGCAAATTACCACGGCAGACTCAGGGCTGGTGAAGACAATAGCGTGTTTGGCTCATTCTTCTGCATCAACACCATTTCCAAATGTACTTTTCCCTCCTAAACTTATTTAACCTCGCGAGGATGGCGAGCTGTTTGTTCCAAGCCCAGATCTCCCGGGAGCGCAGGCACAAAGAATAGAAGGCAGCCTGGAGAGATGGGAAGAGGGAAAATCCAGAGAGGGATTCGAACGCGCTGCCCTTGGAGCCCGTGCCAGTGACCTGCTAAGGGTCCAGCCATCATAAATAAAGAGGCTGCTTTTATTGTCTGCCCAAGCACGGTAATGCTTGAGACGCTTCCAGCGGGTGGGGCCACGGCCAGCCCCGCTCCTCCGTGCTGAGACAAACCAGATGTCGCTCACCCCGCGCCCGTTCTGCGGGTGATTGGTGCTGCAGCCCCTCCTCGCCCGCCATGGATCAGGGGTTTGGTAATGTCCCTCCCAAGCGCCCAGAAATGGAGCCAAAAACTTCTGCCGTGGTGGTGGTGGTGAATCCTAAGTGAGGGGCGACAGTGCCAAGGGTGGCAATGCCAAGGGGTGACAATGCCATGGGGTGACAAAGCCAAGGGGGCGACAAAGCCATAGAGTGGCAAAGCCAAGGCGGTGACAATGCCAATGGGGCGACAAAGCCAAGGGTGACAATGCCAAGGGGCCACAGTGCCGAGGGGCGACAAAGCCAAAGGGGTGACAAAGCCAAAGGGGCAACAAAGCCAAGGGGGAACAACGCCACGAGGCCACAGTGCCAAGCAGTGACAAAGACAAGGGGTCAACAAAGCCAAGGGGCAACAGTGCCATGGGGTGACAATGCCAAGGGGGTGACAAAGCCAAGGGTGACAATGCCATGAGAGTGACAGTGCCATGGGGTCACAGTGCTAAGGGGTGACAAAGCCAATGGGCAACAAAGCCATAGGGCAACAATGCCAAGGGCAAAAATGCCAAGGGGTGACAAAGCCAAGGGGCCATGGTGCCAAGGAGGTGTCAAAGCCAAGGGGGCAACAAAGCCATAGGGTGACAATGCCAAGGGAGTGACAATGCCATGTGGTGACAAGGCCAAGGATGCAAAAAAGCCATAGGGTGACAATGCCAAGGGGGCGACAATGCCATGGGGCGACAATGCCAAAGGGCGCAGCCCAAAACATGCGGCGATCAAAGCACTGCGTTCCTGTCCTTCTGCACAGTCCCACCAGATGCTCTGCACTGGTCCTAAAACCCCCAAGCCTGACCCCAGATCCACTTATGGGAGAGTAGAGCTGAGAAGCAGCTCTGTCTTTACCAGAACCCATAATTCACTTTTTAACCTGTTTTTCTGGCCAGTTCAGTCCACAACGAGCAGTTCCCAGCTGGCCCTACTGCCACACACGTGCAGTAGATGGCAGCAGAAGCTTTAGTCATTGGCCACCGAACTCGCAAGGATCCCTCCTCCCCCCACCTTTTTTTTTTGTTTTTTTTTACTTTTTACTTTTGGTGGCCTCAAAAATTATTAGTTCCAGATGAGCTCCCGCCATTGTAATAGTCCATTTAACCCGATCCACTCTGGGCAGAGTCAGTGCAAGTTCAAATGCAGCATTTTCACGTGTTAAACCACACATCAGAGACATTTTTTTCTGCGCGCGGCTCTGGGCACTCCTCGTGCAGCAGTAAAAGGGGAAATGCAGAAGGTTAAACCTCACACACACGGCCCCGGCCATGGGCAACAATGGCACTTTGTCAAGGCAGCGCTGCCAGAGCGGGGCTGAACTTCTGAATTGAACCAGGAACCTCAGCACTGCTTCTCCCTTTGAAGATTAGCACTAATAAGCCAAACCAGTGGGTATTTTGTTTTATAAGGAAAGAGCATTTCAAGTCACGTACGCTGCTATTGTTGGACACAAAACATGTTCTGTCTCTGCCTGTGGTGACTCCAGCGACTGCTCCACGCTTGTCTTTTGCTGGGATTACCTTTATTTTTTATACTATATTAAATTTACCTCCCACCATCTTTCAGGCCTGTTCAAACTGATGGGGTTTCCCAGAGCTAACTACACACACGTAGTTTAAACCCCCATTTTATTACCATATCATTTTATGATCATATTCAAATTTTACGCCTTTTTTGGATGAAGTATTGAGGAACAATAATCAAAACTACCAGATTTCCCTCCTACTGGAATAACAGGCGCATCTCATATAAACAAGCCCCATGTAAGAGGTGCATTAAATGATTTGTTTCTGGTAAACGAAGACAGCTCTAGCACAACACATGGAAAATTTCATGTTGTTTGCTTTTGTAATTCACTGTACACACAGCCTTTAATCTGAGGATCTCCGAGCACCCTGCACAGTTTAATTAAGGCCCACAACTGCCATGTTGGGGAAGTACATTAAGTGCTGTTATGCTGATTCTTTACAGATGGGCAGGCTCAGGGGCTGAGTTGCGCACTCCAAATTTCCCTCTCCCCATCCTCGATGGGTCCTTAAAGCTTTTCCATGTGGCCCTCCCAACGACAGCCAGAGAAAATAGCTGAACTTAAAACCCCAACCCAACAAGAAAACCTGCTTTCATCCAGGGCTGAGCCTCCCAATGACACGTTGTACCTGCAAAGCATCTGACTGCATTCCCACTCCCTCAGTTCTGGTGGAAAACCGTGTTTTTGTGGATCAGCACAGGGCCTGGGTGATTCTGCCTTAAATGCTCCCCCTCACCAGCCTGCCTGCAATGGGTTAAACCCCAAACCCACGTACCGACGTGACCCCAGCATCGGGTCAGGAGCCAGACCCCGTCCCAAACTGAGACCTGCCGGGCCCCAGATCGTCTGTTTTGCTGCAGAGCTGGGAAGAAGAACATCCCAACATCTTGGCTCCCAAAGCCCCATTTTTCCACGGTATTCTCTCCTGCGGGATCTGTATGGAAACCGCTCGCAGTGCCGAAGCCACGGGACAAATGAATGGGAATTCACCCTGCCAGTGATATCCATCATGAGACACAAGGCTGCACAGGGGAGGGGCACGCTGAGCCCTAACCAGCTGCACATGTACCGTGTCTGCCTCATCCAGCCCCTGGCCTCGGGGACTGAACAGTTGCTAAACCCTGGGAGCGGGATGGGGAGCAGCCGGGTCACCCCTGCTCCTGGCTGGTGCCCTCACACCTCAGCCACTCGAGGCCACCACTTCCTCACTGGCCTTGGGAACGGGCAAGCACCCAGCTTTGGCCAGGGGATGAATAGGTGCTGAAGTCATCCAGCTTTTCCCAACATTGTTCCAGCTTTGGCTGCGGAGCAGTTTCTCCATCTCTCCCTTTTCCGTGTTCCTTCCCCCTCTCCTCTGCGAGCTCCTTTGTTCTCGTGTTTACAGCGGCATCGATTTGCTGTCAGAAAGCAACATGGCCTTGGAGTTTCTGTACACACAGCCCAGACCCAGCCACCTGGAACCTGCCCCTCTCACACCCCAGCTCACTGCCACGGGCTGCACTTGGCGTTTCAGATGTCGCTGCCCCTTCCTGCTCCTCTCAAACCCACTGAGGGCACAAACCATGGCCCCACACAGAGCCCCAGAGAAACACCTGGGCAGCACCAGCTTCTTCTGCTCCTCTTTTCCATCAGCTCAGACATCTCAAAGGTTTCGGTCATGTTTTCCTCTTGTGATTTGAGGAAATCCCCTCCCTGCTGCCTGAACAAAAGTCTGGGTTGGTTGTGCAGAGTAAGCAGCCCCAGGACTGCTGTCCTCGCTGTGTTTGCAGAATGGATAGAAAACATGAAAGGACGGGGCATAAACCATCTCCCCCCTGCTCTGCCAAGATGAAATCCAGCTTCTGGGTCTCTCCCAAAGAGCTGAGGGATTGCTGCCAGCCCTGCTAATGCTTGAAACAGGACCACGGGCTCCATCTCACCTCATGAGGGTACCTGGGGGAAAATCTGCCAGCGGTCCCCATGCTGGGTGCTGCACCAATTTCCATGACCTGTTAAGAATTCCCTGCCTCTCTCAGCTTCCAGCAAGTGCTGCTCCAGGTTTTAGAGCAGCAGCTCTCTGCTCAGCTCTGTTTATTGCCACCTCACAACCCTCCAGCCGAACCTCTCATGGCCATTCCCCTGGCATGTGGTAACTCAAGTCCCTTTAGTGGCTTCTCAGAGGGCCGAAGCTCCTGTTTTCCCTTGGTTCCAGTTTCCAGCTCCCCTCTCTTCTCCAAGCTCCATTGCTTTTACCTGCTTTTGTTCAGCTCTCCCGTGAAAGGAGGGGTTGGAAGGGGTGACAGGTCTGTAAATATATCGGATTGTCTCTGAGAAAAAAAAAAAAAAGGTAGAGCAGAAAGAGTGATGGATACACCCTTCCCCTCCTTGCACTTGGGACAGATGAAGGAAGATGGCAGATAATTGCTCTTTATTGTGCCCCGGGTTCACCTTAAGATGAAGGAAGTGATAAGATTTCAATTAATGTCATTTAAGATTCCCTGCAAGCTGTCCCGTTCCTTTCTCAGCTTCTTCCCTCCTCTGAAACCGCGGTCCTCAATGCTGCTTTTGTAACCCCACGGGAGCTCCCTAAATGGGCCACATCCTCACCTGGTGAGCACCGTCAGGGCTTCACCGACAGCACTGGAGCAATGCTAATTTAGACCAGATGCCAATCCCCCTGCAGCCCCGCTCTGGATTTATTGTAGGGCAGGATAGATAACATACTTCATTATACAAAGCAGGGATCGTTTTCCAGCTTGCCCAAGAATGAACCGAGGAGCTTTTCTAATCAGCTTAAACTGATCAAGATAGCCAGGCACGGAAAGCCTGATATGATATCCAGGTTTCTGTGTAAGGCACCTAATGGTGAGCTTTCTTACTTCCCCGAGTAACTGCATCAAATTCCTTGGGATTGCTTCCTTGGAAAGGGAGAATGCAGGAGCTGCAGCCCAGGGAGCTGGCACCCTGTTGAATAACACACAAACACACTGGGGCAGAGAGAAACCTTCACTAGACATTGATTCTTTTAAAAGAAAAAATCAGAAATATACTAAAATAAATAAATGGGTGCATGAAGCTGCTGGTTAGATTTTACACACCAGAAACATTCGAATTTTGATCCCATTTTACCTAAAGCCAGAAGAAAGCACTGAATCACCAAGGTATCCCAGAACAAGCCCCAACATCTTGAAAACGTTCCCTTCAGATTTTCAAAATGTCTCCTTACAAATATCTGCTGGCACGCAGTCACAACATCCTCCTTTCTGACTGTGCCGCTTCGGCATAAAGCAGAATTTCCACCTAAAGAACGACTCCTGGCTTCCACAGACTTCCTAATCCAAATAAATTATATGTATGCATTTATGGCTGCAAACAGCAGCGAAACCCCCACCCCGACAAACATCCACCAAAGCGGCGCAAATAGCTGAAATTCTCGGCCCCCCCTGCAGATACATTAATGTTTATTGTACCCAAGAGCATCCATTTTCGCTCCTCTTCTATATATACACGCATGACGTTTCCATATGTTCTGCAGCTCAGCTCCCTGGTAACATCACACCCTCCAGGGGAGGGGGGAGAAGCCTGGAAGCAGCGGGGGGAACTCAGCGAGAGACCCCGGGTCGGGTGGGAGCAGGGTGGGGAAGAAGAGCTCAGATTTTGTGCCTCCTCCTCTTCCTCGAGCACCTGAACCCAGCCCGGTGCTGCCACATCAAATGCTGATTTTCCTGCCCGTGCCCTGCAGCAGCAAACCTTCCCCTGCTCCTTTTCTTTTTCTTTTATTTTTTTTGTGTTTTTTTTTTTTAACAATAGCCATTCTCAAGGTGTGAAATCTGCGGGAGGGGGCGGGGGGGGCAGGTTGGGGAGGGGGTGCTGCATCTGTGAATATGATTACAGGTTTAAAACGTGTGAAGTCTTTTCAGATTTAATGAACCAGAATGCGACTTTCATTTTGGCTGTGCATATTTTGAACCCTAATATATGTTTATTTAGTCTAATTAATTGCCTTTTTAAAGAAATTTTTCCCCTCTGATAGATACCTGCTCAGCTCCCCCAAGTATTTTGCAGTACCCACACACAACAAAGGCGGTTCCTCTGCAACACACGGGCTGAGACCTCCTCGTTCCTGGGTTCTGCACGGGAGGAGGAGGCTGATTTGAGAAGGAAACACTGCTCTCCAACAGATTAGAAAGTCATTTTCTCCTCCTGGGTCAATGCTGACGTGCTGCATTTACCTGATGTGGTTTGAGCAGGTGCTGTGGCTGGAGATGGAAAATTGGATGGGGGGTGAGCAGTTGTGCAGAGGTGTGGGATTCAGGAGAGGCAGGGACAGTGTGAACGCTGCACAAGTGACCTCCTCGGAGAAAGGCAGGGATTTACATTTGTCCTCTGTGATTTCAGTCCTCCAGCTCAAGCCAGGAAAATAATATGGCAAAATAAACCAGGAGGAGGAAGCCCTTGAATGCCAGCAACAGATATCAGCACGTAACAACCCTCTGAGCCACAAGTCTTTGAGGAGCAGGTAGCACGGGCTGGCAGCTTGGAGATGGAAAAGCTGGCAGAGCCATGAGGGAAATCCTTCCCAGCAGCTCCAAGACAAAGGGCAATGCCAGCCAGAGCCAGGGCAGGGGAAGGGAATGTTCAGCCAAGCCCGTTCTGAGGCATAAAGTGATTAAAGAGGTGATGTTGTACAGAGATATATACAGAGCACATATAGAGCCTTCCATCTGGAGAGCTGCTTGTTCCTCTAACTGCCTTTGTCCTGCCAGGTGATGTAAAACCTGCTCAAACCCCTTTTGTATTTATCTTTTCCACCGTGCTCCGAACACGATGCATAGACAAAACCTCAAGTCCTGAGCACGAATCCATCCTGCTCGAGTGATCACCATTGATCACAGACAGAAAGTCAGCCTGCATTGATGGACAGGATGATCCATAAACCCCCACAACCAGGGGAAAGCTGCTGACCTGCAGCGAGTATTTGCAAGGCCACCTCCCTCCTCTGCTCCCTGCAGACCAGGGGCTCAGATCTGAAACCCTCATCGGGCAGTTTCTGATCACATTTTCCTGCCCTCGAAACCTTTCCCCTCAAACATCAAACGGGATTTTTTTTTTTTTTTTCCCCTCTACTACGAAAAGTTTTTCAGGACAGGAAAACGGTTTCCTGTCCAGACCAGACACCGGCTTCCTGCAAGCTCTCCAGCAGATCATGTAATCCTACGCCCCTATTTGTAAAATGAAGATGATCGATTGCCTTTGTCTCTTCGACTCAAAACGTCCAAGCTGTGGTCCTTAAAACACCCACGTGACCAGGCATAACTCTGCCCTGATCTCACACAGCACTGCAGCAATACTCATAAATAATGGCAGAGTTACGAAAGTAGGATTTACAGTAATGCGTCAGAGCGCGGGATGACAAAATCGCCTGGGTTTACTCTGAATTTACATGAGAATAAACAAGGCCAGACTTTTGCCCTCGTTCCGCAGAAGGGCCCCAGGTTGTGTGTCTGTGTTCCATCTCCTCACCCCCACAGCCTCTTACGTGGAATTACATTCATTTTAACATGATGAACTTGGAAATTGAAGTTTCCCCCAGCCACGCAGCGCTGTGGGCTCTGCCCAGAGGTGGCCGCGGGTGATGGGTGGGGATGTGGTGGGGGTTTTGCTCCATGACTCTCAGCCAGAGAAAGCTTTGGGCTGCCCCTACTCATCCACGTGCACCCCCAAGAGCAACAGAACACTCAGCACTCCTCATCCTCTGGAGAAATCCATACAAACCCACCAAAACCAGCTCAGCTTTGGGAGGACAGGGAACTGAAAGGGTTAACTGGCTGCTTTAGGGACAAGCTCTGGTTACACAGAGAAAATTTTAAAAAAAAAGCCATTTTGGACGCGGGCCACGAATGCAAATGCTCTGAAAAATGGAATTGGTGAGGTCAGACCTGGTGCTTCTGGGCTGGTAGGAACGACACGGTGGAGTCCCCAGGGACCGGCGGGGTTTCTGTTTCAGAGCCATCCTCCAGGGGAGGAAGGAGCTGTGCTGGGCAGGTTGGGGCCCTTATTCCTTCCACCCCACAGCCCTGACACCTCCTCAGCCACCTGAGGCTCCTAAGATGAGCCCGTGCTGGCCCACATGGCACCTGCTGCCTTTTCAGAGGGCGACACCATCTCCAAGGAGATGCTCCTGAGGAGAGCTAGGAGTGACCACTTTGATCCTTCATCCCACAGGGATTCATGGAAGCCACCATCAACTTTCAGACCCCTAAAATCCCATAATTTTGTTAACTGGACCACTGACCCCTGGGGCACACCCAGCTCTGACAGAGCACCCCAGTGGTGGCCACAGAGGGAATCCAGGAGCCACTGCAGAGCCATGGGGGACAATCCACGTGTCCCCATGGTGGTCTGGGGCTCCTGGTTGACATGGGACTGGCTGGGATGACTTTCCAGGAAAAGCAATGGGTAGGAAGAGATGAAAATAAGAGGCATCAGCGCCAGGGAGGTTGGGGAGGGAGCTCCATCCCTCTCCCAGATGGGCTGTGGCTGCTGGGCAAGCAGAGGGTTGGATTTGATGGCCCAGGAGGTGCCTGGGGAAGGGGATGGCTGTGGAAAAGCCGGGTGGTTATGTAAGAAAACCATCTCTGCTGCGGCAGCATCGCGATAGCAGAGGGTTCAGGAGGAGAGGCAGGCAAATCTGCTGACCTGGCTGTTCCTCTGTCACTGCTGACAACCCAAACACGCACGGGTTTACAGCCAGGGGCTGCAACAACGGCCTCCTGCTCAGCTGAACCCTTCTAAATTGATACTTTCTGCTCAAAGACCTCTGCACAGAGCGTGATCCTGATGGATTTTCTCCAGGGCTCGGAACTGAGCTTTCCCACCAGCTGCTCTGCCATCTCCTCCCTCCTGCATGGAATGGTTTGGGTCGGAAAGGACCTTGACCATCATTGCCCATCATGGAGTGGCTGCAGCACTATGGGGCTTTCTTCCCTTTCTGCGGGGAAAACTTAACGGACTTAATGGCAGTGACCACAGAACCACAGAATGAGATGGGGCAGGGCCCGAGGATGTGTCATGATTCCTGGGATATCTCACGATTCCCGGGATGGGGACAGGCATAGGGATGTCTCAGGATTCCCAGGATATCCCGCGACTCCCGGGGTTATCTCCCAATTCCCAGGCTATTTCCCGTTTCCCGGGGACATGTCCCCATTCCTTGGGGCTACCTCACCATTCCCGGAAATATCTCCCCATTCCTGGGATATGGCCCCATTCCTGGGGCTACCTCACCATTCCCGGGGACATCTCACCATTCCCAGGAATATCTCCCAATTTTCGGGATATCTCCCCATTCCGGGAATATCTCCCCATTCCCGGGGACATGTCCCCATTCCCGGGAATAACTCCCCATTCCCGGGGACATGTCCCCATTCCCAGGAATACCTCCCCATTCCCGGGATGGGGCCGGACCCGGGCCCCGCCCCGGGCGCACGCCCCGCCCCGCCCCTCCTCCTCGCCCTCCCATTGGCCGGGGGCGCGCTGCCTCAGCCAATCAACGCCCGCCTTCCCCGCCACGCCCTGGCAACAGGGGCGGCCGCCGGCGGGTTCATCTGAGGTGCGGCGGCGGCCGCGGGGAGCCCGGCCCCGACTGCCCCGGCCCATCCCCGCGGGCACCGCCGGCCGAGCCCCCGGAGCCCCGTCCCGACCTCCCCCCGCCGCCGCTTGGGTTGCCCCGGTGGGATAAACCCGCCCCGAGCATCACCCGCCAAGCGCTCAACGCTGTTTGGTTTCCGTGTCACATCCCTTTCCTGGGGTAGTTAATGTTGTTGTGTGTTTAATATACTTCTATGTTCACTATACTTCCCTATTTAATACACTTATATATTCAATATACTTATGTATTGAATATATTGACATTCAATACATTTATATAATCAATATACATATATATTGAATATATGTATATAAATCCACAATTCAATATTATAAATTGAATATACTGATATATTCAATATACTTATATGCTCAGTATACTTATATATTTAATATATTTATATAATCAATATACATATATATTGAATATACTTATAAATTGAATATACCGGCATGTTCAATATAATTATATACTCAATATATTTGTATATTTAATACACTTATATAATAAATATACATGTATATTGAATATACTGGCATATTCAATATGATTATATACTCAATATATTTATATATTTAATACATTTATATAATCAATATACATATATATTGAATATACTGACATATTCAATATACTTATATGCTCGATATACGCATATATTGAATATACCCCGGGAAAAAAAAAATATATATATATATATATATATTTAATATACAGATGCAGCCCGCTGAGGTTGCAGCACGAGAGAAAAGCTGAAATCCGTGGCCAAAAAGGTCTTGGAAGAGGCTACACGCTGCCTTTCCCATGTAAAGATCAAACCCCTCTGCTCGCTCTCCTCCTCGCTATCATTTTTAATTAATGAGGGCAGCAATGCCTGCGGATACGGAACCAGGGAGAGAACGCCCTCCCCATCCCTCTGCTGTATTTCCTCTAAGGAAAAAAAAATATAAAATGGCAGAGAATGATAATAATAATAATAAAAATATCATAATCTGCAAAGATTGTAAAGGTGCAACAGATCCAGGTGACTGAGCACAGCATTTCCATGTTTTTTGCAGGCGCTGTGGACGGCGGGCATGAGGGGGTTACGGCTCGGGGCTGGTCCCTATGATTTATGTAAAACATTTTAGCGCACCGGAAAATAGACAGCGGAGAAAATCCAATTCCAGATGATTCAAAAGGCACAAAGACAATGGGAGAAAAGGACCAAGTTCAGCTCATTTAAATGCTGTTAATTGTTCATTCCCATAGTGAGACGGTTTCTTCTGCAAATGAGAGAACAAACCCTTTAACGCCGGGTTAGGTTGGGGTTTTTTAAAATTTATTTTATTACCACCGTGCCAGGACTGAAGTGAACCCAAATAATCCTAATCACTGAATAGTACTCGCTGTTTTATGGCTTTTTAAAGAAAGAGGGAGAAGAAAAAGAAGGAGAGCCGCAGATAATGCCCCACTGGCACAAAGAGCCGGAGCGAGGTTGGAAGTCACTGCAATCCGCGCCCAGACCTCTTGGAGGTCTCGAGCACCGCTAGAAACCCGCAAATTAGGGAAAAAAAAAAATTAAAAAACCCTTCGAGAGGGAACAAAGTTCCATTTACTGCTCACCGGTGAGGGCTGCACCTCCAGCCACGCATTGGCGTTCTGCTGAGGTGCCACTTTATTTATCCCGGTTTTTATTTATTTCCCAGGCAGCGTCTCGGGGATGCTGCGGGTACCGGGGTGAATTTTGGGGGCTCCCGACAGCGATGGGCGCTGGCAAGGGAGGTCGGAGGCTTTGGCGAGCTGCCCTCGCCCCTCGAAGCCGTGCCTATAAAAGGCGAGAGGAGGGAGGAAAAAGAAAAAAAAAAAAAAGGGAGCAGGGGAAGGAGAAACGCCGCACGGATAAATGCAGCACGTTTAGGGGAGGCACAGCGCAGCTAAACCGGCAGGGGACACAGACCTGGCTCTGGTCCCTCCCTCCCTCCCCTGGGCTAAAAAAAACCCCGAGATGCTCGCAGGGATGCGGGTGAGGATTCTCCTCCTACCTCGGCAGCAGTGCCCTATGTCAGTCCCACCTGCGGGCTTCAGGTGCCCACAAAAAATTATAAAATTCCCGGCGGGCTTCAGATGCCCACACAAAAATGATTCAATTCCCTGCCCGTGCCTCGGTTCAGCCTCTGCAGAGCAGGAGTGGCAGCGCTGGTGCAGCCACTGCTCTTCCCCAGCGCTGGCAAACACAAAAATGCGAGCGAGGAAAAGCAGGTTTTTCTGAGGAAAACAGAAAAATCCGCACCCCAGGCTGGGAAATGCAGAGGGAAATCAACGCAGCTCGGCAATTCCTTGCCCTCACACCTCGTGTCTGGGCTCCCAGAGGAATTCCTGGGCCCAGCCCTGCTGCTTGGACCAGCTGAGGGTAGAGGAGTAAAGGGTGAGGGTCCTGCTGGGACTGTCCCTAGAAACGACCCCAAAACCACCAACACTTTATTTTTCCTGCTCTTCTCCTAATTCAAACTGCCTTTTGGTGTGGCACAAGAATTCCCTACCTGGACTAACAACAACCTGACGCTGGGTATGCAAGGAAAGGGCGTTTCCCGAGCAGGAACGGCACTACAAGTGAGGAGCATTATCCACATTATCCCAGCCACATTCCCACTGCACTGCTGCCGGGATAAGCATCCCAGCATGCTCAGGCTATAGCAGGAGGTCAAGACTCCAGCTCTTCTCTAAGGACCTGGCCACTTCCTTGCGTTTTCCATCCTTCAATTCCCACAAAATGGAAATACATTCAATATTTGCAAATCCCGGGGCTCTCCGAGGAATCGCTGTCGTTAAGGGCTCTGCACATCACGGGGAAAACATTTGTTTTTGCCATTAGGAGAGCCCGTTCCCCCTCAAACCACGAGGCAACATCTCTGTTGTGTGTGTGTGTGTGTGTGCCTGACAGTGTTCCTGCCCTGCTCCAAAGCACGCCGAGGGAAAAAACGGGAGCCTTTCACTCCATTTCAATGGACTTTGGAACAGGCCCCTCATGCAATATGCATTCACTCATATAGTGCTGGCAGAAAAGGCTCCTGAATGAGACAAAATATCTAATCAGCTGCATTTACCCCATGCTTCAGTCCCCCACCTGCACCAGGATTATATTTGAGAGCGTGCAAACTGTACCGGGCTTGCCTCTATAGCATCAATCACCACATTATGCATTTTGCAGCGGTGAGGGAAGCAATTTATAATTTGAGGCGGCTTCGAGTTGGGAAGCAACTGATTGCGGCACGAGGAGTCTGTGGCTCCCCAGAATATTCCAAACCCCACGGCTCGTGTGCGGGTTTCAGTGGTGCAGCATTAAAATGGCTGCTCCACCTCGTCCTGGAGGTAGGGAAATATTCCAGGGAGAGTTGTGGTGGATTTGGAGATGCTCACGAATGGAAATGTCATCTCCAGTACCCACGTCCCATTTCTTGGGAGTGGAAATGAGCTTTTTAAAAATCTCCGAGTTGCTTCAGCCCTATGGGGGAAATCTTTTGTGTTTGAATTTTAAGGTGAGATGCAGATCTGAACAACAAAGCAGAGCTGGAAGTGTTTGGGAGAGCTGCAAGCTTGGGATTTTTCCAGGCAGAAATTACATTCCCTCCATGCTGAAACCAGCAGAATTTGAGGAAAATTTTGGTGTGGTGGGTGTCAGACTTAAGCAGGGATTTGTGCTTCTGTTTCTATTCCACATTTTCCATGCTGACCTTGACAGAGAGAATGTTTATTAAATTTGTGGACAGCACAGAGCGGGGAGAGCCCCGCCAGCATGGTAAGGTCAGAATTAGCCTTCAAAATTATCTGGATAAATTGAGAAATCGTCTGAAATAACTGGCTGAAATCCAACAGGGATAAAAACACGGGATATTGGACAGAGACAGGAATATTCCAAAGCATAAATAAGACCCAGGGTGATTTTGAGCTCGGCAGAAAGGGACCCAGCAGTGGGTGATGAGCTGAGCAGGGTGGGGTGGCGGGGCAGAGCCTGGAGGATTTCTGTCCTTTCCTAAGTGAAGAGGATGGAGCTTGCAGGAAGGTGGGAAAGGTGCTCAGAACGTGATGGACAAGGAAAGCACAGCGATAAATTCAAATTTAAACAAAGCCTTGGTGCCACCATGCAGGTTGGGGAAATTCCCCTGAACCAAATCTTGTCTTTGCTTGTTGGATGGTTTTTTTTTTCCCCACAAAAGAGCCAAGAAATGCCAAGACTGTGACAAACTCCAGAGAAATTCCCTTTCCACGTCAAGGCAGAGGGCTCCAGTAGCTTTGTCCTCACTGGGAATTCAGTGCTCTGGGCTTAGATCCCTGTGTGCCTCCTGAAATTCCTGCCTGCTGCTCCTGAGCTGATCCAGACTCTTCCCAACCTCCTTCTGGAGAGCCGTGCAAAGGTGTGGGGATCTCCTCCCTGCATGAATCATTTCCCTCATGGAAATTGGGATAATTGCTGTTTTACAGGTGCTGCGTTGCTGCTTTATAAAAAGCTCAAAGAGCCAGAGTGCTCTCAAAAAAAAAAAAAAAAATTAAAATATTCAACCACAAAGCTGCATTTGCTGGGGGTTAAAGCATCTCCCTCACTTGAGGGTTGATGATTATTTTTCCTACCACGCCACCAGCTCTGAGATGATCTTGGGCTTCCCTCAAACCCATTTTCCTCAGCCCTAGAGGAGACACCACACCACCAGCCCAGTCCCTAATGAGAAAAGCACCCTGTGAGTGCAGGGTCTCATCCTTCCCCATCACTAATTACCCTCATTTAGTAGCAGATCACCTCCCTCAGCACTTCTGCTTTCTCCTCTGCAGGAAAACCTCCCACTTGTAAACGTGTACAAAGTTTGATTTTCCCTGGCAGGTTCAGACAGCATTTTAGGATTTTTTAGGTCATCCTTTAAGGATGCCGCTTCCAGGAGGGCAGGGAATGCTTCCCTCTGTCCTTATTTCAAAGGAAAACTTATGTTCCCCCAACATGAGGCCTTTGTGGGCTTTGGTACTGCAGAAATAAAGCACAAAAAAGGCAAATTCCTGATAAATTCAACCAAGTATCCAAGAGCTGCATTCCCACTTCCCTGCTCCACCAGCACTCTGATGGCTTTGGGGCCCAAATTAATGTGAAATCTGTTTTTTCTCAAGGCATCACCATCACCTCAGAAGTGAAATACCACGAGGAGATCATAAAAGTGTCCTTGAGGTGTAAAAGAAAGGCAGCGAAAAATATGAGCACGAATAAAACCACCGGCTCAGGCTGCACACCCTGAATATTGAGATTTTAATTTTTTTTTTCCAAAATAGTGTCTTCCTTTCAGGCTGAAGGATATATTGCATTATAGTTAACTGTTAACCTGACACTGACTGATAAAAATGATCATGACTTGGGGGTTATTCTCTTCCACAGAACGTAATAATAATAATAATAATAATAATAATAATAATAATAATAATAATAGGAATATAGAAATCACTGGCAGTTTTCCCTTTGTCCAGGTAGGATTCACACCTGGATTTTCTGGGCATGCTGAGGTCCAGCAGCTCTGGAATCTGTGGCCACCTCCACCCCACCTGCAGCAGCCCCAGGTGAGCTGGAGCTCGGCTTCTCCAAACCAAAAGTGACTCCAAGTCAATTTTGTGGGACCATCCTGGCATTTCCCAGCTTGGAGAATCCTTGTTCCCTCCCAGAGTAAATCCCAGGCCAGAGGCTGGGACCAGCAAACCTGGTGTGCCATTGCTGGTGTCTCACCTCTGCTCTGCCTGGAGCCAGCAGGGCTTAAATCCCTGATCCAACAATTCTGGCTGAGAATCACAAAATAAACTGGGCTGATTTCCTCTCCTTTGTTGTTTGACCAGTTAAAAATTACAAAGATTTTCCCCATTTTTAAAATCTGCCTTGCTCGGGGTGGCTTTTGTTGTTATTTCTCACCCAGAACTTTGTTCAGAGAGCGTTGTTTGGGGTTGGAAACCCAGCCTGCCAAAACCCAAAGTGCCAAAACTTCATCCCTGTCCCCTTGTGCAGGGTGGGACAAGGGGAAGGATCAGACGAGGCTTAATGGCAAATTAATCATCATTATCATAATAGGCCCCATCCACAGCACGCACATTCCAAACTATTCCGAGGGCTGTGCTCCTCCTGGAGTCACTGCTCCTTATTTTATACCCAAGCCCTGGCACAGGGAGAGCCAGGAGCACAAAAAACCCACAAAATCCTCAAGATTTACTCCTGCAAACTCCATGAGGACAGAAGCATTGCCCACTGTGGGATTTACCCCTGAGGGAGGCAAAAGAAACCCCAAAATGTTGAATTCTGTGCTCAAAGGTTGAATTCTGTGCCCAAAGGTTGAATTCTGTGCCCAAAGGTTGAATTCTGTGCCCAAAGGTTGAATTCTGTGCCCAAAGGCTGAATTCTGTGCCCAAAGGCTGAATTCTGTGCTCAAACGTTGAATTCTGTGCTCAAACGTTGAATTCTGTGCCCAAAGGCTGAATTTTGTGCTCAAACATTGAATTCTTTGCCCAAATGCTGAATTATCTGCCCAAATGCTGAATTCTGTGCCCAAATTTCTGCCTAGGTGGGTGTAAATGGGGTGGGTGAGCACCGAGCTGGGCAGAGGCTGGGAGAGCTCTCGAAGGAAAAAACTCTGGACTTTTTTTTTTTTTCCCTTGCTTTTTCTCACAGAATGAAAAAAAAAAAAACAACCCAAAAAACAACCCAAGTGGCTGGCCTGGCTGGCTGTGCCAGAGCCTGCCCCGAGTTTGTGTGTCCCCACTATTCATGAGTGATTACATGCCCCCCGAACACCTGCGAGAGCAGCTCATAAAGCACGCATTCATGGGCCCTGGCAGCACCAGCATGGGAACTGCAGGCTACAGGGCGACAGTCATTGTAACTCCAGATAAAAACATTCTCTCACCGAGCCCTCTGAAAATAGAAGCTGGCTGCGATTTCAGCTCGGCACCACGGGGTATTTAAGAAAGGAAAAAAAAAAAAAAAAAAAAAAATAAATAAAATAAAAAGAAGGGTTGCTTCACCTCGGTCGTTTTTAAAGTCAGTTTGAGTGCATGGCTGGGGTGCTGGCGGTGCAGCAGCAGCCTCTGCCACGCAGCAGGGACAAATCACAGGGTCCCCAAGTGTTTCCTTGCTGGAGCATCTGGCAACGGTGCCATTTCAGCCCTTGCACTTCCCATTTGTTCCCCCTCCTGCCCGCAGCAGTTCTGACAGGGGCTACAGTGTCAGGGTGGTCAGCAGAGCCTTCAGGGGTCCCACTGGAAATATCAAAACGTGCAAAGAAAATAATAAAAAAAATCATTAAAAGAAAAGGGGAATTAAAAAAAAAAAAAGCGGCTACAACACTTAAATAAAAAAGGGTCGGAATCCTGGCAGTGAAATGTTAGAGCACAATGGTGCCTCACATGGGGGCAGGGTGTGCTGGGTGCTGCCAGGGATGGGCTCCAAACACATCCCCAGGTCTGGGATGAGGGCCAGAATGCTGCCAGGACCTCCAGGTGCTGGCTGGAGGTGAGCAGGTTCACATCCCACCCAGCCTCACCCCAAACACAAATCGGGCTGGGGATGCAGGGAATGTCACTGCCAGGGGAGGGGGAGCCCTGGGTTTCAATATTTAGCTGGAATACCACAAAGAAACCAAATTTGGAGGAGCTTGTGAGTCCATTCCTTCCCAAAGATGAAAAGGGAGCTGAAGTGGTTTCAGAGGGACACAGCACACGGGCACGAGGGGCTCTGCTGGCACTGAGATCTGGGGTAAATGCAGCACCCTGAGCACTGGGATGTGCCTCTGCTGCCAGCCCAGGAGAGCTTTGGAAATGCAGCACACAGGGGCCTGAACGCCCTGTGCTGGACACAGGAGCAGCCCTGGAGCTCAGGCTCCACGTGAAATTTCCCAGCTCAACCTCCTGCCCTGGGCCTCTGGAGATAAACGAGGGTGAGGGATTGTTCCCTGCAGCCTTTGCCCTCAGCCACACCGAGCTGCTCGCACAGAACAGAGAGGAACTCCTCTAAAACAACTTTATTTGCTGCTGAAGCCTCAGGGGTGAAGGAGAGGCTGCCAAAAGCGCTGGTGACACTGCTCAAATCTGCAGGAAGGGACAGCAAGGGACACCTGAGTGTGACAGGGGTCTTGCATCACTGCTTCCACCAGAGCAACAGCCAAGGAAGGTGACTCAGGACAGGTGAGCACAACTTTTGGGTGGGAACACACCTCAGCTGGCTGATCCAGCTTCTCTGGGGGGTGTCTGGTCTTTCCAGATCATCCCCTGCCCAGGGTAAACCCTAAAGGTGACAAAGTACTCAGCACATCCTCATTTCTTAACTCAGATCCTCCCCTCCCACCACAAAAATACTCAGCACATCTTCATTTCTTCACTCAGATCCTCCCCTCCCACCACAAAAATACTCAGCACATCCTCATTTCTTCACTCAAATCCTCCCCTCCCACCACAAAAAATGCCACCTGTACAAAACCCAGTGCCAAAAACCCGGGAGATCCAACCAAGAAGTCCCCCTGTGCCGAGTCCCAGGCTGACAGGAGATGTTTTAACATTTATGATGCTCCAGGATACGTCGAAAACAACTGCATTTTTAAAAACCTGTTCAAAGGTTTGCTTGACACAGATTTCCCAAGCAGCCAACCTGGGGTTCACCTCATGTAAATTTTATTCCCCTAAAAAATTAAATGTCTAGTCTGAAGCAGCTATTTCAACTCCCTCTGCCTCCAGAGGGTTGCTTCTCCCATCCTAAGTCCCCCTAACCATGGGATTATAGCAGGAAGCAGCAGTGGAAGCATGTCAGGAGCATTGCAGTTAAACCACAATTCAACAGCAGCACCAGAGGGATTTTCACGCTTGCACAGAGGGCAGAAAAGCTCATTTTTCACCTCAAAAGGGAGGGGAAAACCAAGGCCTGGCAGTGTCTTTGTGGAGCAGTGAGTAGTGGAGAGAAACCATCCCAGTTAATTCCCAGTTAATTCCCCTCTGCCTTTCCTGAAGGAGCCACACCGAGCTCAGAGCTGCTGCTGGAGCCTGGGAGATGCTGGAGTGCACCTGCCCCTGCTCACGTGGCCTCTTCCCAGCCACCCACAGAGCATCCCAGGCTCCTCTGCACATTCCCGAGATCCCCAGGCTGTGGTGGGACACTCCTGCCCCAGCTGCCCTCCCACACCAGCCTTTGGGATCACCCCTGGTCCCACACCAGCCTTTGGGATCAGCTCTGGTTCCAGAGTGGCCTTTGAGATCAGCTCTGGTTCCACACCACCCTTTGGGATCACCTCTGGATCCACACTGGCCTTTGGGATCACCTCTGGATCCACATCACCCTTTGGGATCACCCCTGGTTCCACACCACCCTTTGGGATCACCTCTGGTTCCACACCAGCCTTTGGGATCCCCAAGGCTTGGCCTTTGGGGTTGTCCCTGTGACTTTGAGGGTTTGCATGGCTGAGGCTGCAGGAGGGCCCCAGGCACACTGAGCTGCATTTCAGAGCAGGGTCCTTTTCCAAGGTGGGAAGGAAGAACCCAGGAGCTCCAGCAGCAGAGCTGGACACCCCACAATCAGCACCTTACACCCTACATCCCAGGCTGCCTCAAAACCCCACCATTTCCACTC
This sequence comes from Acrocephalus scirpaceus scirpaceus, assembly GCA_910950805.1. NCBI lineage: Eukaryota > Metazoa > Chordata > Aves > Passeriformes > Sylviidae > Acrocephalus > Acrocephalus scirpaceus. The sequence goes on from OU383793.1 coordinate 3,066,530, forward strand.
TTTTGCGATTCAAGAAAGCCAAGAAAATACCATCTTCTTTCAAAGAAGCAAAAAAAAAATTAAAAAAAGGAAAGGAAAATATGCAGCAAACTCTCCTGTGTGTGTTTTTTGACTTAGTAATATCTGTAGCCAATTTTCCCAAGAGACACAAACAAACACATGCCGAACCAGAATATCAATGAGGGCTTTTTTAGAGCAGGCACATTAAAATGCAAAACAGGAGATAATGAGATAAAGCAGCAACTTACAGGTTCCTTAATTCCAGATTTTTAAAGCCCGTGAAGTAGCTGGAGGAAGGGAGCTGAGCTGGAGCTGGTGGAGGGCTTGGCTGGAGGGCAGCTCGTGGGGCTGGGGGAGTGACTGAGGGTGAGGAAGAGGAGCAGGGAGAGGAGGGGGGATCAGGGAGCCTAAAAAAGGCAGGTGAGAACATTTAAAAGCTGTGAGGTTGAGCCCTCCTCTGAGGGATGCTGCTCTGCACCTGTGTGCCCTGATTTGGAGGGACAGAGGGAGCACAGGGAAGGAGGAGAAACTCAGAGTGAGGCACCAACACCCCCAGATCGTTGTTCATCACTGTTCAACACATAAAAATCACCCTGGAATAGGGGGGAACCTATAGGGGGGAAAGGGGCAGAGAACCCCAGGAAAGGGGGAGAGAACCCCAAGAAAGGGGCAGAGAACCCCAAGAAAGGTGCAGAGAACCCCAGGAAAGGGGCAGAAGACGCCAGGAAAGGGGCAGAGGACCCCAAGAAAGGGGCAGAGAACCCCAAGAAAGGGGCAGAGGACCCCAAGAAAGGGGCAGAACACCCCAAGAAAGGGGCAGATGACTCCAGGAAAGGGGCAGAGCACCCCAGGAAAGGGGCAGAGGACCACAAGAAAGGGGCAGAGAACCCCAAGAAAAAGGCAGAGCACCCTCCTGCACACACACTGTCCTGCACACACACACACACTCTATGGGGTGGTGGGTGAATTCGTGCCCTGGGACAAGCCCAAACTCAGCTGACAACACAGCAGCAGCCTCGGAGGCTTTGCTGGCTCAATACAGCCATGCTGAGCAGCAGAAAGGTGGTTTTGTTCCTCCTTTCAGAGCTCCAGCCCCGCTGAATAACAGCTCCATGTTTTCCCACCCGTCTGCCTCGCCCGCGCTCCCGCAGCCCCCGTAGGTGACACTGGAAAATTCGGGGTCACTTTGAGGAGGTGACACTTTGGATGGCGGTGCCAAAAAGATCATGAAAGGAAAATGAAAAGAAGAATGAATGAGAGGAAATGGAGAGAGGGGGAAAAGTATAAGAAAGAGCCATTATTTAACCAGACCTGGCCAAGGGTAAAGGTTTTAATTCTTTCCAAGTGCCATATGTGGTTGCCTGTGGGGGAAAGGCAAAGCCATATTTATCTGACTGAACCAATAATTCATATCTGTTTCAGAAGCCGACTTTGGTGGATTGTAGATCTACAGCTGTTCCTAGTCTAGGTCCAGACTTTCCCGGTGGGAATCACTGTAGCAACACGTCTGACTTATAGGATTCATATGGAGGGGGATAGGAGACCCAGAACTGTAAATTCAAACCGTGTGTACATTACTTCTATGTATTCAATTCAAAAGCATTTAGGGCTTTTCAAAACAGTCCTTTCACTACAGGAAAACTCCCCCACACTCACCATTTAAAGGAAACAGATCTTTCATGTTTACCCTTCCTGTTTCTTGTAGGAGGTCTTGAAATAAAGGTAAGAATGCGAGGCCGTTTTATATTTTTCCAATAAAATTTGGAGCAGTTGCCCTGGTGGACGTGTGTGTGTGTGTGTGTGTGTGTGGAGGGGGATGGTGGATGTGTTACTGGGGAATAAATCACGGTGTCAGGATTAAACAAAGAAGGCTCAAGAAATACTTTGACTTTCTGTTGCTTTGCTAAAGACCACTCAAGATTATGTTTCTCCTCTGATTTGTTTTTTGACACACACACACCCCTCAGAGCTTAAGAACCACCAGAGAGTGACAAGAGTGGGTTTTTTTGTTCATTTTCTCGGCAGAAAGTCTAGAATTTTCTTTTACCTGCTCGAGGAGGAGCCTCCTTTCTCCCTGGGGACACTCAGAGCTGTCACCTGCAGATGTGACAGGGTCTGCATCTCTTGTTGCTTCTTCATGAACTCACCCAGACCCGAACATGGAGATGGGAAAAGGAGATCCTCACCCAAGGCCCATCCTGCTGGAAATGTCAGGGAGGAATGGGAAAAGGAGATCCTCACCCAAAGCCCATCCTGCTGGAAATGTCAGGGAGGAATGGGAAAAAGAGATCCTCACCCAAAGCTCATCCTGCTGGAAATGTCAGGGAGGAATGGGAAAAGGAGATCCTCACCCAAGGCCCATCCTGCTGGAAATGTCAGGGAGGACCGTGCACTAAGGAAGAGCAAATTCCCCTCAGGGATGCTCAGCTGAATCCATGGCAGAGGAATCCATGCTGCTGAATCCATGGCAGAGGAATCCATACTGCTGAATCCATGGCAGAGGAATCCATGCCGCTGAATCCATGGCAGAGGAATCCACGCTGCTGAATCCATGGCAGAGGAATCCATGCTGCTGAATCCATGGCAGAGGAATCCATGCTGCTGAATCCATGGCAGAGGAATCCATGCTGCTGAATCCATGGCAGAGCCCTGCAGTCCCTAAGATTTCACCCTCTGCATAAAATGGTTCTGCCAAAGGGCCAAAGCACAAGTCTGGCTTAAATCTGACCTTTCTAACAGGTTTTATCTCTTTATTGATTACAGCAGCAAACCAGGTGCTTCAGAGCTACTGCAGGAGTCTGAATTAGGCACAGAAACCCAGAATGGTTTGGGTTGGAAAAGAGCATTAAAGATCATCTCATTCCAACCCCCTTTCCATGGGCAGGGACACCTTCCACTGTCCCAGGTGACTCCAAGCCCTGTCCAGCCTGGCCTTGGACATTTCCAAGGATTCAGGGGCAGCCACAGCTTCTGTGCCAGGGCCTCTCCACCCTCACAGGTAAAATTTTCCTTCCAATCTCCCACCCATCCCTGCCCTGTGGCAGTGGGAGCCATTCCCTGTGTCCTGTCCCTCCATCCCTTCTCCCAAGTCCCTCTCCAGCAATCCTGGAGCCCCTTTAGGCCCTGGAAGGGGATCTAAGATCTCTCCAGAGCTTTCTCTTCTCCAGGTTGGACACTCCCAACATCCATTCTTCCATTTCCCTTTGGATGGGTGCTGGGAGGGTGATGGATCTGGTTTTGTTTCCTGCACTCCCGCCCTGGAAGGTGCAGGGAGGAGCTGCTGTCAGCCCCGTGAGCCCGGGGCTGCTGTGTTTCCTGGGCATTTGATCCCAGTTTTGTTTGCTTTCTGTCTCTCTGCCCGTGTCATGTATAATGTATGATGGCCCTGTAAGCTCTCCTTGCTCACCACGCCAAGGAAAACAAGGAGTTTGGAGCTCGGAGTTAATCTGTGCTCTGTGCCTTGGAAAGGAATCACTGCTGGGCTCTTCATGGGGCCAGGACACGACAGAAACCTCTCCAAACCAGGGATTCTGTGTTCCTGTTACACCAGGGGAGGCTTCAGCCCATCCTCTCCTGCCCTTCTCTGCTGAATCATCATCGAGGGCTCACTGTAAACCAAAGGAACAGGGCATGAAATAAGGATGGACACAGCTCCACAAATTCCACAGTGCAAACCCTAAGTCTGACACCTCAGAACAACATGGAGAAAATTTTTTTCTCCTTCTAAGATATTAATTCCACTTTTACAGCAGTGGAGGTTTCAGCCCATCTCTTTCCTCCTGCCCTTTCCTGCTGAATCATTGAGGGCTCACTGTAAACCAAAGGAACAGGACATGAACAAGGATGGACACAGCTCCACAAATTCCACAGTGCAAACCCTAAGTCTGACACCTCAGAACAACACAGAGAGAATGTTTTTCTCCTTCTAAGACATTAATTCCACTTTTACAGCAGGGGAGGTTTCAGCCCATCTTCTCCTTCCTCCTGCCCTTCCCTGCTGAATCGTCATTGAGGGCTCACTGTAAACCAAAGGAACAGGACATGAAATAAGGATGGAGACAGCTCCACAAATTCCACAGTGCAAACCCTAAGTCAGACACCTCAGAACAACATTTTCCCCCTTCTAACTCATTAACTGGTGGGATTTTTTTCCTCCACTGCGCTCTGGAGCACAAAGCCTGGCCAGAGGAAGGACAATTTAGCACCTGGGAGCACCCAGGGAACTGCCAAGGGTGAGGTTCATGCCGGGGGAGTTTTAAGCCTGTTGCAGTTCTGATCCAGATGTCAAATCTCTGCTTCCTGTAACATCACTTGCCTGCAGTTTTTGGCCTGGAGAAGCACGGGGTTTACTCGAAACCATATGAGAGTGCTGCTGTACTCCTGGAAGAAATGTCTGAGGATGGAACATACTGGGGATGATATAAATGTGTTTTAACAGGGGCATGGAACCTGTAACTGCAGCAGGCTCAGCCCAAATCTTCACTTTGTCAGAGCAGGATGAACTTCAGCAGCTCAGGGAGCATCCAGCACTTGGAAGGATCTGTAAAATTTTGGCTGCAACAGTCCTGAGCTATGGATTCATATTTTCTATAACTGATCTTAGCATCTCCCCTTGAAAATGTCAATGATGAGCTGCTGCTTAATGTTAAAACTTTTTATTAATAATTATTTATTAGCTCAGCAAGGGCCTGCTCCAATGCTCAGGCTCAGACGAGTGCTGGGACTCCCCCCTGGGTGAGGGAAAACATTTCAGGACCCTCCCTTGACTCTCAAAAAAGCCAAAATCTTGTGGTACTCTTGACCCAGGGGGGTGGATGGTGGTAGAAAAATCAGGGGAGTATTTTATCTGAGTTTTTGGCCAATAAAAGTGTCCTGTTCCATCTCCTAAAAGAGGTTTTGACAGAGAATGCAGCCATTTCTAGCCCTGCTCTCAAAGGCCTTGTTGGTAAATCAGAGCTGACAGAAAACTGCTTTTCCCTGAGTTTCCCTGGCTGAGGCGTCACCTTGTGCTGGGTGAGAGATGGGACAGACAGTGACAACTCCCAGCCATTCCTGGCCGACCCCAAAGGCTTTCCTGCCTCTCCTTGGGAGGGCTGCACCGAGGGAAAAACCCAACCAAGGCAGAGCTGGGACCAGCAGCTCTCAGCACCCAACCAAGCTGCAGCTCCTGGGCCACACACACAACTCCCAGCATCAAATCATCCATCTCTCATGGGATACACAGACAGGGAGCAGAGTGGGAGCTGAAAAGGTCCAACACACCAAGGGGCACTGAAAATCTGTTTTACATCAGTTTTGGAGGCATATTTGAGGATATTTTAATAATGGTCTGTGGAAGGCGTCTGCTCTGGGTGTGGTTCCACCTCACCTGAGCCAAAAATGAGGAGCCATCCCCCTGAACACTTTTCTCTCTGCACAGAAACCCTCAAAAGCTGCCAGGTGCTCCTTCCCATCCTCCCCTCTCTGTTTCCTGCTCAGCAGCATCTTGGCTAAATGCACTCAAGCAATATCTTATTGGGTTTGGGGTCTGGAGTTTGGACACCTCCATGGATCCCCAATTTTACCAACAAAATGCTGGCAGAGGGCTGGGAAAAAAAAAATCACCATTATGTTCTTGGGATGGGAGGATTCTGTTGGGTAGGGAATAAAATCCCAGCAGCCAGCAGCTCTCCCTCATGCAGAACCTGCAGAGAGCCCCTAAAGTCCCCATGGAAGGTTTTAAACTGGTTCCACTGGGCACACTGGACCCACAAGTGCAGCAGCCTGGCATCAGTACCAGATCCTGCTTAATTTTTAGGGAGCTCCTCACTTCTCCCAGGTGTGCTGCCCTAAAAGCAGCAGAGGATCTGCCCCAGAGTGCTGACAGCCCATGCTCAGGAACCACGCTGCAAATTCCAAAAAAAACCCAAAAAAAAGGGGATTAAATGGTTTCCTTTCCCTCTCTGGGCTCAGCCCTTCCCCACCCCCCTCCCAGGCTGGCCCTGGAAGGGGTTTTTGCCTTCTCTCAGGTGATGGGGGAGGGACCAGCCCCGGACCCAGAGGCCCCAGCCCCTGCTCTGACTTTGCTGCCTGAAGCACAGAGCTCTCCGAAAACACAGATGAAAGGGAAGCTGGGGGAGGGCTCCAGACTGGGAGAAACAACCCTCGTGGCAGGTCCTGTGGCAGGGGTCAGGCTGCAGGACACAGAGGAGATATATTAAAAGGGGAAGCTGAAGGAATCTAAATAATCAGGCTCCCCACTGGATAATGCCTTGACAAGGGAGAGGTGCTGCGGGAGCCAAGGAAAACTGACTCGCACAGAGGGGCAGAAAAGTAAAAACTCCCTGCACAGAGGGGCTGGGGCTGGCCACGGAGACCTGGGAGGCACGGGGGAAGGGCTGAGAGCTGGAAGGAAATTAAATAATAGCCTGAAATTCCCAGGTGAAGAACAATGGAATTGAAAACAGAAAGGCCCCCGAGAGATAAACAAATCAGGACGGAGAGGCCAAGCGCAGAGAGAGAGACCTGGGGGCTGAATTCTGCACCCTGTCCTGCCATCCCACCTGGGCTGGAACGGGGTACAGCCCTGCCAGGCACCCCATAAAATTAGGGGAGGCCCTAAGTGCCTGCCCTGAAAGTTCTTATAACCTAAACCAGCAAAGCCACACCAAAAATATCAGTTATCCCTGTTTATCTGAGGCACAGAGAGATTAAACCAAATCCTCATGCCCTAAAAGGCTCCTTTGCTCTCTGCTTTCCTAAAAAGACTTTTCAGAGGATAAAAAATGTCCCCACTTTCACTGGGGAAAGCCAGCACAGCCCCACAGAGAGTTTGCTGCAAGATGAGGAATTAAATCCGTGTTTGAGCATCCCAGGGAAGATCCCTGGATATAAGAGATGTGTATTCCATGGAATATCCATCAGGAAACAACCTGGGAGACAGGAATCCATGGAACAGCTCAGAATAACTTCTGACACAGGTGTTACAAACTGCTGGAGCCTCGCTGGCTGTGACAGATGTGTTTTGATTGAGGACATGGTCCTTGGAGGGTGGGAAATTATTGACTTGGAACCAAACAGCAGATTTTTTTTGTTTTGTTTTCTTTTTTGGCAATTCTGTTGTGTTTTAAAAATTCATGGGCAGGCCCTGAAAGCACTTTACCAATGAGCATTAATATTCCCAGAGGAGAAACAGAGGCTTGGGGAGTGGGAGTTGCTGTTGCAAGAAAGAGGCAAAGAACCCTGAGAGCTTCCACAGCATTTCCTTGTCCCCACAGCATCCACGCAGAGCCCTGCTGGAATTTACCCACTGCACTCACACTGAACCTGCCTGCTCTGCTAAATTTCCCTACAAGTGGAAAAACGCAGGAAGTAAAGAGGAAAATGTGAATTTTCAGCTCCAGCTGAAAACTGTTCCTTAGTATTGAATCCCCTTTCACACCCTGCATTCTTCCAGCACCAGCCCAGTTGTGTTCAAAAGCCTTTTCTATTTCCTTTTCCAGTGCCACATGCTGCTGTGTCAACATAATACAGGGTCTTCCTAAACAAAGGAATGTGTGTCTAGAAACCATCCACGGGGAATGACGGCCAGAACCCCGCCAGCAGGGGAAAAAAAAAGAGATCCCACGCTCCTTTTTATGGCTCAGCTTAAAAACTGGGAGTAGGTAGCACCTAACCCATAAAGGATGGGGGAGGTTGGACACCCTGGAGGTTCTTGAGGAGCCCAAGGGTTTTCCCTGCACAGGGGAGTTCAGTTTTGTCCTTTTCTCCATGTCTCAGGCAGGTTTGAGGAGCTAAAGGTGTGCAGGGATGGGTTTGGATTCCCCGGGCAGGTATGAGGAGTTAAAGGTGTGCAGGGATGGGTTTGGATTCCCCGGGCAGGTATGAGGAGCCAAAGGTGTGCAGGGATGGGTTTGGATCCCTCAGGCAGGTACGAGCAGCTCAAGGTGTGCAGGGATGGGTTTGGATTCCCCCTGTGCCCACCAACCACAGCCACAAAGAACCAGGAGAGTCCAGAGACCCCGCTCTGGTCCCAGCTCTGCTCCCAACTTGTCATTCCATCTTGGCCAAAACACTTCCTCTGCCTTGTTGACTTCACTCAAGCTGGTCCTGAGGCTGCAGCCAAAAAGGTTTTCAGCAGAAAATATGGTTCAGAGGGGAACATATGACCTGCAGCTGAGCTCTGTCGGGGTGTGAGACCATTGGATTGCACAGTGGCATGCCAGACCTCCTCATTTCCATGTAGGATTGATTCAGAGCCCTGCCAAGGATCTGCAGGAAGCATATGCATTTGTTTAACATGGTGGGAGCGCTAGGAGGAAGCTCAGGAAACGTCGAGCCTTGTTGCAAGAAATCCTCCCCTGGAAGCTCAGGAGAACAGCCTGGGCTGGGCCAGGATGAAGTTTTTTCTCCAGGTGGGACAGTAAAGGAGAAGTGAAGCAAAATCAGCATCCCTGATAGCCAGGGGAGCCCCACCTTGCCTGCCTTGCCTGTCACTGGAGCTCTGAGCCAGGCTGAGGGGTGAGGCTGTGCCTTCCACCCATTCTGCCCTCTCCAGCTGCATTGGTACTTTCTGTAGTTCTATTTAAGTCCAGCACGATTTTTAAACGACACAGACGACCTCTGGAACAAAATCTCAGTGCAATTTGCCTCTGTGAAGAGAGCCAGGGAAGCCTCTTTACCCTGCTCAGACCCGCCAGACTTCCCTCGCGAGGACTTGGCCCCTTCGCTTAGAAGAAATCCTAAATATTTGTTTTAATTGCAGAATGGATCCTCATAAACCAGCAGGCCTGTGTGCTATCAGGCTTTGGATTGCATCGAGCCTGGCATGTGGGCTCATGAGGCAGATGGTCAGGGAAAAGCACCTTGGCACAGCCTTCCCTGGCATCTCGCAGACAAAGGGCTGCACCGGGGACGAGGATTTTATCTTTCATCGCCCCTTTCCAAAGGCTGCATCCAGCAGGGTGCTAAGCTTCTGTCAGTCTCTGTCAGCCCTTCACTCCCAATGTCTTTCTCCCCACAGTCTGGCTGCTGGGGGAGTGAGGTCTCTTGGCAAAAGCTGAGCCTGGGTTTGTTTGCTGAGCTGCCTGCGCGGCCGTGGGCGAGGCACCGGCTCTGTCTGCGCCCCCAGCCCCTTCCCAGCTCCCTCTCCTGGAGGTTTTGACTGCCTCCATCTAAAGATTGCCCAGGCACACCCCTCAGAACTCAGACTGTCACAAATATTTACCCCTGGCTGACTCTGCTCCCCAATTCAATGTTTTAGAGGTCCCCAAAGGAACATTTCTCATGTGTTGTTGGGGACAGCGGTGGGGTTCAGCAGTGGGGCAGCTCTGCTCCTCCAGGGAAGGGGAATGCCCTGCCCAGGAATTCCAGATGTTCTCCTCTGCCTCAAACCCCCAGAAATGAGCTGCTGCTGTTCCCTGCCTCCCACAGAGACAGAGGAACCAGAGGAGGGTTTGTCCTGCAGCCTGGAGCAGGAGCACTGATGAGGATTGGCTGGGCAACCTGGGCACGGCTCAGCACAGGAAAATTCTGCCTCTATTTAAACTCTTCGAGGGATGAATCGAGGAAAAAACCCAGATTCCTATGGGTACAAGTGATAATCCTCCCTGTCCTCCCTAAGAGCTGCTCAGATAAACTCTGATCTAAAACTACACCAGCAACCTTTTTATACCTCCTGATAGCCAGCATGGCAAATTTATCCCATTTTAGGAGATCCAGCCTGGATGGCACAAACACAGGCTGGTAAAATTCTAGCATTTAAGGGTATTAATTTAGCCCGGCACATTAAGTCCACAAATCTTTCTGCCAATTATTTTGGATAATTGTAACTATCACCACAAACAGTTTGAGATGTACGGGATCTGCAATTATCTGTGTTTCCCCCCACTGTAAATGAAAGGGATAAGGAGTGGAACCATCAGGGAACAGCTTAAAGCTTCTATTTGCTGCTGGGAACATCTGAAACGTTTCTCTGACACCTCCAAAAATTGATTAAGGGGAAAAGGGATGGATGAAGGGAGATTTATTTACAAACAGACTAAAAAGGGGGCCTGGAAACTGGGGAAAGGCATGATGGAAAAATGCTGAAGAATGGGGGAAAAAAAGGGGAAATAAAGGAAAAATGGTGGAAATTATGAGGAAACCCCACATGACATTTTCACACCCCAGTTCGGGCTTTGGCTGTGAAAGGTCCGCAGACAGCGATGGGCACCCTGCTCCAGGGCCAGCTGGTGCCGGGTCACCCCTGCCCCCGCAGCAGGGACATTGCCCACCCAGGGAGGAGCCAGGCGGAGCAGATCCAGCCGGGAGTGCCGCTAGAGGGCCCCTGGGCCAGCGGAACGCGGCTCACCCGCGGGCTGGGACCTGCCCAAGCCACCGGGGCTGAGCATCCTCCATCACCCTGGAGCGACACAGGTGACCTTTCACATGGTGGCCCTTCCTGTCACCGCTGTCACTCCGGGCTGCTGGAGATTCAGAGGGGAAAAAAACGCTCCCTGCTCAGGCTGCAGTGCTGCTCTGGAGGTCTCCATCCAGCCCCAGCCTATTTAACATCTAATAAGTCAAGCACAGCCTGGAGAAGTCTGATTTCCAAGCCAGAGCAGCATCTTGCACCCATTCGAAATGTCCATTTGGAGATTCAGTGTGAATAACACAAACACAAGACAGATGCTGCCACTTACCCAAATGTCTTGGAGGAACAAATGGGAGGCGAATTTGAAAGCAAATGAAGCAACCAGATTGTAGCTCTTAAGTGGACTCTGTGCTACAGCGAGGGGAAAACTTGGCAGGGAGGGACTCAGCGCTCACCACTTTGCTTGATCTACATAAACCATAAGAGCACGTGGAGCTGTTCGCTCTGAAGCTGAAGATTTAATCAAAAGCAGGTGAAAAATCCCATTTTTTTTTTGGTTTTGGCCCGCGGTTTGTGCCTCCACGGGGACAGCCCAGCACAAAAAAAAAGCCACTGCCAGAGGCTGTGCTGAGTCAGCACAGGTCCAGCAGCAGCTGCTGCAGGATGTGCAGTGGCAGCAGCAGGTGCACGGGGAGATTTGGGACAAAAATTCAAAATTTCCTCGTTTCACCCAACGCTGCTGCTCCGAGATGCTCCCGGCGGGAGCGGCAGCAGCGCCGCGGTGCCGCCGGAGCTTCGGGATGGAAACGGGGTGGAAATGGGGTAAAAAAGGTGGGAATGGTGGTTCTGTGTGCGAGCCCCGAGCCACCCAGACACTGAGCATTCGCTGGGAGAGCACATTTCGTGCAGCTGGCGTTGTGTCAGACTAGACTGGCTTCGTGCAGGAAATACTGAGCACTTGGACGCTCGGAGCGAGGGCTGGGAAGGCGTCCAAGATTGTGCTTCACATCTGCTCCTGCGAAGCCACTGCGAGCCCTGTTTGAGCGTGTGGGGTAAACAACAGCAGCCCCGGCAGAACACAAGCACAAGCAAACGTGGGGGTGCCCCGGGGGCCCCCAGGCAGAGCCTTGGGGAAAGGGAGAGGAGCCTTGTCCTGGCACGGCCAGCTGAGTGACCACAGCAAAGATTAGGCAGAGAAAGGTGCAACCTGAAGTTCAAATGTCAGCAGTTCAAGTCCTGGCATCAATGAAAATGCTGGAGTTTAATCTGTGTCCACTACCTTGCACCCATCTTCGTAAAAATTATCTTTTCCTTCAGAAATCTGAATTTATTCCTAAGAAAACAAATGGAAAAAGAGCAGTGTAAGTTTGGTTTGAGTGTGTGGGTAAAGCAGCCCCAGCAGAACACAAGCACAAACGTGGGGGTGCCCCCAGGGCCCCCAGGCAGAGCCTTTGGAAAAGGGAGAATAGCCTTGTCCTGGCACAGCCAGCTGAGTGACCACAGCAAATCGACGCATCAAAGATCAGGCAGAGAACCTGAAGTTCAAATGTCAGCAGTTCAAGTCCTGACATCAATGAAATGCTGGAGTTTAATCCATGTCCAGTAGCATACACCTATCTTCCTAAAAATGCACTTTTCTTTCAGCAATCTGAATTTACTCCTAAGAAAACAAATGGCAAAAATCCACTGTGAGCCCTGTTTGAGAGTGCAGAACTCAAGCACAAACGTGGGGGTGCCCCAGGGGACCCCAGGCAGAGCCTTGGGGAAAGGGAGAGCAGCCTTGTCCTGGCAGAACTGGGGAAGAGGAGATGCTGGGTGACCACAGCAAAGATGAGGCAGAGAAAGATGCAACCTGAAGTTCAAATGTCAGCAGTTCAAGTCCTGACATCAATGAAATGCTTGAGTTTAATCCGTGTCCAGTACCTTACACTCATCTTCCTAAAACTGATCTTTTCTTTCAGAAATCTGAATTTATTTGTAAGAAACCAAATAAAATAAAATAAAAGCCATGGGTGCACAATCCCATCCACCTCCTGACTTTCTGTTGCTTTTCCTCGTCACCTCCATAAAGCACGAGCCCATTAAATGCTTCCATTGCTGGTCCTGGCACCAATAAATCTAAATTTTCAAGCTTGGCAAACCCAGCTAAACAACTGGCATAGAGATAAATGATTCCTCTAAGGTAATGTACAACTCTCATTACCACAGGACTTTTTTTTTTTTAAACAATCCCCCCAGTACTGGTTTAAAAATCCTGGAAAAACACAGCTCTCTCCCCCAGCAATAAAGGTATTTTCCCTGTGGATTCTCAGTTTTTTCCGTTAGAAAATTCCCTGTGATATGGCAGCTTTCCTCCAAAAATGGGAGCAAACTGGGAGCTGGAAAAATGCAGAGCCTGGAAAAGAAACTCCTCAGCAGCCAGCACCCCCTCCAACCATCCAATAAATGGCATTCAGCTCAAACTCTCCAACACTGCAAGGGAACAGGAGAACAAAGGGATTTGAAGCATGGATTAGATCATTCCAAATGGTCTCAGCATTGGTGGTTTGGGGGTTTTCTTTTTTTTTTTTTTAATTTTTTTTTCTTTCCCTCAAGCCGTGTGGCAAAGGCTGGATTTGAACCTTTGAGGGCAATGTTTTGACACAAATATTTAAGCTATTTAAAATAAGTAATAACCTTCAGTTACCTTCAAGAGTATTATATGAAAAACAGAGAATGGGATTAAAACAGATTAGCTCCCAACGTTTCTTAACGTGGCAAACAGCATCAATCAGATCATATCAACGCGAGCTGACAGCTCAGGGAAATCCAGAGGAGCAGATTCCCTTAGAAAAATGAGATATTTGATCAATTCTTGTAAATTCTTTCTTCTGAGCTGTTAGAAACTGCATTGACTTCATAAAAATGTAATGACAGCTCAGCCTTTGCTTAGCATAACATCCTGAAAGTGCCTGAGAACATCGAATTAAGGCGCCCCGGCAGCGCCGCGTGCGATCGAGGAGTAAATACTGCTGTCAATTTGCTCTCCAAATGCTGCTGCCCATCGATTTCCCTCTCGGGGAAATCAGGGAAATGCCTGCCTTGCACTCCCAGCTCTCCACCCTGCACTCTTTAGTGCCTGCAGACAAACTGCTGCAGAGCCCTGGCGGGATCCATCAACCCGCAAGGTGTGAAGCAGCACGAGAGGCGAAGTTTAAAGAGGCAGAAATTCCCTCTCACCTGCCCTCACTCTGACCCTCCCCAGGGGAGCTGCTCCATCCCTGGGAGTGTCCAGGGGCAGCTTGGATGGGGTTTGGAGCAACCTGGGGTAGTGGAAGGCATCCCTGCCCGTGGCAGAGGGTGGAACAGAATGTTCTTTAAGGTCCTTTCCAAATCAAACCTTTTTTGTTACCTCTCCCACACTGGATGTATCTGCTGGTCCTTAATTTCCCATCCCAACAAGAGCTGGGCAACCACCCTGATGAGTTTTCCTTATATTTTGATGATTCCAGGCAGAATTCTGGACGGTTTTGTTTCTTTTTCCTTGTGTCTGTATTAATTATGCCATTTTGGAGTGATCTGGAAAAGGAGAAGTTACGGACTTGTGTATTAGCTGTAAATTAATCACCACAGTGATTAATTGGGATATTGGGAAGGAATTCTTGGTTGTGAGGGTGCCCAGAGCACCCCTGGATCTCTAGAAGTGTCCAAGGCCAGGTTGGAGCAGCCTGGGATAGTGTAAGATGTCCCTGCCCATGGAATTAGATGGACTTTACCATCTTTTCCAACCCAAACCATTCTGATTCTGCATTTATCCCATAGGGAACAACACCAGAAGGAATCTGGGGCCTGGAGAGCGCAGCCACCAGAGCAGGGTGGCAGTGCCATTGTCACACGAGGGACCTGGGGCCTGGAGAGAGCAGCCACCAGAGCAGGGTGGCAGTGCCACTGTCACGCAGGGGACCTGGGGCCTGGAGAGAGCAGAGCCACCAGAGCAGGGTGGCAGTGCCATTGTCACATGAGGGACCTGGGGCCTGGCGAGAGCAGCCACCAGAGCAGGGTGGCAGTGCCACTGTCACACAAGGGACCTGGCTGCCATTTGTGCTGCAGATCCAGCCCAGCTCCCACTCTCCAGCACAATCAAATCAAGCATGAAGGAAGCAGAGCCTGGTGCTTAAAATGGCATTATCCGAGCGCTCCGTGGGAACCGCCGGCCAAATCCCTCCGCATTAACTTGGCGTAATCTTGGAGAAATCTCTTCCCAACTGTTTTGAAATAAATCCTGTTAAATTCTGCAGGGAATTGGCCTTATCTCTCCACACCTGTGTGGGGTTTTTTTTTTTCCTACCTTTTCCACCCCCCTGTGCCAGGACAAAAGGGAGTGGGTCTGTGTGTGGCAGTGTGTGTGTGTGTGTGTGTCTGAGAGGAGCTAAAGAGACAATTATCCTCCGCTGAAAATAAACATCATGAAACTATAGATGCCTAATTTTTGCACCTGGAAGATCCTCTTACAGCTATTCACTACTAATCACTCTTAGCTAATAAATGAATAGAATAACTAATGTGATTAGAGTAATTTGCCTATTCATCAGGAATATTAAATGAATTGAATATTTTGTATTTGACTCGTCTCTCTCAGCATTTCCCTGATACTGTAATTAGCCCCTTGTCTGCTCCTGTGGCAAAGACACCACGTGGCCTTTGGAATGGGACACTTGGGCTCTTTCTGCATCCCTGGACAGATGGACACCTGCCTTTACAGCCATCCTGTCATGCTAGAATTAAATAATCCCACCGGAAAAAGCTCTGGATGCATTGTGGAGGGAAGTCGGGGCAGAAAAGAAGAATAAAACTCTTGATTTGGAGCAAGAAAACACCCAAATAAAGAGGTCACCCTAAGTGGGGACAACAGCGAGGGGTGGTGACAGAGGAGCTGCTCCTTGGCTGCCAGCATTGCTGAGGAAGCTGTCCAGAAAATTCTTGGCCACTGTGGCTCTTTTCCTTATTTTCCAGTTGGGAACGTGACAGATCTCTGAAGACATCCAGGTGAACTCCCAGACTTGTTAATACACGCTGGGCTGGTGGCTGCTCCATTTAAATCTTGCTGAGGAGTCAGGAGGAAGCTGAACTATGCAAATGATGATATGAAATAACCAGTGGGCAGATATTCAAATAAGGATTTCACATTTATACATAAAGGGGGGGGAAAAAAGAAAAAATTCAGATCTGGGATGGAGTTTTCCATATCTATACAAGGTTTTTTGAGGGAAGACAGCAAAGATTTAGAAAATTAATGCTGGTCCTTGTCTGCTTCTAGAAACTAATGGGGATGTGCAGAACAACACAGAAAAGATGCATTAATAAAATTGCCAAAGATCATCTGTCACTTCCTCTTGGTAAGAAGCCAAAGCATTTTTTAAAATGCATTTGCACTTAACCAGAATGATATCATAATCTTCCTTAGTCATATCTTTTCCTGCCTTCCTGCTACTCCACAAAGCAGACAGCGAGGTTTGCAGGAGACAAACTCAAAATGCTGCATTAAAATTAAAAAGGGAAAGAGGCTGCAAGGAAAAGCTGCACAAACAGAATCACCTTGAGCTAAACCTTGAACAAGAAATTCACGGGGCACGTTCGGAGCAGGGAAGGAAATTAGGAGGAGAAAACAATGAATTATTGAAGGCTTCAGGGTTCTCCAGTCTGGGCAGCTCTAAAATCAAGATATCACACAACCTTTGCAGGGTCTTTTGCTGTGTTCTGCTGGAGTGAGGCAGATGTGAGGTGGTTTTAATCTTTGCAAGGGCATAATTAGGGTTTCATTTGGGTTTTTCACAGCTGGCCTCACACAGAACCAAGTCCCTTCCTCACATTTATTTGTGTCACTTGGTTTTGGGGTTGTGGGGTTGGGTTTTTTCCTGGTTTGGGGTCCTTTTCTTTCTTTTTTTAATATAACTGCAAAGAAAGCCCAGACCTGCAGAACCTAAAACGTGAGTATCACTGGAATTCTGCATCAGCCTCCATCCTCATTAACTATGCCATAAATCTCTACCTGAACTCCCAGATGTGCCCGTGCTGAAGCAAGCTCTGGATTCCTGCTTCAGAGCTGAGCTATTGTGTTTCACACACAGCTACCTGGAGAACATCCTTCAAGGCAGAGACGAGGCAAAGTCTCTTCTAAATTCTCTTTCATATCTTGTTACACAACGAAATTTCTTTCCCAGCTCCCCACAGCTCCTCACCACTATTTCTCTGCCTTCCTCCTCAGACCTGGAGTTTTCACTGTGAACCCAAAACCAGTTTCACAGATTTATTTAGGTATTTTTAGCACTTCCCCCCGCCCTTAATTTCTCCTTTCAGATTGCTTTCAGACAGCAAGAGTGTAAACCACTTTGATTCCTGGATTGTTGTGAGAAAAATGCTATATGAATGAATAAGTTATAATAATAATAATACATTACAGTGATAATGATGGATGTGTTTTAAACAAAGCCTCTGGCTGCCAGTGTGGAGGAGCTATGGAAAAATCAAAGATAATCTTGCATGAGGAGAATGGTAATGAGAAAGACCTGGAATATTTTATCTCTGAACTGCTCCTATCTGCTCGCCCCGGATCAGGGATGTCCCAGTTTGACTTGAAGAGTGTGGCAGGAGCTAAATTCAGGCCCAGGTGCTGAATTTAGGGAGGGGTTGGATCCATCCCAGAATAATTCCCAGCCTCGTGGGCTCTGAGCCTTGGCCCCAGTGAGGGGCAGGACCCTGCAGTGCTCAGCACTGCACACACAGAGCACACTGCTCATCCTCAAAGCCTCTGCCAGCCAGCCAGGATGAAAGCAGAGAGAAAGAAATTAAAAGTCACCCCAGCCACCCAACAGGTCACTGGCAGGGCTGGGAAGGGCTCTCCACTGTCACACGGGGGTCTCCAGGAGAAATTCACCCTGTCCCACTGCTGGGAAAGGGCAGGTTCAGCTCAACACAGCTCATTTCTATAGAAAAATGGGGATATTGGGTCAATTTGGGTGACTGCAGAACGCAACAGATTAAACCAACAGGAATGCCCTGAGCAAAACCTCCTGGTTTTTGTAAAAGAGATTTTTAGAGGAAGGGCTTCACTATTTATCCTAGTGGGGATGCATCCTTTTCAGTTTTATCCCATCAGCTGCTTATCAAAATATCACCTCGAACACAAGCATAAACTGGGCTGGGATGACAACCCACAATTTCCTTCGGCACGTGCACCTGTGCACTTGCTAAGGAGAGCTCCTCAATCACGGGGATTCTGGAAGTACAACAGAGGCACCGAGGCCAAGACAGAAATCTTTTCTACTCCAGTTTCAATCCCAAGGGCTGCCAGGCCTCGGGATGCTAAAAAGCTGAGGAATATCCTTGAGAAAATAGACGGCAGGATAATGTAACGTGTCCAAATTTCAGCAGCATCCCGAGATCCGGGTGACAGCAAAGCCTCCTCAGCCACACTAAATGTAAGACACAAAGCAGCAGAGCCTTGCAAGCTCCCTAAAATGCTTTGGAGGCTCCACAATCCTCAGCCTGTGCAAATCCCTGGTGTGCCAGGCTTGGCCTTGGGGGTCTCTGGGGCTGGGGGATTTACTCCTGGCCACTGATTTGAGCGTGTGCTGAGCCAAGATCCTGATTTCCTGCGCTGCCTAAATCTCCCCACCCTCAGGACAGCTCCTAGGACAGACCCTGAGAAAGTAATCTCATGATTTATGAGGTTTTCTAACAATGGCAATAAGCAAGGCAGCGTTTTAAGCAGCTAACTGAATTGGGATGTGGGCTGGGTTTTTTTTCTTTTTCCACAGCACAATGTGGATCTATTTAGCCCTTACAGCTTGGATTTCAGCCTTTCTTTGCCCATGAGAAAGGCTGGTAAATGGGATTTGGGCTAGGAGCTATAGGGGAGAATATCTTTTAATTAACCAGGAGGGTGGCTCAGGGAAGATCTAGCACTGCCTCTGAGCTGAGTTTCCAGCTCCACGGTGAGGCAGACGGGTACAAATTAAGGCAGAGCAATAACTGCAAATCAAATTCCCCTTGGCTCTGACTTACCTGGGCTTGTAGAGGGCAGGGATGACTCCGGTGCTGCTCTGCAGGCAGGGCACTGCCCCTCACCTGACCATTCCCAGCTGGGCAGCTCAGGTGATGTCAATCCACATGGATTTTTATCCCCCCTGAGCTCAGGGGAGCCCTGTCTCTCTTTTCAAGGCAAGGCAATCAAACCTCTCATTACGCTGCTGGTAGGGAAATATTTTTCCTGAGAACACAACGAGTGCAGAAAGCACAAACTGGGCACAGGTCCTGCCCTTTTCTGCACCAGCAGCGTGGCTGGGGTTCCTGCAGAGCAGGGAGGTCACACTGGGCATGGCTGCACCCCTCAATCCTGTGTTACCTGTGAGACACGAGAGGTCACAGCAGGATTTATACCCACAAAATATTCAAAGGCAGAGAGGATTTATACTCACAAAATATTCAAACCGTGGAGAGGTTGGAACAGGAGCAAACCTTTGCTGGAAAAAAGACACAAGCTCAGGCAAGGCCAGAGATGGGACAGCACAGAGCACTTCCCAAGCAGCCCCAGTGGGAGCTCTCACCTTGTTAAAGGCTGAGTGAAGCAAAAATGAGGCACAGCTCCAAGAGAAACCAAACCAAAGTGTGGCCAGAGGGAGCAGGGATGTCATTCTTCCCTGTACTCGGCACTGGTGAGGCCCCACCTTGAGTGCTGTGTCCAGCTCTGTCCCTCAGTTCAGGATGGACACTCAGTGCTGAGTCCAGCTCTGTCCCTCAGTTCAGGATGGACACTCAGTGCTGTGTCCAGCTCTGTCCCTCAGTTCAGGGTGGACGTTGAGACACTTGAGCACATCCAGGGGAGGCAGCGAGGCTGGAGAGGGGCTGGGAACACAAACCCTGTGAGGAACGGCTGAGGGAGCTGGGCTTGTTCAGCCTGGAGAAAAGGAGACTCAGGGGTGCCCTCATCACTCTTCACAGCTCCCTGAAAGGTGCCTGTGCCCAGCTGGGCTTGGGCTCTTTCTCCAGGCAGCACTGACAGAACCAGAGGACACAGCCTCAAGCTGTGCCAAGGGAAATCCAGGCTGGATATCAGGGAAAAGTTTTTTACAGCAAGGGTGATAAAGGACTGGAATGGTCTGCCCGGGGAGGTGGTGGAGTCACCATCCCTGGATGTGTTTAAGGAAAGCCTGGATGTGGCACTGGGTGCCAGGGTTTGGTTGAGGTGTCAGGGCTGGGTTGGACTCGATGATCCTGGAGTTCTCTTCCAACCTGGTGATTCTGTGATTCTGGAAACTTCCCCAGCACCAGCACCCAGGGAATGGCTGTCCCTGCTCCCAGGATGGACGCAGGGATGGAGCCAAGCCCCAAGCCTGGATCCCAAGCCCAAAGCCTGGATCCTGACACCCCAGGACTCCATTCAGTGCTGCCCCACACCCAGCGCATCCCTCCCTCTGCGCTCTCCCTCGCCAAGTCCCGCGGTGTTTTACTGGACAAGGCATGCGAGTTAAATTTACATTTTATTTGAACAATGTTTCATCTTGTTCCTGTGCGTCTCCGCTGGCGATGAGGCAGTGAGAAGCTGATGAAATTTATTCCTGCTCTTGCTGCCACGCTGTATAAATAAAGGGGAAGGAATAAAATACTTCTCCAACAGGAAGTGTGAAGGCTTTAATGCTTTGTTTAAATATGCAGCTGAGAGACTTTATTTATCACGCAGCATCTGTATGTGCCCACAGCTGAGATCTGCTCCCTAAAACTAAAAGATCTCATTTCAGATGCATTTTTTTACCTGTGTCACACCACCAAACCTGCTGGATTTACCCTTAAATTTATGCTGGGTGAGAATCCCCCCCCAAAAAAAGATGCCCAGAAATAGCATGGCCACTGTATTCATGTACCTCAGGTACTGTGAACTCTGGCTGGCTGCATTTCCCAAGAATAATTGGTGTATACACACACCCTGGGAGATTTATATTCCCCTGCATCTTGGGCTATATACAATATGATTTAAATGGCACGGGCACTGGAGAAAGTGGACGGTAAAGCGTACAGTATTTGAAAATAAACATAAAGTAAAATGGTTTGACATCCTATTTCACTTAAAATGTAAATGGTGAACATTCAGGGCGTGATTTACAACCTTTTTAAAAGCACAAATGTTTTTTTTCTCTTTTTGGCCCCCTCGCTTAGATGCCACAAATCAGGAGAATTCTTTGCAGCATCCAGAAATCCCCCGTGGTGGGTTGGCTCCTTTTTGTTGCTATCCGAAGGAATAGACATGGATCCCCCCGGATCAGTTTTCCTGCCTCTCTTTTTGTTTTTCCCTCTGGTGTCCTGACTTGAAATGTGGCTGTATTGTGAATTTTAGGCTGTAGGCTGTCAGAGGGAGAGGAGGGGATGCAGTGTGTGAGGAGCCTGTTGCTCAAGAGCCCATTTTGCAGCCCAGAGTTAACACCTTTCCATGCCTTCCATCCTGGCTGTATCACTGCTCCCATCACAAGGGCAGTGTGGGAATCCCTAAATTCCCTGATTCCTGCTGCTGCCTGGAATTGCTGACCCAGGACAGCATCCAGCTGTGCTCAGAAGCTCTGGACACGTCACTTTTTGGGTGTCCCTCCTAACCTGTCTCTGCTATAGTCCAAAACAGCATCACTCTGTGATCCCTGCAGCACCTTTCCAACCCTCCCTGCTCCTCACCCACCACCAGCACAGAAAAGGTGCAGAGAGAACCCCCCCTGCACTGGCTCTGCTCCCAGCAAAGCACAGAGAAGATACCTGAGAAGGTTTTTCAGGATTGAGCTGCTTTTATTCCCAGATCACTGAATATTCTGAGCTGGAAGTGATGCCTTGAGGGGCTGCCTGGAACAGAGGCTGGGCAGAGTTAAAGGAATAAAGCAGGGATTTATTTAAAGGCTTTTAAAGGACACACCTTGGGCAGTACAAGAGCCTGGCCAGGGCTACACCCATGAGGGAGAAAGGGTCACAAATTTTCACACTTTTGTAAGTTTTGGTCCCTATTTCCATGTTGGGGTTAATTGTCCAATTACACTTCAGGTTATGCAGTCCCACCCTCCCAGGTTGCTCTCCTCAATTCCCTGTTTGCACTTTTTGGGACTGAGGCTGCAGGGGTGTCCTTGGTTCTGGGGCTGGAAAAGGATTGTTTTGTCTGCCTGAGCTGTGAGGAGAACTGGCTAACACTTTATGTGAAGTTCAGAGTTATGCACCAGTGCAGAATCTGGAAAATATGAAAGCTAAAACTGAAGGCATCAGGAGGAACTGACAAGGTCTGGCCCTTAAGGGACTGGTGCTCATCAGCTGGGCAAGAACTGACTGGAACTCAAGCCCCAACACCAAACCCAAAGCATCAGCGGTGTCCTGTGCCCCAGAGCCATCATCCACTGACCCCCACAAGGCACAAATCCATGAAACCAGGAAATCTTCCTGCATAGAGGAGACCACCCCACCAAATGGTCCATGGCACCAGCAATTCTGGTCTCAAATCACAGTTACACCACAGGGATGGCCCAAAAACACTTCCCAGCACCTCCTGTCCCTTTCCCGAGGCACTGGGATGCAGGATGCTGCTCTGAGCATCTCTTCTGTGTGCAGGGAGGACTCTGCACCACCTGAGCACACCCTGGAGCCTCCGCCCTCCTCCCGGCCCTACAGCAGAGCCAGCCCCGAGCCTCCAACCGCACCATCCAGCCCTTAAATCTTTAATAACCTTTCTTTCCTTGACTCGGAGCACACGAGCGTGAGCACATCTCGCCAGATCAAACCGAATCCTTAATTTAAGCAGCTGTTAATAAGGGTTAAATCTGCAGGCTGCGGTGGCCCCTCCGCTCTCACAATCAATGGAGCGGGGAGCCTGAAGGGTGTCCATTTTGAAAAGCCATAATGAATCATTTTTCCTCAGCAAATCTGGCAAACTTCAATCCTGGTTCCTGCAGCCTCCTTTTCACATGTCCAAGCCCTCTGTGACACATCAAATTTAATGAGACTGCACAGACCTCAAAAAAGGGCACTGTAGCACTGCTGGGATACTTTATTAAGGAGGATCAGACAGAATGTGTTTGCTGTTTAAGAGCCTTTAAAGGCAAATTACGCTTCTTTTTGGGGGGATGAGAGCCTCCCATTTTTGTTCAGTCCCTGGCCCTCCTCAAACACATCCTGCAGGCCAATTCAAACACAGAGTTAAGGTTTCTGCAAACAGGGAGAGCAGCAAAATTGGCAGCGAGGGCTGAGAGACCAGCGAGGCTCGATTGAAGGTTGTGGGGTAGGACACACACAAAGGAACGTGTTATTTCCCAATAATAATAATAATAATAATAATAATAATAATAATAATAATAATAATAATAATAGTAATAATAATAATCTGCCTCTGACAAGCTGTGCAAAGGAACACCCCACCCTGCTAGCAGGTGCTGCCCTGCTAGGTCCAGGGAAAGGCCAAATTAACCCTCTCTGGCTGGTGGAAAAGTGGGAAAAACTTTCTAGAAGGATCATAAAATCCTAGAAGGGTTTGGGTTGGAAAGGACCTTAAAACCCATCCAGTTCCAGCCCTCAAGATGGACGATGTGAGATATGTGCTGAGCCATCCTTGGGGAAAAACTGGGGCAGCCCATGAAGAATGGGGAAAAGGAAACCTTATTTTTTATTTTAATGTCCATATAAAGAAATAGAATCACCAGAACCAGGCAGAGTTCAGTCTGCAGCCTCCAGATTTTGGGGCAAGGGAGGCTCTTTGGTTTTGCTTGGTTTGCTTGTGGATGCTGTGAGAGGTACAAGATGAAATCCTGGATGATTTCAGGAATTTTCCCAGCTATAACCAGCTCAGGTTATGTCCTTGCAGACTTTTTTCCCCTTGGAAAACCCCATTCTGTGCAAGGACTCAGCATTGTAACTTTTGTTGGAGACTGCAGCAGTCTCGTGGCTTAGCAACCCCCTGCTTAATTCAGAGCATCTCTTTTGAGATCATCGTGTTCAGCTCCTCTGTGTCCACCTCTGGCCACGTCCAGCTCTAAAAAGAGCTGTAATTTATTTCAGTGAGTGCCCAGGCTGCTGGACAAGGCAGCAGAAAGCCAAAATGTCTCTCTCAGCCTATGGATTCCGACCTAATTGGGGTTTATAGGGAAATATAAAAATTGGACTGGCTTCCAGACAGCTCTCAAGGGTGCCTAAAGAAGAAACTTTGTGTCTCAGAAGATTTTTATGTGACTAGAGGAAAATGATAACGTTTTTACCTTGTTGGAGTAAGCACCCAGCCTTCCAAAAAGTGCAGTGAGAAGTGAAATCATTTACACATCACAAACTCTCTGCTTGCAGGACAAACCCAGAGACATTTCCTGTGCCAGGACAACTGAGGCAGAACCTGTGGAAGGTTTAATTTGACTTTTCTCCTCCATCTTTGGCTGTCTGGAGGAGGTTTGGGGCTCGGCACAAGAAACTCAGGGGTGATTTGGATCCAGGTCACATTTTCTCGGAGCCACCTGCATTTGGAGGCACAGGAAGAGTGTGGTTAATGGATCACTTTAATGACATCAGTTCTGATCCATCTCTAATTAAGGGCTCTGCCAGGAATACAGTCAAGCAATTCTAATGGCCCAGAGGAAAAATTGTGAAGTCAGGTAATGAAATTTGCTTATTAGACAGAATGGGCAGAAGGAGTGCAGGGGCACAGAAATCAATAGGGAAAGCAGGGCAGGCAGCATTTCCCAAGCCCAGCTAATGAAGTTCAGCGCTCACAAGTGGAACAAAACCCTGCCCTGCTCACAGCCCCGAGGATGTTCACCTGGAAAAGGTCCAGTTTATGTGAACTTCTAAACAGTTTGTTCCACGCTCCAGCTTCCTCAGCTGGAGGATTTCATCACCGCTGGCTTTGTGTGTCTCCCAGGGCTTTTAGAGGCAGCTCCATGTCTCCTTCTAGAGCCAGTTCCCTCCTAGCTGTGCCTGTGGTGGGATATTCCCAGGATTTATAGCCAGGATGGTGACACGGCTCTCCAGGATGGAGAAAAGCAGAAATTCCCTTTCACCTGGGAAATTTCACACCTGTAGCCTGGAAACTTCTTGGATAAATGCCATAACGGCCCCCATTAGATCCCAATAAATATTATGACATAAGCATCCCTGGAAAATTATTCACCTATGGCCTCTTTACCCAAGGAACTTTTCAATCTGTTCCCACCTCACCCTTTCCAGTGGAAGGTGTCCCTGCTCATGGCAGGGGTTGGAATGAGAGAATGAGAGGATCTTTCAGGCCCTTCCCAACACAAACCATTCTGGGATTCTGTGATGAGCACAGAGAAGATGCAGGTTAAAAAAAAATTAAAATTAAAAAAAAAAAAAAAAGCCAGTGAGAAGCGTGGATGCTGCCAAAAAATGAAAACCTATTTATTCTGTGGTGATCTACAGAGTGCTGGGGAGGGAAATATTTATAGGTGGGACAGATACAGCTCCAAACCCTTCACTTGCAGGCTGGCAGGAGAGGAACAAACCAGATTCCTTGGTGGCTTTTTTTTTGTTCGGTTGGTTTTTCGAGGTGTTTTTAATTTTTTTTTTTTTTTTTAAAGGGGAAAAGTTAACCGAAGTTTATGAGCTGGAGCTGTGGAGCAGAGCCCTTTGTGTCTCGCTAGCCCACATAATTGCGCTCCCCCCTCCTCTCACCCGGTGGCAAAGGAATGTAGGTGGAATGTCTTTGCACGGAGAGCGGCTCACGCAGGGACTGCACAATGAGGGCAAGAAACAGGAGCCAATCTAAGTAAAGGATCAGGCAAGGAAAATAATGTTGGGCTGTCTGCTACCACGTCTAACCCCGTGAAATGCCTCCATGAATCCCCTGCTTCCTCCTGTCTTAAAATGTCCTCCTCCTTCCCAGAGGTTCGGGGCACAGATCTTGTTTCAGTCTCCTTTTTAACACTTCGCTTTTCCCCCCTTCTCCTTTCATCCTCCTGCCGCAGATATATTTACTGGCAACGGAAAAAATCAATAAAGGCGAAGGAAATGACTTGGCAGCCTTCCGAAGTGTTAAAATAATTCTCAGCTATTGTTTCTAAACAATATTGCCAGCTCAGGAGCTTGGCCTCGATTTTCAGAAGCAACTGGTGATTTTTGGGGGGGAGGTTCTGGGGTTTTTTTGGGGTGTCCTTAAGGGGACAAATTTGGCACAACCACGTGGGAAACACGGAGGCCTCTCCAGCACACTCCTGAATTTATCTGTCCCTTGAGGGATTCCTCACCCCACGGGTTTCATTTGGGGGCATATTTAAGTAAAACAGCCCAAAGAAAGGCTGGACATCCCATAAACTATCCCAGCTGCCTTTCAGCAGAGAAAACTGGGAATGATATTAGCGAGCAACAGCCTGAACCAGGTGCATTCCAACCTGTCAATTCCTCGGGTGAGTTATTGCTGCTTAAATACAGACTTTCTGTCCCAGCAGTGAAATATTCTGGCACGTGCTGTGCAAGAACATGGAGAGCTGACCTTCACACTGAGCTGCTCCTTGTAAGCTGGAATCTCTCCTGGATTTCTGCTTTTTTCCCACATTTTGAAGGTGTATTTTGGAAAATCGGGAGAAGGAGGGCTCAAAATGTTGAGAAGCTTAAAGATCCTCTCAATTCCCACACAAAATGTTTCCTCCCCAGCTCCAACTAAAATCCAAAGAACTCCATTTCTATTTTGACTTTAAAATATATATATATATATATATATATATATATATATATCGTGCTATACAAAAATGGAAGTGAAAAATAATTTCCAAATGGAAAATTGGAGCATTTAATTTGGAAGAAGATGCAAAGCACACCTCCACTTCAGGAATGCTGTGTTCACTTTGAGTTGAAACAGAGTCAATAAATTCAGGGTTTTTTTCCCCAAAACAATGGTTTTTCACAGGGAGGCAACAGCTTAAATGAAAAACAACCCTTTATTAATATTTTGGTGGCTTAATGTTTAGAAATTAAGTGTTCTCTGCTTCCACTTCATTGCAGGAGAACATGATCCCATTTAGCACACCTGGAAAATACCAAAATTTGCCTTTTTTTCCACGATATCTCCTTCCAGCACCTTTTCCTGAGTTAAACACCCGTTATCACCCAGGTACCCCAATTTGTACCTCACTTAGGTACTGAGTGACCAACGTGGGGAGTGCCTGTGTTTTCCCCGTGCCCTGATTTTCCTGAAATGTGTCTCTGGCAGGGCAGGGCCTGGCTGAGCAGAGCTGCACATGGATGGACACTTCTTCTGGGCTGAGCTGGTGACAACCAGAGTTTGGTTTGGGGATGCTTTTCCCACTGCCTGCCCTGCCACCTTTGGGGTGTGCACACCCTGGATCTCAGCCCTTTTAGGGCCCAGTGATCGCCTTTTTAGACCTGAATATTTCCTTTTTAGACCCAGAGATGCCCTTTTAGACATAAAAATCCAATTTTACACTGAGAAATCCTGTTTTAGACCTAGAGATCCCTTTTAGACCCAGAGATTCCCTTCCAGACCCAGAGATCCCCTTTTAGGCCTAGAAATCCCCTTTTGGACTGAGATTTCCTGTTTTAGACCCAGAGATCCCCTTTCAGAGCTAATTGATCCCCTTTTAGACCTAGATTTCCCTTTTAAGACCCAGATTTCCCTTTTTAGACCCAGAGATTCCCTTTTAGACCCAGAGATCCCCTTTTAGACATAATTGATTCCCTTTTAGATCTAGAATTCCCATTTTAGACCCATAGATCCCCTTTCAGACCTAATTGATCCCCTTTTAGATCTAGAATTCCCATTTTAGACCCAGAGATCCCCTTTTAGACCCAGAGAACACCTTTTAGACCTAACTGATTCCCTTTTAGACCTAATTGATTCCCTTTTAGACCTAGAATTCCCATTTTAGACCTAGAATTCCCATTTTAGACCCAGAGATCCCTCTTCAAACACTTGCACACCAATCCCATCCCCTCCAAGGGCGTTTTTATCCCAGAGACATCGACACCAACAATCAGGAATTATTCTGATGGAAGAAAAAAACCTCTCCCAAAGTCCAGGTGTGTCCATGCCAAGCTCCAGCTGAGAGCAGCCGCTCTCCTCCACCGTCCCAGCTTTCATTCCTGCTGGGAACGTGAGCAAACCGCGCAGGGAGGGAATTCTCCGCCGCTCCCCGAGAGCCAAATGTGCCCCACCACCCAGAAACGTGCACCTCTGTGCCTTGGAGGTCCTGGGCAGAGGCCTCTCTCTGTCTCAGCCTGAGAGGAATGAAATTTTTTGGGGTGGGAAACATCTGCCCTTGTCCGGGGTTTGCACATGGCGCTCATAATGGGGCCCATTGTGCGCACAGCGAGCGCAAATTGGGGAAATCAATAAAGCGGGAAAGCCTCAGTGGCTGGATCGAATGCCAGCCATGTCTAATGCCTCCAGGATGCCTTGGGAGCCCACCAGGTCCTGCTCGTTTGATGCCTTCGCTTCCCAGCTAGCCCAAAAGGAAAAACCCAAGGTATTAACTTTCCTTGGCGGAAATCGTTGGTGAGAACGCAGAGCCGGGGAAAAGTTTCAGCCTGACCATCCTCAGCGTGTCCGTGGGATGTGTGGGATGAAGGAGAGTCCAGCACGGCGCTGTGGGAACACCAGAGGGATGGGATCCCACGTTCCCACCCCAAAGGCACCACCTTAAGGGGATGATGTTTTCTCTGCTACCCTCAGATGGGAGCAAAATCCATCCAAATTCTCCACTGTGGAAACCACCTCCATCATCTACAACAAGGACAAAGCAGGGATATTCCCAGCTGATTGAAAAGCAGCCTCAGAAACAGGGAATGGATTGAAAGGATTTTGGGAGTTGTGTCATTGTGCCACCAGTGCTGGGCAGTGCCCAGGTCAGCCTTTCTCCCATGCAAGCTGGCACCAGGGGAGGGAGCTGAGCTTCAAAACAGCACCAGCCTTTGCCAGAGGGGCTCAGAGCAGAATAATGATGATGGGATTAGGGAAAAAAAAAAAAAAAAAAGAATTCATAAAAAACTAAATTAAAAATCACACCTCGCTTCACGTTGGAAATTGGACCCGGCAAAACCTCTTTAAATGCAACCCATTGTGAAGGGAAATTCTCCCTGGGATCTGGGCTTCCAGCACGGCATTTCTGCAGCTCCCCACGCTCCTGAAATCCCCTGGAAAACTGCGGGAAAAGCGGCGTCCTGGCAGGTCTGCCTGTGGAATGTGAATTTTTGGGACAAGTCTCTGCAAGAGCTGCGGAGCTGCAGAGACAAAACCGCTGGCAGAGGGTGGCACGGGCAATCCCCACCCAGCTCCTCTCGTGTCTGATAAGGCAGAATCAGCTGTCTGGAGAGAGATTTTGGTTTTCCCTCTCCCCCAAAGCACGTGTGCAGGTTCTGAGTGCCAGACAAAGGGAAATGAACGCTGCTTTTTTTTGGTGTTTCCCTCCTTTCTCTTCATTTCCTCGTCCCAGTAGCAAAAGGGGAAATTGAGGGGACAGACACAACCGAGTTTGCACTGAAGGGGAAGCAATAAAACCTTCCTATATGCAATAACAACCTCTGCCACTCCCAAATATCCCCAAACCGCCAGAAATAAAGACATTGGAAAAGGCTGGGATATTTTGAGGTGGGTTTTTTTGGGTTTTTTTACCCACCCATGATAAAATTCAGTTTTCCTCCTCACACATTTAGAGTCAAGTAAAAGTAGGGGTGAAGATGACAAAACTTCTGTACCTTCTGCTCCTGAGATTCTCCTTTAACCTTATGTAGCATCCAGCAAACTTCATGGGATCATTGAGGTGGAAAAGACCTTTAAAATCATCCAATCCAATCATCAGCCAGCCTCTAAAATGATAAAAAGCCCTTGTCAAATATTCTTCTTTTTTTATTCTTCTTGTTCTTTCTCATTTCCCTCGGATTTATGGCGTCTGTTGTGAAGCACCTGCACATCAAGGGTGAAAAGGAGATTTTATTCTGTGCCTGAAGTTTGTGGCACAGATTTAGGGAAAAGGGAAATTTTATTCTGTCCCCGCAGTTTGTAGCACAGATTTAGGGAAAAGGGAGATTTTGTTCTGTGCCTCCAGTTTTTAGCACAGATTTAGGGATTTAGGGACTCTGCCATGGGATGTGGGCACTGTAGGGTGACAAACAGGCACTGCCACCCCATGGGAGGGTGTCCCTGCAGGTGTTTAGGGGGACACAACCCTGGGGGTCTGATTTCATGGACTCACAGGATATCCTGAGTGAGAAAGGACCCACAAGGGTCATCCAGGCCCTCTCCTGGCCTTTCAAAATCCCAAAAATCCCCAAAATCCCACCCTGTTCCTGAGAGTGCTGTCCTGGAGCTCTGGCAGCCTTGGTGCCCATTCCCAGGGAAGCTGTTCCCCCTCTGGAGGAAGAGTCTTTTCCTAAAATCCAACAAAACCTCTCTTGACACAGCTCCAGTTGTTCCCCCCTCACAGAGAGCTCAGATTTGTGTCCTTGGCCTTTTGGGGCTTCACATCCCAATCCTTCAGAAGGAAAGCACAGTGAGGCTAACTTCCATTTTTCCTTGGATAGAACTGGGCTGAGGAATTCCTGAAGGGGAAGGGAGCAGCAGGGTGTGGGACTGAAGCACTCAGGTGAACAAACCCCAACCCGAGCACACTGCTGAGTTATTTGGGGGTGTAAAACCTCCCCAAAACGCCCTGCCAGTAAAAGGCCGTGCTTTCCACACTGCTGCAGGGACGAGCTGGGGGGAGCCCTTTGGAAAGGGGCTGTTCCTGTGTGAAACTCCAGTTGTGAGGGGCTGGGAGGCACAGCTGGACACAGCTGCACACAGCTGCGGGCTGGCACTGGAGCTGCAGCGTTTCAGCAGTCAGCTCTGGCATGTGCACAGGAGGCCCGGCAAGGGGAAGTGCGGTTTGCTCCTGGGTGAGCCACATCCACCTTCTGCCACAGCTCCCAGCAGCTCCAGGCTCCTTCTTCCCCTTTCCTTTTGTACTTCTTCTCTGGATTTCATGGGAAAAAAAAAAAATCCTCCCTTTTGACCCCTTTCTCCTGGAGAGTTTCCAAATGCATCAGGCATCCAATGGGGCTCTCAGTGTCACCACAGGCTGGGATGGATAAATCCATCCATCCATAAAGCTCCCAGACATTCAGAGGGGAGAAGCTGCTGCTTCCCAAACATTTCCATGCTCCTAAGCCTTTCCATGCTTCCAAACCAGTCCCAGAAGAGGGAGAAGCTGCTGTTTTCCCAAGCTCTCCATGCTCACAAATCTTTCCCTGTTCCCTAACCGGTCCCAGAAGGGGAAGATTCTTGCTGCTTTCCAAACCTTTCCATGCTCTCCAAACCTTTCCATGCTCCCAAACCTTTCCATGTTCCCAAACCGGTCCCAGAAGAGTAAGAAGCTGCTGTTCTCCCAAACTCTCCATGTTCCCAAATCTTTCCCTGCTCCCAAACCAGTCCCAGAATGGGGGAGAAGCTGCTGCTTCCCAAACCTTTCCATGCTCCCAAACCTTTCCATGCTCTCCAAACCTTTCCATGCTTCCAAACCAGTTCCAGAAGGGGGAGAATGCTGCTGCTTCCCAAACCTTTCCATGCTCTCCAAACCTTTCCATGCTTCCAAACCAGTTCCAGAAGAGGGAGAAGCTGCTGCTCTCCCAGCCTCTCCATGCTCCCAAACCTTTCCATGCTCCCAAACATTTCAGTACTCTCCAACCTTTCCGTGGTTAATGGGCCAGCAAGGAGCCACTGCAGGGCTCAGAGAATGAGATCAGCCCAGGGGGAGATGCTCCGCCCAGGGGGAGGAGCCAAGCATTCCCACCTGGATAGAATCTGGGATTTGGGACAGCACAGGGAGCCCTGACCCACTGGACTCCCAGAGGACAAGAGCTGCCAGACCTTTCTACAGGATCACTGCTTGGACAAGAGCATTTCATCTGCACTGCTGCCACCACCCTAACAGGGGGTCAGGTTGTGTTCTGACTCTGTCAGTGGTTTTTTGTACTATTGCATTTATTTTATTTTACTTTATTTTATTTCTTTTCTTTTCCTCTTATTAAATTGTATTTCTAACTCGGAGTCTCTCACTGTTTTTGCTTTCAAACCAGCACAATGGGAAAGCAAAGTGGACTGGCTAAAGAAGCTGTTTGAACTCTGCCTGCTTACAAGGTGCTGCTTCTGTGGAGATGCTGGTGGGGAGATGAGGAGGAGGAAGAGCAGCAGATCCAGGCCCTGGCTGAAGGCAGCACCAGAAGCTCCGAGGTAAAGCAAAAGGAATTTACCAAGCTGACATCTGAAGGGTTAATGGGATTTAAGCTTTGATCTCCCAAGAAAACACGCTGAAAACGTAGCCCAAGGCGCGCTCACCATTTTGTTTGCCTGTAAAACAATGCAATTTGATTTTTGTTGCCTTGTTGTTTTTAAGTGGAACCTCATGGGTGTTCTGTTAAATTCAGCCCACAAAAGCAATTTGTGTCATTTTAATGCAGCTCCTGTGCTAGAAATGTTTGTTTTTAAATGCAAGTTTTATTGTTTTCATTGTTGGCACATTAAAAGCTCGATCAATAAGAAAAGCAATTCACGATGTCGCCCTTCAAAATTCCAGCCTTATCTACCCCATAAATTGGGGCAAATTCGAAAGTGTGAGGAGTAACACGAGCTCATTCTTTAGGAATATGAAAAGAATAATTCCAGATCTTCTCTGCTTTGACCTGTCCCTATCCATCATCTGTTTTAATATTTCCAGGAGAGTCAGGCCGATATACAGCTCTGGGATATACAGAGGATAGAGCAGAGCATTCTTTCATTTGTTACTGTGGCAGTTATATTTTAGTGCAGGCATCACTTTTAAAATGGAAGAGAAACCTTCTCTCTGCAGGAAACATCCAGATCTTGACCAGATATGAAGAGTTTGGGCACAGATTAAAACAATCCTCCCCAAAATGGGGACAACTCCCCCAAAAAGGGTCAGAACCCTCAGGTCTGCCTCCTGATCTGCTGCTGGCTTTCCATTTAGCCTTGTCCAATTCCTTCTACCTCTCAGGGCCTCCTTTTCCCACCTTCACCCAGGGGACAGCACTACAATGGGTTTCTTGCTCTCTGATATTTGAAACATGCTCAGAGGTTCCTCGGATGGAGGCGGGAGGAAGAAATCATTATTGTTATATTTTTATAGCCCGTTTCTCCCTGCAGGGTCCCGGAGGTATTTTTAAGTCTCCATAGTCTTGGGCAAGAAGGAGCAAAGAACAATCAGAGTAAATTTGCAGGAGCAGGAGCAGGATGTGGATGATCCTTGTGGATCCCTCCCAGCTCAGGGTGTTCCGTGGTTCTCTGACTGATCATTGGATGTGCAGCTGCCACCTCCATTTCCCCCACAACATCCCCTCCGGATTTCATTTTCCCTTGAAGAGGCTGGCATTACAAGCAGGAACAGGGATAGTGTCAGGTATGACTCTGCATGCCTTCACACCTCATGAAATCCCATCCAGAATGGTAAAATTAATGAGGAAAATTGCCTACTGCAGCAATTTCTGGAATAGCTGTAAATGTTTTATTGCCCAAGCATATGCAACAGCAACTATAGCAAACATGCTCCAGCGAGTGTGGTGGAGAAAGGACACAACAGGATCTTTTGGGGAAGCAGACAGCCATGGCCAGACTGTATTTCTAAATAAATTGGCATTAATCAGCTGATGGCTGCACAGCTTCCTGTAGCAAACCACGCTCGGCACAGACATTCCCGCTCTATCTCCTCAGTTTCCTGATAATGCCACCAGGCTGGCGTTTTTCAAAACAATAAATGAGCTGAAAACGTACCACAGGGGCTGCTTGGTGCCTCAAAACCAAATTGGGTTTGGGCTGGCACCCCAATAAAGTGTTCAGGGAAATGGGCGCTTGCTCGGAGCTCCCGCCAGCAGTGGAATTATTTCATTTGGGCTAAAAGAGAAATAAAATAGAAGTGACTGCCTGGTGAATTTGGGGGTTCTGGACCCCACAGCAGGGGAGGTTCCATCACCATGGCTGCACAGGTAGGGCCATTTGTCCACCCTGTCCATCCAGGGCCACTCCACCCAGGCAGGGAAGGACACTCGAAGCAAACTCCCCAAATCATCCCCAAACTCACTGCTGGTGACGATCTGTCCCAAGGAGCCACAGGGAAGGACACTGCAGAGCCACAGGAAGGACTTGAAATCCACCAAACCAGCCTGGTGACCTGTGCTGCTGCTGGACCTCGGTGTCCATCACCTCCCACGTGCTGCCAGCCCACGAGGCCCCTGCAGAGGGGACAAAGTGCCAGGGTGGCCCTGAGGAGGTGGCAGGAGCCTTCACCTGAGGGATTTGAAAAGCCCTCAAGAGTCCCTCACTGTGGGGGCAGAGAGGAAAGCTCAGGGCTGATGTGGCCCCTCCACAGCCTGCGCAGAAGGTTTGAACCCCAGGGTTGCAGAGCACCAGGAGCTCCCCCTTTACCCAGTCCAGGGTGCTCAAAGCTTTTGGCATGGTGCAAGCTCAGCTCAGAGCTGCAGAACTTATTCCTTAGACCAGCAAGTAGCTGGGGAGAGCTCATCTATATGCTGCAAGTGGCTCCCAGAAAACATTTGCTAAATAATTTAGGAACAAAACCCAGCAATGATAATAAAAACCCTCAAGAAGTTTGCTCCCAGATGATCTGCAAATACAAAACAGCAATAAGTCTATCAAATGAACTCACCTAGTGCTACTCTCATATTCCCTACCATCCTCCCAACCCTGATTCTCCTCTGATTCAGCAGCTTTCCTCCTTTTGGCATTTCTGGCTGGCAGGGCTGCATGTACTTGGTTAGAATTCAATACCACGAGGGGGTTTAGTAACTGAAAGCTGCCTTTTTCTTTTCCTTTTTTTTCCCTCCTCTCTTCAGCAGCTCACAGGAGGTAAACAAAAGTTTAGAAGGGTGCCCTGCACGATTAAGGTCGGTCAAGTTTAAACTGCTTCAGTCCTCCTCAGGTTCCACCAGTAAAAGTCAAAAGCGCCTTTTACATTCTTCAATTAAATTAAAAGAGGAAAAATGAAACTGCTGTTTGAAATCCTTGGGTCAGCTGCAAAATATGAGAGCAGAGCCCTTGCCAGGGTGCTGTAATGTACAGCAGGGGCCTGTCCCAGGTGCTGTGCAAAGCACATTGCCTGTGACAGCTCTGGGCTCTCCTCAAAGCTCCAAATGAAGCAAAGCAAGGAAGAAGAGAATGAGACCAAGGAAATGAGCCCCGAGCTGGGATTCACTTGCTGGCCCTGCTCCAACCAAGGCTGGGTTTTGTGTGTTACTTTTTCAAGATCAA
Organism: Acrocephalus scirpaceus scirpaceus; assembly: GCA_910950805.1. Taxonomy (NCBI): domain Eukaryota; kingdom Metazoa; phylum Chordata; class Aves; order Passeriformes; family Sylviidae; genus Acrocephalus; species Acrocephalus scirpaceus. Next base: position 3,101,125 of record OU383793.1, read on the forward strand.
CGTGGTGCAGGGGCCTTCAGCCAGGCCCTGCTTTCCATGGATGGACAGCCACGCTCATGGTCCCTTCTGGAAAAATCCCTCCTGCAGCATCCATCCTCAACCCCAGCCTCCAGAATCGCTGCAAAGAGGGGAGAGAAATATTAACAGCCAGGAGACAGATGGTGCCAGAATAAAATCCTCTCTCTCTTCTTACTTTTTTCCCCCCATTGCTTTTGCTTTTTAGGAGAGCTCCCCCAAAAGCAGCTCACGCTTGCACTCCACATGTTCATTTTGTGCCTGCTAGATGATCCAAAGGAAGGGCTGAAAACCTTTCAGAGCTGATGGCACTAATCTGCTGACCTGACGAAGCTCGAACCAAGAACCAGTTACTAGGAAATAAAGACAAACCGTGGCTGCTCTCCAAAAGAACTCATAAATCTAAACATCTCCTGCCTGCTCTCCTGTAACAGCTCTAATATTTCTTCTGCTTTTACCTTGTGAAGGCTGTTCATTATTACTTTCACCTCTTAGCCTCTCTCAGGATGTCAGCTCCATCTGCCACAACATATCTGGAGTGAATCTCAGCAAGAACAGCTCAGGTGCTCACTTCTCCCCTCCTCCTGAATTCTCATACTTGACACAACCCTTCAGAATATATAGAATATTCTTTTTTTCAATCAACATGCTGCAGTCTCCTCACCTCTTGACTTTTTTTTTTTTCCCCTCTGCCTCTCCATCCTCAATCACTCTCTGCTCGTCCTTAATTTCATCCTTACCTTGGAATTACTGAGAGTGATACAAAGGTTGACGATGCCTCATTTTGCTTAGTAATGGTTTTGCTGAACATCTCAGCCTCCACTTCAGCTGGCACATTAGCAACCAGAGAACAAACTCTGATTGTTTTGACACTTCACCACTCGCCAACGCTGAGCACAGGTAGGGCTGAAGGCTGCAGTGCTCAGCTCTGCTTTTAGGAGCAGAGAATTCCAGCCTTTGTTGACTCGTGCTTGGCTTCTCCCGCACAAATGTTTTCTGAGCTCCTTTCATCTTTCCCTCGCTGCTGCTGAGCATGTCATTTCCCATCCCCTGTTATTCAACAGCCTTTATATTCACACGCAGCCCAATTTTCTGCCAATATCATCTTCTCATTTATGTCAACTGGATTACATGTTGCTCCTACCTGCCTCCGAGTTACCGCTCATTTTCTGTGTCAGGTGAAGTTATCTCCCGGCACACAGAGCGGGTTTTATTCCACAATTGCATTCCTTTATGTCTTCAAATTGCTTGCCACAGAGCAGGCTGTAATTCTCCTCTGGTGTAAAGCTCATCAAGACAAAATAGAAAGATGGGAGCTGGCACTGAGGGCTCTGGTCAGCTGTTCCTCCAGCACGAGTCTTTTTTTTTTCCAGGAATTATAGGAACACACATCGCTGAGGAGGATTCTAACACTTGTGGGATGAATAACCTGTCAGTAGGTGAGGCTTTCTCTCTTGTCACATTAATTAGCAGTCATCTCCTTCCTTTAAACATAATCCTTCCAAGACTCCCAGCCTTATTTATTTATTTTTTCCCCCTGCGGTTGGGTGTTCTCCCTCCAGGCTCGGGGCTGGCGTCAGTAGATGGCACTGTGACATTCACTCTCCCAGCTTCCTTTTTGTTCAGCCTAGGAGCAGAGCAGCTTCGAGTTTTTTTACTAAATTTTTGTGTGTGTGTGTGTATTATAATTAGTTTTTGTTTATGCAAGGTTCTGGAGTCCTTCGGGAGCAAACTGTGGAAGCGGGGAGATAATTTGCTTCTCTGCTTTCGCCCCGCTGTCTGATTGAGGTCAGTTCTTGAGCCAGCAGCAGTCTCTGGGTACCAGTCACGGAGGTGATGCTGAGATTCCTGCAAGGAGGGATTATCCTGCGTGTTATTCCAGCGCTCTGGCTCCAAGGCTGGCACACCAGGCAATTAAAGTGGGGATGCAGGGGCAGCTCAGCAATCTCCAGCTCCTTCTGCCTCCTGACAGCAGATCTGTGGTGCTGTCCTTGGGAGAGGGCTCTGTCCTCCAAAGAACGGCACACACAAGTGGGAACCCATCCTTGGAGCCCTTTGGTTGAGTTCCTGATGTTGGGAACCCCAACTACAAACCCAGGACTCGTTAGCAAACCCTGAAATTCCAAATCTGATTCTTTGCGGAGTTCTAGACTGGGGTTAGTGCAACACATCCAAAACCTGTGGAATGTCAAGGTTAAAAGGACTCAAAAAAGATTAAAATTCGGTGCCAAAATGTGAAATGAAAATCCTCCCAGCTGGCTTAGTCTACACCATCAGTGTCAGATTCAGGTGCCTCAAGTTATTTGCTTTCTTTTTGGAGGGAGAAAAATAACAAACATTGTTCTGCTTTATCCATGCTTAGGATTGTTGCTCTGATGATACCTGGAAACCTCAGTGAGGGCACAAAGCCCTGTTGAGCTAAGTGCTTTTCAAACAGGAGATAATAAATGGGTTTAGATGAAGATGTTATCAACTGATTTCACAAAAACCCTTCTCTTTAAAAAAAAAAAAAAAAAAGTGAGCTGAATATTTACCAAGTTTTTTTACCTTTAAAATTTTCTTGCCTTTTCCCCTCTGTTTTGAGCAGCAAGTTCACCCCTCCCTTGTAAATTTTGGTAATGATTTAGCAATGAGCAACATTTCATAGATGCACAAAGACAGCAGCAAAGGAGGGAAAGGAGAATGGTAAAAAAAATAGACCCAAAAAAAGAAGTGTTAGCATAAACATCTCTTGTAAATATAAACATGTGACCCGTGGATTGAGTCACACACATGCACAGAGTGCATTTCAGTGTACAGAATGTCCTTTTGACCTCCCAGGATGAAGTGTCCTTAGCAAGAATTACAATTATCATCAAAGGTTGATTAGCAAGTGTCAGATTGACAAGGAGTCATCAGCAAATATAAATATAGGTCCTGGAAGGAATAGAAAGCCTTTGTGGGAGCTGATATCTTCTTCCAGCACTGAACCTTGATGTTCTACTTCTCCATGACTTTGTTTTCACTCCAAGGATGTCAGAGAGAGAACAGCTCAGTGGGCTTTAATATCTGCCAGTAAAACATATTCCTGAGGGTGTGACTGACCAGTTGTAACACCCCCGAGACAAGGACAGCTCAAAAAAAGAAGTTGTGAGTTACTTCAGGGAGGATTTTTGACATCAGAGACCCCCAAAACGTAGCAGGGGAATTATTTTCCTTTAATATGCTTGCAGCTAAAGGATTGGCTTCCATTCAACTAATAGAAGTGTTAGTGCTTCGAGCCTGCATGCCTGGCATTCCTGCAGTAATACAATTCTGTATTAAAATCTATTCCAGTCGCTTGATTTATGAAAATGGCTCAAACGTGCTGCACTCGTACCCAGCTCACTGGATCAAAAGGGAGAAAAACAAAAAAAAAAAAAAGAGAGAGAATTAATTTTTAAACAGAAAGAAAAAGCAAGTGAGAGAGGACACGCTGTTGTCCCTATCTTAGAAGTGGAGCTTCAGTCCTTATAAAAGTTGCCTGTATCCAAAATGTGACAATTTTATTTCAGAAGGTGACGACGTTTCAAGAATTTGTTGCAACTTGTGGACAAAGCCGCGGTTGATTCGCTCTCCAGCGTTCCCTGGATTTTGTAATATGTCAATACATCATGTTAATGCAAGTTTTTTAAAAAAGGGGAAGAGAAAGCAAAAGCTCCCTTCCTTTTTAAGTATGAGTAATCTATCCAAATCCTACTGAGACACACAAAGGAACGCCGGCAATTTTCCCTTTCATAAAATGCGGACTTTCTTTAAATACTTCCTCCCTACATTTTCAAAGCGGGGCTGTATGAAATGAAGGGGAAATGACACCCTTCCCCATTGAAAAGGAGATTATGTAAAACTGCCTGGAGAAGCCAGCCGTGTTAATGCAAATACAAGTATGATCTTATTCATAAGTTGCCATTGTGCTGGCAGAGCATGCCTGGGCTCCGTGTGTCCACCTCCAGCTTGGGCTGAGGAGGAAAACCCTTTTCTTTTGGGATCTGCGCTGCCCCCGGTTTGCAAATAAATATGAAACCCCAAAGATCACTTTAAAGAAGTGGAGGGCTCGGTTGGCCATTGTGCAGAGCACTCGATGGCACTTGAAGTTAATGAGAGCAGTCAGCAGCCCTGACAATGAGGCACGGCGGGGATTTTGTGTGCCCAAAGGTGCTGGGGACGCTCAGGGCTCCTTCCCCCAGGCACTGAGTGGGGACAGCCCGGCCTAGGAAGGGTTTGGAAGAGTCAAATCCATGGATTGCATTAGCACAGCCCCTCCTTCTGCAGCTGGAAAAGTGCAGGTCGTTCCCAGCCCGTCCCAACACCCTCAGCTGCAGGATGTGCTGCATTGGTGCCTTGCTGCCCCTCTGAAAGGTTAAAATCATGGATTCATTAACGTTGGACAAGACCTCGCACTCATTAACATTGGACAAGACCTCTGGGATCACCAAGCCCAGCCTTAATTCATATCCTAGGTCTGGAAATGTGGGATCAAAGCATAAATTCACCCCAGATCACATCCAAGACCAGGTGATGTCTCAGAGGAAAACAAAGCAGGAGGAAAAGTTGTTGTTGCAAAGCTCTGAAGTCCACTCAAACCCCAGCTTGTGGTTGAAAAGTTCAAGATATAGGTACATGAGTTTGGCCTTTTGAAAGGCAAGAATATTGCATGGAATAAGGGAACTGGGATGCCCTCAGCCACCAAAAAGGCAATTAAATAGAACGTGGTTGGAGAAGCTGCACTACTGCAAACAGGAGATAATAAATGGACTTAGATGAAGATGTTACCAACAGATTTCACAAAAACTCTTCTCTTTAAAAAAAGTGATCACAGAATGTGACCCCTACCTTGCTCCAAGTGCCCCTTAGGACATTTTATCCCTGTATGTGAACAAGAAAAGTCAATCCTGGCACATTTTAACTTTACACAGGAGCTGCCCCTCTTTCTTCTCTCACCCATTTTTTAATCTTCTCTGCTTTCCATGGAAACTTTCTGGTCGTGTGAGGAAGCCCAAGGCCTTGGCTGTGTGTATTTAACTTGGGGCTGCTGAGGAAGGTCTAATTAATCTTCATTACGTGTGGCTTTTGAAATGGATGCCTCCATTGAGTGCCCTTCCTGTGCAGCTCCAGTCCAGAGGAGTTTCTGGCTCAGCCTGGAGGACCCTGGGGTCTTTTCATAGGAAAAGCTGTTCAGTATTTGATGGAGAAATGATTGCAAAACTTGTCCTGCCCTGTTCCACTTGTATATGGCAGCTGTTACCAGTCAAGCTGTGTTTATTTGTTTGCTGGCTAAAGGTAGACAATGACCAGGCAAAACCAAAAATCCTCATTTTTAAATTATCATTTAAATTATCATTACTCCTTCAAAGCAGAAAAGTTGGATTCCCCAAAAAATCTGCAGCAGAGATAACTCCTTTATTTTAAAATAAGAGTAATACCAGGTCATTTGATAGAAAAATTAACCTGGTTTAATTCCTGGCGGGTTAGTTTTGGTTATTTAGGGTTTTTTTGGGTTTTTTTGAAGTAATACCTCCAAAAAACATAAGAGGAATTTACTGTTTGCATCACAGCAATCTGAGCTAGTTTTGAGAAAACATCTAAACCACAAGGTTTTCTAAGCTACAAGAAACCAAAAATCAATGTGAGATATATGTTAGCAGTGCAAAGACCTCCAGAGCTTGTTTGGTCCAGCAGCCAGGGGCCAAACCCAACCCTGTGCTTGAAGGTCCAGCCTTTGGAAAGGTGTAAAGCATCACAAACCCCAGCCTGGTGGAAATTCTGATTTCCAGGCATTTAATTACTTCGCTTTTTAGATCCATTTCCATTGGAGAGAAGCACATTAGATCACTGCCCAAAATCTTTATCTGAGGGGTCACATTCCCAAGCGTTTCTCTGCTGCAAGGACTCAAACATGACATGCATCAACACCCAAAAAAAAGAGGTGATGTGGGGAGAAGCCGACTAAATTTAGGGATTTGCTCTTTTTTTTTTGTTTGTTTACTATTTTGACAGAATCAGGGAAAAGCAAGTTAACTTCCTCTCCTCCTCCCGGCCCGTTTTATTCTTTAATCTCCCCAAAGAATTATTAAATCTTTTAAAAGATCAAACACTCGGATCCTTCACAAAGGTTGTCACAATGAATTCATTTGCAGAGCTTTCATCCCTCCTTCCCCACTGTGCTGAAATAATGTTGACTATTTTTCGCTGTCTGGAAGGATCCAGTGGCAGAGGTTGTTGCAAGGACTCCATCTCCCACTCTTCTCCCACCTGGCCCTGAAATATCCCCAGGAATTACAAATGCAGGTGGTGGGACCTTGCTGTGGCTGTGCTGTCCAAAAATGAGCTCAGAGAAGGAGCCTTTCCAAAGGAGATTTACGGCACTGCAGAGCAGGGAGGAGGGAATGGCAGGGATCCCCAAAAAGGGAGGGGGATCCCCCCAAAATTCCCATTTTTTAGGAGTGCTACTCTAAAAGAGTAACGCTTTTAAGAGCAGATCTGATTTTATTGCTTGGTAGCTCAATTAGAACCAATCAGGGCTGTGTAGAACATCAAATTTCTTTGGGTTAATTAGCAATATCTCAATTAACAAACACACACACACCACAGAAGCAACAGTGACACACAATTGATGAAATGCAGAATTTTGTTCAGTTTCCTACAGAACCAGAGTCTTTCCTGCCAAAACTTAGAAAGCAAAGATGTTTCAGATAGAGAATATTCATTATCTTAAAGACTGGTCTGCTTTAAATGAGAAGGATTTAAAAATAAACTATTTTACACTAAACCAAAAATTTAAAATCTCCTAGTTTTCAAAATCCTCCCTGAGTTTTACCACAATGAATCCTCTCAGAGTAGAAAATTATTTTTTTTTTATTCATCATTTTGCCTTTTAATGGGCTGGGGGAGCAAAGCCAGAGCAGGTTTGGATCAAATTTTCAGGTTTAATTCCCAACAGGTCACACTGCCCCCACAATATTCCAAGTTTTCCATGACTGAGAGCAGCCTGGATGATGCCAGAGAAGGGAGAAGAGAAGGAATTCAGGAATGCTCCTTGATCTGAGGGCACCAAATCTCTCTTCAAGCTGAGCCCTGAGCTTGGGTGACACAGGGAAATATCCTGAGAGCATTTCTGGGGCCACAGCCTTATCTGGGAGAACTTGAGGTGCAGAGGAAACCACAAAATGTGATGGAGAATGCATAGAAAAATACCCTTGAAAAGAGGAATTTATAAGGGTCTCTCCCATAATTTCCTCTCTGTCAGCTTTAAAAAGCAATCCAAACATAATTCCAACTCTTAATTTTCCACAGATTCCAAGTTTTCCATGTTCTGGCCACCCTGAGCTCAGACATTTCCACAGCCCCATCACGGGGGATGCTCCAGGCTCTCCAACAATGAGCACACCAGAACAATGAAACCACAAATTCACACCTCCAAATCCTCAGCGAGAAAAATAAACCTCCCCCAGGCTAAAGGAGAAAACAGAAACCTTGGAAATTTGGTTTAAAAAAAAATGGAAATTCCATGATTTATGGAAGTACCAACACTTCAGCCCAGCCCTTTCCCAAAACCATCAGAGCTTTTGAGGAAAACCAAATAACTTCTTTTCCAGATCAAGGAAATTCAAATATCCATCCCACTTTTTGAAGGGCAGAAGGAGCAGATCCAATCCCTGGAAAAAAAACTGGATTTCACAAGGCTTTGGCTCATCCTTGCAGCTCCTTGCACAACCTCCCCCCACAAACCAACCCAAACAGATTTGGTTTCAGCTGGCAAAATTGACATTTCTTCCTTAAAAAGTCAGCAGATTTGGGGTTTTATCACCAATCAGCAAATTTGGCTGTGCCTGCCTAGTAGAAAAAATTATTAAAAATTCCAAATTATCACCAAATCAACGCTCAGTAGTGAAAAATACATCATATGTGACCTGTGCATTAATTAAGTGAATTTTGCTACATGAGGAGCTCTCCATCTTTATAAACGCCAATAAAACACCTTTTGAAGAGGTTCTAATACGTAACAGGATTTCTATAAATCCTCCCCTTTCCCCCTAAACCATGGAAAAGTTCTGATCTTCTTTGGAAATGATCAGGTGTTGAAGGACCTATGAATTTTATGGCATTTAACACAACGACGACCACGGATTTCTAGAAATAACTAAAAAAATCCAAGAAAAAAATCCCCAGATCTCCAGAAATCACTACAAAAATCCAAGAAAAGAATCAACCTTGTTGTTTAATAACCACACCAACAAATTCTTATGCTACTGACTAAATTATCCTTAAATTGCTACTTTAACAACTATTATTGTTAAATTTCATGGAGCCATTCCATGGAGGTCTTGATTTCTTGTGTCTCCACCCCAAGAAAACATTAATTTTTTCATAACCACAAATTTTTTGCTTCCCCAAAGGTGAATTTGCACAAGAGGTGGGCACCAGAGCAACGTGATCAGGGACTGCACTTCCATAGGGAGATTAAAGCCAAATTTTTCCTAAATCTTTCAGCTAAAAAGTGAAGAATGAAGTTGTGAAAGGCACCTGGAGTCACAGAAAACACTGGAATCAATCTCGTTCAGCTGGTTAAAGAAATCCTGTTAATTTTTTTTTTTCAGCCAAAATTCAGAGCAGAACAGTTCCTAGCTGATAATCATTCCCTAGCTGATAATTTTACCGATTTTCCAAGGGAGCCGGTGCAGAAGGATCAGAAAATCGCCCCTCAAGGTGATTTTTCAGCTCATTGTCTTTGGCCAAGCACTGAAAACGGAGCTGGTTCCCACCTCCTCCTCTGCCCAGCCTGCAGGGCTCTGCTTTCCCTGTCCCAGAGTTGGATGTGGTTGTGTTTTGGCTGCTCTTCCTCGGATTTTTTGCTGCTCCCAGCAGCTGTGGGCAACTGTTTCCTCCCCGCCATCTGCCCAGCCTGGATGGTTTTCTCTCTCTCACGCTGTGCCTGAGCAAAGACCTCGCTCAGAGCTGGGGGAAATTGGTTTTTGCAGCCCAGGGACCTTTGGAGGACAGACAGCTCCTGCAGCTGTCCATGCAGGTCAAATCTTTATGTGCCAACATCCAAAAGTTTCTGGATTTTCTACTTTTTTTACGGCCCTCCTTCACCTGCCCATAAATTAAGCAGCTTTTGAGGTGTGCTGTGCTCACAGGGAGCTCAAATCTCGTTGTTGTTTCCCTTTCCAGCCCTGCTTTGTCATGCACATCCCCCTGCTCTCCTGGCAATCCCATCTGCATTCATCTTCCCCATCCAAAATAACCTTTTACTGCAATTTCACTTTAAAAAAATTAATCACTGAGGGTGAGAGCTGAATTGTAACTTTGGGATGTTGTAAGAATTCATCATTATAGGAGATTTTATTATTGAATGCTGAAGGAGAGATCTGATCTGAAGCAGGCAGAGAATGAACCAACCAAATTAAAATTGGAGGAAAGGGAAATGTTGATGTTTTAAGGAAAAAAAAGATAAATAAATCCCCCATTTCTTTTATAGAGCAATGAGAAGTTTTTGCCTCATCTGAAGCTGAGCATTGATTTCTCTCCCTACAACATCATCATCAATTTTCTCCCCAAAACTTTTAAATTTTTCACCTAACGTTAATTTTGGGAGCTGGAAGAGCTTTGCAAAGCAGCAGAAGTTTAGGGAACTCTGAGTTCAGCTCCAAACTCATCCTCACAGAGTCCCCAGCCAGAAAAAGGAGCCATGGGAATGATTTACCTCCCAGCTCATTCCATGCTCAAGCATTCCCAGAATTTGGGACCCTGACATAAATCAGCTGCAGGCATCCAGCAAATTGGATGTGATGCTGCAGAACTGGAACTTCAGGTTGCAATTCCCAACCATTTAAAGGCTGGTTCCAATTTTGTTAAATTAATTTTAGCGCTTTTTTTCTCCCCCCCCACTTTTCTTTTTTTCCCTTCCTGATCCTGGTGCTGAAATTTTTATGGATTATTTAATGTGTGCTGATATTTGAGGTTTCATACATTATCTGGCCAGGATTAAGCTTAATGAAGAGACAGCAAAAGAGGAAAGAAAGGAAAGAGATCGACTTTAAATGCCTAAAAATCAAATTTTCACTGCTCCATCCCACCCTCAGTTCTGCTAAAACACTAATTTCACTATTAATGAACAGCGGAATTAAAGCCCAGAGATTTCTGTGCCCTCCTTGCAAGCAAGGAAAGTTATTTTCTCTGTGTCCCACGTGCAGGCAGCAGCTGTAAACCACAAAATGCCCCAAAATCCAGGCTGGTGGTGCCTCCTCCCCCCCGGCCCCGCAGGCTGGAGCCAAGGGTTCGCCCAACATATGGTCCAGAATTGCCATAAATCATCCGGACTGGCAGCTCCTGCAGCAGCTTGGGCCGGCTCCAGGGAAAGCTCAGGGGGTCTGCAGGTACCAAAAGCTCCACCAGGATCCAGAATTTCCTGGATTAGTGGCCAGCTATTCCAGGGGAGGAGCCTCCAGCCCTTTCCATCTGAGAATTCCCGTGTTTCCATCCCAGAATTTACTCAAATGGATCCAGAAGTGTTGTAGGATCAAGAAATTTGATTTATTGGTTCCAATTTCCCTGGTTGTGCTCAGACTGGAGAAATCCTACAGGAATTAGCAACAAAAACAACAAGGTGATATAATCACTTTTTTGGGGAAAAAACACCCACAGAGAGGTGGGTGGTGACCCCAAAACTTGACACAGTGACACTGTGGATGGGACATCCACCTTGAAGTTCATCCTGACCCTAAAAAAGGGTTTAAACAACCCCATAAAATCATTAAGCTTGGGAAATATGTCTAAAATCAAGTCCAACCATCACCCAGCACCACCAAACCACGTCCTCGTGTGCCACATCCACACATTGTTTCAACCCTTCCAGGGATGGCGACTGCACCACTCCCATTCCATGGAGATATTTGTCCTAACATCTGCTCCAAACCCACCCTGGGAGCTTTCCAGGCCATGCTGGGGGTACCAGGAATGTGTTCAGGAGATGGGAAAAAGTGGATAATGCCCAGAGCAGGGAAGGAGCTGATGCCTTAGCTTTTATATTCTCAGATTCTGTGCTACCTAGGGATGTAGGCTCATATTAAGTGCCATATTAAGCTCCCTCCATGGAGCAGGGAGACAAAACAGATCCATTTCTGCTGGAAGACCAAGTGTCGGAACCCAGGACATCCCTCTGGCTGCCCTGGGTGATCCCAGACCATGGCAGGGGCTCCAGGGACAAGCCACAAGAGTTTGATCAGTATAATATTAATTTATCACCGGGTGTAGATGTAGAATTTTGGGGTTTAATGGGGGTTCAGGAAGGCAAGATGGAGGAATCTGGGCGTGTCCCTGTCCTTCTGCTTCTTCTTCTTGCCCTCCATCTCCTGCTGTGGTGGTGGCACTTTTGGATTGGTTTAGCACAGCAGTGCAGTGTCTAACACAGGTGATGGGTGTTGGTATTATAAACACAGATCATGGAATATTTGATATAAAAAGTTAAGGCTGCCTTCAGGTCGGGCAGTCAGTGCTGACCAGAACTGTAACCAGCACCCAAACGGGGTGAGAACAAAATGTACCAGATCAGAAACAATAAACAACCCTGAGAACCTGAACTGACACATCCCAACTCTCTCTTCTGGCACCGGGGCTTGGGACAAGGACTTTGAACAAACATCTCGGGGGTTATCAGCCCAAAGAAACAAGAACCGAGAACCAAGGACAACTTTCAGCCCAAAAGCACAAACAAGGGTGGACTGGAGGTAAGAACAAGAAGGATGGGACCTCACGGCCTGGGGCTGGAATTGGGCAATTAAATTGGACAATTAATCCCCAATATGTAAATGGACCAAAACTTATAAAATTGTGAAATCTCATGACAGCTCAGCCATTTTGTAACCACTCTCAGCCTTGCTCAGGCTCCTGTAATGCCCAGGGTGGATCCTGGAGACCTTTTCATAAATCCCAACTTTATTCTCCAGCTCTGTCCACCTCTGTTTCAGGTCAGCCTTCCCAAGGCAACAGAGCAGCATCCTGTGGGTACCAGGAATGCATTCAGGAGATGGGAAAAGGTGGATAATGCCCAGAGCAGGGCAGGAGCTGATACCTTAGCTTTTGTATTTTCAGATTCTGTGCTACCTAGGGATGTAGTTCTGAGCCCCATATTAGGTGCCATATTAAGCTCCCTCCATGGAGCAGGGACACAAAACAAATCCATTTCTGCTGGAAGACCAAGGACAACTTTCAGCCCAAAAGCACAAACAACGATGGACTGAGGGGAGGAACAAGAAGGATGGGAGTTCATGGCCTGGGGCTGTAATTAGACAATTAGACCCCAATCTGAAAATAGACCTAAACTTACTCATAAAATTGTAAAATCTTGTGACAACTCAGCCATTTTGTAACCACTCTCAGCCTTGCTCAGGCTCCTGTAATGCCCAGGGTGGATCCTGGAGACCTTTTCATAAATCCCAACTTTATTCTCCAGCTCTGTCCAGCCTCTGTTTCAGGTCAGCCTTCCCAAGGCAACAGAGCAGCATCCTGTGGGTACCAGGAATGCGTTCAGGAGATGGGAAATGGTGGATGATGCCCAGAGCAGGGCAGGAGCTGATGCTTTAGCTTTTATATTTTCAGATTCTGTGCTACCTAGGGATGTAGTTCTGAGCCCCATATTAGGTGCCATATTAAGCTCCCTCCATGGAGCAGGGACACAAAACAAATCCATTTCTGCTGGAAGACCAAGGACAACTTTCAGCCCAAAAGCACAAACAACGATGGACTGAGGGGTGGATCAAGAAGGATGGGAGTTCATGGCCTGGGGCTGTAATTAGACAATTAAACCCCAATCTGAAAATAGACCTAAACTTACTCATAAAATTGTAAAATCTTGTGACAACTCAGCCATTTTGTAACCACTCTCAGCCTTGCTCAGGCTCCTGTAATGCCCAGGGTGGATCCTGGAGACCTTTTCATAAATCCCAACTTTATTCTCCAGCTCTGTCCAGCCTCTGTTTCAGGTCAGCCTTCCCAAGGCAACAGAGCAGCATCCTGTGGGTACCAAGAGTTCAGGAGGAATACCAGGAATGCGTTCAGGAGATGGGAAAAGGTGGATAATGCCCAGAGCAGGGCAGGAACAGCATCCCTGGGCTCTGGTCCTGCTCTCTGGGTGTTTATCCAGGGGCTGCTTAATGCAAAATGCAAAAGCTGTCCCGAATCCATGCATTTATTGTTAATGGCACTTGAAGTCAAAAGCTCCCTGATTCATTTAGTGGGGAATAATCATTTACTGTATTAGCTAATCTATTTATCAATATCAAGTCAATTATTATGAGGCATGGAGAGGGGCTGGTAATTACACAATGTAAACAGAAAGGATGGGATGGGGGAGTAATTCTATTTACTCATAATTCCAAATATTGGAAAACAGTCACAGTGGCTGCAGAGCACAGAGCCCACCTTAAAGGAGCAGGAGCATAAAATTCTCCCCAAATGAGGATTTTGTGATCAATTTTTTTAACCATTAAAATATTTAGAGTTGTGACAATCTTATAAAATATTACTGCCTGTCTGAGCCTTAAAAAAATAGGAAGCTGCTATAAATATCAGCCAGGATTCTGAATATCCCACAGTTTAGATCCTTCTGATACATCCTGGAATTCAAAATTCATCCCCATGTATCCATATTTTCATCTGTGTATTTACAAGGATGACCAAGCAAAAAATCATCTTTGTGGAGAACCAGAAATAAAACCACCAAAATAACGTGTGGGTAAGCTAAGAATTCACAAGAATACAAATTATAATTGCCATCAGCCAAATGGAGAAGTTGAATAAATCCAATTTGATTTCACGATTTTTTTGGATTTAATAATTTCCCTCATGCTGTGGAAATATTTTTTGTGTTGCAAAAATTAAAGTCAAAGGACCCTGCCCTTCATGTCTGGCTGACACAGAATAAACCCAAAAAACTTTAAGTACATTTGGCAATATCATCTTCCATTTCCACGTTTTTTTCTAAGCCCCCAGTCCACCAAGTGTTGCTTTGGGTTTTTTTTAAAAAACATCTAAATCTGTTAAAAAACATCTAAATCTAAATCTGAAATTTCACTTCTTAATCCAGCCCCATCTCTACCTTCCTGATGAGGCTGCCAATTAACAGATGATTTACTTAATCAATATTAACAGATGATTTATTTCATCAATATTAAAGCTTCCAAGAACTGCAATTTTCTGATTTCCAATAATTCACAGCATCATAACGAGGTCACCGCGCTCCATTCCAGGCCAGAATTCCAAACAACGAGGGAATTTCTTGGCCTCAACCTTTTTAAAAGTTATCTGCACTAAGAATAGCCCAACATTAACGTGCACTCAATTTTTAATGGAGTTAAAACAAAAAAATAATTCCCCAATCTATTCATAGTTTTTATGGCTTCACCACTCCCATCTCTCTCTCATTCTTGCTCCCTTGCCATACATAAATAAATAAATGTGGGATATTGGGCAGCCATGGGAAATATTGGCAGGTTTAGTTTTTATTTGGGAGAGTTTGGGTTTTCTGAGTCTCTTTTCCCACTAATCAATGCCCCACACCCAGGACACCAGAACCTCTTTAGTGACATTTTTCTAGGAACAAAAATAAATCTGTGCAGACAGCAGCAAAATTCTGTTTTCTGCCTTCAAACCCTCCTAACCAGGTGTGGAACTGGGAATTATGAATGTCCAAGGAAGTCAAGAAATAAGAATTTGGGATTTTATCTCACAAATTTTCACGTTCATGCACATTTCCAGGCACATATTCCTCCAAATGCCACAATTTATCTTAAAATCATCCAAACTCTCAGGCTTTGGTGCTGTCCCAGGGTGATGAATTTGGCTTGGTGGGAATATTTGATTTGATCAGTTTGGGACAAATCATAACTGGCTAATCCTTGAATAATGTGAGGATCTGACTCTGGCATTGTTACTTTTTTCCCTCCTGGTCATTTTATTTAATTGAAAAAAACCCAAATTTGAGGGTACCACTGCACAGAGCAGCATTTTACACACAGTGAAACAGAGCAAGGGGAAGTTTTGGCACAAAGTTCTTAAATCCTTCCAATCTTTTAAAAAAAATTATTAAAGTTGGTAAAACCTTGAAACAAAACATTTTCTCTTTTTGGCAGCCACAGCTCAGCATCATCCAGAGGTAGAAAGGGGCAAATCTCACAGCAGAAAAAGAAAAAAATCTCACAACATAAATTGTTGTAGGAATGAACCAGGGGCTCCTGTCACTCGTCCAACCCAAATGTCACCACAAGAAATTTCCAGAACGCACCTGAGAGCACCAAGGGATGAATCTTAAAAATAATGAAATTAAAGCTTAAACTCAGTCCTTCCCAATGGTCACAAAACAGGAATTGAGAAAAAAAGAAAAAAAAAATTTGAGATGCTGTACAAAAAAATGGTGGGGAAAAAAATAAAATAAAAATAAATAAAAAAAAAAGACTTTTTGCCTCACTTCTCCCTTAAATCCTCATCACCCTCCTGGCAGGGCTGAGGTGAAAAAAAAATCCGTGTGGGGATTTCATCAAAAACCAGAGAGCAGAAGATGCTGAAAGGGCCAAGTCTCTCCCCTGCTGCAGCCCCTGCACGGAGGGGAAATGGTGGGGTTAAGAAAATAAAGTTCTCTCCCAGTAAGGCAGGCACATAATGAATGCTGCATTATTATGCAGAAAACCTCTCGGGACAGCGGCCTAAAAAATTCCACTGAAAAAGGAAACACCTGTTGGAATATTAACTAGGACAAAGTCAAGCAAGGAGAAAGAGGATAGGTGGCCAAGAGGTCGGAAAACCGAGGAGGAAATGTTGGAGGGATTTTTTCTTTATTTTTTTAAGAAGTGGGACGTTGGTAATATTTGAGTTTTTAACTGCCCTCTGTTCATACAAGGATCTAGAGGAGGCAAAAAAGACAAAAAAAGGCCAATATTGAGTAAATTATTTTGATTTTTAAGGGCAGAATTGTGTTGGGCATCCCTAAATTGTGAATAATAACCAGAAGCTGATGGGTTCCAGGTATTGGAAACCACTTAGAGCTCCTGTTTAAGAATAAAGAATAAAAGAATATTATTAAATAAAGAAACTAAAGAACATTATTAAATATTTTAAAGAAAAATCTCAAAATCCATTTTGGCCAGGGGAACTTTTCTATTAAGCTGAACTCACTGTCAGGTTTTACAGGTCTCCAAAGATTTAATACACTGTAAGAATAAATTCCATTTGGCTTTTGCACAATCCCCAAATTCCTTGGAGAATTCCAGCACCTTTCCCTCCCCACGGCTCTGCCTGGGAGGCTGAGGCACAGGTGAGTGAGAGCAGAGAGCATCACTCCAGGCAGGGAGA
Organism: Acrocephalus scirpaceus scirpaceus; assembly: GCA_910950805.1. Taxonomy (NCBI): domain Eukaryota; kingdom Metazoa; phylum Chordata; class Aves; order Passeriformes; family Sylviidae; genus Acrocephalus; species Acrocephalus scirpaceus. The sequence goes on from OU383793.1 coordinate 3,117,502, forward strand.
ATTGAACTGTGGAAAACCCTAAAAAAAAAAAAAATTTAGAATTTTTGTTTTAGAAATGCCCAGCACAGTTTTGATCCCAAGGCTGCACCCTAAAAAAAAAAACAAAACACAAACCCCAAAAAACCAAAAAAATCCAAAAACCCCATATATATATATATATATATATATATATATATATCTATCTCCTACTGTAACCTCTGTTTCACATCCTACTGCCCAGGGAAAACCCCAAAACCTTAAATAGTTTAGGTTTGGTTTGGGGTTTTTTTGACTTTTGTTTTTTTGGGTTTTTTGGGATTTTTTTTTTGGTGGTTTTTTTCTTTAGGGAGGTGAGCAAAGCTGACATTTTGCAATATTTGCTGCCTAACTGGAAGATGGATCAGCAGCCAGCCCCTGTCTGCAGCTGAATACCCAATTCAGGAGGATTTAACACAGGTTTGAGAGCTCTATAAAGCAAATGAGCACTTCTACCATGCCAAGGAAACATGAGCCTTTAGTTGTAGTGCACTTGTAAGCGTTTTTTTTTTTTCCCCTCCAATACTTTTATTTTAAAGGGAATAACGTTTCTGTCCCTATAATACACTGGAGGAGTATCTCAATCCTCTTGTAAAAGTCCCTGCAGAGCACGAAAATAACGCGTTGTAAAGGTTTAAACTTGACACACTGAGGAGGGGCTGAGCTCTGCAGACAGCGAGGCAAGGCTGGGATGCAGAGGCTGAGCTCGGGATGCCCATTCCCAGATTTTCAGCCATTCCCAGATTTTCAGCCTTTGGAACAGGATGGGTGCGGGAAAAGAAGCGCGAGGGGTGTAAAGCACAAAGCTCGTTCAGCCTCAGGCAGCCATTTGAAGGAGGAGGAGGAGACGAAAAAGGGGGGGAAATAAGTAAATAAATAAATTAAAATAATAAAAAATAATAGTAAAATAAAAAAGAAAAATACTAAAAAATAAAAATAATAAAAAATAATAGTAAAATAAAAAAGAAAAATACTAAAAAATAAAAATAATAAAAAATAATAGTAAAATAAAAATGAAAATAATAATAAAAATAAAAATAATAAAAAATTAAAAATAATAATAAAAATGAAAATAAAAATATAAAAAATAATAAAAATTTAAAATAATAATAAAAATAATAAAAAATTAAAAATAATAAAAATTAAAATAAAAATAATAAAAATAATAAAAAATTAAAAATAATAATGAAAATAATAATAAAAATAAAAAATAAAAACTAATAATAAAAATAATAAAAATATAATAAAAATAAAAATAATAAAAATAAATAATAAAAATGATATAACCCCCAGCCACTTACACCAACCTGCCTTGGCAACTTAGCAAAAAAAAAAAAATATATATATATATATATATTTATATATAAAACAAAACCCAACAGCTTTCAGCTGAGCCCCTCCACCACACCCAGGATGTCTGAGGAGCATCCCCGTGCTCGGAGGCAGATCGATGCTGCAGCGCAGCCACAATAAATAAATAAAGGAGCCGCGGGCAGCCCCAGCCGCGCTGCCGGGGAGGGCCGGACCCTCCCGCCCCCCCCGCTGGAGGTGCCGGTATTTTACAGACGGCTCCGGCTCATCCCTTTTATAACGAGCTTGGCTTTATCCTGATTACCTGGAAAGCACATCAGCCTGTCAGAGGCAGCCCGGTAATCTTTAACCCTTCCCGCGCTGCCTCCGGCCCGCTGCAGCGCACGGGGAGCCTGGGCGGGATTTTTCCCTTTGGGTTTTTTCTCCCTGGCTGCTCCCAGCTGGAGGATGGAGAGGTGGGGACGCTCAGAACACACGAGGTTGTTTCTCTGCTGTTTGCACACAGCCAGAGGAAATTTTAGGTGTGCTAAGGAGAGCAGGAGTGAGTGTGATGGCGATGGAGGGGAGAGGTACCACCAGCAAGGGCAGCCCCCAAAGAGGTTTTAACACATCCTTAAACATCAAAGATATCCCAGGTTGGAAATGGGCGATTTTTGAGGTCCCTTCCATCCCAAACCAGTCTGGGATTCTGTGATCACAAAATTCCTGTTGTCCTCTCCGCCCAGCCCTGCTGTGGGTGTCACCCTGCTTGGGCAATACCTGTCCCCACCTGGGGTTTGTTTATTCAGGCAAGAAATTCTCCAGCAGGAATCACCTCCCTGTCATGAATTTATCAGGAATACATCCAGAAAGAGTGGGGAATGATCTCAGCTGCTGCCTGTGTGTTCTTACATTAAAAAAAAAATCCCAAACCTGGATAAAACACAATCTCATATTTTTCTAAGTAGTTGAAATCACAGTAAAACTTCAATTAGAGGTTGTATGGGGAAAAAAAAAAAAGAAAATTAAAACTCCTCTGCAAGGTACCACACTCAAAAAGAACTTTGGAGGTGTTATTACATAACAACTGCAATAGGTTCATTATTGGCACCAAAAATAATAAAATTGACATGGACAAGAGAGTGGCTTGGTGGCATTTCCAGCTCCACATCCACCTCAAACCCTCTCCTCTGGATTTAAACCAGGAATCTAAACTTTGACATGGACAAGACAGTGGCTTGGTGGCATTTCTATGACTCCACATCTCAAACTCTTTCCTCTGGATTTAAACCAGGAATCTAAACTTTGCAAAGCAAATCTTTGGCTGGTGGAATGCTACAGCCTTTTAAAAAACCCAGAACATTTCACATGAACTTGAACCTGGCAGGGAGGAAGAGTCGTGCACAGCCAGAGCGTAATTTTAGAAAAATCCAAAATACCTTGGCAAATTGAAATTTAGCCAGGACGTGAGCACAGCTCACTTAAAAGTCAACTGTGGGCTCTCCAAAGAGGCCCAGATCTTTTCCCTTTGGCAAAATACAAAGATCCAAAGCTTTAGATTCTCCATTGCATGTTGAGAATGCAGGAGAGGGACAGGAAAGGCACGTGGCTCCGATGAGGAACGCTGTGTTCCTCTCCGTGTGACTACAAGCAAATTACTCACTCACTCGGTGACTGTTTTCTCCATCTGTGGAAGGGAATAATATTGAATGCTCACTTTGCCCACACAACATTATAAAAACTCTTTTCAAAGGTGCGTTTTTGAGCATGGCAGCACCACCAGGAGCTTCCTTCACAGCCCAGCCCTTCATGCAAAACGATACTTTTGGAAGAGTCTGGGGTTCTTTTCCCAGCTTTGGCAAATTTGCATTATTGGGTTAATTAATTTTTATCGAAGGGTTTTCAGAATGCCACAGGAAAAGGCACTGCAGAGAGGGAAAATCATTTTTATAGTGCTGAGATGAGGCCAAGGGAAACGCATTTGGATCAGAACCTGTAAAGCTCCGAGCTCAGACCTCTCATAATGGTAATTAATGAATGAGACTGCAAACATTTGTTTTTCGGGCCAAACTATTACCTTGATATGAAATGCCTGAAATCGTTTCAAAGCAAAATATTGAAGTTGTAAATCTGTCAGTGCACCCTAAAAAACGTTTGAATTTAATCTCCTGAGTTGTGCTGGGCACTGGGCTCTCCCTGTACCTTTTACTGTTCCATCTCGATAAAGGCACTTGGAGGTGAGGAACTGAGCTCAGTAATTCACACCCTGTGAAAAAACAGGGCCCAGCCTAAGCTCGGGTGTAAATTCAGACGTGAATTACACCTGGAGCCACCAAATCTCACCTGGCTGGCGGGAAGGAAGGAAAAGGGTGAGGAAAAGGGCGAGGAAAAGGATGCTGCAAGGAGGGGAACACACTGCAGGCAACAACCTGAGCCTGCTCAGGTGCCCTTGTGGCAGGAAGGGAGCGAGGGGAGGGTCCAGCATCAAACCATCAAACCTGGCAATTGTTTATGCAAACAACCTGGCTGCCTCATTAATGTAATTACATTGTATATATATTAAATATATTAAAAATTGATATAAAAATATATATATTATATATATTATATATTACATGTATTTTATTATATATACACACAATATTATATATACACACAATATATATTTATATAGATAAAATAT